>VDFB02049217.1:62834343-63207783 GCA_007258455.2 Sequoia sempervirens
AATCAAAAGAGGCAATTGAAGAAGCGGCTCGTTCAAGGATTATCCTCATCTAAGAAAATCAAGATCTTCTTTAACAACTTCTTAACACGCAAACTTAAATATTCTGTTCAAATAGAATCGAAGCTTCTAGTAATCCCATCCTCCTAAGCCATCACAAGGGTCTGACATAGTACCAAAATGTGAGCCAGGCAAGACCTTATTTTTAGCCAGGATAACTAACACTCAATCAACACAACTACTCAAAAAGACAAGTTCGTCAAGAACTATGTCATTCAAGAAAATGAAAACCCCTTTGTTCAGAATGCAGTGAACCTTAATAATGCATAAAAAAATGGATGATCCTGTTAAATACACCAATAGCAGAACCAACCTCCCAGAAGACCCCAACTGGTGAAAAAGAGAAAAGAAAAGAAAGAGAGTCCGAAATTGAACCCACTCTCAATATGAATAACCTACATTGAGTTGTAATCTGACTATGGGGAATTACACCATTCTAGTCTGCAATTCTAGCATATATACGTTTACCATAACAGACGCTTCTAATTCTGCCCTAAAAGCTTTATCAATCAAATTGAACTTCCTGTTTCCTCTACTTTTCTCAAACACCCAAGCCCTCCCTTCCAAAATCTTTGAAATTATAACTGCATGCAAGCAAAGACCAAAATAAAAATTAAATACCTTTTTCCAACGTTTGACCTTTGATTTTGCGGGTCAGATAACCTTCCCACTGTAAAACACTTACACCAAATCCATAACGGGCTCAATGGCATACCTGTAAACAATGCTGCATCCCCACAGAACAAATAAGTAATTCTGCAGGCAAAAACGATTCAAATGTCTCCATACACTGAATTCAAAACTGCCTGAATAATGCCACGAATAAAATGCCCCCCAATAGCATGTTATCTGGATTGGAGCATGCCACACGTGTGGAAAACCCCGAAATTTGTGGTTTAAAAAATAATCCCAAATCTTTAAATTCTTCCCCTTCACATAACCACCTTCACCAAAAACCAAAAACCTGTAATGTATATGAGAAGAAACCATCAGCCAACACCCCCACAAGCGGTTTGAATGGTACCTACTCGGCAAAATGATTCAAAATTTTGTTTTGAAGAATAAATGACATTGTTTTTTAATCTTGTCCAACGACCACCTAGCATTTAAGGAAAATTGTCTTAGTTGGGTTGAATTGAAATTTTGGCGGAGGGAAGCGAGGTGGAAGATCTCAAGTGTGAAAATTCATCCTTGGATTGCCCTTTTTGTTTGTCTAAATTTCTTCGCCATCATCACTCTTTCCTCTTTTAGACTCCCTCGACATTTGGCAAGTCAGTCAGTCGTCCTCTCACGGCATGACGTAGATTATACATTCATTTACCTATGTCACCGCATTTTGCCTCCTCAAAACAAAGACTTCTACAGTTTAAGTTCATGCTTTTGTCAAGCATTAAATTTTTTATTCGTTTTTCTAGATTGTGACCTGTTTTTTGTACTTTCTCTTCGTTTTCTCCAATGGATTTAACATTTGATTAAGGCTAGCAAGTACGAGGAAAAGAGGTTCATTGTCCAAGTGCAAAGTATGCACGCATTGTAATAGTAACAAAAGAAAACTGGATGACCTAAAAATAGGTAGGATATTCAAAGTCTGCAAAACTAAAGAGGATTGAGGTGCATTTCCTTTGGCAATTCATACGACAGACCCAATGCAACAACAAAGATTTTAAAATGAACATGCAAGTGTCAACTTTGGGTGCATTCATTGTACACTCCATAAATATCTTATTGCATGATATTTTATTTTATTGGATGTGCACCCTCCTCCAACTTGTCTAGAATTAGATATTCACAACACTGTTCCCTTTTGTTTTATAAGTATATTATTTTAGTAAATGATTTCGATTGATTTGAAGTTATTTCTAACCTTCAATTCATATTTAAATTAAAAAAATATCATTTTACTTTTATTTAGAACATTTGTGACTGTGATTGTTAAATTATTGGTTTTTATTAGATTTGATATTCTAGGTGTGATTTTGATTTAGTTCAACTTCATATTGATCAATTTCAAAATTAATTATGGTCTCAAGTTGATTTAACTATAATTGAAAATTGCTTGCTAACTCCAACACCAAAAAAATGAGATTATCTACTCAAGACATGGATTAAAGAACATCACCTTTAGATCATTTCAATCATAAAGCATTAACTATATATGTATACATTGTCACTTCCAAAAGATCACTATGGAGTCACATCGATGTCATAACTCTATTTTGCATTTGTTATTTTGATTACATTATCTTCTACATTAACAAATATCAAAATCTTAGTTCTTTCTCTAAGTCACTTTATTATTCATTGCACTTTTTCTACTACCCCCTTAATCCTATAGTGTGCATAGGGTTATGAGTAGTTGGCATATGTTTTCCTTAACTCTTAATTAAGTTACATGAATATTATCTTATATAAGTAGTTAAGTCAACTTTGGTGGCATCCAAAGCATAAGTATGATGTATAGGAGTTAGTGGCTAGTTCATGATCATCATATTGTGAATTTTAATCCTATTGAAGACTTTTAGAGGTTTTCCCACTCAAAGTGGCTTTTTTTTATTAACAAAAAAAATAGGTTTTGAAGGGACCTGAAACCCTTCACATCAAAATGTTGCACAAAAGGATAGACACATCCAACCAACAACGAAACAACAACCAACTAAAAGCAAAACAAACAATAGGTTACTTCATATTCTTCAAAGTGTAAGCAACCTCTAACTCCTAGCTGTAATGCAAGTTAACTAGGTCCAACAACTCATTCTTCTCTTCTTCAAAAGACTTCTTGTTTCCATGGATTCTAACACTCACCCCCCTCATGTCATCCAGTATTTGTTTTTTCCCTTTTCCTTTTGTAACCTGCTCCTTCTTTTTACTATTTGAAGGATCGCTCTAGCCATATATTCCTCTTTAAGCTCCTTAAAATTCTCCATGAGGATCCTTAGAGCCTTGACACTATTCTTAATTGAGCATTGACTAATCTTTAGAAGATTCTCAATATTGGTATTGATGTCTTGAATTTTATGTTACATACCCTGCATATAGCTTTCATAATCTTTCTCTTGATGGCCTCTAACTTTAACATTAGTTTTATTAATTTCTAAGAAAAACCATTTGGCCAATTTGAAATAATTAGCCACTCCCTCCCTTGCTAACCCCAATACATTATAAATTTCATCTCTATTGACATGTAGGTAAGAGAAATATTTAGATAAAGGGGGGATATTAGCGACATCTATGTTCTCCTTGGCCTGACCTTTCATAAGAGACTGGACTATAACCATCCAATCTTCAACATTTTCCTTTCCTTTACCAATCACCTCTCCAATTTTGTCCTTGCCTTTACCAACCTCTTCCCCATAGGTTTTTGAGTTATGTTTATCTCTTCTTTTCCCTTTAAATTCCACCTCCTTGCCCCTAGCTTGAGATCCCTCTGACCAAGATATAGCCTTCTTAGCTTTCTTTTTTGGAGAGGTATTCTTTCCACCAACCTTTCTTTTGTCAAGTATTATCAAGTATTTGTAGCATATATTCCTATTATATTCTTATATTGTACAAGTTCTCATTATAAGTGGTATCAAAGCATGATCTTGGTAAATAGAGTGCAATAATTAAGACATCTTTTCTCAAGAGATCAAATTTTGAAGCATGCATCTATCTCAATTTTGCAACTTTTTTCTTTATTTTTGGATAGTTTTTCAAAAGCATATTAAATATATGACAAGACAAATTTAAGTTTATTTAAAACATATTTGAAGGAGTTATTATACAATTAGAATTTTCATCAAATTCACTCCCAAGTCTACAAATCAACATTTTTTTTTAATTTTTAGATGACTAATCAAGAGCATGATAAAGTTGCTATAGTCTAGATTTTGAAGTCATTTGGAGTAGAATTGAAAGAGTTGTTGAGAAATTAGGGTTTCTACCAAATTCATTTTAAATGTTGTAAATTAAAAAATTTCTTGGAGATTTTTTCTAAGAAGTGAGATCTAGGCCAAGAAAGTTATAGTAAAATTTTAGATTTATTTAATTTATTTTAAGTTATTATGAAAAATATTTAGGTAGTGTCATGATGATGGCTTCAACAAGAGGAAAATTAAGGAGTCCAAACACTCTTAGAAAGACTCTTGACAAAGGGGATCCACTAGTAGAAGAGATTAATACCATAACCATGAATGAGTGTAAAGGAAGAAACCAATAAGATGAAGAATAAATTATTTTCAAAGGTGGCAAAGTAAATGCAAGGGGTAGCTAAGATAAATGATAAGAAGGAAATAGTTGAAAATATGAAGGTGAAAAAGAAGAAGAAGAAGAAGAAGAAGAAGAAGAAGAAGAAGAAGAAGCAGAAGAAGGTGATGAAGAAGAATAATAGTCAAATATTCCTACACTAGCAAATCTATAGGTAATTATGAATGTGTACTTAGTAGTTGTTAGGGATGTGCCACAAGTATTACCTCACAAAGTACACAAATCATGGTCATATCATTTGAATAGTAATGTAGGACCCGATACCCACCATCCATCACCTCTTCCCTAGGGTCTATCTAAAGATTAGAGTGATAGAAGAACATTTTCAATACTTGCAAGAGGTACCGTTTAGTTTTAAGGAGGAAAAGTCAAAGGCATAGAAAGAATGAAGAGGTAAGTGGAACAATGCAAAATTTTGATACAATCAATGCTACTTGAGCTAGATGTAGAGGGAACACTCATCTTGGAACCGAAGTTTTTTAGAGACATGCTTGAAGAAGCATAGAACTAGGAAAATCATAGAGTACCTCATTAATGGAAGTATTTACCTATTGAAGTCACATGGAAGGATGAATATTTTATGTAGAAGTATCCCCAATTGATCAACATCAAGGATAGTGCTTATGTGAAGAGGGGGATTGTACTACCCCTAATAGTATTGTAGTGTGCATAAGGTTATAAGTAGTTGGATAGTGCCTACCTTAACTCTTAATTAAGCTACATGATCATTAATATATTATTATATTAGTAGTTAAATTTTCCTAGGTGATATCCAAGACATAAGTATGGTATATAATAGCTAGTGGTAAGCTTATGATAATCATATTGTGAATTGTATTCTAATTGGAGAATTTTGGAGGTTTTTTTCTCTCAAAGTGGCTTATTATTCTCAAGTAAATTTATGATAAATTTATTATTCTCTTCTTCTCTTATGCAATTTATTTAATGAAATTGTTAAGTTTCAAGCTATCATCATCATTGTACTACATTATTGTAAGTTATTTCCACATGTTATTTGGAATTTCTTCCAAGCTTTACAAAATTGTTGAATCAATCAACAAGTTTTGACTAAGGTGTAAGGGGAATTTGGTGTACTTCCACACCTTAGCTTAGCAACATCTAATGTTTTTAAAAAACACCAATTATTATCTTTGCAAGTTTAGGAACAAGTAAAAATTTATTATAGGTACATATATTTTTAAGATTCTAAGTTTAAGGGCATAACATTTAGGTCACAAACATAGATGCATGATCAATCCATTTTCATTCATAGTTCTAGAATTCATCAAATACAATCATACTAGTCTAGTCACTTTAGATAGATAGTTTTAATTTTTAGGTACCAATTCTCTATCACATATAAATTGATTTCATCTTGTCCAACATCAAGGTATGATTTTATTTTAAATTAATGTTTCATATCTAATCAAGCATGTGTGTTAAGACTCAACTTTTTTTGAAGTTAGTCAATATTGTTATTACTTGCATACACACCCCATCATTTTTTCTTACAAAGTATGGGGACCCCCAATTTTTCATTTTCTTTCTCTAGTGTTTCATCTCTTTAGTTAGGTTTAGTTGTTAGTCTAGGCTCCTTCTAGATGTCATCCTCCTTACATTTATTTTGTTTCCTTTTGTGAAAGTTTTAGGAATTTTAAATTCCTTAGACTCCCTTTAATTCCTATCAAGCCACGAGCCTTGACAGGGACCTAGAACCTAAGTTCCAAATTCCAGGTTCACACTACAACTCAATGCTTGATTCCTTTTTATTTTGGTCCACCTTGGATCATGGGCCTTGATGTAGGCATAAAACTTAGGTTCCAAGTTCCTAGTTCCTCTCATGGCCCACAACTCAATTTATGCTTGTGTCAAGAATTTATGGTGTGTATTTGTGTAGGCTACCATGGTTATTTATGATTTTCCACCTCCTTTTATTCTTACCATTATCTTTTCATGTGTCTATTGTTCCTCTTGCTCTCGTAATATTTGTGTGTTGTGAGTGAGGGAATTTGGTGCCCTTCCCCATGTTTTCTTTCTTCTCATGTAGATTTCATTATGCAAATTTTTGTTCAGGGATCTCCACCTCTTGTGTCTTCTCTCCTTCTCCTTAGGTGATCAACGAAGGTAATTTGATCTTTTTCCTTGCATTCATGATTTACTTCAATTTATTTGGCTGCTTTCCTTGGTTTGGATTGCTAGTGGTTTTTACAAATTAGTTTTTCCTAAACTCCAGGGTTCTATTTGTGTCATAGGGTTTTGTTTAGTTGTTGGTTGGTTCCTCTCTTCTTTTTCTTCATTTTTGTTTTATGTTGTTTTGATTTTACCTTTTTTTCCTTTTTCTTGCAAGTGATTTGGATGGTTTTTATGATAATTTTTAATGACTTAATGTTGGCACGTATTGAACTTTTGCCTTCCCTAGTCATTCCTTTTCAAGTTCCCACAATTATGATTGTTATATCCACTCTTTTCATTTTTCTCTTAGTTTCTAACTATGTCTTAAGTCCCAGTTGAGAATTAGAACTATGGTTCCTGTTATCAATAGTTTTGCACCCTACTGAATGCAATATTCAGCAAACTACTGAAACATGGAAACCTCTTTCAGATGTGAGTGATCTTATGTGAAAGAGGAATCTCCAGAGTGAGCTGGTTCTCCGAATGATGAATTTAAAACAACTTCTGAGAAAAGGGATGAAGAATAACTGAACATAAAACCTATTTCTAAAGATGATTCACCAAACTTATAAGAATTCAGACCTAATCACTCATAACAATTTCTTTATTGTAGTAATCCTCACAATCTCATTGGCACATATCCCATCAGTGATTTGCATGAAGATCTAGAAATCAGATACAACATGCAACTTGAAACATATAATTCTGAAACACAACCTATAACAACAAGACATAAAAGGATTTCAATTCGAAAACACAAGTACATCAGATTGCTATTACAAAACTTGAGACATAAAATAAGAAGGAGAAATCTGCTGCTTTATTAAAACTGGAAGAGTGTCAATTTGACCAAAATTGAGGATCAAAAGTTTACAAGCTCCCTGAAATGAGTAAGGGCCAGAAACTGATCTCAACTGCTGAGTATGGAGAGTTGAAAGACTAAATCAATCAAAACCACTCTCAAGGAAACCCTAATCTGAGCTCAGAAAAAGCTCCAAGAAAAAAGGCCTCAAACAAACTCAAAAACTACTTTAAAGTAGAAAAAAGCACAAGGTTTTTTTGATTACACTATCAAGCCTCTAAAAATAAGCGAATCTTGCTTTAAAAGCACAAAAAAGACCTTATTTCTCCAAGGTAAGTCTGGAATTCGACCAAGAAGAAAAAATAGTCAAAGATCTGCTAAAAATAGCAAGAAAACATAAAGCAATTTATAACATACCGCTTTAATGCTTCTGCTTTACAAGATGCAGATTTTTTCAATTTTGTCTATTTTTGCAACTCAAAGATTAGAAATCTTTTGCAAAAATAAAACTGCTTATTTCTCCATTACAATAATTGATTTTTTCCCAAAAAATCATAAAAATATATCAATGTCATCATTATCTCCTCATCACAACTCCAATTGATTTCTTTAAAATCAATTAAAAGATAAAACCCTAAAAGTTAAATTGACGCTTCACATAAAATATTCACCATTCACCCTAATTGCTCTTCATTTCAAATAATACCCTAAGGCATAAACCCATACCTCTAAGGCAAAACAATAAGCCTTAAATATTTAAGGCATCACCCAAGCATAGAATTTTGGCTTTTCATGAATATTAAACTTAGACTTAGGTTTTGATAAGTCATAAAGAAGACACTATGGGTTCGACCACCATATGATATTTGACATGTGCATTTGAATGGAATTCTGGAAAGTTCACGATGCTCGAATTAGAGATTTGAACAAAATAGGGTCAAACCCTAATTATCACCATTTCACACCCGTGACTTTGGAAAGAAAGAACCTCTGTCTGAGAAGAAACTGCCGCTATGATGGTGTTGGATTCGAGCCCGTGTGCACAGAAATCCTCCTCTATTCTTCAGTTGACTGAATCTTCAGTGGGTAAGTCCTTTCTTTGAAGGAAAAATAACCTTTCCACTTCATTATCTCGAATATCAACAAGCCCTAAGGGCATGACCTATTCATTTATGACTTTCACTTACTTTGATTTTTTCATACCATGAGTTTGAGCTCGACCTCTATTGTACACTCCATGAAATCTCAACTTGTGTTCTGGTTTTCTTTTACCATGCAGAGGTAAGCTTAGTTTAATGGTCTTTATGGCTTCCATTTTGGCTTTGTATTATGCTCATTTCGCCCTTAAAGCCGTGGCTAATATACTTTACTATCACCTCATATTGTATTTATGTGTGTTCCCCACTGTGTATCATACTCATCATAGGAACTCGGCCACTCTTCAAAGCTTCAAAATCATGCCTTGGAAAACCAAAGAGAAGCTACGGCCGCAGCTTTGGAATCTAACAGAAATTAAAACTGGTAAATTTCTTTACTCTGTAGAAACTCCAAAAGCTGTCTTTATTTCATAAACCTTTGGCCATGTACATGCCGTGCCAAAAGAGCACTGTAGGAAACATTCTTGCAGACTTTGGGCTCGACCCAAAATAGAAAAATCACCATTGTGTTAATTTAATAACATTCTTGTTTGTGGGTATTATGAAATTCGGACAAGACTGTAATTTCATCATTTAGTTGCGAAATCCTGACATGGGTTGTCGTGGTTATTGTATTTTCTGTATTTTGAGAAAAAACCCACATGTGGGTATCTGAAAATTTTGAAAGAGAACTGCATTTTCTTTTTTCCTGAGCTTGATTTATCACAAAAATTGCATTTCATTATTTTCCCCCTGCTGCCTCTTTTGTAGCTATTATGAAAATCATATGAAAATTGTATTCTTCTTACTCTAAGGCTCAAACCAACAGCTTTGAGAGCTCAACCCTTATTTTCTGAAAAATTCATGAATCAGGCTTCTGTTTTATGAATGTCGCTATAACTTACCATAGTCACGGAGACCTCTTGTAGAGAGCTTGTGTCTTGGCGAAAACTCCCTATTACTTCCTAGTCGCCAAGAAAATAAGCTTCCAGGGAGACTTCTTACAGATAAAAAGGTGTCTTGGCGAAAACCTTTATTATTTCCTTCCTGTCGCCAAGACAATGTGTGGTTGGGGTGACCTCTTGGCGAGCATCCTGTGTCTTGGCAAAACTTTCATGCCTTCATCCTGTCACCATGACATATCATTTTCGGGGAGACCTCTTGGCGATAAAAAAGCTATACCAAAAATATTTATTACTCCATTCCTGTACAAGTTTGAAGCTAACCCCGAAATGGGTACTGGAAACCCTTAAGAGAAACACCATTTTTCTGCTTTTGATGCAAAATTGAAAATGGTTCTTTGGAACTATTGTAGAAAAATGCGTTTCCTCTCTTCTGAAACTTGATCAATTGCCGTAAAGATTATCATTTTACTACATTTTCGAAAGAAAACACTTATGTGGGTATTTGAGATTCAAAACTGTAAATCCATCTATGAATATGAACTCGACCCAAAATAGGAACCTTAACATGAACTTCTGGAACAAAATAATATCATGGTTTTTGTAGACCTTGAAAACATTTCTGTATAAGTTCACTGCGAAGAGAGGAAATTTCATGCTTGCATTCTCTGCTCCCTAATTCATATGCACAACTGATAACTTCTGAACTTTTTGGAAAGAAATTGCTTGCACCTTCTTGAAACCTTGCACTGTCTGTGTTTGTATTCTTGAGTAACATGGTACTCTTCATGCATTTTATATTCCAATGACAAACTGCTCTCAGAAATTGTTCTCTTTGACGATGAAAAATAGAACAAAACATTAAGGCATATGTATGCCTGTTCACTATCCAAAAGAGAAATACTGAACTGAAACTCACATGATATATGATTATAATCAGCACATAAAATGAAGTAATTTTAGCAATTCCTAATGCAAATTTACTTAGTTAAATTTCTTAAGTGAACAAAACTCACTGTTCACCTATAGCCTTCATAAAGAAATACTGATCGTTATGAATGCATAGTTGGTTTTGTTACTTGATGGATAACTCTGTTTTACTCTTCCAGTTGTATTTCACTTTGTTTGATGTATATGATGAAATATCTTTCAAAAATCAGCCCATTAAATGCATCAGGCAACATGCCGGGCTCTACCTTTGTGGGAGCCCGTTTTACTCCACATGCTCGGTCTTCAAATAATGTTCCGCTTCATGATTTCACCTATACTTGCACAAGGAAACAAACAGTGTTAGCATAAAAAGGAACACAATTATGATGTTGATACTTCTCCTTCAGTTCACTTCTTGATATTGCATTTGATTCTCTTTGATTGTTTCAATGCATTACTCATAGCATACTGTATTATTGTAGGTGCATCATATGAGTTATGTCATAGTCGGAGCCACTGACACCCTTCTTTTCTCTCACAGGTCAATGAAGCTCGAGATGGCGAGGTGCACCATCCAACATCAAGCATCGATAATAGGCAATGATGACTATGTTATTGCTTATATGTTCTACTTTCACATCTTCAGTAGTGCATTGTGCTATTAGAAATGTATTGTAACAGTTAAAGTTATATCCACAGCTTGTGTGGATCTTTGATTTCAATTTTGCTTTTCTGTTGAAAAGAAAATGCATCTCATGCAATGTTGTAACACTCATTCTGATTGTGAAATCAAATGAAGCCTTGTAAAAATATTAGTTCCTTTTGGAATCAATAAAAGCATTTGAAATGCTATTTTGCACATGTACTTAATTCTATCTTTCATTTAAATCTGCAACTTCTGAATGGCACTCTACAAACTCATAACTTCTAAAATGCATAACTGTTACTTAAATGCACAAAGTAAGGTGAAACATCATTTAAAAACAATCTGCAATTCCACTTTATGGCAAATAATAATCAGCCAACTCCTCCATTTGAGCTGATGCAAAAAATATGTAACATTTTGGCGATTTCTGCTATATGCTTGCCTGCTAAGCATAGATCAGTGGATTTAAAACAATCCATTGGGTACGGAGTCAAATCTGCCCCTTCTTGTGAACTCAGAAAACATGAACAACAACACTCCAAATAACAGCAAGAAAATAAAACAAAACTTGAAAGCAAACTAACAGGCCCTGGTGGCGAACAAAACAACACATAGCAACGCTTAGAGAAAGCAAACTATTGAAATGAAAATGTGCGGAACACACTTATTTGCAACCTACTCTACTATAGTGAGATAACTTATCTCAAAGGCAGTGCTTGAGGTGGATCCCATTCACTGGGATAGACATCGCCTCACCAGTCATCTTGGAAAGTTGGAATGCGTTGTGTTCCTTGCATTCTGTAATCACATAAGGCCCATCCCACATTGCATCTAACTTGGAATGTCGTCCAGGTCTATTTTTAAATTCATTCCACTTGAAGACTAGATCTCTAACAATGAAATCACGAGGCTTCGCCCTCTTGTCAAAAGTATTCTTCATTTGTGCTTGATGTATTTCTAGTTGTCTCAGAGCTTCTTTTTTGGTTTCTTTGAGCTCAACCAGCTGTGCAAACCTCACTTCAAGAGGTTGTTTATTTAGAAACTCTAGTTCTTTAACATAACTCAATGTTGGTAATTCAATTGAAATAGGCAACTTAGCCTCTCTGCCATAAGTCAAAACAAAAGGTGAACAACCAGTGGCTCTTTTAGGAGTTATTCTGTCAGCCCAAAGGGCTAGCTTCAGTTTTTCATGCCATGTTCTCTGGTTATCTTCAACAGTCTTCTTGATTATTCGAATCAGATTCTTATTTGTGGATTCCGCTTGGCCATTACCTTGCGGATAATAATTTGATGAAATGTTCAGATAGATGTTATTTCTGACAGACCAATCTAAAATCTTTAATCCGATGAAAGCTAAACCATTATCTGAAATGATTGAATCTGCAACACTAAATCTTGATAAAAATTAAGCACTGAAGTCTCATTTGCTTCCTTTAAAGCGATAGCTTCGGTCCACTTTGTAAAATAATCAGTGGCAGTAAGAATCCATTTATGACTTGCACTCGAAGGCGGGTTCATAGGACCAATAAAATCCAAGCCCCACTTAGCAAAGGGTTGTTCTACCTGAATAGGGTGCAAGGGCAGCGGTGCAAGCCTCTGTTTACCAACAAATAATGCACATTTTTCACATTTTCTAACCCATGTAATAGCATCTTTACATAGATCTGGCCAATAATAACTAGCTCTCATAATTTTTAGAGCTGTTGTTCTTGCAGCAAAGTGACCTCTAGAAGGTCCATCATGAAACTCTGCTAGCAGCTTGTCAACTTGATCAGGCTGAATGCAACGTAATAAAACACCTTGGAAATCTCTTCTATAGAGAATTCCATCAATAACTACATAAGGGATGGCTTGTAATCTGTAATACCTTCTTTTTGCTCTATCCAAACCTTCGGGGCATTTTCCAGTTTGCAGATAACGTATCATCTGCTGCAGCCATGTAGCAGGAGGTGTTTGAACAACACTTGGAACATCATTACTTAGCACTATTTTTGCATTTGCAACTTCCTTCAAACTGCTGGACCTTCACTTCTAGCAATTTGTTCACACAAACCTTTGCCTCTAACGAGCTTGGTTACTTTAATGTCAACATCGAACTCCATCACTTTAGTGATCCAACTAGCACGCTTATCATTAATATCTTTATTAAGCAGGAAATCTTTAACAGTTGAATGAGACACTAATAAATGAACCTTGCTGTTGGACAACATGTGTCTAAATTTCTTCAAACTCCTTACAACAGCAAAAACATGTTTCCCCACAAAAGAATACTTTACTTCGTAATCGTGCAGAACTTGACTGAAAAATGCAACAAGCTGCTCTAAGCTTTCCTCGTTTTGCTGGCATAACATGGCTGAGACTGTATCCACTCCACCAAAAGCATAAAGAATGAAATCTTTGTCAAAATTTGGATTAATGAGAGTAGGAGCAGCTGCGAGCGCCTCTTTGATCTGCTCAAAGCTCCTCTTGCCTTCCTTGGTCCAACTGAATGGCATGTTTTTCTTCAGCATAGAAGTGAGAGGTTGCAGCAAGGCTGCGATATTTGGTATAAACCTTCTTACAAAATTTATCCACCCCAAGAAAACTTTGCAAGCCTTTCTTATGGGCTGGTAATGGCAATTCGAGAATTGCAGAAACTCTTTCAGGATCGATTGAAATACCTTGCTTTGAAACAATGTGTCCCAACAATTTGCCTTCATGCACTGAAAAGATACACTTTTATGGATTGAGAGACACTCCGAACTCTCTGCACCTTTGAAAAATTTGTTCCAAGTGATCCAAGTGTTCATTAGCATTTCTGGAAAAAATAGTTATATCATCCAAATATACCAGAACAATCTTATTCATAAGGCCGTGGAAGGCCATATCCATAGCACGCTGGAACGTTTCTCCAGCATTTGATAAGCTGAAGGGCATCTTCTTGTAGGCCATCGTGCCCCACTTGGTTGTGAACACTGTTTTAAACTGATCCTCTTGCTTAACTAGAATCTGGTTATAACCTGAGTAACCATCTAGCAAAGAAAATCTGTCAGAACCAGAAACTACCTATAAAATTTGCTCCATAGAAGGGAGTGGGTAATGGTCTTTCAAAGACGCTTTATTCAGATCTCGAAAATTGATGCAAAGTCTAATTTCTCCACTCTTCTTCCTGACTGGTACTAAATTCGACACCCAAGAGGTGTGCTTGATAGGGAAAATGATACCGCTTTCAACTAGCTTGTTCAGTTCAACCTTCATGAGGCATTCCAATTAAGGATTAAGTGGTCTTTGCTTCTGCCTTACTGGTTTCGCATCGAGCTCAAGCTCGATGGTATGGTGTGTTAAATCAGGGTTAAAACCTCTTAAATCTTTGTATTCCCAAGCAAAAACATCATTATATTTTTAACATAACATAATGAAAGCTTGCTGTTCCTCTTGACTGCACACCTTACCCAGCTTGAGAAGCTTGCCTTTGAAAATTTCAATAGCTGAATAATGTTCCTCTTTAACTATTAAGCTGCATTTGTCCTTCCGAACCTGATCATCTAAATTAAAGACAAATTCTAACGTCACCAAGCCTTTTGACAGCTTATTAGTCTTTAATTGCACGATCTGGTCTTCATACTGCTGCTGCCATTTCTGATGATTTCCATTTGCGAACTCAGCTTTAGCAATCAAAAAATTCACGATTTGCTCATCGTTGTCAAAAACCTGCTAGCTCACATTATTGTCAGGTACAGAAGGTCTAACCACTATTTTCATGTACTGACGTGCTTCTATTTTGTGAATCTCTTTGGGAATGTCAGACTGAGCTCCTATGGCAGCGAGTCTGTCAGCATGCTTATTTTGATTCTGAGGAATCGACACAATATTAAGAGCATCAAAATCTTCCATTAAATCCCATACACTATGCTTATATTTCTTGAGTAAATCATTTTTTACAGCATTTAAATTTCTGACCTGATTCACAATTAGCTCTGAATCACCATAAACTTGCAAAAATTTAATACCTCATTTGCGGGCCCACTTAAGGCCATGTACCAATGCTTCATACTCGGCTGTATTATTTGAACAGCTGAAAGCAAATCTGCAGGCTGAATAATACTTATCTCCTTCAGGCAATATCAGCATAGCCCCACCTCCGGCACCAACACTGCTCCTCGAACCATCGAAATAAAGTTTCTACAACTCATATTTTTCTGCAGACGGTTCATCCTCTTTGCAAAGATTAGGCATGTCGCAATCAAACTCACGAATCATATAAACTCCTAGACCTACTTCATCTGTGTTCTGGAACATGTCAAGCTCGTGATCTTCGGCTGCCCATTCATCGAGGCTGATGTAGTCTCCTTGGGTGCCAAAGTCTGAGGTTATGGTTTGCTCCTCCATTGTAGAGGTGGCGTAGAGATTGGCGTTTATAGGGCTTGGGGAGTATGGTTCGATATGATCTTTGGCGAGAGGTTCAGACTTAATGGTCACTTTCGTACCATACCTTGTTCTAAAAAATAGATGAGACCAATCAGAAGACAAAGACCCACCCAACTTGGCTGTAAATCTTGTGATAAATAAATGGCGAAGTGTGGCGGTAGGTCAATAACATGAATATCTTGATGAATAGTGAAACTTGGGGATGCATGCAAGGTAAGGGCTAAATTTTTAATAATTCCAACAGTCTTAACAGCAAACCCATCTAATTGTACTAAGCCTTTCTGAGGGTTAGGCTCATAAGCTAGACCCAATTTGTCAGCTAAACTTTTGGGCATGACTGAACTACTAGCACCAGAGTCGACCATACAATTATGCACAATTTTATCACCTATGATCAGACTTAAGTAAAACAGAGGGTGTTTAACCTCCTTTTCCTTCTGCCCACTTTTCTCCTCCAAGTCATTTGCCAACACAACCTTCGCAACTCCTTGATGGGTGTTGTCAGAAATAGACAATTCAGCTAATGCATCCTGCAACAAGCTTTTCTGTCCTGGAAGCTGCAAAGTGTCTAATATCGACATATTGATAGTAGTCTTCTTAAGATGCTCAATGATATTGAAGGATGAAACATTTACCTTCTGCTGGTTTTTGTAACAGCAGCTTCATTTTGCTTCTGTGCAGGCTGAGAATGCATTTTTGATAGCTCCTTGTTAGGTATTTCTTGCCCCCTTTGCAAAATCTGCATTTTAGGCTGAGTGGTAGTGTTAATTTTTGATGAGTCAGGCTACTTACTGACTGGTGGCTGCTACTGTAAAGTCCCAACTTATTGTCCTAAATCCATAGCTCACTTTTTAGATCTAGTATTGGCTGAAATAGGGGAATTTTGTTGATCTTGGCCATTCACACCATAGAATTCGGAGCTCTGCCAGTTTAGTAAGGCGACTTCTACATTATCTTGCTATTCTTGATTCTGATCTGTAGTATTTTCTGAAACAACATATATATTTTGAACCATTAAAGCTTGGTTTCTCACTCCATTGGTGCATGCCGATTAGTTGTGGGGTTGATTGCATGGGTAGCACTAGTCACACTCTTGAGCGACATTGTTTTGCGGCACAAGCTCCTTTGACGTGCTGGCCGTGTTCAGATTGTATGGCTGGAATGGCCGAGGATAAAAATTCCTTCTTTGGGCCTAATAATCACCTTGGAAAGTGGGCCTATTTTGTTGGTTTTGCTGATATGGGGCTTGATAAGGCTTATGTTCTTGGCCAACATGCTTCTTAATAGTCACAAGGTCATTTCTGACGGTCTTTAATATGTTTTTTAGCTCTTGCATCTCAGGATTTGAGGCTGGGGTAGTGACTTGTTGGGCTGCACTATGATACCCTATTGCTGGAACTGGCGGGACAACAACCAAGGGAGGTACAACAGTAGGAATAGGTGGCTGTATTTCTAGAAATAAGGGCATGGGGGGTCTAGGAGCTATGTCTCTGACTTAAATGAGGCAATTTTTAGCATTAATAGCAATGTTATAAGCATTTGGAAGCGTTAAACCACCCATGGACTGAGTCATGACAACAATCTTACTATTCAAAGCCTTAAGATAAAACATAAATGCATGTGCCGGTAAGGGTTTTACCACTGCCGAGATTCTATCCCAAGTCCTCTGGAATCTGTAGTTGAAATCTGCCAAGTGTTCATGCGACGCCCTTTGAATGGTACTCAACTACTCTAACAAAGATAAGTTGTCAAATTTATCCACAAAGTGCTGATATAAACCACTACCTAGAGCGTCCCATGTTCTGATTGAGTTTGCAGCGAGTCCTCTAAACCATTGTAGTGCTTTGCCCTTGAGTGAAGTAGCTAGCAGCCTTAGAGCAACGTTCTCTTGAGTAATGTTATGTACTGAACACAATGTGGCTACGTCATGGATGTGTTCAACTGGCGTGGTGTAGTCTTCTCCGGTGAAATATGGTAGTCCTCGAAGTGCTGCAATTGGAATATCATCATGTTGGGAAATATCTAATGGACTGCCTCCATTAAAGGGTGCGAACAGATGCTGCCTCAGTGGTGCTGCCATTGGTGGTACTTGCGAAATTGGTACTGGTACACTAGGTGACAGAACTAGAGCACCAAAACTGGGAGGTGTTGACTTTGATCTCGTAGGGGCTTCAAAAATCCTTCTTGCTGTCCTGCCTCTCCTTCATGGTGGGGACAACTCCTGATACTTGAAAGGTTTTGAACTTGATCTTGTTTGAATATTTTTCATGCGCGGGCTGTACTAGCATGCAAAAAATAGAACCAAAGTCGCCAGGTATATTGAAAGCCTCCAAAAGGATGAAAATTTTTGCTGCATATACCAAACAGCAAATTGAAATGTTAAATATTCTCTACAAGTTTCTTTTAATGTCCCACCAGGCGTGCCAAAAACTGTTATCAATAGTTTTGCACCCTGCTGAATGCAATATTCAGCAAACTACTGAAACATGGAAACCTCTTTCAGATGTGGGTGATCTTATGCGAAAGAGGAATCTCCAGAGTGAGCTGGTTCTCCAAATGATGAATTTAAAAAAACTTTTGAGAAAAGGGATGAAGAATAACTGAAGATAAAACCTATTTCTAAAGATGATCCACCAAACTTATAAGAATTCAGACCTAATCACTCATAACAATTTCTTTATTGTAGTAATCCTCACAATCTCATTGGCACATATCCCATCAGTGATTTGTATGAAGATCTGGAAATTAGATACAACATGCAACCTGAAACATAATTCTGAAACACAACCTATAATAGTAAGACATAAAAGAATTTCAATTCAAAAACACAAGTACATCAGATTTCTATTACAAAACTTGAGATAGAAAATAAGAAGGAGAAATCTGCTGCTTTATTAAAAATGGAAGAGTGTCAATCTGACCAAAACTGAGTATCAAAAGTTTACAAGCTCCCTGAAATGAGTAAGGGCCAGAAACTAATCTCAACTACTGAGTATGGAGAGTTGAAAGACTAAATCAATCAAAACCACTCTCAAGGAAACCCTAATCCGAGCTCAGAAAAAGCTCCAGGAAAAAAGGCCTCAAACAAACTCAAAAACTGCTTTAAAGCAGAAAAAAGCACAAGGCTTTTTGGATTACACTGTCAAGCCTCTAAAAATAGGTGAATCTTGCTTTAAAAGCACAAAAAAGACCTTATTTCTCCAAGGTAAGTCTGGAATTCGACCAAGAAGAAAAAATAGTCAAAGATCTGCTAAAAATAGCAAGAAAACATAAAGCAATTTATAACATACCGCTTTAATGCTTCTGCTTTACAAGATGCAATTTTTTTCAATTTTGTCTAATTTTGCAACTCAAAGATTAGAAATCTTTTGCAAAAATAAAGCTGCTTATTTCTCCATTACAATAATTTATTTTTTCCCAAAAAATCATAAAAATATATCAATGTCATCATTATCTCCTCATCACAACTCCAATTGATTTCTTTAAAATCAATTAAAAGATAAAACCCTAAAAGTTAAATTGACGCTTCACATAAAATATTCACCATTCACCCTAATTTCTCTTCATTTCAAATAATACCCTAAGGCATAAACCCATACCTCTAAGGCAAAACAATAAGCCTTAAATATTTAAGGCATCACCCAAGCATAGAATTTCGGCCTTTCATGAATATTAAACTTAGACTTAGGTTTTGATAAGTCATAAAGAAGACACTATGGGTTTGACCACCATATGATATTTGACATGTGCATTTGAATGGAATTCTGGAAAGTTCATGATGCTCGAATTAGGGATTTGAACAAAATAGGGTCAAACCCTAATTATCACCATTTCGCACCCATGACTTTGGAAAGAAAGAACCTTTGTCTAAGAAGAAACTGCCGCTATGATGGTGTTGGATTCGAGCCCGTGTGCACAGAAATCCTCCTCTGTTCTTCAGTTGACCGAATCTTCAGTGGGTAAGTCCTTTCTTTGAAGGAAAAATAACCTTTCCACTTCATTATCTCGAATATCAACAAGCCCTAAGGGCACGGCCTGTTCATTTCTGACTTTCACTTACTTTGATTTTTTCATACCATGAGTTTGAGCTTGACCTCTATTGTACACTCCATGAAAGCTCGACTTGTGTTCTGGTTTTCTTTTACCATGCAGAGGTAAGCTTAGTTTAATGGTATTTATGGCTTCCATTTTGGCTTTGTATTCTGCTCATTTCGCCCTTAAAGCCGTGGCTAATATACTTTACTATCACCTCATATTGTATTTCTGTGTGTTCCCCACTGTGTATCATACTCATCATAGGAACTCGGCCACTCTTCAAAGCTTCAAAATCATGCCTTGGAAAACCAAAGAGAAGCTACGGCCGCAGCTTTGGAATCTAACAGAAATTAAAACTGGTAAATTTCTTTACTCTGTAGAAACTCCAAAAGCTGTCTTTATTTCATAAACCTTTGGCCATGTACAGGCCGTGCCAAAAGAGCACTGTAGGAAACATTCTTGCAGACTTTGGGCTCGACCCAAAATAGAAAAATCACCATTGTGTTAATTTAATAACATTCTTGTTTGTGGGTATTATGAAATTCGGACAAGACTGTAATTTCATCATTTAGTTGCGAAATCCTGACATGGATTGTCGTGGTTATTGTATTTTCTGTATTTTGAGAAAAAACCCCACTTGTGGGTATCTGAAAATTTTGAAAGAGAACTGCATTTTCTTCTTTCCTGAGCTTGATTTATCACAAAAATTGCATTTCATTGTTTTCCCCCTGCTGCCTCTTTTGTAGCTATTATGAAAATCATATGAAAATTGTATTCTTCTTACTCTGAGGCTCGAACCAGCAGCTTTGAGAGCTCAACCCTTATTTTCTGAAAACTTCATGAATTGGGCTTCTGTTTTATGAATGTCGCTATAACTTACCTTAGTCGCGGAGACCTCTTGTAGAGAGCTTGTGTCTTGGCGAAAACTCCCTATTACTTCCTAGTCGCCAAGACAATAAGCTTCCGAGGAGACTTCTTGCAGATAAAAAGATGTCTTGGCGAAAACCTTTATTATTTCCTTCCTGTCGCCAAGACAATGTGTGGTCGGGGTGACCTCTTGGCGAGCATCTTGTGTCTTGGAGAAACTTTCATGCCTTCATCCTGTCGCCATGACATATAATTTTCGGGGAGACCTCTTGGCGATAAAAAAGCTATACCAAAAATCTTTATTACTCCATTCCTGTACAAGTTTGAAGCTAACCCCAAAATGGGTACTTGAAACCCTTAAGAGAAACACCATTTTTCTGCTTTTGATGCAAAACTAAAAATGGGTCTTTGGAACTATTGTAGAAAATTGTGTTTCCTCTCTTCTGAAACTTGATCAACTGCCATAAAGATTATCATTTTACTGCATTTTTGAAAGCAAACACTTATGTGGGTATTTGAGATTCAAAATTGTAAATCCATCTATGAATATGAACTCGACCCAGAACAGGAACCTTAACATGAACTTCTGGAACAAAATAATATCACAGTTTTTGGAGACCTTGAAAACGTTTCTGTATAAGTTCACTGTGAAGAGAGGAAATTTCATGCTTGCATTCTCTGCTCCCTAATTCATATGCACAACTGATAACTTCAGAACTTTCTGGAAAGAAACTGCTTGCTCGTTCTTGAAACCTTACACTGTCTGTGTTTGTATTCTTGAGTAACATGGTACTCTTCATGCATTTTATATTCCAATGACAAACTGATCTAAAAAATTGTTCTCTTTGATGATGAAAAATAGAACAAAACATTAAGGCATATGTATGCCTGTTCACTATCCAAAAGAGAAATACTGAACTGAAACTCACATGATAGATGATTATAATCAGCATAGAAAATGAAGTAATTTTAGCAATTCCTGATGCAAATTTACTTAGTTAAATTTCTTAAGTGAACAAAACTCACTGTTCACCTGTAGCCTTCAGAAAGAAATACTGATCGTTATGAATGCACAGTTGGTTTTGTTACTTGATGGATAACTCTGTTTTACTCTTCCAATTGTATTTCACTTTGTTTGATGTATATGATGAAATATCTTTCAAAAATCAGCCCATTAAATACATCAGGCAGCATGCCGGGCTCTACCCTTGTGGGAGCCTGTTTTACTCCACATGCTCGGTCTTTGAATAATGTTCCGCTTCATGATTTCACCTATACCTGCACAAGGAAACAAATAGTGTTAGCATAAAAAGGAACATGATTATAATGTTGATACTTCTCCTTCAGTTCACTTCTTGATATTGCATTTGATTCTCTTTGATTGTTTCAATGCATTACTCATAGCATACTGTATTACTGTAGGTGCATCATATGAGATATGCCATAGTCAGAGCCACTGACACCATTCTTTTCTCTCACAGGTCAGCAAAGCTCGAGACGGCGAGGTGCACCATCCAACATCAAGTGTCGATAATAAGCAATGATGACTATGTTATTGCTTATATGTTCTCCTTTCACATCTTCAGTAGTGCATTGTGCTATTAGAAATGTATTGGAACAGTTAAAGTTATATCCACGACTTGTGTGGATCTTTGATTTCAATTTTTCTTTTATGTTGAAAAGAAAATGCATCTCATGCAATGTTGTAACACTCATTTTGATTGTGAAATCAAATGAAGCCTTGTAAAAATATCAGTTCCTTTTGGAATGAATAAAAGCATTTGAAATGCTATTTTGCACATGTACTTAATTCTATCTTTCATTTAAATCTGCAACTTCTGAATGGCACTCTAACTCATAACTTGTAAAATGCATAACTGTTACTCAAATGCACAAAGTAATGCAAAACAACATTTAAAAACAATCTGCAATTCCACTTTATGGTAAATAATAATCAGCCAGCTCCTCCATTTGAGCTGATGCAAAAAATATGTAACAGTTCCAACTTCTAGGTTCTTCCTATCACTTGATCTCCTTATCTCACATTCTTCCTAAGGCACATTAGACATAAAAATTTGAGTTTCATTAAGAAATTGGAAATTAGGTTCCAAGTCTATGTTCCCCAACAACTCTATGCTACCACTCATAATAAACCTATATTCTTCTCCATTTACTATCAAATATTGAGGCTTGATAAGAACTTGGAACTTAGGAACTCCAAGTTCAAGGTTCACTCCCATCACTTGGTTCTCATCTTTCATTTCCCATCAAACCATGTAGTGGACCTTGGACATCGAATGGCACTTAGAACCTAGAACCTAATTTCCAATTTCTTTGCTCCTTCCAAAAATTGCAACCTACTCCCTCTTTATAAATAAGCTCTTTTACATATTTTCTTAGCTAGATGTTAGGACCCAATACGGACTTGGAACTAGGTTTCTAGGTTCTCTTTTCCTCCCATCACCTACCTTTTACCTTTTTTTCTATTTTATGCGTTGTATTTTATTTATAGTTGGATCTTGGGGCTCGATAAGAATCTAAAACCAAGTTCCAAGTTCCTTGTTTTCCCCATGAATCAATTCTTTCCTATTTTATAACTATTGTTCCAAGTTCTAGTGTCAACCCAACTCTTGGACCTAGCCTAAATTACAAAAGACTCAACCTTTTTGGTGAAAGAATCCAACTCCCAAGATCCCTATGAAATATTTTAGTTGGTTTGATAGGATTAATAAGAACTCTTTTAAATATCCATCACCCCTAGAAACCTAGGCAATAGGTATAACATTAAACTATATAATTTATTATGTTATTTGTGTTTCATATAGAATGAATGACAAGGCTATTAAGAAGTTAGAAAAGATCCCTCCCACCATGAAGTAAAAATTCCAAGGGGTCCCTAAGGTCTCCAAAATTACTTCCATAGTTCAATACATCACAAACATTGACTTGGTGCACATTGATCTCAATGATTTCAAGAAAATAACATTTGGTGATGGGGCCACCCAAAGATCAATAATTCTTGCAACCTGTAGGTTAGCACACACCTTAATATTATTGTCCTCCCTAAAAAATATAGAGCTAATCATGGTATGTGTTTCAAATTATGATCCTAACACAAGGATATCCAAGGACCTTGATGGAAATATTATTTTAAACATAAACCCTAACTTCATTGCTCATATTTTTTTCTTACCATTTAAGTCATCTTTCAAGACTCTAATAGAGGAGAAAGAATAAGTGGAATTTGAGAGTCATGAGGAACATACTTTCATAAATCTTAACACGTCTTGGATAATAAAGCTAAGGAAATTACCAAGATTCTCAAGAATCTAACCAAGTAAAAATTTCATGGGGAAATTGGGGACATCACACTTTGTTGAAAAAATTCATGGGGAAATATGAGTCTTGGAATTATTACAAATGTATTTATCAATTCATTTATATTTTCCTCAATAATTCATAAGATATTGATTGGGCTCAACTAGTCAGCGACAATGTACATCAACAATTAACCACCATTTAGAAAATGAAGAAGTTTTCAATGACTTCTTATGTAGCTTATTTTCTTGCAAGACAAGCTACTTTCTTAGGCCTAACAATAGAGGGAAAGTTGGATGAAGTAAATGGACAATAAAGAGTTTGGGAGTAGTATCCTTAGCTTGAACTTAAGGAATCCCAAAAACATTATAAGAGGGTGAATGATGCTTTAATTTATCCTATCATCAACAAGCTTTATGAGGATGATTCAATAAGAATAACAAACAAAGAATAATAGTTGGTGTCAAAATGGGTACATTTTTCTAGTTTACCAAGTCAACTTATATTAGAATCTTAGGCTTCTCTAAACCATCCTTTTTTTCTCCCTCGATTTTATAATAAACCCAGTGTGTAGTTCCAATTTGTTCTATGTTATTATTCTTGGCCTAATATAGTATGTGTCAAAGATTTTGAAGAAGCACTCCCCTTTCTTAATTTGAAGACATATAATACACATGCTATATATAATTGAGATGGTAAGGTAGAGAGGGTTTTTGATTCTAAGTATAAGCATAAATAAACTATGGAGGATTTTTGGGTAGATTGCTAGAATGATTTTGATATAATAAAAATATTTTTTTGTAGATTATCTCTAAAATAAGTGAAAAATATGAATATTGGTAGAAATATCCTTGATGAGATAATATATGATGGAATATTTTGAGTCCAATATATGACCTTTAGAATGTAGATATCAAGCCTTTACTAATGGTTAATTGGATGATAATGAAATATATAAGTATGAAGTTGATAAATCAAAATTTAGAAAATTATAGTTTAGGTTAGTTAGAAGATTGAAAACTTTGGCTGGGTAAAGAAAAAAAGAAGAGGAAGCAAGAAAGTGATCCTCATATCATGTATAAGAAGACAAAATTTAGAAAAGAAAAACCTCTTGATGAGAAATTGAAGAAATATTTTGACAAAGCTCATAAGATGAAAGAGGCCACTATGGTAGGAGTGACTAGAGGGTTTGAAGCAACCCCTTTATAGTAGGCTCATCCTAGCATGCCAAACATTGTTCTTCTCACTCCATGATTATATAGAGATCAACTAGGGGTAGCATAGTTTGGTATGTCCTCTTCTTTCAAAAGAACTCCTTCTCCTCCTACTAGATCACCACCAAGAATACAAACTAAGGATACAATTGATTAGGTGTTGAAAAATTTGGAATAATAATTGAATAAAGGAAAGGGTATCTTGCAAACTCCTCAATCTCCTCCATGTAAAATTGAATCTCAACATGGGACTATTCCTATTGAGGATTCAGAGGATGATGAAGACCAAATAGAAGGGTGAACTTGAATAACATGGAAAAGATATAATTTAACATTTCATAGTCATCAATAAGGTACTTGATCTCCTCCTAAAAGTCTTCTCCAATAGTCCATATAGTACAATATTCACCTCAAAGTCCTCTAAAGAAATGCACACCAATTTGTTCTTCTCCTTCTCCTCCTTGACAACAATAGAAACAATGTTTTTTTAGTCCACCACCCCAACAACAACAATCCATCATTGGTAGAGCTATGCAAGATGCACCTACTAGCCCAATTTGGCTTACGTTATATTTTGCTACCAAAAGGATAAATGTAGAGATAAATCCTTTAAAATTTAAGGTCATGACTACTATGGTGAATAAGGAAAAGATCCATAAGAGGCCTAAGATTCTCTCGACAATCTGTATAAACTAGAATAGAGAAAGGGTTTCTTAAATAACAACTCTTATTGTAGACATGGATGTTAGGGAAATGAACCCTCTGTTGGGAAAATGTGTCTCAACCTTGCAATTATATAAGGTTTATTTTTCATAGGATATATTTAATATATCCTAGTTACACCGATAGGTGTAATATACAATGGGAGCATGGGGTGGAGAAAAATGTGAGTGTGTTAACAAAAACTATTAAACTATCGACATACATTAAATTAATGATAGATTATAAATCTAGATTGTTCATCATTAGGTTTCATATTTGATGGTAAATATTTTGTTGGCTTGTCTTTCCCTAGAAGGTAACCCTATTTTATGAGGATGTTGTATATTATGATTGTGTATTGTGATCTATTTTGAGAGTCTGATAGTGGTCATGTTGCCTCTGGATCTCTGGTTGGTGATATTCCTTTGAGAAGCTTGCTTTGTAAGTATATTATAATCTTTGTGATTTTTGAATAATATATTGGGCAACTTTTGGAGTGTGGGGTTTTTCTCCCGAAAGGGTTTTCCCCACATAAATCACTATGTTATGGTATGCATGATATTTATATTTGTGTTTAAGTTTCTATAACTATTGAAAAGATATATAAAGTTTTGCATTATTCTCTTCTCAAGATTAGTGTAGGAAGTTTTTCCACTACCTTAGCTTCCTTACAAGTGGTACTAGAGCTTGATCACCTTTGGTTTTAGTTTTAGGTTGTTGGGTTTTTTGAACTAATCCAAATTTGAATGGGAGCTTCTGTAGAAGATACTTTGTGATCTTGTTACTAGAATTTTTAGATGACAACTTCATCAAGGAAAATAGAGGTGGATATTTATTTTGGAAATAATTTTGAGATGTGGAAGTTGAAGGTGGAGGGTTTGTTGATAGATCGAGATTAGTGAGATTTTTTTGATGAGAATTTTTCAAGGCCTACAGAGCCTAATTTGGCTACTCAATATGATGTTATGGACCATAAATCCAAGGGCCTAATTAAATTTTTCTTGGAAGATTATGTTTTAATCAATCCCCATGAAGAGACCTTTGCATAGAAACTATGGAAGAAGCTTTGTGAGATCTATCAATCCAAATCTTTAGTGAACAAGGTTATTTTGAGGAAGAAATTGTATTCCTTGAGAGTGGAAGAGGGTTGATGAATTACAAACCATCTAGAAGCATTCAATATGTTGGTGACTTCATTGGAATTAGTTGGTGTGAAAATGGATGAGGAGGAGAAATGTCGGATCTTTCTTTGTTCTTTGCTCAATTCATGGGATTCTCTTGTTATGGCTATTGGGAGTACTATTATATTAAAAACTAAAGATGTGGTGGATTCTTTGCTTTCTGAAGAGATGAGGAGGAAGGTATCCATTAGTACCAAGAAGGCCCTACATTTTCATAAAATACCTAAGGAAAAAGGCAAGAAGAATGAGAAATCCAAGTCCAAGGGGAGATCCAAATCTCCTGGAAAGTCCAAAGTTATTTGATGGAACTACGATAAGCCTAGACATATTCATAAGGATTGCAAAGAAGAAAAGAAGAAGAAAAATAATATTTTTTATTTTGATTATGAGTTTGAGAAGGAAGATGGTGATGCATTCATTATAGCTTTAGCAACTCATGCGGGTAATGATTCATGCTTAATAGAATTAGGTGCATCTTTCCATATGATCTTTAATAGAGACTGGTTTTCTGAATATGAAGAATTTGATGGAGGTAAGGTGTACTTGGGTGATGATTCTTATTTAAATATTGTTGGTCATGGTAAAGTTAGAATCAGGTTTTCTGATGGTAGAATAAAAGGATTAATGGTGTGTTACATATCCTTGGATTAGCATGAAATTTGTTATATGTGAGAAAATTAATAGATGTAGGTGTACGGATAGTATTTTCTGATGCAGGATGCAAGATGGTTAGAGGAGCTATGGTGATTGCTAGAGGTGTGTTAGATATGGAACATTGTATAAGCTTGATGCATGCACTATTGAGTGCAATAGTACTTATGTGAAAATAAATTTTGTGGAAGAGGTGAGAGTTTCATCTTCAACAGATGGTCATGGCTTATGGGTACCCAAGGGTGCTCTTTCTTTTGATTCAAAGTTACCTATAGAGAAAATTATGTTATGGCACTAGAAACTTGGCCACATTGGAGAAAAGGATCTAAGGACCTTGAAAAGTAAAAAACTTGTTGAAGGGTTTTTTGATTGTAATCTTGAATTTGATTTCTGTGAGCATTGCATTTATAAAAAACAAAATTGTGTTTAGTTTTACTCGAGTTCTCATAAATATTATGTCGCCTTAGATCTTATTCATTTTGATCTATTTGTTCTTGTAGATGTTCCTTCATTTGGAAAATCCACTTATTATCTTTCATTTATTGATGATTATAGTAGGACATGGGTATATTTTCTAAAGACTAAATATGAAGTTTTCAGTTGATTTAAATAATTTAAAGCAATGGTTGAGTTGTAGACTGGAAAGAAAATAATTTTTTTGAGGACTGATAATGGTGGTGAATTTTGCTCGTCATTTTGATAGGTTCTTTAAATATTGTGGTATTCATAGAAAAAATACAAATCCATATTCTCCACAATAGAATGGAGTTGTAGAAAGAATGAACATGACACTGATGGAGAAGGCTAGGAGTATGTTGAGTGGTGCTAGTATAGAACACAAATTATGGGATAAATTTATCGCCACTACTTGTTACTTGTTTAACATGTCTCCTACATCAGCTCTTGTTGATAAGATGCCTATAGAGGAATGATCAGGATAAATCCTTCATTAATATGTCTTAGTTTTTGGTTGTGAGGCATATATGCACATGTGCCAAAGGAGAAGTTAACAAAGTTGGAGAACAAGGCTATAAAATGTATCTTCATCAGATATAGTTATAGTGTGAAAGGATACAAGATTTAGGATCCTATTACATAAAAGGTAATATATATTAGTGAAAGGTGGAAAATTGTATGCTTTTCTAGGTTTTAGGACCTACAATGACAATCTTCACTCTCATTCAAGAACAAACCCTAGATATCTCAATACAAAAGAGAAAGAGATCTTGCAATAGGGTTGTCCTAGAGGTTGACTATAAACTAATGAGGGGTTCACCACCAAGTAAGAACTTGGAAAAATGTATGAAATGCAAGATCTAATGATTAAACTCAATGATGCAAGAAACTTCACTAAATGAACTATAAATGAAAATAAATCTGAACATCAAACTAGAAAAGTATAGGGGAGCACCTGGAAATATGAGAGAGCTTGAATGGAGGCCTGAAATGTTGAATAACCTGAAATTTATTCTTACTAGGACTTATTTTCCAATCTAGATGAATCAGTCTGAGATCAAGATTTCTAAACAAGAACAGGTTTATGGAAAAAAAGGTATCCAAAACTACAAAAATCTCAAACTTGACCTAAATTGGAACTCATTCACCAATCTAGGTGAATGAGTCATGTTAACTCTCAAAGTTGTACACTTTATAAGTTGTATAACTTAGCACTTTGGAGGAATATGGGAACATTCCTAGGCTATGGGTTACTTAAACTTGGAATGGACCTCCAGATAAGGCTGGCTCCTAAATGGTGATCACCTAAACTAATCTAATGACTTGCCAAGGAAAAGGGGAAAGAAGATAACATAAGTTGGAAAACTAAAATTTAAGGAAGGTGATGCACCAAAACACTTACTAGACTTGCAAACAACTTGCATACACAAGTTATGAACTATAAGCTTGATGAATGTGAAGCATTTTTTCCTTGGTCATTTTTATTTATTGGCTTGTGCAAATGTTTTCAATTTTGAGTGCACCTGTGCGCGAGGAGAATTATCAAAAAGGTGTGTAATGCGCCAAGTAGTGGCCACACAACTTTCATATCTCGTCTTCCTTTTGGGAGAAAGTTCGGGACACATGTTGACTCATCGAGCATTTTCATGGGAGCTATATTCATAAGCTCAGAGGTTTTTACCTATTTGACACACCACCTCTTCACCATGGGAAAATTGCTTCTCCTACAGAGTAATATGTTTCAGAAGTTTGTTGGAGCTGGCTGGCCTCTTTACTTTCTTGATTTTTGTGTTGAAGTTTTAAGTTAGTGCCTCAGGATGATGTGGTTGGTCAATAGGACCTCTTTCCAGGCTATTATTTCTAGGATTTGATCATCTACAAGCCTTTATCTTTGCTAAATATGTAAGGGATATTAATGCAGTAGTTGATAAATAATGAGCAAAGATCTTTGCAGCCTAACCAAGGATCTACAATCAGATCACAAGCTATCAAGTATCAACATTTGGTAGTAATTACTTATGGGCTGAGGTGGTGCTTTCTTCTTTTGATGGCTATATAAGGAGGGCGACGACACAATGAGGGGTTTGATTCCAAGTTACAATTTCTTTGCTAAGAAAAGTTTAAAAAGTTTGCGTAGGGTTTTTAGAATTATTTCAGAAGCAAGTTGCATAACTACTTTACTTTGGCATGTTATATCTATTAAGGTTTAAACTATTATTAGATTGGCATCCGACCTCTATTTCAAAGTTCATTTGATATTTAAAAGCACAAACTATTGAGGATAATTTGTTGAGATTGCATGCATGTATGGCATTTTTCAAGCTTTCTTTCTTTATATTATCATTTTGAATGCAACATTGTGTCTTGCAAGCTAAATCTAGATAGTTTAAATAGCGGGTTTCTATGTTGTATGCTTGTATGGTAGAATAGTAGCTTAGGAAAAATGGACTATGTCATTGGACTTCTCTATTTTTTGAAAGTTGTTATTTTATTATGCTATGCTATATTAGGAGGAACAATTCATGTAATTTCTAAGATATTGTTCTGTTAATTGTAAGAAATCTTTATGTTTGATCAGACCTTAATGAACATTGCTTGTAGAAAGATTTGAAAGTCTACACTATGCTTGAAGTTAGCCTTTTTTTTTCATTCTCTTTCCAACAATGAAGGGTTGTGACATTATGTGTCTATTTATATCACTCATATGAATGATTTGGGTTTGAAATGTTGTAAAAGCTTTGGCACATTTCCTTTTATGTTTTATGTTTACATTTCCTTCTCCCCTTATCTCAAAACCCTAGAGAAGAGTTGACTTTCTATAAAAATCCCAGAGGTATTCAGTGAGATGCAATTTGTCCCTCACTCGCTGAATTTCCCATAAGATTGTCGGAGAGGCACAAGCTTTGATGATCAACAGTTCTTTTTTTTGGAATGCCTAGTGGGACAAGAAGTTTTTCAAACACCTGATTAGAAGTCAAAATTATTTCTTGAATCAGGTTAAGGAAGGAAACTAGAAGTTTCATCCCCAGAGTCCAAACAAGAGCATCTTCGAGAGGTCACTTCCAATATTCTCTGTTACCTACCTCGACCCCTAAGAGGAGAAGACTTATAGGTTCTATATCACCTGTAAGGAGCAAAAGAGTAAGAAGTAAGAGCCCAGTATCTAGAGCTTTATCTACTCCACTTGGAGGCTTGAATTTCCAAATTAGAATACATGTATATTCGATTCATAGGAATCTTTTCTCTATGGCTCACATCCCTCCCCCTGCTCCTAGGAATTTTGTAATGTGGGATAGTAGTAGTCCATTACAACCACCTGCACCCCCACATGTATGGCCTGCCATACCTGCTAATGCCCTCAAGGCTATCCATAAATTCTCTCAAGAAGATTTCAAAACCCCTTCCAAACACCTTCAAGATATAGTGAAGGTATGTAGGGTACATAACATATCCAAGAAGAATGTCACGTTGAGATTACTGGCTACCTCTTTCAAGGGAAATGCCCAAGATTGGTATTGATCATTGGCTTCAAGCTCTATCCTCTCCTGGGACTAGCTTGGAGAGTGCTTGTTCGAACACTTCTCAGAGAAAGGAGACAGTTCCTCATTGCTGCAACAACTAATTACCATTAAGAGAGCTCCGCATGAGGCCATGAGCCACTTTAACACCAGATTCCATAAGACCTGGCAAAGGATCCCCATGACTGCTCAACCTCAGACCACCATAGCATTCATGTTCTATCTAAAAGGCTTTAACCCAGATATTGCAGTCATGATAACCTCTATGGGAGGGGATATCTTGCCCAATGCATACTAGGTAGCGGTGTGCACGAAAAATAGTCTAATCGATGTCAAAAAGCTTCTGCCATGACCTTTGATGCCAGTTTTTGTAGAAATCTCTAATGGTTCAAAGAGAGAAGCCACTTCAAGCACTCCCATGACATAGTTAACATTGGTCGTTGCACAATCTATGAATGCCCATCCCACCACTCAAGCAAGCATGTCAAGATTTTCCTCAATGGTAGTAGATATCAGTGACATGAAGGAGCTAATGCAAACTTTCGCTAACAAGTTGGTCATTATCAAACAACAACAAATGACTCCCCTGAAGTAGACCATGCAAGCCTATGGTGGAGGAAAATTAAGATTCTCCAAAGGAGGAGGTCAATAGATGACATCTGCAAGCTAGATAGTTCTAGTCACCATGCCATTACAAACAATCAAAGATAGCTCAAATAAAGAGCTAGTCCTAGGGCAGAACAATTTACCGGGAGACAAAAGTGTTTGGTGCTTTCCGTGCAATGATAGTCATATGCCTCAAAATTTTCCAAGGGGTAATATGCAATAGAGGGTAGCAAAAAAAAGAAGCAAGGGAATGCTCCTGAATGAAGATGAGTATGAATCATCCAAAATAGAAAATGCTTGTTTCAGAGCACAAACACAAGGGATGTCCCTAGAGCAGGAGCTAGACATAGCGCCTGACCAAGCTCTATTCTCATGGCTAGAGGAGGAAGAGGCTATGTTTGCAAATGAAACTTTGATGACTAGTGTTCCACAAGTGTAGTCAAATTACAACACAAGATCAAAAAGAAGGCTCACGAGAGAGTACATACAACAAGCCTTGCCACATCCTCTGCCATGTCAATCATTCCCATAGGAAAATTCAGTTTCATCGCCCATTGTCTGAACTTTTCTATAGCCGCACAACACATCATTGTTGGAGGATAAGATCACTAAAACACCAAGCCCAATCACTTTAGAATGGTTTATGCTAAAATCAAGAGAAATACCACTGTTTAAGCCCAAGGCCCAAACAATTGGGATGCTTAATGTGGTGGAGCAATTGAAAAAGGCACCAACCCATGTATCATTGTGGGACATCATATCAATTCCCAAACAAAAAATGTTGCTTCAAGAAGTATTAAAAGAAGAAGAACAAAGCCCATTGGAGGATGCAACTCGACCAAACAGTGAAAGCGGAGATAACAGATCCATGCTTCCCCCTAGGCTCCAAAAAAAACTTATGCAAATGATATAGGAAATGCAAAGGAGAAAGAGGTAAGCAGGCCAAAGACCTCACCTTTCTTTTTAACACTTATAGTGGGAGATAAACTATTGCATAATAATATGATTGATTCAGGGGCTAGCACCACTCTTATGCCAAAACAAGTGGTGGATGCTTTAAACCTTATGTATGAGCCTCTTGAAAAGGGAATCATGCAATTGTATGGGAAGAAGGTTCTGACCGTTGGTCAGATAAAGGACTTGTCTTTGACTCTTTTCTCCTACCCAAGTTAAACAGTCACACAAGTGTACTAGTGATAGACATTCCACCAGTCTTGGGGATGTGTCTATCAAGAGATTTCATTACCAAGCTTGGTGGATACCTAGCACTTGACTGGTCCCACTTGATATTGAGAACCAAGCATAGGGAAAACATGAAGATCGTGTCTGAATCATTACATCCTGAACATATTGCGAATGACACAAACCTATGCTTTGGGGATGCATATACCTCTATCCCTCAACAAGGGAGATATTGTGTGGAAATGATGGAAGAAGAGGAAGGTACAGGCGGGCATATTCCTGAAGAAGAGGTACTTCTCAACCAATTCATCAATTTTGACCCATTTGGTAACTTCCATGCAACAGGGCTGGGCACCTATGTAATTTTTGATGGTGATCAGATTTTTCCAAAAATGATCAAGGATCAAGATGAATCCGATGACCTAGATGATGATTGTTTATGGACCTTATATTTTGATGGTACGAAATGCAAAGCCTGTTCTAGAGTGGGTGTCTAGTTAGTATCTCTAATGGGAGCAAAAACTTGTAGGTCCTACCATTTTTAGTTCTTATGCTCCAACAACGAGGCTAAATATGAGGCTCTGGCTCATGGGTTGATTCTAGCAGAACAGGTAGACATGAGGAGGATACAAGCTTTCAGAGATTCAGAACTAGTGATAAGCCAGATCTATGGACAAGTGACTACAAAGAATACAAGGATGAAATATTATGCACATAGGATATGGGATCTCGTCGAGAGTTTTGAAGCTTTCGACATACAAGCAATTCCCCGGTCACAAAATAGTATTGTTGATTGGATGGTCCCTGATGGTCCACAATTTGAACCAGTTTCTGACCTGACAGAGCAAAGCGTGGTGCAAATCATTGTCCGATCGTCAATTCCTGATGACAATCAGAATTGGAAAATTTTGGGTGACGACATTCAAACAATTTACGACTATCCACCACCAAATACGAACTTTCCCAAAGATGCAAGGAATAGTGAACAAAGATCTTTTGAAGATTTAGGGGGTTATAAATAACTTGACATTAGAAGCAACAAAAAACTAAAGGATGCAAGGGGAGACCCCTCCAAAGACAAGAAAAGGCTGAAGGATCTATGCCTCATATATGATCTCAAAAGATACGACCCATGCATATTTTAGTGTACTATTATTGTGGTAGAAAGATCCAAACCTACCTGAAAGAAACAAAGGTTAGTCGACCCAAAGGTTGAAGCCTTGATGGCATAGAAGCTCGTCAAGTGGGTCAAATCCAAGACCATATGTGCTTTACCATTGGTGGGGCATATTTTATGGACTATGACTAGATCAGGGATGCTCTCCCTATTAGATGATTCCTCAAGATTCAATCAGGTCTATGTGAATGAGTCCAACCAATGTAGGATGATGTTTACCACTAATTGGGGGATGTTTTCTTATTTAAAGTTGTCATTGGAACTCTCTGATGCTAATGCATCTTTTCAATGAGCATCAAACATTGCCTTAAAAGAGTTGATCAACCAAATTATCCTCTTAGATTTGGGTGATCTGACAGTCTTTTCTAGGTCAAAAAATGATTATTTCAACCATCTAGAAAAGGTTTTCTAGAAATACCAACAGTTCAAGATTTCTTTAAATCTAGAAAAAATGTGTTTTCAGAGTGCCTCAAAGAAAGCTTCTTGGCCTCCTAGTATCGAAGGAAGGAATAGCTATAAAGCCCAAGAAGGTCCGAGCAACAAAAGGGTTGCAATCTTTTCTAGGGAAGATTAATTTTATCAGTAGGTTCATATCAGATGTCGTGAGCATTGCACGACTGGTCACCTTGATGTTTAAAGAGAACCTACCTTTTGAATGGAATTCCCAAGACACATCAACTTTTGATGAACTAAAGACGACCCTCTTTGAATCCCAAGCACTGGTTAGCCCAAATTTTTTTGAGAGTTTTCTACTCTGCGAGAAAAGTGGTTGACATAATATAGTTCTTGTGATCACTCAGAAGAACAAGGGATACAATAAAGAGCATCCTATTGCATTCCGTTCAAGGAACCTAAATTTTTTTGAAGCCATTGTGCGGGGATACATCATAGAAGGAAAAATTGCTAATTTTGTTTGGCTGGCTCAAAATGGTTATATCCAGTAATGCCCTAGTTTTTGTGGAATCAAGAACGTCGTATTTTGCTATTAGACGTAGGGTTTTCCTAAAGGGTTCATCAAGTTACTACCTACAAGAGAATAGGTTAACATAGTCCACCAGTAAAAACCTAATTAGCTTAGACAAGCGTATTGGGTCAAAATGACAAAAGGATTGGCATAAATATCTGTGAGCTACTCTCTGGGTAGACTGAATTACTCCTAATCAAATTTTAAGGACCTCTCCTTACGAGTTGGTGTATGTAAAAGAGGTACGGCTAGCGCAACCCCTCAAACTAGAGGAAGACAGAGAAGAGGCTCATGGAGCCATGATCAATTTCCAGCAGACAGTCAAGAAAGGGTTCAACAAAAGGACTTCAAAACTGGAATTCAAAGAAGAAATCTTAGTGCTAAAGTATGAGGAACGTACTAAAAAATTAGGGTACCACAAGAAATTTGAAAGTCTATGGAAAGGACCTTTCTGAATCAGTGCATGCAAAAGAAAGAATGTGTATGAATTTGAAGATATGAAAGGCAATGCTTTAGATATACTAGTGAACGGTATGTATATGAAGATTTTCTATTAAAATGCACAGTTATTTGAAAATTTTAATAGTTATGTACCATATGTAAAAAATTTGTAGATATTTCAAAATTTTGAGAATAAAAGTTCCAAAAGAACACTAAAGAAATAAAAGCACTGTATTATATTATATTAATTGAGAATTTACATATAATGTATGGCCCAAGGCTCAAAATTGAACACGAGGCTCTCTCGGGTGAAACCTAGAAGGAGTAATGAGTGGAAGGAAGCAAAATGGAGGCAAGAAGAAAAAAATAGTAAAATCGAGCCTCCAGCCATTATTGTCGAAGGAAAGGGCTCGTCATCAGGTTTTTCTTTTTCTTCTTTTTCTTCTTCTTCCTCTTCTTCTTCTTCTTTCTTGGTGTTTTTATCTTCTAGGATGCAAAAAGGGGTTGAGCACATAAACACACGCGTGCCACACAATGCGAACGTAGGGTCTACTCTCCATGAATCTGCACTAGAAAGTTGAAATGATTCCTCTAGGCAATCCTCAGAACTTGCTCCATGACATATTCCTATAGAAGAAAAGTGGCCGCTAGCTGAGAAGAGCAGCGGTGAGTCTCAATGTCCATGGTGCAAAAATTAGTAAGGAAGGGCAGCCAAGGTACGTCTATTCCATAGTCCATGTGCCTATGGAAGTCCATAGCGCTCAAAGTACCAATGCTGGGGATGGCCACTCACACTATCTTGCCAAGCCCCTCCATCAGTGAAGTATCAAACATATTTGGCACAACTCAATTACCATGGGCTTGGACACATTCAAGTTTAGCAATGAGGCTATGAACCAGGAAAGCACGTTGTAGTTGCTTCGAAGCTAGTTTTCGTCGATAATGAAGTCTACACTGACTACCCAATTGAAAGCTACCATGATAAGAGGGTCATATTTCTTCACCAGGTGCTTGATTCGGTCACTAGTGACCTCTCTCACGAAGTAGTGTTGTGGTCTCTATGGAGGGAGTTGAATAGGGGTACCAAGGCCAACAAACATTTTGATAAAGCAACAAATTATGGTGGAATGGGGCTAAGCAGAAAGTTAGCTAACTTAAGAGATTGTGTTTGAATGAATTTCGCAAAAGGTAGCGTAGCTATATATAGAAAAGGTGAATCGGCGAACTCAATCAACAAAATGTCTATTTATGGCCAGACGACAATGGGAAATTTTCAGACAATACAAAGCAAGGTGGATAAATTAGACAGAGGATTAGATGGAATGCTTTGAGAAATAAATTTGGGCATTGGGAGTAAATTCTCTCATATGTCGATTGTTGACATGTGTCCTTTTCCATCATCAATGCCAACCAACTTACTAATAAGAAAAGACACAGATTAATGTGCTAAAACTCTGACAAATTAATGGTCGCATCTTTTCAGGGGTACCTTACATCACCTTAGCACATTTCATATGACGAAAAGCATGCTTTTCAATGCAATAAATTTATTTGTGAAAGAGGTAGCAAGGAGAATGTACTAATTCTATTCTCGTGGCATTCTTAGCATTCCCAAGGGATACAGATCTGATGTTCACATGTATTGCTTGGTGTCAGCATTTAATGGACCAATAGTAACAACATAGTCTTAACTACATGCATGAGTAAGAGAATTAATTGCACTCAAAAGTAGTTTTCTCTAAAGAAGTAAAAGGAAAGTGGCCAAGAAAAGCTCTTTGCAACTTTCTCATACAATCATGGTGAAAGCATCTACCTCTGGCAGGCAAGCTATGGTTTCAAACCTAAGGCCTAGTTACACCAATGTTTTTGGGTGCTGCTCATTTGCTAATGCCCTAGCACCAGAGAAACGACCATTTGAGTGTTATAGAAAGATTCACCCTACTAAGAACATTCAAAGAGAGGTGGTGCAAGACATCACTAACAATGTTTTCAACCCTTAGTTGTCCACCAACCCTAGAAATATTAGGGAAGGTGTGTTCTAGAGGATGCTGGAACACGAACCATTAGAGGATTTTGCGTTTCGGCTATGGAATAGTGGTTTTCCATAGTTTATGTTGCCTACTGTGCATCCGTGCCCGAAGCTAGTTGACGTATGTGCAAAAAGGTTTTATGAAAAAACAAAGACCATTGAGACCCGTGGGATCAAGATTACCATTTCTTCCAAAGCTATATGGGATATATTATGCTTTCCTACGAGCTAGGGTACTGAGATTTTTGATGAGGAACAAATGGATACCCTAGGGGAAGACATGTTCAGGAAATTTTTTTTCTGAGGATGAAACAAAGGAAAATCCATAGAGAGGATAGATTCGTTGGCCCCTTTCGTGCAAGAAATTTAAGAAGGATACATAGTTCATGTTCTCAATGCTGGCCTAGGTTTTTGGCCTCGACAATGATGAGGAGGTCAACACTTTCCAATTTTCCCTAGGCCTTGCTCTCAAAAGTGAAAAGGTTTTGAGGTATTATGATTTTGCTGAGATAATAGCTGGGAACATTAAAGAATAGTTGAAGAATTACCATACCGAGTCTAAGTTTAGGTATTCTTATGTTTTGGTTCATTTGATTTTGCATCAAAACTTTGAGTGGCTAGGAAGGAATGTACTTGTATCTATACTAGATTAAAGGGGTTGTCTTCAACCAGTTTCTATATGGTCCCCTTTGCTTTCAAGGATAGGAGATTACTATTGATTTGTGGATAATTTTTTGAGACTAGTACTCCAAGATTTATTGCCTCACCCCATTGGCTATTTTTCTTAGGAGGTTATAGGATGGATAGATAATCCACCTATCCCATTAGATTATTTCTTGGGTGAAGATTTCATGTTTTTTAGGTTTCATGGTTTTCCTAGGGAGATTTTCCGACTCCCTAGATTTGTAATTGATAGGGTCTTTGCACTAGAGGCATGCCGCCAAATATCTATCATTGATAGGGTTTATGGTGCTAGAAGGAAAAAAAAAAGCTTTATGATCTTCCTCTTATGATTGCTAAGAGCCAAGTAATACTGACTAAGTGGAAGGCTAAGGACAAGATCATGAATTTACTAGTGGCTTTGGGTTTGGTCCTCATTTGCGAAAAGTGGGATTATAACTTGAACAAGATTTTCGCTTTAAGACTTGAGGTTAGGGAATATTTACAAAGAAGAAGAAACCCAGGTTGAGAAAGCCCAGAGATATACATTGACCTGGATCGCATTCTAGAAGAGCGACCAAAATGGTTAAATTTCTATGAGCCGTAGGTAGAATATCAAAGGAATTTCTCAATGGGAAAGTCTCTCAATACACAATTGAAGAAAAGAGGTTGGTTGGAAAGAAAGAAGTATGACTTTTGGAGATTCTGACAAGAGATGAGATGTCCAGGTGCCCCATTCAGAAACTTTCCGCTCAATGATGAATTTGAGGATTTATATGATAGGGAGGTTGATTCTGACAACAATCTTGAGACGAGTCATGAAGTCGATGAAGAAAGGGTTCCACCTCAGGTTTCTAGACCACGAGAGTCCAACAACTAGAGAAATTTGAGGCAAGTAGGTTCACAAGCTCCTTCTACTTTTGGCATCTGAAATAAAGGAAAGAGGACTCAAAAGTATCCAAGGTCATCTACTGCAGTTTCTGAAGGTCAAGTTTTGGAAGACTCTGTAGCTAGAGGATCAGAATGTACTAGTTCTAGTCATACAAAATGAAGAAGGATCCAAGACCTTGGTGCTCCTGATGTGCTGGTTTGATAAGAAGAAGAAATGGAGTTCGTCTTGAAAAATGTTTCATCCACCATGGCTTAGGTAAGTTTTTCTTCCCCTCTTCTTCATGTTTCTGCATCTTTGGTCAACCCCTTACCTCCTCTCGTGGAAAGGAATCCTCCATCCTGGACCCCAGAACTGATAATTCTGAATGTTCCCCCTGCCATTTAAAATGAATCTGCTAAGACCATCCTATGTGTTGAAGGAGCATCATCGATTGAAGTCATTGTTGTGTCATTAATCGCCTTGTTAAAGGCCCCTATTAGATTCGCTAAAACCACTGCTTTACCCATTACTCTCAGGCCATCTACTAAAGGGAAGAAACCTCTCTATCAAACCACTTCTATTTTTACTCCTACTAGTTTTCCCCTGCTTAATTTGGTGTCCCACCCTTTTCCATGATCACACTACCTTTTGTGTCCCCCCATGCTCACACATCCAAAGTTTCCCCTATCGTCAGTCTTTTTGGGCTCCCCCCTGGTGCTTCCATCGAGGCATAGAGTGTGAATATCCCTCATATCCTTCTAGATCATTTTGATGCTACCAGACAGGCTCGAAAGGCCAGAAAGAAAAAAATAGTGTCAAAAAATGCTGAGAAGCTCGCTACAAAGAAGATTGAACCCTGTTTCAATGAGGAGTGAAACTCTCTGCTTATTACCACCATGAAGCCACTCGTTTCAAAGCCTGAAGGGAAAATGAAAATGGAAGATTATGACATCCATACTGTGGGCCTAGACTTGAATGAAACTCGCTTGCACAATAAGGTGGTCCTAGCCAAAGCCACACAGAAGGTAGTGTATGCTAACTATGAGAGGCTGGATAAGAAATTAAAGAAGCGTGAGGTGGAGTTGGAAAATGTAAAAGAAACAATAAGCAGTATGAAAAATGAGATCTGAGCCAGAGAAGCTGAAGGGGCTCACATGAGGAAAATTCAAGGCTAGCAAGATGATGCGTCTAAGTTGCTTGCAGATGTTCAAAGTGAGCAAGTTCAGCTTCACGCCAAAATTGAAAATTTAAAAAGAGAGCTAAATGATGTCCGATCTCAAAATTTTGATGATCTTTAGAGGATCCAGGTGGAAGCAGAAGAGTCAAGACAAGAAGTCAGATGACTGAGTTCTGAATTAGCAAATGCTCTTCAGGAAAAGGGCCAAATGGAAGAAAATACAAGGGCAAGAGAGGCTCAATTTAACCAGGAATTGGTTGTTGTGCGAGGGTCTGGACCCATCTCTATAATGAAGAGGCTAATTGCTATGCATTGGGAGCAGATCACTTCTAGTGTTGTTGTTCTGGGACCCATTCTTACAAATTCTAAGGGATGTTTGGGAACTAAATGCAAGGTTAGGCCAATGGATGATTATTTCATGCAAAAATGTTCATCCTGAGTGGCAGATTCCCAAAGTTTCATATCCAAATTATGCATTTCCAATGACAAAACACTAGAAAGAGCGAGAATTCTTGATCGACGGATCACCTCGATCAAGGCTAATGAGATTATCAATTGTCATAGGGTTGCAAAAAAATGTAAAGAGTGTTAGACAGTGTTGAATAAGCAAGTTGTCAAGATGAAAAGGGACTTCAACATCTTGGTTAGTTTCGATTTTCCTCCTCTTCTTTCACTAGATGAAGATGCATTGACAATGGAGAAGGTCAATGATGCAATCTAACACTTGAGATCCAGGCTTCAACAAAACTTCCAAGCTCAAGTGCCATGCCCACAGTTGATGATTTTGAGCGTAAGGTCTATCCTTTTTCTCAAATCTATTATCACCTAGGTGCATTTTCTTCTAGATGGGGGTGCATATCTTTTAAAGAGATTTTCAATCTTGAGCAATTATACAGATAGATCAAGATCCTTGTCCTACCAATTGACGTGGACTAGGAGGCTCGACATGTCACTCTCATCAAACTCAAAGAACAACCAAAGGCCTAGGTTTGTATCTCTGCAAAGCGAAGACCCTTGTGAGTCGCTAGAACTGTGAAGCATTTTTTCCTTGGTCATTTTCATTTTCGGCTTGTGCAAATGTTTTCGGTTTTGAGTGCATCCGTGCACAAGGAGAATTATCAGAAAGGTGTGCAATGCGCCAAGTGGTGGCTGTGCAACTTTCATAACTCATCTTCCTTTCAGGAGAAAGTTTGGGACACATGTTGACTCGTTGGGAATTTTTGTGGGAGCTATATTCATAAGCTCGGAGGTTTCCGCCTAGTTACCTCTTCACTATGGGAAAATTTCTTCTCCTACGAAGTAATATGTTTCAGGAGTTCATCGGAGATGGATGGACTCTTTCCTTTCTTGATTTTTGTGTTGAATTTTTAAGTCAGTGCCTCAAGATGATGTGGTTGGTCAACAAGACATCTTTCTAGGCTGTTATTTCTAGTATTTGATCATCTACGAGCCTCTATCTTTGCTAAATATCTAAGGGACATTAATGCAATAGTTGAGAATTAATGAGCAAAGATCTTTGTGGCCTAACCAAGGATCTACAATCAGATCACAAGCTATCAATTATCAACATCTGGTAGTAATTACTTTTGGGTTGAGGTAGTGCTTTCTTCTTTTGGTGGCTATATAAGAAGGGTGACGATGCAATGAGGGGTTGGATTCCAAGTTACAATTTCTTTGCTAAGAAAATTTTCTTTAAGTTTTTGTAGGGTTTTTAGAATTATTTTTAGAAACAAGTTGTAGAACTATATTACTTTGGCATATTATATCTATTAAGGTTTAAACTATTTTCAGATTGGCATCCGACCTTTGTTTCATAGTTCATTTGATATTTAAAAGCACTAACTATTAAGGAGAATTTGTTGATACTGTGCATGTATGGCCTTTTTCAAGCTTTCTTTCTTTATATTATCATTCTGAATGATACACTATGTCTTCTAAGCTAAATCTAGATAGTTTAAATAGTGTATTTTTATGTTGTATGCTTGTATGGTAGAATAGTAGCTTAGGAAAACTAGACTATGTCATTGGACTTCTCTATTTTTCTGAAAATTGTTATTTTATTATACTATGTTGTATTAGGAGGAAGAGTTCATGTAATTTTTGAGATATTGTTCTGTTAATCGTAAGAAATATTTATGTTTAATTAGACCTTAATGAACATTGCCTACGTAAAGATTTGAAAGTTTGCATGGTGCTTGAAGTTAGCCTTTTTTGTTCGTTCTCTTTCCAAGAATGGAGGGTTGTGGCATTCTATGTCTATTTATATCACTCATATGAATGATTTGGGTTTGAAATGTTGTAAAAGCTTTGGCGCATCGCCTTTTATGTTTTATGTTTATATTTCCTTCTCCCCTTATCTCAAAACCCCAAAGCAGAGCTGGATTTCTATAAAAGTATTAGAGGTATTCAGTGAGACATAATTTGTCCCCCACTAGCTAAATTTCCCATAAGACTGGTAGAGAGGCACAAAATTTGATGATCAACAATGAACACAACTCAATATTGATATGTTTTGCATCAGTATTTTGTAAGAAGGCTACAATGCACAATCCTAGAAGGAAATAAATCTTTCACAACTTGAAACATCTGCAACAAAACACAGCTTATAACCTCCAACTACATATACTTTCTGTTTAAAGATGCCACTAATGAGACACAAAACTAGGAATGATAAAATTCACAAGTAGTTGAATGATTGCATCAAATCATCCAAATGCATAAAATGAAACAAAAAACTAAGAAGATCAAACTGCTTATCTCCATTAATCATTAAGGTATGAACTGATATACATGTCCAAAAGAGTTACAAAATATACAATATCTCTCCAAAGGACTCCAAAAAATTCACTAAGTAAAAGTAGAGCATAATTAGAATTGAGTACAAGATGAGCCAACAAGTTACTATATCCATCCTCTCTCCAAAATCCACAAAAACTGGACCTAGAACCTTCTTTGTTGTATTCAACAATAAATCCAAAAATATAGCTACTATATCTCCTCCAAGAAGGCTCCAAAGTGCTGAAAAGGTCAACTTTGACCATGTCTTGATCATGAAGGCATGAGAAACTAACTCCTAGATACCTTCATTCCCTCCAAAAAGTGAGTAAAAATCCCTACATCTACTCCATATGTTTGCAAAGCTCTGCAACCTCCCTATATGCTTGGCCTTTCTCATTAATCTTCAACTACATCACCTATTTGACTCATTCTTGAAAACTAACGCCTCTATCTTGCATTTAAATAACAATTAAATTAAGTGATTCATAATCACATCACTTAGATTAACATTTTACAATTATGATTTGATGCAAAATAAAAAGGTCAATATTTGACCCATATGGAAAAACAAATTCAAAGAAAAAGTATTCAACTCCTATACACTAGAAAAAACCAAGGTACAAGCTCAAGGGCATTAGTTACATTGCAAAAAATTTAAATAAAAGGTAAAAATACCTTTTACCTATTGACATTCATTAGGGTTAAAACCCTAGAAACAAAAGTGATGCAAAAAGTTTGCAAAGGCATTCATTCTAACAATCGAGCTTTCTGGAAGCTGAGAGTGCCGACCTAGGGCTTCCTGGAGCTCTATGGAGGATCTCTCATGGTGGATTCTGGAAAAACAAAGGCTTCTCTCAGCATAAATCTCATGCCAAAAATGTAACACCGAGATTGGGGTAAGCTTTGTGCATGAAAATTCTATATTTTTTTTGGCATTTCTATAGAATACAAGCTCATTTTGAGCTTATTATGCAAAAAGATGAATGTATTGATGATTATTTTTAGCACTTTCCTTCATTTATATGTATTCCATATTCTCAACTCTTCTTCTATGACAAAAGTTTAAATATTTTAACATAATAGCCACAGGCCACAACTTCCACTGCTTGTGATTTCTTGAAAATACAAAAGGAAAAAACTCCAACCTGTCATAGTCACGGCTCCAATCATGTTCTTCATTTTCTATAAATTATTATGTTTTCATTTTGAAATGTAAAAAAAAATTCTTTATATCATGACCACGACTTCACTTTGGCAAGCACTTTCTAAAAATAAAAGTGATTAAAGTTTTTCTATCCTTAGCTCGGCTGAATCTTTTTCCCATACCTATAGAAACTCAAGGGTTTCATATTGTGATTGTCTTTTCTTCTATTTGTAGCTTCATTACCATTCAACATGTACTCGCTATTACTTTTTCTTTTGAAGACATATAACAGGAGTCCCATATTCATACCATGTTATGAAAAAGGTTTAACATTATATACTTGGTCTCTCACAAATAAATGACCGTCATTTTCTTGCTTGAACTATGATATCTCTATAACTCTTTAAAATATGACTATCATATGTTTATGCACTGAGGGCCCCATAAGGTTTAAAAAAACTATGAATGCTTGTCTAGCACCATCCTTTGGTATTTTATCTCACTATGCATTTAAAACCACTGTCATACTGTGATATTGCTATTATCATAAGGCTTCATGAATCATTTATGCTTGATGGTTACTTTCGAATAGCATGACTAGCTTTCTGAGCATATGGCTACCTTGACATCTTCATGACTCTATCTTTGATAAACTTGGCATCTAATAAGTTGTATATGACTAGCTCATGTACTTGTTCCTGTGGGCAATATTGTGACTATTCTTTGATATATGATAGTCATTACATGACTGTGACTCTGTCTTGGCAAATGGCTGTCATTTCTCCATATTACCTTACAATGAGAAAATCATCTATTTGAAGATTATGAATATCCTCCACTGATTGAATTTGTCCTACTATTGGGATCACTAGAGGTTGAAGCTACAAAAACATCTCTTTATACCCTAACCAAACTTAAATAGGTAAATGTTCTTTCTGCTCACTATTTTGGAATCTTGGATGATTAGTTTTTTTAAAAACATGACTATGTTGATAGTGGATTGTTCATATTAATAAGGAAAAATACTTATCAATAAAGTGACTATCCTTTACCAACATGTTATGCCTTGCATAACCACACCATTTTATTCTGGAACAAAATGGGTCCCCCCTTTTCTCTTTTTGGTTTCTTTGCTTTTTGTTACTTTCTTTCCTCTTGGGAGTTCTCCTATTTTCTGCCTGAGTTTGTCTTCTTGTTCTGATCTAATTTTGGTTCTGTCTTAGCCTAAGTTGGTTTTCTTCTTGCTAAGGATTCATTGAAATAATTACAAGCAAAAATGGATTTCATTATGACATATTTTGTGTTTTATTTTCCCCTGAGTGCTAATGCAGACCTTTCTTTTGCAGGATTAAGTCGCACACATGATGATATTTTCCAAGAGAGCTCAGTTGGAATGCATTCCTCAGTCTAGTTGGTCACAATTTTCCTCTAAGAACAAAGTTAGAAAGACCTTGCAGATGTCTTGCCGACTACCAGTGCATTCTGTCGATAAGCATCTGTGTTGCTTATTGGCAAGACCCCAGGGATGTCACGACTAGTGGAATTCACCTGTAGGCATCTATTGGTGGGACATCAATCATTGCCCCGGTGACGAGGAGTTTCCCCATCAACATGAAAGTCTCCTTTCGAGAAAGGTCTCGGTGAGCTCTCAATGTCTCACCGACCGGCGGCAAAGGGGTACACTATCGGCGGGAGATTTTTCCTTCGGGGTGAGGTCTCAGTGACTTCTTGATGTCCCACTAACTACCACAGACTGGGTTAAAGCTTTGGAAAGAGTTGTAATCTCTGGCATGTGATCTTTCCAAAAGCTTCATGTCTCACCGACCACAGAGAAAGATATGCCTTTCGGTGAGAAAATTTCACGGCGGAGTGATGTCTCGGCGAAGTCTTTGGGTCTTGCCAACAAGGCACTAATGGGAATCTTTTGATGAGAGGTCTTGCAGTCTTGCCCACCCATTTTGTCATGCCGAATTATTGCTTCATCGGGGAGATAATGGAATTGTCACATCGATAAAAGGTGAACTTATGAAGATTCCTCAATGAAACATAAGGTATCTGCAGGACGTCTCCCTGACAAGAGGATGTTACGGCGACACATGTGAAACAAAAGAATTCATTTTGGCATGACTACAGAGAGGTCTCCTCGAAATGAAAAGATTGGAAAAAGGTTATGCCTTCGGCATAAAGTCTGGCCGATGTGCTAGAGTCTCGGTGACACAGAAGAGATATTGCCATAGGTCTGTCCAAAAGAAGAAGGCCCCAAACAAAGTTTCAGTTCGGCAATAATTTTTCCTTCGGCAGGAGGTCTGTCCGATAAGCATGGTGTCTCGCTAAGAGTAAAGGGGGGATTCAGTATGATGTCTCGTTGATCAAGCAGGCTCTTGTCGAAAGAAAATTCAGCTTGGTAGGTCTTGCCGAAGGGAAAAGGGTCACACCAAAGCAAAAGGGCCCGAGCTCGGGGAAACATAAAGAACTCGGGGAGATTCTGAACAAATGGAACAGATTCGGTAAGATGTCTTACCGACTCGATGATGTCTCAGTGATGAGAGAATGCTATCAAGGGGAGCTCACCGGGAAAGGTTAACTCTTGGCAAGAGGTCTCCCTGACCATGTGATGTCCTGTTGATAGAAAGGGGACCCCACTGAAAGAAATGGAGGTTGGAAAAGGATCATGCCTTCGCCATAAGGTCTTGGCAAAGAATGTGGTCTTGTCGATGGGTTTTTGCGAGCTCGATATGACTTCTATAGCTCGCTGAAACGTCTCACCGATTGACCCATGCCATGCTGATAACTGCTGAAGGATGAAATCACATTGGGGAGACACCGAAGGTGTCTCACCGACATGCGATGTCATTCAAACCACCTTTGACCACCTGAGAAGCTCGCGTGGGATATGCCCGACTAATAAGAGGAAACTAAAAGAGTGACTCATTGGCCTAGTTTGACTAATTGACTATTCCTGTGTAGGAAGTCTGCAGAATGTGAACGACATGTATTCATTCTGAGATCATGAGCTGATGGATCGGCTCAGGTGATGATGTTCAAACTTAAAGGGAGGCCCGATAATGCTTCCGGAAGGTGGTCAATGTGCAGAAAGGTCTAGGACATGAAGGAGGCCGAAGGGAAGAAGCAACCATGACTCATAGGGAAAGCTATAGTGACCATTGATGGGGATAGATTGGCATTAATGGTGATATTCTGAAGCATTCAAGGTGGCCTCGATGGAGTTCAAAGATGGAAACGAAGGCCTAGAGTTAATGCTGTAATATCAAAAGATCTACAAATCATTCCCAGAACAATCTTTCACCGACATGGACAGCAGGGCTTCACATTGAATGCAGCTTTGATTCTCTTCAAAAAGATCTGAGAGTCGACTCTCCTAAGGTAGATATTTTGTAAACCCTAATGTAGGGGACAACACATTCTTTTGGTACAATTTGTATATATGGCATTCTTGCCTCTTTGTAAAAGGTTAGAAAGTGGTAGGTAGAGAACAGGTAGTTAGGAGTTAGATTAAGTAGAAGACTAATGTATCTTTTAGTTTTCTTAGTGTAAATGGAAATGATTTGGAGCCATAGATTTTCTATACACTGGTGATTGTGCCAGATTTGTAAATGTTGCTTATCTGTTTCACTAATAGTAGAAGCAACCAGATTAAAATCTACTTTAGATTGTGTTTCAAAATGTTGTTCATCTTGGTTTAATCATTTGATTTGAGAAGCTTTCAAGGATTGGAGTCTCATTTTATGTTTCGTTTAAATGGTAGCTTGAAATCTGTTACTGAAATCAACACTGTGAATGAATGAAACTATGTGTTAGTCACAAGTTAATTTTGTTCTGCATTTTTAGTTAGGAATTCCTTGAAAGGTAACAAGTCTGGTTAGGTTGGATGAATTAACATTCTTTTATGTTCCAAAGCTCTGATCTATCTTTTGATGTTTCTTTAAAACCCTGGTTAGAGTAGGTTTTAAGTTTATGTTTGATCTTAGAACAATCCAAAAGCTCAACACCAGCAGGCCCCTTGAACATTACTGTTACATTGACCACTGAGGGACATCAACACAGTTGAGAACCAACTACAAAGACCTTGGGAGCTAAGATATCCATGTGTTGTCTTTCTCTTTCAAGAGAAATAGAGTAGCAATATTTTGTTTGCATGTTGCTGTGCCATTTGGACCGTCAACACAACATACTTCACTAATCCTTGCAAAATCGGTCTTCAATGCTTTCATGGATGAATCACTTGTGATTATCTCGCTCAAAATGAAGCAAGAGGGCAGCATGCTAGGCTCGACCCTTGTGGGAGCCCTTTTTTCTCCACATGCTATAATTTTTGACAAATAGATCTTGCAATGATATTCAATTTGTAATAGCCTAGGAGTGTTCCCATGTTCCTCCAAAGTGCTAAGTTTTGCAACTTAGCAAGGGTGCAATTTTGAGAGTTAATAGTTTTTGGCATGCCCAATGGGACTAAAACTAATTTTTAGTTCATTTCAGACCTTATATTACTATTGTTTGGTGTGTATAGCAGTAGTTTCAACCTTTTTGAGGTAACCAAATCACATACTTGGCGACTCCAAGCTCAATTCTATTGATTTCAATAGTTCAAGTGCTGGTATGTTTCGAAGAAAATCTTATTTTTCCTTACTCTTCAACTCTTTGAATGTTTCAGTATGTCAAAATTTCATGGAAACATGGCTTACCATTCTCCTTTCCATGAAAGTGATCCCCATGTACCTTCCTACTGACCATATCAAGAGATATACACTACTAATTTTGTGCAAAATAATCTAAATATCTTTACTACAACAAGTAGCTAGCATGTTCATCATGCTCACCACTCACCCACCCTTGCTCAAGATTCTTGGTAGCCTACCCATGCTTACAACCAATATGAAGAAGGTTATTTAATGCCAAGTGAGTAGTACTACCTTCCTAACCAGATCCAAAATAATGAAGAAATGGAGATTGCAAATATTAGAGGTGTATTGCTTGATTTCACAAGATAGTTGAATGAAATCAGGAGAGAACAAGAGTATCAAATGTAGTAGGAGGAGGTGGCTCATTAGGTTCACTATCATCAATAGGAGATGGAGGCACAAGTAAGGTATGAGGAAGATAAAATGAATCTAATGCTTGTTCAAGCTTAAAAGTTAGAAGCAAATTCAACACTTTCTTTTCCAAACCCATTATTTGAGGAAGGGGTTCCAAGGTTCAATGTATTAAGCTTCAAACAATATGAACCTTCTTTTGAAGAGAAATCAAAAGTGTCACAACAAAAAGATGAGCATAATAAGTTAGAGCAGCTTAAGGATTTTAAGAGAGAGAATGAGTATGGGTTGCAACATGAAGTAGCTTATCAAGCCTATCTTCATGAGCAGGAGTTGGCTGCAAAAAGGAGAAAATGAGTCTTCTAATTGAACAAGTACAAAATATAGAGGCCCAATCTACTCCTTGCATTTTGGAGAAGTCTATGAAAGAGAAGGTCCTCAAATTCAAAATCCCAAGCTTTAAATAAGGTAATCCTTCCAAGTCCGCTAAATTCAACATCCCAAGTTTTAGAAAGCCTTTTCAATTACAATATTCTATACTTACACAAGCTGAGCCTCTTGTTCTTCAAGAGCAACCAGGTCTCACGAACCCACTTGTCTTAAAGAGGCCCAACAAGCCTATCAAATTTCCCCATCTTCTGAGTCATCTTGTCCTAGTTCTGTTTCATTATTCCAGAGGAACCTATCATTTGGCCAAAGTTTTGGTTTGATGACCAAGGAAAGGTGGAACTTAAAGGAGATTAGGAAGAAACTATTGTTGAAGAGTGTTCTTATATTTTAAGAGCCAATAAATCAGACTTGTTACAAGAAAAAGATGAGCATATAGAGTTTGGGCAGTAGTATGAAGAATAAGAAGAGGGCGGTGAAAAGGATGATGCTACAATATGGTTCAATGAGTTGCCTCCTTTTGTTGAATATGATAAAGGAAAAATAGTTTTGGACACATCTCCAGCAGTATTGGAGCAACAAGAGGTTCTTAAACACAATGATGAGTTTCTCATCCTTAAAGGTTAGTATGATGATAGGACCTTGATTCATGAGAAAGAACACAAAGATGATTTCATGTTTGAGTTTAAGGATTTGGAAGAAAGTTGTCATGATGATAAAATCAGTCTTGTTGTTTAGAGAAATGAAAAAGAAAAAGAAGAGGATATGTTTTGGGATGAGTTGGAATTATTTTGTTCAAGCTTAGATGATAAACTAACATCATCAACAAGTTTTGAGTAGTAGGATAATGAAGATCATTGTGGCAAGGTGCTGGTCCATGAAAGAACACATGAGGAAAACCTTGTCTCAAGAAGTGAAGGGGTTACTATACATAAGAATATTGGTCAAATTGAGCAAGTTGAGAATCAAGAAGGTATGAGATTTGATATCTTCAAGCATGTTATGAATGAGAAAGCTAATGTTGAGCTTTATGACGAGATGAGCACATACATAATTGAACAGTTTTGTTTAAATTTGGATGAAAAAGAATCAAACATGTTAGAAGAAGTTGATAATCATGGTAAACTAGAATAGCATGCTCACAAGCTTGAACCAATACCTTTGAAGCAACAAGTGGGAGAAGGAATCTTTCAGAAAGAGTCACTAGAAATTGAGCATCCAAATCAACAAAAGGATGGAACAATAGTGAATGAGAAACCAACCAACAATGGGAGTCCAAGTTTAATTTGTTCAAGAGGATGTCCTATTATATTTTTAGCAAGCATGGAGGCCATTGAAGCAACAATAGCCAATATTCCACCCAAGCATGAAGCTATAGCTGAAGATGGAATTAAGAATGTACTTGCAGCTGAAAAAGAGTATGTTCAACTCACTTATCCTCCTTTGAACAATACATATGATCCATTTGATGAGGTAAGTAGACTTGTTTATCTCTTCCAAGGGATAGTGCATCAACTTGTTGAAATTTTTTGTGTGTCTCATCTTTTCATAGCTGTCCTCAAGCACGCAAGTCATTGCATATTGAGAAGAAGGGGCAGCTACTTCAGTCATCCTGTAAATGGTTTTGTATTTCCATTAGTGTAGGGTAGTTTTATGTTTAGTTCTAGTTTCATTTCCTCTAAGTGTTGTTCTACATAGTTAAGTAGTTTTGATATAAATTTTTTGGTTGTTGGAATAAGTTCTCAAGGTGTCATACACTATTATGATGAGTTACATCATTATGCAAGACTGTTTCTCAAGTCTTGTCAGTTTTTTGTTGACTCCATTCCCAATGGATAGCTTTAGGAAACTGGTCAAGATGTTTAGCAGGAAAACATATAGTAGATGTTGCAAAAAATGTTACCTAATTTAGCTACCAACTCAATCAGGTAGAGTTGTGTTTGTTTTACAAAGTGAAGTAAAAGGTACATTCTAATCTGCTATGTTATATCCATATGCATAAAAGAAATTATCAACTAGATTGAATTATTAAACTATGCAAATCCATACAATAGAGAAGAGGGTCAATAGTTGTTGCAAAAGTAGTCTTTATTGATAATCATAAGTGTATAGTGTCCCACACAAGCCATGAGACTGACTATTTTAATGCAGTAAAAGAAATAGACTGTAAATTTATAGATACATGAAAGTAAAAATGCATATGGAAAGTGTAGAATCCCAATCCTAATACCTGCAAAACATAAGAAATAAACACATAGTTAGATTAAAATGCAAGTAAGAATCAAGATTCCCCATGAAATCCATTTGCAATGCTCAAATTAGGAAATGAAATGAAGAATACAATAAGAAAGGAATGAAATCCTAATTAAACATGCAAACTCTTGATCCCATGGGGGAATTGGTGCCAATTTGATGTGAAAATTGGCCCTTTCCCAACTCCTATGATGCAATGTTGTTGAGTGATGAAGGTTGATCCACTTTGTTGAAGATTCAATTGAGATCCATGATGAAAAACCTGCATAACCTAGCTAAGACTTTATAAAATTGATGAAGATAGATAAGCTTGAAGATAAAATTAAGTATAGTAAGCTTGCTCAAATTGTGGATTGTCAAATGAGGAGAGAAACCTCTTATTTATAGAAAGAAAAGATGGAGAAATGCCCAAAATGAAGCAATGTGGGACTAACTTTCAACCAATGGAAAAATTCCACTTGTCAAGAGATGAATGGGCCAAGGATGTGCACATTTTGACGAATGTGCCCATAAATGCAATTAGGTGGAATTTGAAATTAGTGAAATGACAAGGTGGAGGGAGAGTCAAATGGAGTTATGGCCACTTGGCTCAAAGCAAAAGGACTTGTAAGATGAAATAAATGTCTTGTTGGAAGGACACAGTCCACTTGGAGGGATTTCAAATTTGAAAGAATATTCCTCAAAAGATGCCAAGTTGAGAGAAAATAAATATTTAATAAATGAATTAAATGTATTTTCATGTGCAAGTGGCAAAAGCTAGAGGATGGGACATGGATTAGAATTAAATTAATCAAGGGTTGATTAATTTAATGAGGGATTAGATTATGTGACTAATTGATTTAGATTTATGGGTTGATTTAAATCAAAATATGAGAAGAATGTGATTTAGATTTTATTAAATAAATGATTTTGATTTATTTAATTAAAGGGGATGATGTTAGATTAAATCAAACAAGGTTTAATTTATTTAATTTAATAGGGTGACTTTAGAGATTTAATCAAATAAAATGAATTATTGAGCAAAAACCAGATTAGGGGACGAAAACCCTAGTAGGACGGCTTAAACGGGGTCAAAAAAACCCTAATTTTTAGGCTTCAATAGGCCTTGAGGGGCCACTTCCAATTCATTTGTTCATTCAGCCTTTAGAGATTTTGCAAATTTGAGCTCTGACCCTTTCGCGAGATGGCGCAATGACAACTTCCTTGACACATTTTCGATAGAGTATGAATACACTAGAGGCTTCTTGGCACTAGACCATCGGTGAGTCAACTTGACCCAACTTCATTTTTTAATTTTCCTGATAGGTTCAGAAAGGCTCTATAACGCCAAATAATGAGATAAAACACAAAAAATGGTGCAAAACAACCCTTGGACGAGCAAAAACTAGATCGAGGGACGAAAACCCTAGTAGGACGGCTTAAACGGGGTAAAAAAACCCTAATTTTTAGGCTTAAATAGGCCTTGAGGGGCCACTTCCAATTCATTTGTTCATTCAACCTTTAGAGATTTTGAAAATTTGAGCTCTGACCCTTTCGCGAGATGGTGCAATGACAGCTTCCTCGACACATTTTCGATAGAGTATGAACACACTAGAGGCTTCTTGGCACTGGACCATCGGTGAGTCAACTTGACCCTTCATTTTTTTATTTTCGTGCGCATTTATTAGCTTAGGAAACTTAGTTTTTAGGAGTCGTCCAATATAGTGCAGCTCCAAACTCTCTTTTGGCACCGTACGACCTCAAACTTAGCCACAATCGTGAGTAGCGACACTGCGACGCATTTTGGAATTAGGGTTTGAATTCCAAACCCAGTCGCATGTGCAAAGTGCACCACCATAGTTCTCTTTGAAATTAGGGTTTCCTCTTAAATTGAGCCGCCTTCTCAAACTGCGATGCTGCGACAGAGTTTGACGTTCAAACACTCCTAGTGACACATTTTGGAATTTGCAAACTGCACTGCACCCATAGACAACGACACTGAGGTTGCTTCGGTATGCTGAGACAAACTAGGATTAGGATTTTTTCTTGATGAATTTTAACGTAGTGAATTTCTTGATGTAGGAGGAGGCGATGATACTTTACTCACGTGACCATAGGTCTTGAGACCTTTACATCATTTTGGATGATTTTCCCGAGTGACAATAGGAGTATCTAGGGCAGATTGGTCTTTGGTACATTGCTTATGCATCACCCGTTCGGACACACTTGGGTATGATGATGACACTCGCTGAGAGATGGCATAGCGAGACATCCTCTTTCCACCTCCTAACAAGTGAGGTGATGGTCACACTTGAGGATGTGTGGCAAATCCACATATTTCCCATCCACGGAGAGCAGGTGATATATGATGTGGATGCTGGGAGGGAGGCCTACTATGATATTATGGGGCTTGATTAGATTACTTTCTGCAAGGGTCAAATCAAGTTAGAGCATTATAGGCTCTCTGTGTCACCCTTCCACCTTATTATTTCAACCATCATATAGGGTCTCGTCGCACTAGATCGGTGGGGCCAATACTTTAGTCCTGGATGAGGGTTCGCTTGGGAGCACATGGTTCAGTGACAGACATTATTTGCATGGGGGCCAGTTCTTCTAGCCTCACTGTATAGGGATTTGCATGATTTTGCATACCTGGATGACCGAGCACTTGGGGATGGCATTACATTGCTTCACATTTGGGCCTAGGAGCACATCGTCATGCTCCATCCAAGATTTGTTCCTATTACCGTGGAGCCAGATGATCCAGTTGTTTAGCGATACCGCGGAGGTGTTTCCTTCATCCGCATAGGACAACACGAGATTCCTCATTGGAGGAGAGTTCTCGATGATATGCATGCTTTTACTTGGTGGCCATATGTTGGATGGCTTGCATGGTTCGATGATGTGCAACAAAATTTCTTTTCCTGTCAGGATAGATTGATGCAGGGTAGGGAGCACACAATGCTCAAGATGTACCTACCAGGTAGGGTTCAAAGGCAATTTAGAGAGCCACAGGATAGGCCAGATGATCGATATGTGGCCATTTTTGTATGGACGAAAAGCTAGAGCTCTTGGGGCTGATATATTCCTGTGCATAAGGCAGTGCAAAGTTTCATGTAGTTGGTGGCCAGGCCATGGCCATATGACCAGGGTCAGGTAGATCCAGGGACCACATAGGCATACAAAGATTGGTTCAGGCTGCCGCTTTGACTTATAGTGCCAGGGACACCATCTTCCTGACATAGAGCCAAAGGTAGGTTAGCAGGATGAGGCTAAGGGGACAGGGACCAAGATTAGGGAGGAGGTGGGCCACCACTACATCAGCCAATTCATGATGGGGGACCACAAGATCAACTACTTCCAGATCTGTAGGTGGACCAACAAAGATAGGATCTAGACCTTGGATGGTAGGATCAGGATCAGGGATGACAAGATAGGGTCCCAACACCACACAGAGATGGCAGCCAAGATCAACCACCTATGTAGCCACCTCTCCAGCCACACCCTAGAGATGGCTAGATTTTTCAATTACAGACCTAGGTATTGGCACTTACAGCTGAGAGAGATCAACTATGGGTAGAGCGGGACCAGGCGGTCTAGCAGAGATAGGTTATAGAGCTATAGACAACAACAGAGATGGGAAGATGATAGCAGATTGAGAGTATGTTTGTATCCTCCTCTCGAAGCACAGTATCACTTTGATCATACAGGGAGGCCATCTAGGAGGCCAACTACTACAAGTTGCATTATTACCAAGCCGTGCCGAAAGCAGCCTGAGTGCCAAATTTTTTGTAGAGGATAGGCCACAGACCTACAAAGGATCACGGGAAGAGAGTAGGTGGTGAGGGAAGTAGCTAGTAGGGCTAGCCTTTATTTTGATTCTTTTTGTGCCCGATGGGCTCATTTTTGTTATTCCCAATGGGCCTTTTGTACTTATGTATTTAATACACACTTGATTCGATTTTGTACCATGAAAGTGTACATTTTGATAATATATATGATATGAGATGATGTTGATTCGATGTGATATGATGTTCTATTCTATTTATGCATTCTGGATGGCTTCTTATTTCTATATGCCGTGCAATGTGATGCAAATGATTCTCTGATGTTTTCTTATATGATGTTTATGTGATGATAATGTTATGTGATGTGATGCAATGATTATGCGATGTGCATTATGTTCTATGTGATGATGCAAATGAGATGATTTATTTTTTGGTACCTTTTCTGTTATGATATGATGATGCAAGATGCAATGATTATGTGACTAACAGATCTATATTATGCCCCTAATGGATGAAAATGCAATCTTTTTCCTTTTTTATTATCTTTTCCCATGTATTATATGGTGATGTAGTTATGCGATGTTTATGATGATGATATGGTGCTTATGTATGTTTGATGGATATTATGATGATGATATGATATGATATGCTGAATGAAAAATGAATGCAAATGTGTAAATGATGAAATGCTTTGAATAACCAATCTATATTTTGAAATGATGGAAATGCAATGCATGCGATATGATTTAATATTTTCTATATGATATGCTATGCAATATGCTGACAGTTTGCATATGTTGGATGAGTGCAATGACAAACTTTGATTAACTAACATGGTACCATGTTAGCGCGAAAGAGGATAGAAGAAAGTAAGAGATTCCAACAAGACACGAGGTGATAATGGTGGTGATGATGATCATAATTTGTCGAGGAGTTGGGATTTTCAAAGGGCCAATTACCTTATGTTTGATAACACACATATGCATGATGCATCAAGGTATAAAGAACCAGGATGGCATTGTACCTAGTGTGATGGAATTTGACTTGACAATTAGATAGAAGTACTCCTGTTCACACTTGACATATGAAACCTTATTCAGAGTGTAGTTAATATATTTCAGACATCCCAGACCAAAACATAGAAAAGCAAGCCTTCCTATGTGGTCAACAAGACACCTAAAACATCTTCCCTACAAACCAAGCAAAGCACACATAACCAAGTTATATTACAAGAATATCCAACAAACACAGTGGACAAAAAGATAATGATCATTTCCCTATTCCTATCTCTCTAAATCCTTTCATTTGGATATCATCGAGAGGTCCTTGGGATGAGTGCAATAAGATAAGTTCAACAAGATAAAGATAAAGTAAACAAACAAGTTAATGTTCTTCAATACTGCTAGCCAAGACTAAACTATGGTGATGCCTGATGTTGATGTCCATTGTAGGAAGGATGCATCCTAGGACATGATGATATCAAATGATTTGATATGGGATTGATTGGATGATAGGCTATTGATACAAAGAGTTGACTAACTTGTTTACGTACTGACCTAGACTTGAGACTTTGTCATTTGAGTTTTCACTTTTGATCTACTAAACTTGTTTTTGACTGTTTTACCAAAGGTTGAGGATGACGATTGTTTATTATGAGTGATGTTTATTGCGGGTGAAAGCGAGATGAGACAGATGGATTTTTTCAAATATTTGGATGTTTTTGATGTTTTCTGAATTGTGTTGAGGCTATTTTTTGGTATTTTCAAGATTTTACTAATGTTTTGATTTTTGAATTTTCCAATGTTTTAGGGTTTTCCAAAATTTTAACCAAGAGACTAACCTAAAGACCTATCTGAGGGGCCTTGGGGGTTGATCAACAGATTAGTGTTGCCTATGTTATACACATAGAGACCACGTAGCTTGACTGACACAGACTTGATTATTGATGAGATATGAACAAACGGATTCCCAGTTTATTATGACGAACTCATAAAGGACTGATCTAAGTGTCTTGGGGGATGATCAAAGATTATCCTTGCCTACGTTCAGAGCTCAGAGACCTGTAGTTTGACAAGATGACTCTTTTTTTGATTGGATTTTTGACCTATTTTTGGATTTTGATATGTTTTGAATGTTTTGGGATTTTGTGATTTTTTTATGTTTTTGGATTTTTGGATTTTCTGATGTTTTTGGATTTTCTGATTTTGGGATTTCAAGAACATACACGAATCTGATATGATGAGAACATGCCCCCAGCGTGATGCAATAGACTACTTTGATAAAGGTAGGACAAAATGACCTTGGGAATGGGATGAGTAGTACTATGAGGGATCATGACACGAACATAGGACCAAACTATGATGTGGATGTGGATGGGTGACAGATGGAGATATGGGATGCGATGGATGATGAAAGCATAGTGGATGGATGATGTAGAACAAGCCATGAAGATCCTGGTGGATGGAAAGTGCTTATTTACATGAGGTGCCTGTTTGCCAAGTTTTCACCAAGGTACTTGCCCAAAGTGCCACTGAAGTGGTTTTCACTAGAGGACGATTTTTTTCTTTACTATTTTTAATCCTTTTTCTGATTTTTGTATTTTTGTATTTTTTGTGTGTCACCAAGACACCTATTTCCCAAGTTTTCATCAAGGTGACCATTTTTTCAGGACATTTTCTATTTTTTTTTTGTATTTTTTGGTTCTATACCTTGAAAGATTTGGGCATAAAACTTTTTGAGATGGGAGCTATTTATGGGCTCCTGCAAAGGTTCCCCTTTGGGTGTTGATAACTGATATTCCCCTGACTTGTAATTTGCTATGATGATAAATGGTCCCAACCAGTTAGGTTCAAATTTTCCTTTTCCATTTGGATTTGGAATGCTCTTCTGATTCTCCTTTAGGAAAAGTTCTCCGACTTGGAAAGTCCTATTTCTGATCTTCTTGTTATAGCTCCTCTTGAGTTGGTTCTGATAGACCTACAAGTGATTTAAAGTGTCCATACACCACTTATCCAACAACTCTAGCTCATTCAGTCTTGATACTCGGTACTCTTCATCTGTGATGAGGTTTTACAACAATATTCTTAGTGATGGAAGCTTGATCTCGATGGGTAATATGGCTTTTGATCTATAGACTAGGGAGAATGGGGTGGCACCTGTGGGTGTGTGAATGATGGTTTGATAGGCCCAAAGGGTAGGATTTAGCTATAGATTCCAATCATGACCTATGTCATTGACTATCTTTTTGAGGATTTTTAGAATGGTTTTATTGGTGGCTTCTTCTTGGCCATTGCCTTGGGGATAATATGTGGTGGAAAAGCAATGTTGGATTTTGAATTTGTCACAAAGGTCACAAACATCTCGATTCTTGAAAGGTGCCCCATTATCTGAGATGATAGCTTGGGGAACACCGTATCAGCATATTAAGTAGTTCAGGATGAACTTTGATATCTGCTTTCCAGTGATGTACGTCATGGGGATGGCTTCCACCCACTTTGTAAAGTACTTAGTAGTGGTTATGATAAACTTGTGACCAATGGATGAGGTGGGGGTTATTTTTCCAATGAGATCGAGCCCCCACTATGAAATTGGCCATGGTGTGATGATGGGATGAAGCTCCTGAGCTGGAGCATGGATGAGGTCCCCATGTTGCTGACATTGTAGACACCTTCTGACATAGTCATGTGCTTCTCTTTCCATAGTAGGCCAATAGTACCCCGTTAGAAATTTCTTGGCCAAGGTCATTTCACTTAAGTGTGAACCACACCACATATGCTGTTATGTACCTCAGTTAAGGCAGTCAATGCCTCCTTAACATTTAAGCAACGTAATAAGGTTCCTTCTATGCTCCTACGGTAAAGGGTTCCTCCTAGGATGACAAATCAGGATGCTTTTTTGACAAAGGTTTTCTTAAGGTTTGAGGTTATGTCAGATGGGAGTACTCCTATTCTCAGATAAGTGTATATGTTGTGGTACCAAGGATCACCAGGACCAATGATTTCACACACAAATTCTGAATTCTGTACTTCGAATGTAGGCATGAGAAGTTTCTCTACCAGGAATTCACATTTTGGGACATTGCGAGGGATGTCCAGTAGGGATCCAATTGTTGCCATGGTGTTTGCTACTCTGTTGTTTGCTATGGGAATTTGCTCAAATATGATATCAATGAATGATTCCTTGAGATTCTCTACCAACTTTTTGTATGGAGTGAGCTTGTCATCCTTAGTCTAGTATTCGTCATTCACGTGGTTGATTATTAGTTGTTATTCCCCATAAACCTTGAGAGCCATGATGTGCCATTGTACCACTATTCTAAGACCTATGGTTAAAGCCTCATATTCTGCAATGTTGTTAGTGTAGAGGAATGCCAATTTATAGGATCTAGGTATATATTCCCCTAGTAGGGTGATGAAGAAGACACTGGCTCTTGATCCATGCTGCATGTAGGAACCATCAAAGTAGAGTTTCCAGTGGTTGTCTATGCTGAGATTGAAGATGGATTCATTTGGAAACTCTGATATGAGTGGATTCTTTGAATACATGGGTGCTTTTACAAGCTGATCTGCGATCACCCAACCTTTGATTGCTTTCCATTCCACGTACTCGATGTCGTATTCAAATAGAATCATGAACCACTTGGCCATCCTTCCTCTGAGCATTTCCTTTGATAATAGGTACTTGAGGGGGTCAATTTTGGTGATGAGTTTGATTTTGTGTGCCAACATGTAGTTCCTAAACTTCTGTGAGGAAAACACCACTGCTAGAGAAGATTTTTCAATGAAGGAATAGTTCAAATCATGCCCTACCATGGTCTGAATGATGTAGTAGATGGCCCTCTCTATCCCATTTTCATTGTGCTGAGCTAAGAGAGCACCAAGAGCTGCTACTGTTGTTGATATGTAGAGTATTAGAGGCTTTCTTGGGATTGGTGGCATAAGCACTGGAGGTGTGAGAAAATACTCTTTGATTTTGTTAAAGGCCTGATCGCACTTGTCATCCCACTTGTATGCTACCCCCTTGTGGAGTAAGTGAGAATATGGGATTGATTTGTCTACTAGGTGAGCTATGAAGCAGTGGATTGACTGGAGCCTACCTTGTAGGCTTCTTAGCTGCTTTAATTTCTTGGGTGCCTCCATCTTGAGGATTTCCTTTACCTTAGCATGATCTATTTCAATTCCCCTCATAGACACAATGTATCCCAATAGCTTCCCTGATTGTACGCCAAAGATGCACTTCTTTGGATTAAGGTGAACTGTGTATTCCTCCAATCTATCAAAGATGGCACTCAATGCTGCTATGTGGTCCCTTCTCTTTCTGGATTTTGCCAATATGTCATCGACATAATCTTCCACAGTCTTATGGATCATGTCATGAAATATTAAGGTCATTGCTCTTTGATATGTTGCTCCAGCATTCTTTAGACCAAACAACATCATGTTCCAGCAATATGTCCCCCATGGACAAGTAAAAGCCATTTTATGTTGATCTTCTTTGGCTATCATGATTTGGTTGTATCGAGAGAATCCATTCATCAGTGAAAGCATCTTGTGTCTCGTGGTCATGTCTACAATCATATCAATGCTGGGAAGTGGGAAGTCATCTTTGGGACATGCTTTATTTAGGTCTCTGAAATCCATTCAGATTCAGATGCCCCCATCAGGTTTTGAAATAGGAACTAGATTTGATACCCACTCTAGGTAGTTGATTGGTCGTATGAACCCTGCATCAAGTAGCTTCTTCAATTCCATCTTGACTAACAAAGCAATCTTAGGATGCATTTTTTTGAGTTTCTGCCTGATAGGCTTTGGTTCAGGGTAAACTGCTAAATGGTGGAAGACAGTCTCTGGATCCAACCTGGGCATGTTTGCATAGCTCCATGCAAAGTTGACCTTTCTCTCCTTTAAGAAGGTTGCTAGGAGCTCTTATTCCTTTGATAGTAATGACTCAACATAGAATGTGATGTGCAGGTTTTCCTCTATTCCCAAGTTGATTGGGTTGAATTTTTTGGCTAGAACCACTAATTTTTCTTGATGTAGAGCTCTGAGAGGAAGATTGAATCCCCTATCCTTGGATGCCTCAGAGAGGTTTTCACCTTTGGATGCGTCCTTTATTTTACTATTTTTTGGTCAGAGAGTGCCATAGTCTGGTTTTTACTCAAGGACCTAGAAATTATTCTCATTTTTTTGCTTTTTCAACTGAGGTATTCAATCATTTCCCCATAGTATGCATGTGTGCCTAGCTCAATGATAAATCCTACTTTATGATCCCCACATGGAATATTATCCCATAGTCCCATGAATTCTGAGAGTGCCTCATTTTTGAATGTGTCAAGAATTGGTGGTCCTTGTTGGTCATGATCAATGAGTTGGGGGTAGAATAGCTTTATATCATGGGATTGGTTTTCAGACTCATAGGATAGGGTGCTGATCATAAAAAGGTTAGAGTTGTGAAATAGTGTGGGTATACCTCTCTCAGGTTTGTCATATTCAGTACTACACACCTCAGTGATGTCAAAGGTGAAATTGTCTAAAGGAAGACCTGTGGATACTGGTAATCATTGGGTGACTGCCATTTGCTAAGGAGTTTTGACCTTCTTAACTAGGAGATTTTGGCCATGTATTGTTATGCTCAGAGGGGTACATTTGAGGCTAAGATTTTTCATTCGCGTCTCAGGAATGATGGGTATTAGAAGCCCATTGTCATTTTCCCCAATCTTCTTGTTTCTATCATATCCCATGGCGAGCATCATTTTTAAGCCTTTACTGCTATCATCCATAGGTAGATTGGCTGTTGGTCTATTTTCTTGGTATAGGATATGGGATGGATCTTCTTCTATTATCTCTTGACTGAGATCTCCCCAACTTTTGAAGCTAGAAGATCCTGCAGTGAATGTTTGGGATGAAGAGTTATCATTTGATTGTGGTCATCCTCGTGACTTGGGAGATTGTGGTAACTCTCCTACCACAAAATCATTCTTTGGAATTGTATAGTGTCCACATCCATTGTCCTGAAATATGACCTTAATATTGGAGATGGCGGGGATGGCAGGTGTCTCTGTCACAGAAGTGGAGGCGAGAGTAGCTGGATCAATATATGAAGTTGATGAGCCCTCATCAATTTTTGGTACTTGGGGGATTTTGTAATATTTTGCCTCTAGGCTCTTGTAGTAAGAGAATGCTTCGGGATCCCCATGGATAGTGACCTCTTGGCCTTTATATGTGAACTTGACACATTGGTGGAAGTTTGATGCTATTGCTTGCATTGCATGGATCCATAGACACCCCAGGAGAATGTTGTAAGGAAAATCAAGGTCAAGGACCTAACAGGTAGTTTCTATAATTGTTGGCCCTACTTGAATAGGGAGTTGAATAGTGCCTTGAGACACTCTTTCTTGATCATTCATATGCCCTGATTATGATGCCTTTACCTTTTTCGATGGAATCCTCTGAGATTTTTAGATTCTTTATGAGATGGAGGGAACAAATGTTTAAACCTGCACCCTCATCCACCAAGACTCTCTTAACTTTGTTCTTATGCACTAGGACTTCCAAATGGTGTGCATGTTTGCAAGATGGTTGAGCGGGAAAATCTTGATCAAAGAATGTAAGAAGGTTTGGGGTAATGATGTTTCTGACCATAGCTTGGAATTGTTCTACATCAAGATCCGTGGAGACGGTGGATGAAGGTAATGCTTCCTCAAGGATTTTTTGGTGGGATGATGAAATTTTCAACAACTCCATGATGGAGATCTGAGTTGGGGTTCTTTGAAATTGGTCAAGGATATTATAGCCGCTGGAAACAAATCTTGGGTTGGAAATGGGTGCTTTGTTTGGTTGAGATAACCCTGTGATGGTGATTTTTTCACCTCTTGTGGTCACTCCACAATCAACTTGGGCTCCTTTGATGGTGATAGTAGTGCAATATCCATCCAAAGATGCAACGACATGGTCGTATACATGATTCACGATTTTGAAGGCACCTTTCCCCTTATCATTGTTATTGTTCCCTTTGTTGTTATGATTGGGCATTAGATTCATGTAGATCTTGAGGTTTTGGTTTGCTACTGGTTGTTCCACATTTATTATTTTATCATCAATGAGAACTTGAATCAAGTTTTTCAACCTCATGCAACTGGTAGTTGTGTGTCCCTTGATCTTGTGGAAATCACATAGGTGATTTTCATTATACCACGACTGTTTTACCAAGGGTTCTTGATAATTTTCATAAGTGGGGATTGTGATGAGTTTTACCGCCACTAGCCTTTTCATGATGGATTCAACCGATTCCCCAAGGTTTGTGTACTTCCGCTTGGGGGAGTTTTTGTTTCATTGGGGTGGTCCTCTTTGATCATTCACATTGTTGATCATTTGATTGTTTAGCTGCTATGTTGTTGTGTTAGCTTGATGATTGTTTTGATGGTGGTTTTGGGATTGTTGTTGGTGTGGGGGCGTGTTTTGTCGAGGAGTGCTGATGAAAAATTTGGCATCGACAACACCATCACTGGTAATGTTTATGTTCTTTTCCCATGTGTGAGGTTTATCATTATAGCTGGTGGATGGGAAATTATTTTTTTGTTCAGGATATGCGGGTGACTCTCCTTGTGAAATAAGGGCTCATTCAATGTTAAGTGGCTTGGAGATCAATTGGTCATACGTGGTGATACCTTGCACTTTGAGATGGAATTCCAAGGTTACCTCAAGATTTGAGATGATGGTGCAAACTTGTTGTTCTTTCGGTATGACCCATTTGCTCCGATTAGCCTTGGATCACCATCATTGTAGGAAGGAACCAAATGATTCATTTTTTCCTTGTTTAAGAGCTGATAGTTCCTCTAGACTGACATCCATACTATTATTGAATGCATAATTTTTGATGAATGTGTCTACTATCTCTTGGTATTTCTTGATTCCAAGAGGAAGGCGAGAGAACCACTCCATGGCTTGGCCAACCAAACTTCTAGGAAATAGCCGCATTAGATATGTATCATCATATATGACTTCCATGCAATGCACCTAGAATTCCTTGATGTGATCCTCAAGGTTTCCTGTCCCATGGTATTTATCAAGTTTGGGGATTTCAAATCCCTTTGGGAATGGTTTCATTGTAAGACTCCTATCAAATGGATAAGGACACAAGTTGCTGGGTGTTCTCATGGTTTTCCCTGAATGAAGATCAAGCACTTGTTGCGAGAGCAATCTGATTTGTGTTGTCACATCATTTTGCAGATTAGGGGGTGGAGTGAAGGTGTTTTGTGGTGGTTCAATTGTCGGCGGGATGGGTGGGTTGGTTGGTGCTTGCACATTTTGTTGTGCCAAGTATGCTTGCAATTGTTGTTATACCAACAACAATTGTTGTTGGTCCTGTTGATGTTGCGCTAATAGTGCCTGTTGCTGAGCTTGCTACTATTGTTGTTGCACCAACAATGATTTTTTTTGGGCTACTATTTAGGCTGCTTCTTGCTGCTCTTGTTATTGCTTAGATGCTTCCTGATATGCTTGTTGTTGGGCTACTTGTTGTTGTGCAAGGTATTGTGCTTGTGCCTGTGCTTGGCTTGTTGAACTTGGTATTGGGCTTGAGCTTGTGCTTCTTCTTGAGCTTGGGCTTACGCTTGTTGAGAAGCTTGTGCAATCTGTGCAACTTGGGTAGCTTGAGCAACTTGGGCAGTTTGAGTGGCTTGAGCGGCTTGAGCGGTTTGTTGGGTAGCTAATTGTGTTTGTGCTTGTTGAGTGGCTAGTTGTGTAGCTTGTTAGTTTTGGATTTGTTGGAGTGCCTTTTTATAGGAAGCTTGCTGAGTGGCTTGCAACACAATTTTGTATTGGTTTGATGTGTTTGAATTGGGTGGCGGTGGTGGTGGTGGATTTGGAATGGTGTTTGTTGTGGTGATGAGAGGTACCATCGTATTGATGGTTGGGATTTGGGTGGTGGATGGTGCTATTGATATGCTTGGTCCTTAGAGACCATGTTTTGAGATATTTGGGGGATGGTTGATGAGGTGATGGTGGTGGCTTGTGTTATTGGGATGGTTTCCATATGTTGTTGCAATGTCAATGATAAGATGGGAGGATTCAATATGATATTTTGATTGATGATCGGGGGGTTGATTCGATTTTGTTGATTGATGTTTGGTAAAGGGGAAGCCCTAAACCAAGAGGTGATGTGGATATTGATGGCAAGGGTAGGAGTGTTGGAAAAGTGAGTGGCATACTCCCTTGAGGAAATGATGAAGATGTAGGGTCAAAGATGCTCCCCGGTCCAAATAAGTCACCTTCTCCTTGCGAGATCATAGGGAGAGAGGTTTGAGATGTTGCATGAAATGATGATGATGGGTCATTAGGATCATGAAAGGTGAGGGGAATATATGGATGTGATGGATTTTGGGGTATGGATTTCCCCAAGATGGTGTTTGCATCCAAATCCTGATTGTTCATGAGGGGGTGTGTTTGTAGTGCATTGAGAAATGCGCTTCCCTTGTTAACCATGTGTTGAGTTGGAGCAATGGATGATGTAATTTTGGGGATGGGTTGAGTGATGCCTTGGAATGGAGGTGTAGATGAGATTGGGGGCATCGATGAAATTAGAGGCATGACCACAAAAGGTGATTCCACAATGGTGCTCACATCGAAATCAGAAGGGAGTTTAGCACCTTGTTTTGCTAATTCAAGCATGTATAGTGAGGGATTGAGTCTCATCATGATGTTGATAATTCTATGATTCTCGGGATTTTTGACCATTTTGATGATCTCATCTTATGTCATTCCGAAGGAATTATTGGTGATATCCTCTACTTGACCTTCCTCTTGAGGATTTTGTGATGATGAAGGAAATTTAGTTAGAGGATTGCTTGATCCAACGAGATTCATTTTAGAATTTGTTTGGCTTAGGTCACTTGAAGTGGATGTTTCTTTGTTGGTTTCCATGTTCCTCTTGTGTTGAGATCTAGTTTGAACCATAAAATAAGGTTCTAGGATGTTTAAGGATCAAAGGTGAAATGATGAAGTGTGTGGAAGATGAATGAAATGGATGGTTGAAATCTTATAAAATATTGAGGGGATGCTAGACTTTTGGGACTTTTTTTTTGACCTTGACTTGGTTTTGGATTGTTTTTATTTTGGATAATGAACACCTAGATCACAAGATGCTGGATGTTATCTATGGGATAGACTTGCTCACAAGATGATAATTTGACTAAGTGTAGGGAGAAGGATGAATCTACCCACACCTAACCAAACAAGATAATAATTCAACTAAGCATATGGAGAAGGATGTATCTACATATACCTAGCTAAACAAAATTATTTGATGATAATTTAACTAAGCATATGAAGAAGGATGCATCTACATATACCTAGCTAAACAAGATTGGTTTTGATGTTTGATTCAAGGATTTTGATTTGTTTCAAGGATTTGTGATTCATGGATTTTCCAAAAAGTCTAGCATGAAGGATGATTTCAAGATTTTCAAGAGTTTTTGATGGGATGATTTTGGTTGATGTTTGAAAGATGGATGAAATTTTTGATTTTGATCCTATGTGTACCTAGAAAGACTCTTTCTTACATGACCTTAGTTTTGAAGAACATGCTTTACTCTAAACAAGATGCTGAAATTCCCAAAAAAGATTTGGATTCTGACAATAATATAATGAGTACAAACCGGGATATTTCTTGAAGCTCTTTTGTAAAAGTTGAAAAGTAATCTTCGTTTGAATTCGTAGAGCATTGAGAGATGTTTTTGATGTTCTTTTGGACTAAGAGCTTTTGAATTTGGTTTTCGTATTTTGATCTTGTGTGAAATCATTTGAGACACATGTGTGGGGTTCAATTTTTCTTAGCTTTGCTTAATGACTTCTTTTTACCACAAACAATTCTTGATTAGCTTTTGAAACTAGATGTCCAATGTCTTAACTTCTTCTTATCCCACAAAGTACATCATGTGGAACTTTGATGAATCATGACAAAATTTACCTATTGTTGAATTTAGCAAGCAAATTGAGATATAAATCCAAGTGTTTAGAAACCTCTAAGGATAAAATCCCAAGGGAAAGTAATAACACATGAATTTTGTCAAAGATATTTGCTTCCTTAAGGGTTTGATGATTGATGATAATGTTGAATGTTTGTTTCCAAATGTTTATGAACAAGCAAATTGTTTTGTTTCCAAGAACAAGTACAACCCTATGGATATGAAAGACTGTATTTGTTGAATCCTAACTTGGATAAGTCCAACAATGCCTACTTTTAGAAAATGGTTAGATGCTTGACCCCACTAGATTCCCTCCATGACACTCACTTATATGGGGCAGTGAAGCATCAGTACCCATGAAACTCCCATGGCATACTTTACATTTCTACTAAAAGTCATAAAAGTGTGGGGAAACTTCAGAACGACCATTCTTGCACCAACAAATAGATCAAGGATTTTGGCCTTTTCTAAACAAGGGTTTTAATATAGACTTTCCATTCATGGAGGATCACCCATTCGATGAGAGACCATTGCTGCCCTTCTCATTGGGATGATCATCGTGATTCTTTCCTTTCAACAAGAACCCACACTTATATACTGATTGGAAGTCGCTTGTCTTTAGCGTGTTGCCGGTTGGGTCATTCCCTTGGGTGATTACTTTTTCCCACAAGGAAGGCCCTCTAAGATAAAAAAAAGTGAGAAAACATATCCGTAGTTCGATCAACCTTTGTTGAGAAACAAAGAGAGAACACACACGATATGTTCCACTCACACTCGCAAGATTTGTTTAATTTTAAAGTCCAAATTGAAGTGTGTGGGTAATCACTTATGCAGCTTAATGTCACCAAAAGGCCTTTTGATTCTCAAGATCGCCATGAGGTGCAAGAGAAGTGCATACATCCTTTTAATGATATTACTTTGGGTAAGTAATTACAAAAAAAAGAATACACTTGTTCATTTTAAATCAACAAAGCAATGATTTGATTTTTTTTAGAGCTCCAAAAATGAAATATGGAGATTTCCTTGTTCAATTGTTAATCCTCAAACCAAATCTAGTGAGTTTGTCCTAAAGTTATTTTTAAGCCCTTTGTAGCCAAAATTGAAAGCCTTTGTAGTGTTCTTTTTAGAGCCCAAAATAAATTTAGTATGTCCTAAGAGCATGAAAAGAAACAAATCCTTAAGAGAGATTATGAATTCTATAAGAGTGTTCAACAAACACTAAAGTGGTAAAAAACACTTGATATCATGAGATGATCTAATGCCATTATGAAATTTCCACTAGGTTTCTTTTCTTCACCTTTGATTAAGACAACCTACAAAAACCAGTTAGAACTACAAAACAGAGGTCAGGAAAGCAATTAATAGCCCAGATGATCAAAATTGAAAAAGCACATGTCATAAAAAACTAAAATATCACTTTTACTTCAATCCAGTGGCAAAGTTTGCACAGGTGGTGTAGTTTGAGGAACCTAGCAGTGCTATATGGTTCCGCTAATTTTGCAAGTGGTGCTCTGTAGCAAAACATAGAGCATGATTGCATCAGACTTTTACCCAGTGGTGTAGTTTGGAGTTTAAAAAAGTTAGCGACCTCAAATTGACCCAGTGGCAGAGTTAGAACTTTTGAATTTTGAGCGGAAAAGACAAAGCCACGCGATTTGAAGTTTGGAGTAGTGTTGTATAGCAACACTGGACTGCTAGCAGTTCTGTATGGCGATGCTAGGCTGATAGCGGTGCAGTTCCCTGTAGACACACAAAAGCAAAAAAAAGCATGGAATTTTTGATAAAAAACATGATTTAAATTTGAGATTGGCCCTCCTAGCACCAAATGTAGAACCCCAATCCTAATACCTATAAAACACAAGAAACAAACACATAGTTAGACTAAAATGCAAGAATCAAGATTCCCCATGAAATCCATTTGCAATGCTCAAACTAGGAAATGAAATGAAGAACACAATAAGAAAGGAATGAAATCCTAATTAAACATGAAAAATCTTGATCCCATGGGGGAATTGGTGCCAATTTGATGTGAAAATTGGCCCTTTCCCAACTCCTATGATGCAATGTTGTTGAGTGATGAAGGTTGATCCACTTTGTTGAAGATTCAATTGAGATCCATGATGAAAGACCTGCATAACCTAGCTAAGACTTTATAAAATTGATGAAGATAGATAAGCTTGAAGATAAAATTAAGTATAGTAAGCTTTCTCAAATTTTGGATTGTCAAATGAGGAGAGAAACCTCTTATTTATAGAAAGACAAGATGGAGAAATACCCAAAATGAAGCAATGTGGGACTAACTTTCAACCAATGGAAAAATTCCACTTGTCAAGAGATGAATGGGCCAAGGATGTGCACATTTTGACGAATGTTCCCATAAATGTAATTAGGTGGAATTTGAAATTAGTGAAATGACAAGGTGGAGGGAGAGTCAAATGGAGTTATGGCCACTTGGCTCAAAGAAAAAGGACTTGTAAGATGAAATAAATGTCTTGTTGGAAGGACACTGTCCAATTGGAGGGATTTCAAATTTGAAAGAATATTCCTCAAAAGATGCCAAGTTGAGAGAAAATAAATATTTAATAAATGAATTAAATGTATTTTCATGTGCAAGTGGCAAAAGCTAGAGGATGGGACATGGATTAGAATTAAATTAATCAAGGGTTGATTAATTTAATGAGGGATTAGATGATGTGACTAATTGATTTAGATTTATGGGTTGATTTAAATCAAAAGATGAGAAGAATGTGATTTAGATTTAATTAAATAAATGATTTTGATTTATTTAATTAAAGGGGATGATGTTAGATTAAATCAAACAAGGTTTAATTTATTTAATTTAATAGGGCGACTTTAGAGATTTAATCAAATAAAATGAATTATTTAATTAAACAAGGACCTAGGGTTAATTAAATCAAATCGATTAATTTAATTAACAAAAGGGAAAGACTTAATCAAATAAATAATGATTTATTTAATTAAGGGAGGAAAATTGATGAATTTAATCAAATAAGGGTATTTGATTAAATGGTTAGACAGAGGGATGATTTAGGACAAAATGGTGTTAGTAAAATTAGGATCAGATGTGTAGCTTCAATCAATACATTTTATGTTTCTACAAAAAGAAAGGGGATCTGTCATTGCTTGAATGATGAATCCTAGTTGAGTTGAATTGTTGCATCTGCTTCAGTTTTCCTACTTGTCTAGCCTCTAGAAGTTGTTTTCCTATTACTCCAAGGTTGCCTGCACGAGTGTGAGAGTTTGTTAGATCTCAGGATCACCAATATTTACATGTGCAACATCTACAACTATATAGCCTAATCGTCATAAAGCATTGAAATAGTCTACCTACCATAGATGTCCAGAAAAATAGAAAGGTTATCATAAACATCTATCATATGCTTTGTTTTTTCTAACATGTTTTCTCACTATGCAAGTATAGGTTAAATAATTGCAAGATCTATTTGTCAAACATTATAGCATGTGGAGAAAAATGGGCTCCCACAAGGGTTGAGCCCATCATGTTGCCCTCTTGCTTGATTTTGAGAGGGATAATCAAAAGTGATTCATCCATGAAAGCATTGAAGACAAATTTTGCAAGGATCAGTGAAGTATGTTGGTAAAGGATAATCAATTTATTATTAAGGATCTCTCCTTATTAATAAGAACAATCCACTATCAACATAGTCATGTTTCAGACAAAACTAATCATCTAGGATTCCAAAATAGTGAGCAAAAAGAACAATTTCCTATTTAAGTTTGGTCAAGGTATAAAGAGATGATTTTGTAGCTTCAACCTCTAGTGATCCCAATAGCAGGATGGATTCAATCAATGGAGGACAATCATAATCTTAAAATAGATGATTTTATTGTTGTAAGGTAATATGGAGAAGTGATATTCATTTTCCAAGATAGAGTCACAGTCAACAATCACACTCATGTAATGACTATCATATATCAAAGAATAAAGTCACAATATTGCCCATAGGAACTAGTACATGAGCTATTCATATACAACTGATTAGATGTCAAGTTTATCAAAGGTAGATTCATGAAGATGCAAGGGTAACCATATGCTCACAAAGATAGTCATGCTATTTGAAAGTAACCATAAAGCATAAATGATTCATGAAGCCTTATGATAGCAGTGATATCATAGTATGACAGTGGTTTTAAATGCACAGTGAGATAAACTACTAAAGGAAAGTGCCAGAGAAGCATTCATGGTGTTTTAAAACCTTATGTGGGCCCTTAGTGCATAAAAATATGACAGTCATATGTTAAAGAGTTATAAAGATATCATAGTTCAAGCAAGAAAATGATGGTCATTCATTTGTGAGAGACCAAGTATATAATGTTAAACCTTTTTCATAATACGGTATGAATACGAGACTCTTTTTATATGTCTTCAAAACAAAAAGTAATAGCGAGTACATGTTGAATGGTAATGAAGCTACAAACAAATGATAAGAAAGTCACAACATGAAACCCTTAAGTTTCTATAGGTATTGGAAAAAGACTCAGCCGAGCCAAGGATAGAAAAACTTTAAACACTTTTATTTTCAGAAAGTGCTTTGCAAAGTGAAGCCATGGTCATGATATAAAGAAGTTTTATTTACATTTCAAAATGAAAATATAATCATTTACAGAAAATGAAGAACATGATTGGAGCTGTGACTATGATAGGTTGGATTTTTTCCCTTTTGTATTTTCAAGAAATCACAAGAAGTGAAAGCCATGACCTGCAACTATTATGTTAAAATCTTCAAACTTTTACTCTAGAAGAAGAGTCAAGCATATGGAATACATAGAAATGAAAGAAAATGTTGAAAGTAATCATCAGTACATTCATCTTTTTGCATAATAAGCTCGAAATGAGCTTGTATTCTACATAAATACCAAAAGAAATACAAAATTTTCTTGCACAAAGCTTACCCCAAGCTTGATGTTACATTTTTGGCATGAGATTTATGAAGAGAAGCCTCTGTTTTTCTAGAATCTTCCATTAGAGATCCTCCACATAGGTCTAGGAAGCCCTAGGTTGGTGCTCTTAGCTTCCAAAAAGCTTGAAAGTTAGAATGAATGCCTTTGCAAACTTTTTGCATTGCTTTTGTTTCTAGGGTTTTAACCCTAATGAATGCCGATAGGTAAAAGGCATTTTTATCTTTTATTTAAATTTTTTGCAATGTAACTAGTGCTCCCAACCTTGTCCCTTGGTTTTTGCTAGTGTATAGGAGTTTAAGACTTCTAGTCTTTGCATTTTTTTTTCCATATGGGTCATATCTTGACCTTTTTATTTTGCATCAAATCATAATTGTAAAATGTTAATCTAAGTGATGTGATTATGAATCACCTAATTTAATTGTTATTTAAATGCAAGATAGAGGCATTAGTTTTGAAGAATGAGTCAAAAGGGGATGTAATTGAAGATTAATGAGCAAGGCCAAGCATATAGGGAGGTTGGAGAGGTTTGAAAACATATGGAGGAGATGTAGGGAGTTTTACTCACTTTTTGGAGGGAATGAGGGTATCTTGGAGTTAGTTGCTCATGACTTCATGATGGACATGGTCAAAGTTGACCTTTTTAGCACTTTGGAGCCTTCTTAGAGGAGATATAGTAGTTGTATTTTTGGCTTTATTGTTGCATACGACGAAGAAGGTTCTAGGTCCTATTTTGGTTGATTTTGGAGAGAGGATGAATATAGTCACTTGTTGGATTATCTTGTACTTAGTTTTGATTATGCTTTGTTTTTAATTAGTGACTTTTTTGGAGTCCTTTGGAGAGATATTGCATATTTTGTAATTCTTTTGGTCATGTATATCAATTCATACTGTAATGCCAAGAAAGTGCAGAAAGACAAGATTAAAAGCAAACATGCAATTACTAATCTAAAGATCTCTAAATGCAATCTAATGTTAAGCAAAAAAGAACAAAGGAAGTCAAAACGTAATTAAAACTGAAACAATCTCACCAATTTCAAACGTATTTCCATGATTCATCTCGATTTCCCTTCTCCATTTTGCTTGTGTAGTATAATTGCCCTCAGATTTGTAAATTCGTGCAAGTATAGCCTAAGATAGTGATTAGCAAAATATCGAAGATTCAAGATTAAGTGCTCTCAAAAGTCATAATATTTTGTGAGAGAGATTGAAATGAAGAATGACAAATCAATTTATAGAAAATTGATTATTCGAACGACAGGCCAAGATTGAAAGATCAATGGATGGTTGAGATTGACTAATTAGACATGCATTCTTATAATTGACAGTAGTGACATGAGTGATACAAATTAGAAATAGAATTAAAGATTAAATAAATGATTTAATTTTCAAGTTTGGTATTCGAAAATAGAAGAATTATCTTTGCATGACAAAGATAAAGATTGATTAAAGCAACTCTTGTTGGAATGCACGCACAAGATTTAATTAATTAAATAGGAATATTTAATTAATCTGCATGTACACACAAATGAGTTAGAACTAGATGACATAATGATTTGACGAAGAGATTACTCGAGAATGCCACTGAGACATTAAATCAAGAGTTAACTGAGAGTTAACTGATTCTTCAACGAGCATGGGTGACTTTTCCTATGCAACGAGGAGAATGTTCAAACCTCCATCCTTACGTGCCTCAGAGGGGTTTTCACCTTCAGATGCGTCCTTTCTTTTTACTTTTTCATTGTCTAAAGGTTCCTTTCGGTTTTCACCTAGAGACTCATCCTTTTTATTTTATTTATTCTTTTTCTCATTTTTGCGACTGGAGGGTTGAACAGATTCCCCAAAATATGCTTGTTGTCCAAGTCAATAGTAAAACTAGCTTTATGATCACTGTTTGGTATGCCTTCTTGTAATCCTAGGAACTCAACAATTGCTTCGTCGTTCTCAAAAATGTCTAAGATGGGTGTATCTTGTTGGTCCCAATCAATGAGTTGGGGATAAACTAAGGGCATGTCATCATCAGAGTTATCAAAGTTTAATGGGGTCAAGGTAAAGATGGAATTATTCATGTGGTTACAAAAGTCTTGTACCATGTTCCTTTTGTTCTTAGGTTTGGGTCTAGGTGGATGGATAGGTAGGCCTAATGCCAAGGTTTGACTATCTGAAACAGGTGGCTCAGGTTGCCAAGAGGTAGGATCAAGTGATTCCCAATAGTAGTGTTTAAACCATTCCTATTTTGTCATTTTCTTTGGTGGAAAGGAATTCAAGGGATTGGGTGAGGAACTTAGCATCAAGTCAAGTTCTCCAAATAACTTGTCAAGGTCCGTGGAAGAAGTAGAGGATAGGGAATCCCACTCATAATCATTAGAGTCGGGGGAGTCACAATGATATTGGTCCACTGGTTCATGAGATGTCTTAATATCTTCTGAAGCACTTACTTCCTCAAGTAAGGGTAATGGGGTACTAGGAACGCCAATCTGAATCGGTTGAAACCCTAACCCTACTCCTTTTGGTCACTGAGAAAAAAATATTGGTTCAATTCTCCCATCTTGGTTTAAGCCTAAACCACTTTGTCCATCATATCCTTTGCTTTGCATGATTTTGAAACCCTTTCCATATAGATTTGTAGGAATATGAGCAAGTAAAAGGGGTTCCTCATCATCTTCCCTATACAACCAGGAAGTGACATCTTCTGCATTTACGGCCTCTTTGCTTAACTCTCCCCATTTGATGAAATTTGTTGTGGGAGGAACATGTATAGTGACCATAGACTGTCCTCTATGTGATGTAGGTAAACTGTATGACTTAGGAGGAATCAAATGGCTAACATAATAAGATTTCATCATGTAATACTCTCCACAACCCTTGTCTTGGATCTCAACCCTAGGAGTGGTAGGAATTGAGGGTGAAATAGATGTTCGAGTGAGTGTGGCTGGATCAACATAGGAGGATGAATTGGACGATGAAGCCTCTTGGTTCACTGGCACTTGGCGTTGGGGGATCTCTTTTAGATTGGTGTAATACTAGAAGGGATCTGGATCACCATCTATAGTTATTTTTCTGCCATTGTAAGGAAATTTAAGACACTAATGATACGTGGAAGGGACCGCCTTCATGGCATGAATCCATGGTCTACCTAGCAGAAGGTTATAAGGAAGGGTGAGATCCAAGACTTGGAACTTTGTCTCCATCACCGCATGACCAATTCTGATAGGAAGTGTTAGCACCCCTTTGATTTTCATTCCTCATCATCATAAGCTTTTATGACAATACTTTTGGTCATGTCTACGCATTCTTCTGAGATACCTAAGGCCTTAATTAGTTTTAAAGTGCACAGATTTAACCCTGCTTCTCCCTCTACCAAAACTCATCTAACTTTGGTATCATCAACAAGGACTTCTAGATGTAAAGGGTCGTTGTGGTTCATCTTTTCAGTTGCATAGTCTTGTTCAGAAAATGTGGCATGGTGATTATTGGTTAAGTAGCCCACCATTTCCTGGAAACGATTGACATCAAGATCATTAGGGACCGTGGTTTTCTCTAAAGCTTTATCGAGGATGGATCGATGCTTAGGGGAGATACGCAACAATTCCAAGATTGAAATTTGGGTTGGGGTCTTCCCCAAATGGTCAAGAAGGTTATATTGTAACTTGGAAGGTTGGGGTGTTTGCTACGATGGAGGGCCTTGGATAGTGAACTTAGTACTACGAGTATTGACCGCACACTCAGGACTTGCATTAATAATAATGGTATTGATATTCTCATTGGCGGCGCGAAGGCAGTGAATGATTTTCCACTATTATAATCGTGCTTGACATTGGCATAGTTGGCTGACATATTGGTCTTAGTACTCAAACTGGGGACAGTTCCTTTCCCATGGTCATGTAGTGGGTCAGAAAATGCTTGATGATCAGTGTTTGATGACTTCTATTTTTGTCCACTAACTTCAATAATTCTCCTTTCGACAAGATCTTGTATGATATTCTTCAGTTGTCAACAATTTTGTAGGTTATGTCCTTTAGTTCTATGATAATCACAAAAGGAATTGTCATCCCACCAAGCTAGTTTAAATTTTCCTGGATCGTATTGTCTTGGTTCCTACAGCTATATAAGATTATGTTGTAACAATTGTTTGAACACTGACTCAATGGGTTCCCCTAAGGGAGTGAACTCACAATTTTGAAATCTTCTTTGTTGTAGACATTGAGTATTTTGGACCACGTTAGGAGGTTGATTGATAGCATTAAGCGTGTTGGCAAAAGTATGAGGTCCTTGTAATGTGAGGAGGGGTCCTGCTTGTAGGGTTTTAGCATCAACCACCCCATCATTGGTGACATTTTTGTTGTGAGACCAAAATCTATTTTTGTCAGTGGGGGTGTTTTGTACGATTGTGTTTCTATTGGATGTTGATGTCTTGAGTTCTCCCTTTTTGATGAGATCCTTCTCTATTATAACCCCTTTTTCCACTAGTTCCGAAAAAGATGTACAACAATGAACCCTTAAGTTACTCCTAAGTTTCGCATGAAGGTTTTCTTGGAACATAGTAACTTTTTGTTTCTCTGGTATCTCGACAGGACACCGACTAGCTATAGTCCTCCATCTCTGGAAGAAAGAAATGAATGTTTCCCCTTCATCTTGCGTTGTGTGATACAAAGTTGCTATATTTATCTCATGGTCTATGTTGAAGGAGAATTGCTCCACAAATTTCTCAACCAGTTCACCCCAAGATCTAATGCCAGAATCTAGACCCGAAAACCATTCTAATGCAATCCCTACAAGACTTCTTGGAAATAGTCTCATAAGATATGTGGGGTCATAAGCAACATCTATGCATATGGTAGAAAACTCCCTGATATGTTCTATTGGATTTCCTTTACCATTGTACTTAGGAAGATTCGGTATGACATATTCGTGAGGGAAAGGGGTCATGTACAATGATCTATCAAAGGGGAATGGGCATATGTCCTTTGTTGAAAATGATTTCTTAGTTGACACCGACATGTTATCCATTTGCATTTGTAATGCATGCATTTGTGTTTGTAAGACGTCAACTTGGGTCAAAGATGTGCTAGGAGGATTATGCGGATCTGTGTATGTGTTCTGAAATCCAAAATCTCGTGATGGGTTTCGATTGAATGTTGGCATATGAGGTGGATTTGGATTTAGAATGTTGGTAAATGTGTTCTAGTCTGGAATCTGCATAAATTGGTGTGACCTAGGATCTATGTAAACAAATTCTGAGTACCACTTTGGGAAAAGGGGTTCTGATTGGGAATCTGTGTAAATGATTATGAGCACTGATTTGAGTGAACGGATTCTGATTCAGAATCTGTGTGAATGGATTTTGATTACCAGTTTGGGAGATTGGATTCTGACTCAGAATCTGTGTGAATGGATTTTGATTGCCATATTGGAAGGAGGGAATGCCTCCTATTTGTGTAATCTGTGGTATAGTACTAGTGACTGGAGCACTAGGTATGGCCATCGACTGTGGTATGGTGCTTGTGATACTAGCGTTAGGTATGACCATTGACTGTGAACTTGTGAAACCAACATAAGGTGTAGAGGCTAAGGTTTTAGGCCTCTTACTCCCAACAAGAGGACTGAAGGGAGTGGATGATGAAGCCTCTATAGTGAAATTAAATCCCGATGTCATACTAGATGTACCAAATGGGGACGTATGGACTATCGTACTCTGTGTAGGTGTGCTAGATGGCATAGTCGTGCTGACCTGAGGTATAGTACTAGTAGTCGTGGTATTTGTCCCTTGTGTAGGTTGAGTTTGTAAGGTGCTGATATCAAATCCTTTAGGTAAGGTAGCACCTTCAACTAGCAATTTGGCTAAGTATCGTTGTCGATCATTTGCTAGGTACTCATCTATGAAAGAGGCAAACTCAGGGTCCTGTGCGGCAGCCTCTGTGTCCTCTACTGCAATATGTCCTTGAGTGTTTCTAGTGGTGAATTTGTCTAATAGAGTCCTATGAGGTCTTGAAGAAAATGGATTGATGAATTCATTTGCGTTCGACATGTTTTCTCTCTCTCTTCTCTTAGACCTAGTTTCAACCATGTAAGACAAGCTCAATATGCGGGAAATGCAACACTATATCTATGAACAGTATGACGCTAGTCTATGTTTTTGGGATTTTCTAGGTGCAAATAAGGAATGAATGCAACTATTTTTTTTTGGTATTTTTTGTGGAAGTAAAATATGTCTAATATGATGCTAGTCTAGGATGACAATATCTAAAAATTCAAAGTTCATCTAAGCTTCTAAGGTAATCAATTTCGTAAACCTAAGATGAGGGTACCAACTACCTAAAGTCTAACCAAGGTGTCAATTTAGTTTAAGTCAAGGAACCAATGTAGGACGAAGATCAAAGACAAGTTGAGTTTCCTAACTAGACAGATGAGGTAGGAGGACTCTTTGTAGGACAAAGGATAAACTGATAAAACTAGGTTCAATGACAAGATTTCATTGACACTATGATTTTTCTAGAGTATAGATGGTGGGCTAATCCTAAAGTTTGTAAAAGTGACCTTTCTAGAAGTTTAATGCAAGGTAGTATGTATTCTAAGATGAAACTAAACTCTGAATTAAGACAACTATGGTAATGACTATATAAACCTAAAGGATGCAAAATTGAGCAAATGGTTTCAGGTTTCTGTTCAAGGACTGTTTGTGTAAAGACAACTGAAACTGGTTAACTGTGTTCACTGGACAGTGACTGTGAATTCTAGTTTTTTGATAATTAGACAAATGCGTCGCAGGATTTCACAGATGCGGTTCAAGTTAATAGTTGCGGTTTTCCAGTGATCAATTGTGTTTCTCTGGTAAAGTTCAATGTGTGACTCTAAAAAAGGCGGTTAACTTTCTAACATATGTGACTCGTAATGACAATTGCGACTCATAATATAACGCATGCGGTCAAACTAATAGATGCGACTCTAACTAAGACAAATGCGACTGATACGGATAGATGCGACTCAAAGTTAAATAGATGCGACTCTAAATAATAGATGCGACCCAAAGTTAAATAGATGTGGCTCTAAAATCAATTGCGACTTTCTGGTGAACAGTTGCAACTCTTTGTGTATTTTTTAGTGATGAGATGTTAAAACTGACTTTGTTTTCCGTGATCAAATTTTGACAATCAAAGACAATCATAAGACAAAGTGTTTTCAGTTTGATTTGGACTCAAAGAATGTTTAAGTTGACAAAAAACAAGTACATCCTAATAGGCCAAAGGCCTAGGGTTTGTATACTTGGTATAGCCCACCAAAATACCCCGGATTGGTGATAAACACCTTTCCTTCTTGAGAGCGGATAGCTTAGAAATTTGGTGGCATTGGCTCCCCTCGACGACTAATTAACGTCTTTCAAGCACACCAATTTTGAATTCTTGGGTAATGACCTCCCAAGAACTGCTATCTCTACTCAAGGGGATCAATAGTGAGTGTCTTCGGGCATGATAATGTACCCTACACTATACCAAGCAACGACCAATAGAAAGGTTGGTCTCTAAAACAAAGGTGTTTAATGTGGGCATTCCGTTCATGGGGCATGATCCATACAGCGAGAGTCCCATTTTGGATCCATCTCATCGGAACCACACTCGTGATTCTTTGGGTTTACCCAAGACCCACTTTTATATACTGGATGGAAGTCCCTCGGGTTCAGAGTGCTACCGGTCTGAGTCATCCTGGGGTGAGTACTTTTTCCCACCAGAACAGGCCTAAGTTCTAGAGTTGGTAACCATTTCTCTTACACCTAGGATCACATGGATGCGCAAGGGGAGAGGATACTTCGATGTACCAAATCGTGAGGGTAATTATAAGATTTGCTTTCACACCAAACACAGTAGACACTTGTTAATTTTAAACCAAATGAAAGATTTTCTATGCTACCAAACAATCTATTTCAAAAATTAACTAGGGTCTTCGACAAGCGTCCTGCAGAAAAATTCGTCAGTAGTTTCAAGTATTGTCTTCGTCAATCATCCTGCAAAAACTTGTTAACTCCTAAAAGGCCACACATTGAAAATCAGATATTAGTAACACACAAATTAATTGAAAATTTTAGATTTCTGAAAACAGAAATAAAAGTTTACTAGTCAAATGCGTCGCTGTGTTACCAATTAGATCCATTGATATTTTATTCAATTGCGGCTCGACATTCACCAGTCAATTGCGGTTCATGAATTTTTAGATGCGTCATATATTTTTAGATGCGTCGTTTCTTTTGTTGGATACGGTTTAGGAAGTTAATTGCGTCGTTTTGTCAAACTGATGCATCGTTCTGTACGAAAAACCTGCAAAAATCAAAATAATAGTCTAGGGATATGTGAAGATGGTGTCTTCACGTTGGGTTCACCAAATGTAATGCCAAGAAAGTGCAAAAAGACAAGATTAAAAGAAAACATGCAATTACTAATCTAAAGATCTCTAAATGCAATCTAATGTTAAGCAACAAAGAACAAAGGAAGTCAAAACATAATTAAAACTGAAACGATCTCACCAATTTCAAACGTATTTCCTTGATTCATCTCGATTGCCCTTCTCCATTTTGCTTATGTAGTATAATTGCCCTCAGATTTGTAAATTCGTGCAAGTATAGCCTAAGATAGTGATTAGCAAAATATCAAAGATTCAAGATTGAGTGCTCTCAAAAGTCATAAGATTTCATGAGAGAGATTGAAATGAAGAATGACAAATCAATTTATAGAAAATTGATTATTCGAACGACAGGCCAAGATTGAAAGATCAACGGACGGTTGAGATTGACTGATTAGACATGCATTCTGATAACTGATAGTAGTGACATGAGTGATACAAATTAGAAATAGAATTAAAGATTAAATAAATGATTTAATTTTCAAGTTTGGTATTCGAAAACAGAAGAATTATCTTTGCATGACAAAGATAAAGATTGATTAAAGCAACTCTTGTTTGAATGCATGCACAAGATTTAATTAATCCGCATGTACACGCAAATGAGTTAGAACTAGATGATAGAATGATTTGATGAAGAGATTACTCAAGAATGCCACTGAGACATTAAATCAGGAGTTAACTGAGCGATTAAAATAGATCTTTGAGTCGAGTAAAAGTGAATACTTAGATAACTCACATAATTATCTAAAATATAGAGGAATGAGTAAAAATAGACTTCATGAATTAAATAATTAATTTAATTCAAGACTCGATATTTGAAAAATAATTAAATAAATAAGATTTATTTAATTAGGTGATGAAGGGATTTTAAATGAATAATTAAATAAATAAATAATTTATTTAATTATAGTTGAAGTATGATAAAGAGTAAATTAAATAAGAATTTATTTAATTTGGCAAGAAGAATAAGGTTAATTAGTAAAATAATTAAATAAAAAGCATTTATTTAATTAATCAGATAGAATAAAGAAAATGTGAATTAATTAAATAATTAAGATTATTTAATTAATAGAAGAATTAATAGAAGATGAATTAATTAAATAATTAGGATTATTTAATCTATAGAAGAATAAGAATTGTGAAGAATATTGAAGTCACAGGCTTAAAGCAAATTTCGGTGTCTACACATACCTTTATGATTAATGGAGATAATTAGTTTGACCTTCTCAGTTTTCTGTTTCATTGTATGCATTTGGATGATTTGATGCAGCTACTTGTGAATTTTATCATTCCTAGTTTTGTGTCTCATTAGTGGCATCTTTAAAAAAAAAGTATATGCAATTGTAGGTTGTAAGTTGTGCTGTGTTGCAGGTGTTTCAAGTTGTGAAATATTTCTTTCCTTCTAGGAGTGTGCATTGTAGCCTTCTTACAAAATACCGATGCAAAACATATCAATATTGAGTTTTTTTCATCAAGCTTATAGTTGATAACCCGTGTATGCAAGCTTTTTGCAAGTCTAGTAAGTGTTTTGGTGCATCACCTTCCTTAAATTTTAGTTTTTCAGCTTATGTTATCTTCTTTCTCCTTTTCCTTGGCAATTCATTAGATTAGTTTAGGTGATCACCATTTAGGAGCCAACCTTATCTAGAGGTCCATTCCAAGTTTAGGTAACCCACAACCTAGGAATGTTCCCATGTTCCTCCAAAGTGCTAAGTTCCGCAACTTAGGAAGGGTGCAACTTGGAGAGTTAACAAGTCTAGTTAGGGTATTTTGGAATTTCAAAGTCTAAATTTAGTCTTCAATATTTTCTCTTTTTGTTCCACTTTATCTCTAGATCTGAAACTTTGATTTTAGGGTTGTAGGTGACCTTTTTGTGAGGATTATAACCTTGTAAATGGGGAGACAACTCTAACAAATTTCTTCAAGCTTGTAACCTAATATTTAATGATCCTTCAAGGCTTTAAAACATCTAGGTCTACAATTACACAAAGAGAGAGAACAAGTGTTGATTGTTATGGAATAGGGGTTTGCCTTGGTCAAACCGCTTGTAGGAAATTAAACCAAATGATGAGACAATGAAATCAAGGCATGAAAAATGAATCAAATATTATGAAACATTGAAAATGATACCTTGAATGATGCCTTGTAAATGATGTCTTATATGTCTGCAACTCAACATGAAATGGCCATGAAGGATGTAGATCTTGATCTTGACAATAGGTGTAGAACAATGCTTGATGTTGGATCTTCAATGCTACATCACAACACTAGCTCAATAACATGCTTGATGCTTGATATGATTGACATGATTATGGATCTTGAATTGCTGCAACAATTGATAAATAATTATACCCTTGAATGCCTTAGAAATGATCTTGAATGCTCTCTTGATGCTCTTGTGAGGTCTTGGAATTCTTAACTCTTGAATGCTTGACTTGATAACATGAAGGATTATGTGAAATAATTATTTGAAACCTCATTTATATAGGAAATCCACCTAATACCCCATATATTAGATACTAAATGCCAACATACACAAAATTTGAACTTAAAACCCAAAATTTCCCACTCAAAACCTTGAAAATAGGCCAAATGGGACTCATTTTCCAAGCTAGGTGAATGGGTCCCACTTGGATTGGACTCATTCGTCCAAATTGGAAAATGGGTCTCATAGGGCCTATTTTGATTGCTAAAGTGTCAAGGAGTGTGTAAATTAAGCTTATTTGTTGATATTGTTAGGTTTTTGATTAAAATATTCCTTGGGATGCAATATATGGGTTGATAGGGGCCTATTAATGATGATATAAAGGTTATAAATGCAAGAGGGCCCAAAATTCAATATGAAAGAATAAATACATACATTTTACAACATTAAATTAAGGAAAAATTGGGTCTATTTAGCTTAGAGAGGCCCAAAATCTCATGTGAATGTGTACAACACATTACAACACTGGATTAGGTCCATTTAGTTTACAGGCCTCCTAAATTTAATGTGAAGGTGTGAATAAATACACTTTACAACATTAATTTAGGATAGAGTTAGGTTTATTTAGCTTAAATAGGCCCTAGACCTAATGTGGATGTGTAAAACACATCACAACACTAATTAAAGTGACATTAAGTCCAATTTACCATTAATTATTCCCAAATTAAGTGTCAAAATGTACACGATGACATTTTTTGACACTACATTTAGCCCCCACTTTAGTGAGAGGATGAACTTTCTTCAAACTCACAGTAAACTATCTACATTCAAGAGGGTCCCAATTGTACCAATGTGGATGGTCTAGGATAACAAATATCAAGGAGGTAACCAAGCCCCTAGGATCCAAGACCCTACGTGAAATGGACATAAGCACAAAAGGACATGCACAAGCTATGTAACATCAAGATACACAATCATGCAATGCCAATGACTAAAAGAAAGAAAAACAAAAATAAGAAAAAATAAAAAAGTGGATCAAGCTTCTACCATTTGTCCAACACAATGTGGATCATATCTAGGCTATTTGTCCAAAAATGCACGTTGAATCTGAGGCAACGAAACTCTTGGTTGTCCACTGGGTGAGGATCCAAAAGAGGTGAGACATATACACACATGTCTGGCATGCGCTCACACTCACACATGAGTGGCTAAGGGAAAGTCATGCCTCATATCAACTTCCTGTCCAACTAGAGGGTAAACCCACAAAATTGGTTTATAATTTGAATGAGGAAGGAAAACTTGTAAAAAATGACCCCATGCCAAAATTTTTCATTTTGGGGGTTTGAATGAACTAGGGTTCGAGTGAACCCATTTAATGCATGCACAAACAAAAAGAAAATGAAAACCCCTCTTGGGAAGGGGGTTCGCTCAAACCCCCTTGGTTCAATGGAACTCTTCTTTTCCCTAATTTTTGACCTTGTTCACAAAAAAAATCAAAATTTTTGCACTTCAGAGCTCGGTTTGAACATAAAAATGGCGGAAACTTCACAGACCCAACTGGAATTAGGTAGTCATTAGATAGATCTTTGTTTTGTATATATGGAAAAATGAAAGATTATCAATTTTTGTTTTTGAAAAATATGACTGCACCAAATATTGAAGTCCTTGATCCAACCAAAAAAAATTAAATTTCGATACATAGAAAAAAAGTTATGCATTATAAAGTCGCGCTATGTTTGAATTGTAATTGGTTTGAATTCAAAACTTGATTAAAGAAAAAATATCCAATAAAAAACTATCTAACCAAGTGAAATCCTAGATATTGGAGCTACAAATATAAATTCGAAAGAATTATAATTTTATCCTTCATGGAAAAAAAGTTATGCGTTATACGATGATCGTCACTTGTTTAAAATGTTGTTTTTTGAAAAAAACTAGTTTTCGAGGGAGATGGAAAAAGAAGTGCAATATGATTCCAAATTTTTTGAAAAAAATATATTTAGAATTTACAGAAAAAATTTCACGAAACTCTAGTTTGCATCATCTTCAAATTCCTCATGGTTTAGCCACTATAGGTGCCTAAAAATGAAGATTTAGTTAAAAATAATAATTTCAATGTTCAGTTTGGCCAAAAATTGTAAACCACTATTATGGGATCACCCCAGACCAAAGTTATACCTCTTGATAACTTTGAAAAGGTGCCACACAATAATGAACTTTGAGCTTCATGACACAAGAAAAACTTCGTATGCTTGGAACTCATGAACAAATAGGATGGCTCCACAGGCATGCAAGGTGTGTTATGTAGGGTGGCCATATAATCGATGTAGTAAATGCAAAATAGTGTAAAGTACATTCAAATGGATTTTGCTTGGTTCATATAAGGTCTCTTCTTAGGGAACAATGTGCCTACTATCTCCAAGAGAGGACAAGTCAAAGAAATATCACACTCTCAAAGGATATCAAGCCCAATGACACCACCAAGAAAAGGAAACATTGCAAGAAGAAAGAAATCACACAATAAAACATGAGTGTTGATGTGTGCCATCACTTTAAAGTGATTTATAACACCATTTCTATGAGAAATTTCTTTAAAAAGGAAGAAGACACGAGAGCTTATTCTTAAATCCCTATGCCAAGTTATATGTTTTCGAATCGAACTACATCATGAATAAGTATGTCGCATGTGAGTCAACTTAAGGCATGTCATCCACATCCCAAGATTTCTCTTATATGTACATGAAAGGTGATCAAATAGCCAAAAGAGACAACAAGTGACATATGAGGGAAAGGCTATCTAACCCCTTGCACCCACTTAGTGCAGGAAAAGGATGAGCCAAAATGGAAAGAGGGACTAGGTGCTTCAACTCAAGGAAGAGCACCACAATCCTTAAGATATTGAATTTTGTTACTCAAAGCCTTACATTCATTAGTAGAATGACCATGAACTCTATGATATGCAGAAAATGAATATTTGTAGTAAAATTTATTTCATGTTCCTGGAGGGAGAGACATCAAATGATCTTGGAGGAGTCTTGACAATATACCTTCTTGATCCAAGGTAGAAGATGCTTCTTTATTTTTCAATAAAGATGTCTCTTTCTTAGTACAAGATGTCAGACCTACACAAGACTCTTTAGATTGTAGGATTTTTTACTCTCCTCTACAAGAGGGTTTAAAATCTAACGAATTTAAATCATTAGTGTTTTGTGTGATGATATTGACATTAAGCGAAGATTTCTTTGTTTGTTTCATTTCTTTCAGAGAATAATGATCAAGACCACTAGTGTTTATCAGTTCAGGATGCACCAGTGTTAAAGTTGGCTTAGGATGATGTTTTGTAAGAGTTTTGATATTGAGTGAAGGCTTTTTTGATGGTTTGATTTCTATCATAGGACAATAACCAAGACCACAAGTTGTTTCTTGCGTGTTAGGCTCTATAGGGACATAGATACCTTGTTCTCTAGCACCACATCCTTTTCCACTATATCCAAGTTGTTTCATAAGTTCATAACCTTTTCCATAAAGCTTTTTCATTTATTTTGGATTCGACAGTTGTTAATAGTCAAGTTCATCAAATTTTGTTGTGTAATTTGCTGTCTTTTGTTCTAAAGAGGTTCAGGTGGATGCTTTCAAAGGGTCATTTGAATTTTTGTTGACATTACCACTTTTTCTTTTCCCTTTTCAGAGTCTTTGTTTATGACCTTGTATTCTCCCATGAATGTAGGTTTGAAATCTAAGGAAACCCAATCATCATCTAATAATTTTGACATTGTTTCCATCACTTTTTTTTCCTTTTTCATAGGTTCTATGTTTGATGTTGGAATCATTGTGTTTAGAGGACTTGTCATTCCTTTTTCAACTTGTAGGAAACTTTCAAGCTTGGGGTCTATTTCAATTTGATATACTTTATTGTTGTAGACATACTTCATTATTCAATGAAGGGTTGAAGGAATTGCATGAATTTCATGAATCCAAGGTCGCCCTAAAAGAAAATTATATGAAAGATTATTAGGCATTACATGAATAAGGGTATGTAAGGTTGCTTTCCCAATTGTAATAGGTAAAGTAATCACACCCAACGGTTGTTTTCCTATGTTATCAAATGAATGAATTGGCAAGGAATTAGGTTGAATTTTTGACTTATCGACACCAAGTTTATCCAAAAGTGTGATACTACACACATTAAGAGTGGAACCATTGTCAAAAAGGGTTCTCTTTATTCCTAATTTGTTGTAGCCAACTATTATCATGAAGACATCCTTTTTCTTTCTCAATTCCAAGGGAGGCAATTCATGTTGATGAAAGGTAATGTCTACATTAACTGTATTTATTCCTTGTATTAAAGTTGCCACATTGTTTGCATTTATACCAGGAGGAATCACTACTTGTAAATTTGTTTGAAGCATGGTGTGATAATTAAGTGAATTCTGAATTAGGTCTCATAAGGATGTCTTTGTAGGAGTATTTTTAAGTTTTTTGACAAGATCATACTCCATCCCACTATGCAAAGTTAAATGAGGAGCACTAGGAAAGATGGGATTAGGAAAAGGTAAGGTTGTTGGGGTTGGTTGTCTTGGTTGCAAATTGTTTTTAGTGTTATATGTATGGGCAACGGTATTATGACTCAACTGTTGCAAAACATTATTTTTAGGTGGGTAAAGGATAAATTTGGGTTTTTTTTTGAGTTTGTAGTTTGTGTGAAGGTGGGTGAAGGATGCATTGAGGTTGAATAATATTAACATCCATTCGTGAAGGAGAGTATAATGCTACTTTATCATCTTCATCTAAGGGCACAATATAATTATTGTCAATGTTATCCTTTTCTTGCACCATGATATCCTCCCAAGGAGGAGAGTTTTTAGGAGGACTACAAGCTAGATGTTCATGATATTCAAAGCTTGGTTCTTCTAAAATGACTTCATCGCATGTAGGGGAGGTCAGCATATCTTCTTTATCAATAGTGGGGACATTAAGAGAAAGCTCAATTTGATTGTCCTTTTTCTCTAAGGTCTCATTCTCTTATGCCATACTATCTACCCTAGTAGGAGAGCTTGTAAGCTGCTAATCACATTCTATGGTTAGATTTTGTAAAGTAGCTTCATCACAAATAGGAGAGGCATCAAGAGAAGGAAAACTATGATTTTCATGCTTACCAATAGATCTTTCCAAATGGTAGGAGCATTAGGGAAGGGAGGAGCAAGATTCTCATGAATTTCAATAGGTCCGTCTTCTAACACTAACCTATCCTCTTCGAATCGAGGAGGGATATTAGGAGAAGGAAAAATTTGATTTTGATGGCTACCTATTATTTCATCCACTTTCACTAGAACATTATTACAAGCAAGGGATGAATGAAGAATAGGTAAGGTGATGTTTAGAAATGTGTCTATGACCTCATCTTCTTGTTTTCTAATATTTTCCAAAGGGGGAGGAGGAAAGGGACAATCAAGACCCTCAATTCTTGTATCGTCTTTCACCAAGATACCTTCATTACTAATAGGAGAGGTATCAGGAGAAGAACAAGTATGATTGTTATGATTTTCTACGCTTGCATCCTCTTGTGTTGTGACATTCTTACAAATCCAATAGATACTAGGAGGGTATCCAACATTCTTATCGAAGGTTTTACTTTTCCTTCCTAGATTATTCCCATGAGTAGGGAAAATATAATAATACAAGCCATTTGATATTCTATAAACACTATGAAAAGAACACATGCTAACATGAGAAAGTAATCTATCTAAATTATGCAATGTTTCTAAAATGTAAAAAAATGTCCTATAGATCTAAAACTTTTGATACTAAAATGATTTTTAAAATGCTTTACAAATGACTTCACTACATGGATGGTTTTGTTAGAATTGTGAAACAAGCACAAAACCACGAGCCACAGGATCAAACACAAACAAATACCCCTTCCACACAAGAGATTTGCAAACAAATGTATGCAATTAACTTTAACAAGAAAAAGCTACAGTAGAGAGAAAACTTTCAAGAAGAAATGAAAGCTATAGATATTCTCCCATTAATAATTACAATGAGATCAATCCTTATAAAAGGAGATCAAGAAACCCTAAAGAAAATCCTAAAGGGAAACCCTAGTGTGCACACTTAATAATTAATAAATAATTAATTATTAATGTGCCTAAGTTTAGCTTAAGTAACTAAAGTGATAAGTGACTTAATTAATTAACCAATATGATTAAATTAATTAAGTAAAACAACTTATTACTCTAACACCCCCCCTTAAGATGAACTTAGGAAGTAGCTAAAAACACTAAGGAAAAGATGCATGAAAGAAAAGATGGGTCCCAACAAACAAGGCCAAGTAAGGTACCCACATACAAACATAAGATCTCTATAAAGCGGAGAAATAGAGAAAACCTCGTGGGAAAAAAAAATATACTCCAAGAAGAGATCAAAGGTGATTGAAGGTCTGAAAAGCTTCCAAATCAAGGAAATGTCCTGAAAAAGAAGAACATGTAGAACATCACAAAAGCATGAAGAAGCTGCAAACTCTATCAAAAGATGACTACTACGGTGCCGAAGAACCTCCTCTGAAGATAGGATGATCAGGATCAAGAAGACAATAATCTGCATGAGTGCCCCCAATGACACTACTCAAATCAGATGGAAAAAGTACCAAAAATTCTGAAGAACTCTGATCAACCAAGGAAATGGAAGGTCACTCCAACGAAACCATGGAAGCATTAACACCAACAGTAGAAACCCCCCCATAATGCTGAAAAGGGAGAGCCGTGACAGGTACACTGAAATTGAATGCTAGAAAGTAGTGCATGAAGAGGAACCAAGAGCATCTGAAGGTGCAAACATGAAAGTACAAGCTGATAGAAAGGATGTGAAACCAAAAGTTACATATGCATGAGAAAGGTATGAAGGCAACAAAGCAAAACATCAACCCCCATGACACTTTATATCATAGTGCGAGTACAATAAGGCACAAAGTGATGTGCAAGAAACCCAATACTACATATACAATGCTGAGGCACTTTATCTCAGTGCATTTACAAAAGAGAAATACATGCAATGTGAGCCCATAATGTCTACAATGTCCAAATAGGACAACATGCTAAAAAAAAAATCTCTTATAGAAAAAGAGGAAACTAGTAGCACCATGATGAAGTACACAAAAAAACATGCACTTTAAAAGAAAGGGGTACCCAAAAATGTGTCTGGATGTAGAAGATATGGCATGCCAAAGTATCCAAAATGAGAACTGAACAGCTACAACACTGATAAAATAGAATTCTAGAAAATACCTGCACCACTATGAAGAGCACAAAATTCCACCCCATTTCAAAAAAAATTGCACCCAAAAAGACCACCACATGGCTGAGATATGGCCTCTAGAAGTTGAGGTGCAAAACTGAAAGGTCCAATAGAGAGGGGCTGAGAAGAGCAAAACGTGATCTCCGCTAAATTTAGCAAAACTACCTCCAAATGTGAAGGTCTGCCAGATTTAGTGTGCAGGAAACAAAGTCCTCCAATTATAGTGCATTATTTTGCATAAAAAAGCAAAATACCAGGGCTTATTACAAAAAAACGTTTTTAAAAAAAAAAACAATAAAAAAAAATTTACAATAATTTTTTTATTAAAAAAAAATTTAAAAAAAATGGAGGGAGCGGGTGGAGCCCACACCCCTGCCACTGCCACTCGCCCGTGGTATTAAGACCACTGCCAGTGGCTTTAAGCCACCACTGGCGGTCTTAATAGCCACCACTGGTGGCAAGTACAGGGGGCGGAGGTGCTTGGCTCGAGGGCTTGCCACCTCAGGGTGGCAGGTACCCTCAGGTAAAGTACCCAAAATTTTTTTTAATGCAAACTTTTAAAAAAACCTACGTGCCTATTAAAAAGGCCTTAAATATATATATTTTTGGACAAATTTAAATGCAGGAAAAAATCAAAGGATTTTTTTTTACCAGGGTTAATTTTTTCTCAATCTGCGTGCAGATGGCGAACAGGGCCGTACGGATAATTCTTTTTTGCCTCATGAACAACTGATGCCGAATATAGGTGAGTTTACAGTCGATCTTTAGGTTTTTGGCAGCTCTGGATGCAACGGTGAGGTCTGTTTGTGCTCAAAATTCTCCAAAAAATCAAACAACCCCTGGATCTGACAAAAAAACCTTTCTTCAAACCCTCACAGATTTGACAAACAGAAGCCAATTTTGATGAAACAAAGGTAATTTTTGACTATTCTGATAGCTCTGAATTCAATGGAGAGGTCTGATTCATGCCAAAATGCTTCTAAAAAATTCCTCCTCCAAAATTTTTAAAGAAAGCAAATGGGATTCATATCTGAAGCCTGCAACCCTTGTTGAAGAAGAAAACCTCATAAATCGAGAAGGGGTTCGCTGAATCCATGCTCTAATACCATGTTAGAATTGTGAAACAAGCACAAAACCATGAGCCACAGGATCAAACACAAACAAATACACCTTCCACACAAGAGATCTACAAATAAATGTATGTAATTAACTTCAACAACAAAAAGCTAAAGTAGAGAGAAAACTTTCAAGAAGAAATGAAAGCTATAGATATTCTCCCATTAATAATTACAATGAGACCAATCCTTATAAAAGGAGATCAAGAAACCCTAAAGAAAAGCCTAAAGGGAAACCCTAGTGTGCACACTTAATAATTAATAAATAATTAATTATTAATGTGCCTAAGTTTAGCTTAAGTAACTAAAGTGATAAGTGACTTAATTAATTAACCAATATGATTAAATTAATTAAGTAAAACAACTTATTACTCTAACAGATTTGATCTAGATACATAAAATAGATGTTCCTAAAACTTTCCAGACTTATACTATATGTTACCAATAAGCTTAGGAAGCATATAAATGAGGTTTTTAATTCTTTAAAAGGAAGTTTACAATTTGGACTAGGACTGATTCACCCAGAGGGGCGAATGAGTCATAGTTAAGGTTTTTTTTCAAATTTTTTAGAAAATTTCAAATGATTTTGATGCTTTTTATGTTGTACAACTTGGAGGCTAAATTCAAATGCATGCTTTTTAGGATTTTCAATGATTTTAGATGCAAAAATGAAACCTATATGCACTTTCACTAATGCAAAATTTAGAAACCCTATATGCCAAATAACTAATGCAAACCCTAATGCAATGTCAATGCAAGCTAGATCTAGGATGATGATGGACTCCAAATGAGCAAAGAAGGTATTCTAAATGTAGGTTCACCAAAATGAAAGGTGGAAAATTGTATGCTTTTCCAGGGTTTAGGACCTAGAATGACAATCTTCACTCTCTTATTCAAGAACAAACCCTAGAGATCTTAATGCAAAGGAGAAAGACATCTTGTAATAGTGTTGTCCTAGAGGCTGATTGTAAACTAATGAGGGGTTCACCACCAAGTAAGAACTTGGAAAAATGTATGAAATGCAAGATCTAATGATTGAACTCAATGATGCAAGAAACTTCATTAAATGAACTATAAATGCAAATAAATTAGAACAATAAACTGAAAAAGTATAGAGGAGCACCTAGAAATTTGAGAGAGCTTGAATGAAGGCCTAAAATTTTGAATAACCTAAAATTTAGGCCTATTAGGACCCATTCACCAATATGGGTGAATCAGTCCCAGATCAAGGTTTCTGCACAGGAACAAGTTTTTGGAAAAAGGGTATCTGAAACTGCAAAAATATCAAAATTGACCTCAAGTGGGACTCATTCACCAATCTAGGTGAATGAGTCCAGTTAGGGTTTTTTGGAATTTCAAATTCTAAATCTAGTCTTCAATGTCTGCTTTTTTTGTTCCACTTTGTTTCCGGATCTGAAACTTTGATTTTGGGGCTGTAGGTGACCTTTTTGTGAATATTATAACCTTACAAATAGGGAGACAACTCCAACAACTTTCTCTAAGCTTTTAACCTAATCTTCAATGATCCTTCAAGTCTTCAAAGAATGTAGGTTTGCAATTACACAAAGAGAGAAAAAGTGTTGATTGTTACAAAATAGTAGTTTGCCTTCGTCAAACTGCTTGTAGGCAATTATACCAAATGATGAGACAATGAAATTAAGGCATGAAACATGAAACATGGACAATGATACCTTGAATGATGCCTTGTAAATGATGTCTTATGTCTACAACTCAACATGAAATGGCCATGAAGGATGTAGATCTTGATCTTAACAATAGGTGTAGAACAATGCTTGGTCTTGGATCTTTAATGCTACATCACAACACTAGCTCAATAACATGCTTGATGCTTGATATGCTTGACATGATGATGGATCTTGAATTTCTAAAATAATTGATGAAGAATTCTACCCTTGAATGCCTTAGAAATGATCTTGAACGCTCTCTTGATGCTCTTGTGATGTCTTGGAATTCTTAACTCTCGAATGCTTGACTTGATAACATGAAGGCTTATGTGAAATAATGATTTGAGACCTCATTTATATAGGCAATCCACCTAATATCTCATGTAGTAGATCCCAAAGGCTGACATACACAAAATTTGAACTTAAAACCCAAATTTTCCCACTCAAAACCTTGAAAATAGGCCAAATGGGACTCATTTGCCGAAAGTTGCAAATGGGTCCCACAAGGCCTATTTTGATTGCTAAAGTGTCAAGGAGTGTGTAAATTAAGCTTATTTGTTGATATTGTCAGGTTTTTAATTAAAATATGCATTAGGATGCATGATATGGGGTCATAGGGGCCTATTAATGATGATATAAAGGTCATAAATTCAAGAGGGCCTAAATTTCAATGTGAATGTGTAAAAGAGTACATTTTACAACATTAAATTAAGACAAAATTGGGTCTATTTAGCTTAGAAAGGTCCAATATCCCATGTGAATCTATAGAACACATTACAACACTGGATTAGGTCCATTTAGTTTACAAGCCTCCTAAATTTAATGTGAACGTGTGAATAAATACACTTTACAACATTAAATCAGGGCAGAGTTAGGTTTATTTAGCTTAAACAGGCGCTAGACCTAATGTGGATGTGTAAAACACATCACAACACTAGATTAAGGCGACATTAAGTCCATTTTATCATTAATTATTCCCAAATTAAGTGTGAAAATGTACACAATGACATTTTTTGACACTACAATTAGAAGTGTTATTTTTAGAGAAACTAAGCCTTCTTATGTTACATTGCAGCCAAAAAAAAGTAAACAAGAAGATGTGATTAAATTTCCTTCTACACTCGAAAAAGTTGAATCGAGGCCCATGGATAGACAAGAAGTTTAGGAGAGCTCATCTAGCTCTAAATATTTAGAAAAGGAGGAAGAACCTCCAACTTAGCTTGTTCATAGATCTACAAGGCATATACAATCACTTGAAAGGTATTCACCTAATGATTGGAGATGTATTTTTTCTTTGAATACTAACATTGATAAACCCAAATCTATAGAAGAGGCATTAGGTATGAATGATGCAAAATATTGAAAGATTGCTATGGATGAAGAGATGGAAGCTTTGAAAAACAATGATACATGGGATCTTGTACCATTTTATAAAGGAAAAAAACTTGTTGGTTGCAAATGGGTTTTCAAGAAAAAGATTGTTTCAGATGGAGGTATTGAGAAGTATAAATAAAGGTTGGTTGCAAAAGGTTACTCTCAAGTTGAGGGAATTGATTATGGTGAGATATTTTCTCCTGTTGCAAAAATGACATCTATTAGATTTTTTATTTCTATTGCTACTACTTATGATTTAGGGGTTGAGAAAATGGATGTGAAAATTTATTTCCTTCATGGTGACTTGGAGGAGGATATTTATATGACACAACCAAAGCACTACGTGGTGAAAGGTAAAAGTAAATTGGTTTGCAAATTGAAGAAATATTTGTATGGAATAAAAAAATTCCTAGGATATGGTACCATAAATTTGATACATATGTGTTGAGTTTGGGATTTAAGCATTCTAAATTAGATCATTGTGTTTATCATAAAACTGATAGTGATCGTTTCCTATTCATTGCATTATATGTTGATGATATGTTATTTATTGACAAAGGGAAAGGTATGATTTCATAACTGAAGTCTCAACTTGCAACTAGATTTGAAATGAAAGGTCTTGGTGCAGCTAGGAACATTCTTGGGATGAAAATTAGAAGAGATAGAGTGAACATAAAGTTATGTCTTGGCCAAAGTAAGTGTGTCAATTCAATTTTACAGAGGTTTAACATGCAAGATTGTAGACCATCGTGTGTTCCCTTTTTAGTTGGAACAAAGTTATCTATTTTATATTGTCCAACATCCCCATCAAAGATGGAAGAGATGAGTAGAGTTCCTTACTAGAGTGTACTTGGAAGTTTAATGCATGTTGTGGTTTGTACTAGACCATACATTGCTAAAGCAATGAGAGTTCTTTCTAGATATATGTCTAATCCTGGTAGAGTTCATTGGGATGCAGTTAAAAGAGTCTTTAGATATTTGTGTAGTACCTCAAAGTATTCCTTTTGTTATCATACTAATTTAATTGAAGAGGATATTTCCCTTGATATTCATGGTTATGTGGATTCAAATTGGGTAGATGATGTTGATAGAAAATGATCCACCAATGCTTATGTGTTTACTTTATTTGGTCCAGTGTAATTAGTTGGATGAGTAAGTGATAGGCTGTGGTTGCTTTGTCCACTAGTGAAGTTGAGTATATGGCAGCTACTCATGCTTGTAAAGAAGCCATTTGGATTAAGAGAATGTGTTTAGATATTGGAATAAAATAAGGTGTAGTGATAATTTATTGTAATAATCAAAGTGCGATATGTCTAGCTAAGAACCTGACATTTCATGCCAGGACCAAGCACATTGATGTACAGTATCATTTTGTTAGAGATATGGTCAAATATGGAAGGGTGAAGTTGGTTAAGGTAGAGTCTTTGATAAATTTTGCTATTTTTTTAACTAAGCATGTGAGCATAGAGAAATTCATATGATGTTTAGAGTCTATGGGCCTTTCAACCCCTAGTTATTAAGAGACAGTGTTTGTACTCCCTCCTATTGCTCTTGCAAGGTGTTCAGAAAGTGGGAGATTTGTTGAGAAAATGTGTCTCCACTTTGCAATTTTATAAGGTTTATTGTTGGTAGGATATATTTAATATATCCTAGTTACATCGATAAGTGTAATATACAATGGGAGTATGGGGTGGAGAAAAATGTGAGTGTTAACAAAAGCTATTAAACTACTAACATATATTAAATTAATGATATATTGTAAATATGGACCATTCATCATTAGGTTTCAAATCTAATGGTAGATATTTTGTTGGCTTGTCTTTCCTTAGAAGGTAACCCTAATTTATGAAGGTGTTGTATTATGACCATGTATTGTGATGTATTATGAGAGTTTGATAATAGTCGTGTTTCCTCTGGATCTCTAGTTGGTGATACTCATGTGAGAAGCTTTCTCTACAAGTATATTGTAATCTTTGTAATTTGTGAATAATATTGGGAAGATTTTGGAGTGGGATTTTTCTCCTGAAAGGGTTTTCCCCATGTAAATCATTGTTTTATGGTATACATGATATTTATATTTCTGTTTAAGTTTCTATAACTATTGAAAAGATCTATAAAGTTTTGCATTATTCTCCTCTCAACATTAGTGTAGGAAGTTTTTCCGCTACCTTAGCTTCCTTACATTCTCAAGATTACCATGTTACTTAGGTGAATCTAGGTACATAGACTAGGTAAGAGGTTATAACTTCTCTTGGCATAGCCATAGAAAATCTCAAGATGAGATTTTTGAAAGACCAAGATATTAAAAGATAGATTAGAAAGAAACTACTTCAGATTTAAAATTTTGTTAAAATTTTAATAACTGCAATGGCTTCCCTAGTCATTACTTCTACAAATCTTCTAGTTTTGATGTCAAAGGGTGAATTTGATAGTGCAAGCAATAAAACATAAGGTGCGTGCTTTAGATAGTTGGATAGATACATTGTTGTACATAGCCTACAAATATATAGAATTTGGGTGCAATCTATAACATTTAAAAGGCATTTGTTGATTTGTTATATTAAAAAGATTCTAGAGGAAAGGGAAGAAATTAATGGAGTTAGAGAAAATTTTGAAGATTTTATAGGTCAAGTAATCAGTTTGGATTTAGTGGATATGGAAAAACATATTATCATATCAACATAGGAAATTCAACAAACAGTAGGAAGTAAAATGGAAGAGCTAAACAAATAAATCAAATGAGATTGTAATGGATCAATTGATGTACCTTATATTTGAATTTAAAAATTTGGACAATGGTTTGCATGATATGAATAATCATATTGACTTCTTAAAAAAATGTGTAAGGATCCTAAGTTCTTAACACAAATGTCTTAAGAAGTTGACTAAGTGTTTGAATGATTATTTGAAATACAAGCAAAGGGCACAAAAGAATTGAATTTTAAATTTTGTTCCCAGCTAAAATTTCTATTTTTAGTAGGACAAGAAAATTATTCTTTATAATTCAATAAACAATTGGTGGGTCCCACTTAGCGTGGAAAGTGGTTCCTATACATTAGGCATAGTTTAGTGGTTTCTTAATATTTATCATAAACCTTTGCAATGTGTTGTATGAATTGACTAATAGAAATTGGAGTTAGAAATTTATTTTTATATATGAACTCTGGATTTAAAGATATCTACATGAAACGTTTCATAGAAAACAATGCATGTTAACTAGATATTTTTAGCTCTTTTTTTCTCTATAAAAGGATGTATTCTAAATTGTATAAGGGTTTCCTTTTTGATATTTGATTTAGTTTTACAACAATTATTTAGCATTTTATTTTTTTCAATAGTTAGAGAGAGAGTTTTGGAAGGAGAAGATCAAGATTTTGGTGTAGTGTTAAATATTTGAATTTTGCAATCGTTTCTTGTCTCTATAATGGTAGAGTGCTCTTGTTCATTCTTTATATTTTAAATTATGCAAGAAATTAAGAATACTTAAATTGGAAATCTATTTTTATGGGTTATTAAAATTATCATTAAATATGTATGAGTAATACATTGGTTTAATGAGCACTTTTTTATTTAGCTTTAAAATTTCTCTAAATATTGCATTCATTTTATTAAATATTGAATATTTTTTGATCTTAGTAAAGTGGCTTTTAAATCAAATTCCTAAGATCTTATTATTTAGAGATCAAAACCATTAATAATGAACCATTTTTTCCTTTTATCTTTTCTTGATTAACCTTATCTCTTTTGTATTTTATTAAAGATATTCTAGAGTAGATTAAAGTACAATCCTAAAAAATAAAAAATAAAGCTTTTATAAACTAGAGAAATAATTTTGGGTAGGAAACTTGTTTCCAAGTTTAAAGAACTATAAAGGCCCCTTGATTAAATTCTCCACAATTACACACTAAGTTAACTGACATAGTTGAGACCCAACTATAGAGACCTTAGAGACAACAAACCTTAGATATGTCATCTTTTCAATAGAGGCAAGATAATCTATTTTACCTATGTGTAAGACCCATATACGTTTAGCTCTTGTCTTACCATGACTATTGTTTGTTTGATATATTTTATATTTTAGTTCTAAAAATTAGATGGTTAGACTATGGTAGTATTCACATAGATTTATGTTTACATACCTTTGTTATCATATTTATGCTAACTTTGTTTGATTGTGACTCGCAAAATCATATTTTTATTCTTGAATAGATGTTATGGATTGTTAATTCAATTTTTAGGCTAATTCATTACCATGTTAAATGTTGTAAAATTGATTGGAAACCACTCATGTTATATTTATATAATTAATTAAGATTGATAATATTTATATTTTAATAATAAGATTTCATAAAATATGATGATAAATTGTAGGTATTACAAGTACAATGGTCAATGAGGTGGCATATGGAGATGTATCCCATGGATTTTCCTAATAATTGTTTCACTTCATCTAAGGAAGCAATGAGACCATCCTTATGTGTTGACCTATTCACCTTGTTACCATGGGTATGGAAGACCCAATGAAATTTGTAAGTGCTTGAGTGTGTTGTCATATTATTCTTTTAAATATTTTTTTTGTGTTGTCATACTTCTAGATGTGTCAAAGTTCAAGGTCATTTGATAGATTTTATTCCATTTTTAGGATTATTTATTTATCTTGAAATTTTATCATGTAGCATGTACCCGATGTTTACTCTATAGCTTTCACCTAAGTTTTAACTCAATAAATGAATAACTCAAGTTTCCAAAAATAGGGAAATAAATTATTTTCTTTTCAATAACATAATTGCATATTTGTATAAATAATTTCTCATGAAATTGCATAAATGAAATAACATAACATAAATCCAAGTAAATGAAACCATCTTTTCAAATATAGATTAGAATAGATTCATGATCATATATATAAATTCATAACTTACAAGAATTCAAGGTCAAGGTATCCTCATCTAGTTCACACTTCTTCTATTTCACAAATCTCAGTTGTCATCTGCAAGAGGAAGAGCATTTCCCAAGAACTTTTCCTCCAACCATGGACCTAGTGGTCCATTGCACACCTTCCTAATTGGAAGTGGCCCTACCCTTAGACAAAGAGTTTGATATGTGAACCTCTAGTAATGCTTATCTAAGTATCTAATGTTGTGTCCTACATAGCTAGTATGGTCATACAACTATGGATACCTTCCAACTATGCATGACGCTATTGACTAGCTATGCAAACCTAGAGCACAATGAACTGACAAAGTGTAAGAAATGACTTCTAGACTTAATTTTTCCAAAGTTTTGATATATATAATTAATCCACTTTCTAAGGAATCTATGTTTTATGTTCACCCACCTCTTCCTCGACTTGGAAACCTTAATGAATCATGGTTAACACTTCTCTTGGTTTGAACCCAAGGTTAACTATCATAAACAAGATTTCTTTCAAAAGTGATGTCAGACTAATGTTAATTTAATTGACCAAATAGTTTTGAATCAATCTCTTGAATACCTTGTTACATATTTGTAACAATTTCAGTTTGGCAACTGCCTCTTATTCAAGTCCATTCTTAATAAGTTGGTAAACGAATTGACTGTTATCTTCTTTTGAATAGAAAACCCAATTTACACCCTTGCAACATTCAAGGTCTAGGCAATTGCCTCTTATTCAAGTCCTTAGTTTTAACCATGGGAGTAACTACTCTCCTATTTTATACACAATTAGTTAATACTAATGACACAATGTCATCAACTAGAAACACTTGGTCTCAACCTAATAGTACTGACAATATGTCAATATGTATTATAATCTAGTATTAAACTTGAATTGAAGATTACTTCTTTGTATTAAAGTTTCATATGTCCATTGTTTACTCTTATGAATCTATTCCTTAAGAAATCCATAGAGGATATAGTTATCTTGAAGTGGACATAAATGGACAATCTTCTTCATCATAACTAATAGTTTAGACTCTTTGTTGTCACACCAAGTATGGCTCTATCATTCTAGAATGCCATTACCAATCTAGTTATTCATGAATTCAAAAATAATTTCATTTAATTTAATATAAAACTTAATATTCATAGTAATGTCCAATAAAAATTTTGCATATTAATATATTTAAATTATGATAACTCAACTAAGAACCATTCAACTAATCTCCAAATTCCTCATAGGTTCCTTCTAAGTTATCCTTTGCATAATTTTATATAAGGTACCTATGTTTGTATGTATATAGAAATTCATATATCTTTTCCTTCCATCTGACACATATATTCACATGTTTAAATGTATGATAAATTTATTGTTGGCAATTAGGATTGCACCCTTAGCCAAGTTAGACTTTCCTATCTTGTTGCGACATGGAAACACTCTCAGATCTGTGGGTAAATATGTAGATGAGAGTGAATCTCTAGAGTGGGATGGCTCCCCCAATAAACCACCCAATCTAAAAGACCTTCAGAGAAAAGGGGTAGAAGGAAAATTTGAAAAAATAGAGATCCTAAACCTAAGGTGTTTCACTGGCAATATGAAAATTATGACAATTTTCCACTCACAACAATATCTCTAAAACCTTGATTCTCACAATCCCACCCTAGAAGCACATGTTCAAACAGTGATTTGCATAGAGGTTCATTAAAAAGAACACAAAATACAACCTAAAATACATGAAACCCTTGCAAACAAACCTATAATGACCAGACATAAAGAGGATTATACATGTGAATCATAGTTAACATCAAATTGTGACTGTAGATTTGAGACATGAAAATGAGAAAGGAAATCCCGCTATTTATTGAAATGGAGTGACAAATTAAGAATCTGAGTAAAAGAAAAAGTTTACAAAACTCTTTGAGTGAATAGGAGAGCAAGAAACCATCAATCTGAATTGAGAAAAATCAAAATTTTCTCCAACTTATAGTCTCCAAGTGTCACAATAGTGAAAATAGCCCAAAAATCAACTTCACTACATCTCTGAATAGCAACTTTTTCCCATTTTTGAGCTCAAGGGGAAAGATTGAAAAATAGTGTCATAAACTGCTCCAAACAACATAAAAAAGATAGAAACTTCCCACCTCTGAAGGATCAACCCAAAAAATCCACAAAATCAAGGACAAACAACTCAAAACTGAAAATGGAAAGTTTAGTTTGCCTCCTCTTTTCCAAATTTTCCCAAGTGAACTCAAATCAAAATAGAAAGCTTCAGTGAGGACCCAAGTACATCAATTACATTTAAACAATAACATACATTAAGGTAATTTATAGAAACATTACCTTAGTGTTGTTTTACAACACTTGTAGTTTTAGAAAGCAAAATAGAAACCCTTCCTATTAAATCTGTGTTTGCAGTTCGAGTTAAATATTCAGATTTTTTGCAATTTTGAGTAAAATTTAATACTTTGAAAAAATCAAAATATCTAAACAAAGGCCCTTATATAGTTGAATTTTCAATAAAATTTCATAAAAAATGACCATTGGTTGTATCTCCACCAAGCAACTAGGGCACATGGGAAGCTTGACCTAGTGAACAGGAGCTAAGGTGCATATGTTTTCTCCTAAAATCAAAAGGAAAGATATGAATTTAGTTTGATTTTATTCAAAAATCAAGAAAAAAATGACTAAGGCAAGGCTTGACCTAGGCATCATAGGTAACAAGGAATTAATAAAGCATTTGATTTCTTTAAAATAATGTGAGAAAAATGACATTCGACTTAGGGCATGAATGAAACTTTAACATCAAAACCAAACATAATCCCTAATTCTTCTCATCATTTTCACTTGGACGATTTTGGAGAAAGAAGGCTCTGCACTTGGCCGCAATGGGATCTAGGGTTTGAGAGCTCGAACTTCATCTTCTTCTACCTCTCCTTGTTGAATCTCCATAGAAGACCACTGAGTAAGTTATTCTAAAACAAAGTTTGAATGTTGGCCTCCATTTTTGAAGTATTTTCAGCCTTCATGGCCGTGACCTTGACTTTTTTTTAGTGCATTTTCTAAGCTTTGTTCTTCTATTGATATCTCCTCCATTTGAGCCACCATGGAAAGCTCGAATTAAGTTTTTTACCGAGGATTCTTGAAGGGAAATTGCAAAGGTAAATTGCTTTGTTGAAATATGAACATTTCACCCATTTTTCTGTTACTTCTTGGCCTCCATGGCTGTGGCCATGAGTGAATTTTTGATGCATTTTATTTTCTTTTGTGTGCTTTGTTGATGCCTTACCTACATTAGCCACCATGAGAGATTCATTATGAGTATTGGGGATGCATCTATGTGCAGCTTTGAGAGTATCTCTCCATGCAAATCATAGGGTAAGCTTCGTTTCCTTTCTACATTGCGCATTTCCCTCTTAAATATGCTCGATTTGAGCTCATTTCACAAAAAGATAAGTGAAGAATCTTTAGATTATGTGGGAGAAATGAGTGAATTTCTGAGTTTATCCTTGCATAGGCTATGACCACACTTGTGCATTTCCTTATTTTTGCAAAAGATAACTTAGATTCTTGGGCTTGACCCATGATAATGAAATGATATTACTATTGAATGAAGGAATTTCTTGTATTTTTTTTTTTATCATTTTTTGGGTTTGTAAAACCCTTCATGGCCATGGCCACTCACTTCATTTCCTTCATTTTTCTTGAGTTGTTTCATTGGCATAAACTCAAAACACTACCATTTACTTCTACATTTGTATTTTGAAGCAAAAACCCCAAGTGGGTATCATCATTTGTGAAGAAAAAATCTCTCTTAGGCTGCAACCATGAGAGCATCAACATGGTTTCTTTGCATTACAAATTCCTTTTTTTGTAGAAAGCAACATTACTCCATTTTTTTACTGAATGAGAACCAAAATTTAAGCCATTCCAAGCAAGGCCAAAGCTTGGAACTCTTCTAGGTTTTTATGAGAAAGTCACCATAATTTCATTTTCTTCGAAACCCTAGCTTTATTTTAACATTGGATCACTTTTCTGAAAATAAAAAAATGATTTCATTTTTCATGTGTGTATCATTGTGGCTTCACTTGTTTGTATTCAAAATGTAAGGTCTACTTCACCCAAAAACTCTTCTTAATGAAGCAAGCTGATTTCCTTGTACTATCCGCTTTCAAAAGAACATGTTGCTTCAATGAAATTTGTATTATCTCCTTTTGAATGCATAGGTTGTTAAAAATTTCTTGCTTCCCATTTTTCTTTAAGTGCATAAAACACAATGAAACTCAATTCCCATTTGATACTTTTCAATTACTTTTCAGAAAAAAACATGTTTCCTTATACTCTTCATGCACTTTCTCATTCACTGTTTAACATGGCTTCCATAGTATTTGCACACACTTGATTTATGAAACACACACAAAAAATGCTCTACTTACACCCAATTGTATTTCATGGTGCTGCATCTATTCTGTTTACTTACTTTTTGTAATGTTGCATTCGGCCATCATAAAGCATTTGTATGTCACTTGTTCATTGTCACCCATTCTAAGCACTTGAATATTCATAAAAATGCACTTAAAGTTCCACTTTTACCATAGTTTCATGGAATGATGACATCCTCTTTTATATTTGTAGAATTCAAGACTTGAGTTTTGTAATTTATTTACAATAGTGATGTTGTTTCAAGTTACATTCAACTCAAACACTTAGTGTCCACAGATTACAATAAATTCTTTTTCCTTCATACCTTCTCTTTTATATTTCACTTGCAACCACTTTTAATTTCATTTCTTGATGGAGAGAAAGTTTCCCTTTGTACTCTTCATGCATTTTTATTTCTCTTAGGAAGCTAAAGTTGATGTGAATCTTGCTCTTTGCATAGAAGATTTTGAAATAAGAAACACCTAATGATGGTGTTTTGAAGCTTCTCCATTTGCTTCAGTTGCTACTTTTGATTGGCATTATGTATGCTTGTTCACTATCATATTTCATGATGATGCACTCCTTGTGATGTTCTATGTGAGAAATTGATCATTTATGATCTTCAACTCATTGCATTCCCAGACTCAATTGTCCTAAATGATCAACTAGTTGAGCTCTTATGACACTTGTGATGTACTACTTCAGATGCATATCTCTTTTGGGAAATTATGAATTTGTTTCCTTTTTCAACCCCCTTCTTGAATGTTAAGGGGCAGCATGTCAAGCTCAACCCTTATGGGAGCCCATTTTACACCACATGCTATTAAGTCTTCAAAGCATATCAACAACATGGCTTTTCGTATACTTGCACATGAAACAAAAAATGTTAGATTAAAAACAATTAAGTTCAATGTTCTTGTGATGTTTCCTCCTTTGTATTCTCTTGAACACTTCTTATCTTTGCTCAACTAATTCAGTGGACCACAAGCAAGGTTCTACATTACTGTTGATAGATCATATAGGAGGATTCATAACCCGAGCTCTAACAAATATTTTCCAATCATTTGTGGGTTCACTTGGTGAACGGGAGCAAAGAGGGATGAACAACATTAAAGGAAACTTGAAGACACATTCAGACAATGACAGCTATGTTCCCTCTTATGTGCTCTTTTCCTTCTTTATTTTCAGTAGTGTAGTGCACTCCTTATGTTTCATTGACTTAGCTATTCCCATGGCTTGTGTGGGACACTTGATTCTTCTTTTTATCACAATGAATATAAAACAACATTTCTATGCAATTCTTGTTCAATTCTATACTATTCTTTTGCCAAAAAAAGAAGTATGGAACATTATGGAATGCCTAACTAAATACAGAATGAAGGAACTTTCTTTATATCTCATGCAATATTTTATGTTGTAAATCATGAATGACACACTGGAACACATTGCATCCTTCTGAACAATTCTCTAAAAAAACTCAAATATATGTAATGGTTTAAGCAATTGTTGAAATTAATTGAAACTTTTTACCTTAAAATGAACCTGAATTAATCAGCTCTATCAACTTGAGCCGTGGTGAAAAATTGATAACAATCTTGGAAACCTCTACTAGATGCTTTCCTGCTAAGCATCATGCTAGTTTACTGATGTAGATCCATTGGGCATGGAGTCAACTCTACCCCTCCAAAACTTAGGAAATCTAAAAATTGAAACTTGCAACATCCAAACAATAGCAAAAAACAAAACCAAACCAAGTAGAAAACAACCACTAGGCCTTGGTGGCTAGAAAAACAATGTGCATAAGCACTTATGGAAAAGAAACAACTAAAAAGAAAAGTGATTCAAGCACTTATTATTAGGAAAACTATTCTATCCTACACTAACTAGTGAAAATGACATTCAAACAAAACCATTTACTGGTTTTGAAAAATAGATGCCCCTCCTAATCAATTGAGGGTTCTTTGCATGCTTGTGAATCTGCCAAAAGATGTGGAGAAAAATCAAATATCCAAAAAAATACCATAACACCCTTCCAAGGAGGGGAACATAGCCACTTACCCACCTACTTTTATTTATGAACTAGTGGTGATCAAGTGAGCAAGTTGGTTGGTTGTGCTCGAAATGATAGTTCCCTTGATGCTCTAGATGAACATTGTCATGGGGCTGCTCCTTCTTGTTGATTTCCACCCAGGCCAGATGCCTAATAGGACATCCTTTTGAAAGGATGGAATTTGAGATCTCCTTTCTAGCTTCTTGCTAGCTATTCACTATTTCAATCTCATTTTCCTGATTGAGACGATATGAAGACATGTCTCCTAACTTTGCACAAAACTTATCAATTATATTAGTGTACAAAAATTCATCAAATCCATCATTATTTTTTTGATTCATAATAGGTTATGGGGTATCTTCCTGACTAACTTCTTGGGAACTTGGAAGGATATCAAGACCCATACCTTGAAAAGAAATGTCATGCTTTCAATGAGCTTGAACAGTGTCTGCATGTACCTCAACTTCATGACTATCCAAATTAAGGACACTCTCATTTGCCTACTCACTATCTAACCCCCTTTCTAAATGGCTTCCATCATTTTGTTCCTCATAACTTGATAAATCTGTTAGTTCACATTCATTCTCATCATCACTACTAATAAATAAAGGAAGCTCTTGAAACCAAACAGTCAAACCTTGATTTTGGACACCCTTTTTTACCTCCTCAAGCTGTTTTCCTACACTTTCTCCCTTAGAAGATGACTTTTTGACATCTAAGTTTGAAACAAAAGTCTCTAGGTCATCCCAATACATGTCTTCTTCCTTATCATTTTTAGTTTTATGTGAAGGGAGACTGTTTGCTACCATGTTGTAGCCCTCTCAAGATATCAAAACATCAACATTTTGAACCTCTTCCTACTATTCTAGAGTTTGTATGGGTGTGGTTTGAGACATGCATTCTTCATCATCCACGAAAAGTGGTAATTCAAAAAATAGATTGGTCAAATCTTGAGAGCTCTTAGCTATTCCTTGATCTAGAACCTATTGTCACTCAACTACAACCTCCTCTATCTCTACAATCAATTGCTTCTAATTTTCTATATCTTCTTCATCACTGTACCAGCTAGATATTTTGAAATAGTCATCGATATTCTGCTGTTGCAATGAAACAACCTTCTCTACACATGCAACATTCTTGTGTTCAGCTGTGAGAATGGTTTAATCAACAACAAATTCTTGCTTTATATCCTATTGCATTTGTTGATCTTCTAAAAATTTGTCATCTTCCACAAGACAATGAAGCTCATTAGTGAAAACAAGGAGAAATTCAGGAGAAGTCCTTTCTTGTTCTATCTTTTGTTGTTGCAAATGGTATACCTCCAAAGCTAAACACAATGGGTTTACTTTCCTAAGCTTCTCTATGCAGAGTAGGGAATCTTGATCCATGGGTTCACTCTTGGACCTATCAGGTGGGGAAACTTGGGGAGACTCTTGGATTGTTGGAGGACAAACAGGATCCTACATAAGCTGCTCTTGAGGCGCTGTAGACTAAAAATGTTCAAGAATAGGTTCATGTGGTATGAAGCATGTTGTATTGAATTTGGGAATGTTTTTTCCAAAAAATGGGTTTGGAAAGCTAAAAGCTAGGTTAGATTCTTGCTCAACAACATGATCTTGCAAAGAAGGTAAGCTCCTAAAACTTAGATTTTCAGTTTGGGGAGTTCTAGGAGACTAGCCTTGTCTAAAACTTGAGAATTTAAGCTTACAAACCTCTTCTTGGGTAGGTTGATCTGTGATTGCAGGAGTTGCTCAAACTTTGTGTCTCTGTGTCTCCAATTCCTACTCATAGAGATAGGCCTAGTAAGCCATCTCTTCTTGCTGCTGATTGTACTCATCCTGCCTCTTGATCTCCTCCATTTGCCTTTTGAAATCAAGCATGAAGTCAACCAACTCACTCTTTAGACTTGCAATCTCCTCCTTTTCACTGTTTGTGAGTTGATTTTGAACGTATGAAGGCTGATATGGAGATTGAGAAGGGGTGGTTGGGTGGTAATTATATTGGGCATGCTAGTTTTGAAAAGCCATGGAGTTGGAACCAACAACATGATCGACCTGATATGGTTGATGATGAGGTGGATAAGAAACATTTTTGTGATATGGTGGATGTTATGACATATTGTCATGTAACATTTCCATATTTATTCATCACAAGATGGAAACAACAATAATCATATTTTTAAAAATAAACTAGCACTTGGGTCATGTTGAAATGAGTAAACTTAAACTCAGAGTCACCAGATGTGTCTTGGTTTTTGCCTCCAAAGGCAGATTTTATTGACATACACATATAATGTTAGTAATAATAATTAAATATTGGACTGAAAGAGCCCAATCAGTCCCACCAGGCATGCCAAAAACTATTGGCAATAAGGATTGCACCCTTAGCTAAGTTAGACTTTCCTATCCTATTGCAACATGGAAACGCTCTCAGATTTGTGGATAAATTTGTAGGTGAGAGCAAATATCTAGAGTGGGCTAGTCCCCCTAGTAAACCACCTAATCTAAAAAACCTTCAGAGAAAAGGGGTAGACCGAAAAACTAAAAAAATAGAGATCCTAAACCTAAGGTGATTCACTAGCAATATGAAGATTCTGAAAATTTTCCACTCACAACAATATCTCTAAAACCTTGATTCTCACAATCCCACCCTAGAAGCACATGTTCCAATAGTGATTTGCATAGAGGTTCATTAAAAAGAACATGGAATGAAACCTAAAACACATGAAACCATTGCAAACAAACCTACAATGACAAGACATAAAGAGGATTCTACATTTGAATCACAGTTAACAACAAATTGTGACTATAGATTTGAGACAAGAAAATGAGAAAGGAAATCCTGCTATTTATTGAAATGGAGTGACAAAATCAGAATTTGAGTACAAGAACAAGTTTACAAAAATATCTGAGTGAATAAGAGAGAAAGAAACCATCAATCTGAATTGAGAAAAATCAAAATTTTCTCCAACGTACAACCTCCAAGTGTCACAATAGTGAAAATAGCCCAAAAATCAACTTCACTGCATCTCTGAATAGCAACTTTTTCCCATTTTTGAGCTCAAGGGAAAAGATTGAAAAATAGTGTTATAAACTACTCCAAACAACATCAAAAAGATAGAAATTTCCCACCTCTGAAGGATCAACCCAAAAAATCCACAAAATCAGGTACAAACAACTTGAAACTAAAAATGGAAAGTTCAGTTTGCCTCCTCTTTTCCAAATTCGCTCAAGTGAACTCAAATGAAAATCGAAAGCTTCAGTGAGGACTCAAGTACATCAACTACATTTAAACAATAACATATATTAAGGTAATTTATAGAAACATTACCTTAATGTTGTTTTACAAAACTTGTAATTTCAAAAAACAAAATAGAAACCCTTCCTATTACATCTATTTTTGTAGTTCAAGTTCAAATATTCTAATTTTTTGCAATTTTGAGTAAAATTTAATACTTTGAAAAAATCAATATATCTAAACAAAGGCTCATATATACTTGAATTTTCTATAAAAAATCATAAAAATTGACCATAGGTTGTATCTCCACCAAGCAACTAGGGCACATGGGGAGCTTGACCTAGTGAACAGGAGCTAAGGTGCATATGTTTTCCCCTAAAATGAAAAGGCAAGATATGAATTTAGTTTAATTTTCTTCAAAAATGGAGAAAAAAATAACTAAGGCAATGCTTGACCTAGACATCATAGGTAACAAGGCATTAATAAAGCATTTGATTTCTTTAAAATAATGTGATAAAAGTCACATTTGACTTAGGGCATGAAGGAAACCCTGACATCAAAGCCAAACCTAATCCCTAATTCTTCTCATCATTTTCACTTTGCTGATTTTGGAGAAAGAAGGCTCTGCACTTGGCCACCATGGGAGATAGGGTTTGAGAGCTCAAACTTCATCTTCTTCTACCTCTCCTTGTCAAATCTCCATAGAATACCATTGAGTAAGTTATTCTAAAACAAAATTTGAATGTTGGCCTCCATTTTTGAAGTATTTTCCGCCTTCATGGCCATGACCTTAACTAGTTTTTAATGCATTTTTTATGCTTTGTTCTTCTATTTATATTGCCTCCATTTGAGCTGCCATGGAAAGGTTGACTTAAGTATTTTAATGAGGATTCTTGAAGGGGAATTGCAGAGGTAATTTTCTTTATTGAAATATGAACATTTCACCCATTTTTCTATCAATTCTTGGCCTCCATGGCCATGGCCATGAGTGAATTTCTGATGCTTTTTGTTTTCTTTTGTGTGCTCTATTGATGCCTTACATTGGCCTCCATGAGAGATTGGTTATGAGTATTTGGGATGCATCTGTGCATGGCTTTGAGAGTATCTATCTATGAAAATCATAGGGTAAGCTTCGTTTCCTTTCTACATTGTGCATTTCCCTCTTAAATATGCTTGATTTGAGCTCACTTCACAAAAAAAAGTGAAGAATCTATAGATTGTGTGGGAGAAATGAGTGAATTTCTGATTTTAGCCTTGCATAGGCCCCGACCACACTTGTGCATTCCCTTATTTCTGCAAAAGATAACTTAGTTTCTTGGGCTCGACCCAGGATAGAAAAATGATATTACTGTTGAGTTAAGGAATTTCTTGTATTTGTTTACCATTTTCTGTGTTTGTAAAACTCTTCATGGTTGTGACCACTCACTTCATTTCCTTCATTTTTCCTGAGTTGTTTCATTGGCATAAACTCAAAATGCTACCATTTACTTCTGCATTTGTATTTTAAAGAAAAAACCCCAAGTGGGTATCATCATTTGTGAAGAAAAAATCTCTTAGGCCATGTCCATCAGAGCATCAACTAGGTTTCTTTGCATTACAATTTCCTTTTTCCGTAGAAAGCAACATTACTCCTCCATTTTTTCTTGAATGAGAACCAAAATGTAAGCCATTCCAAGCAAGGCCGAATCTTGGAACTCTTTTGGGTTTTTATGAGATAGTCACCATTTTTTCATTTGCTTCGAAACCCTAGCTTTATTTTAACATTGGCTCATTATTCTGAAAAGAAAAAATGGTTTCATTTTTCATGTGTATCACTATGGCTTCACTTGTTTGTATTCAAAATGTAAGCTCTACTTCACCCAAAAACTCTTCTTAATGAAGCAATTTGATTTCCTTGTACTATCTGCTTTCAAAAGAACATGTTGCTTCAATGACATTTGTATTCTCTCCTTTCGAATGTATAGGTTGTTAACAATTGCTTGCTTCCCATTTTGCTTGAAGTGCATAAAACACAATTAAACTCAATTCCCATTTGAATCTTTTTAGTTGCTTATCAAAAAAACATGTTTCCTCATACTCTCCATGCACTTTCTCATTCATTGTTTAACATGGTTGCAATGGTATTTGCACACACTTGCTTTATGGAACACCCATAGAAAATGCTCTATTTACACCCAAATGTATTGCATGGTGCTGCATCTATTCTATTTACTTACTTTTTGCAATGTTGCATTCAACCATCATGATGCATCTGTATGTCACTTATTGTTCATTGTCACCTATTCTAAGAACTTGAATATTCATAAAAATGAACTTCAAGTTCCACTTTTACCATAGTTTCATGGAACGATGAGATCCTCTTTTACATCTTTAGCATAAAAGACTCGAGTTTTGCAATTTATTTACATTAGTGATGTTGTTTCAAGTTACATTCAACTCAAACACTTAGTGTCCATAGATTACAACTTCTTTTTCCTTCATACTCTTCATGCACTTTCTCATTCACTGTTTAACATGGCTTCCATGGTATTTGCACACACATGCTTTATGAAACACACACAAAAAATACTCTACTTACACCCAACTGTATTGTGCTGCATCTATTCTATTTACTTACTTTTTGCAATGTTGCATTCGACCATCATAAAGCATTTGTATGCCACTTGTTCATTGTCACCCATTCTAAGCACTTGAATATTCAAAAAAATGCACTTAAAGTTCCACGTTTACCACAGTTTCATGGAATGATGGCATCCTCTTTTATATCTGTAGAATACAAGACTTGAGTTTTGTAATTTATTTACAATAGTGATGTTTCAAGTTACATTCAACTCAAACACTTAGTGTCCACATATTACAATAACTTCTTTTTCCTTCATACCTTTTCTTTTATATTTCACTTGCAACCACTTGTAATTTCATTTCTTGATGGAGAGAAAGTTTCCCTTTGTACTCTTCATGCATTTTTATTTCTCTTGGGAAGCTAAAGTTGATGTGAATCTTTCTCTTTGCATAGAAGATTTTGAAAGAAGAAACACCCGATGATGGTTTCTTGAAGCTTCTCGATTTGCTTCAGTTGCCACTTTTGATTGGAATTATGTATGCCTGTTCACTATCATATTTCTTGATGATGCAATCCTTGTGATGGTCTATGTGAGAAATTGATCATTTGTGATCTTCAACTCATTACATTCCCAAACTTGATTGTCCTAAATGATCAACTAGTTGAGCTCTTATGACACTTGTAATGTACTCCTTCAGATGCATATCTCTTTTGGGCAATTATGAATTTGTTTCCTTTCTCAACCCCCTTCTTTAATGTTAAGGGGAAGCATGCCAAGCTCAACCCTTGTGGGAGCCCATTTTACACCACATGCTATTAATTCTTCAAAGTAGATCAACAACATGGATTTTCCTATACCTGCATAGGAAACAAATAAAGTTAGAATAAAAACAATTAAGTTCAATGTTCTTGTGATGTTTCCTCCTTTGTATTCTCTTGCACAATTCTTCTCTTTGCTCAACTAATTCAATGCACCACAAACAATGTTCTACATTACTGTTGATAGATCATTTAGACTCGAAAAATATACCGATTCATCCTATACACCTGATCCTGATTTTACTAACACCATTTCATCTTGAATCATCTCCTTTGCTAATAATTTAATGAAATAATCTCTATTTAATTAATTTCATCACATTCCATCTCTTAATTAAATAAATCATTTTTATCTGATTAAGTCATCTCTTCCCTTTTAATTAAATAATTCATTTTATTTAATTAATCTCTAAAGTCACCTCATTTGAATTAAATAAATTTATCTTTATTTGATTGAAACCTAACATCATCCCTCTTTAATTAAATAAATCAAAATATTTATTTAATTAAGTCTATATTCATATTCTTCTCAATTTTGATTTAAATTAATCCAAAAATCTAAGTCAAATGGTCAAATCAGTTAATCTCCCTCTTAATTAATCAAATCCTAATTAATTTTAATCCTAATCACTCCAATCCTCTAGATTTTGCAACTTGCTCATGAAAACCATTTTAATTGATTTATTAAATCTCTAATTACTTTCAAAAAGGCATCAAAAAGGGAATATTTTCCAAGTTTGAAAAATCCCTCCAAAAGGGTTTGTACATCCAACAAGGCATTTAAGTTTCTTACATGTCCTTTTCCTTGAGCCAAGTGGCATTAACTTCATTTTCTCCTCCCTCCAACTTTTCATTTCATCCATTTTGAAATTCCACTTAATTGCATTTAATTGCACAATGAACGAAATGTGCTTAGCCTTTGTCCACTCACATATTGACAAGTGGCTTTATGCTATTGGTTGGTATTTTATCCCACATTCATCCATTTTCCCTCATCCTCCATCTCTCTCATCAATAAATAAGGTGCTCTCATTTGGATTTTGGATCCACAACTTTATGCAAAGTCATTATCTTGAGATTTTGAATTTTCTCATCCATTGTTCATCCATATTCTTAGTTTTTATCAAGTTTCATAGCTAGGTTATGCAGGAATTTCACCAAGGAGCATCAAATCTTCATCAATCACCATCCAAGCTTACCAGGGATTGGGAAAGGGCCATTTTCCACATCATAATGGCACCAATTCCCCCATGGGATTGAGATTTTGTTTGCATTAAATAGGATTTGAAAGCTTTTATTTGTGTTCTTCATTCTATTTTTTGTTTTGTGCATTTCAAATGAATTCCATGGGGAATGATGTTTCTAACTTGCATTTGGGACTAATTGTGTGTTCATTCTTTGTGTTTGTGTAGGTCTAGGACCACCATTCATAGATCATATAGTAGGATTCATAACCCAAGCTCTAACAAAGCTTTTCCAATCATTTTCAGGTTCACTTTGTGAACAAGAGCAAAGAGGGATGAACAACATTGAAGGAAACTCGAAGACACATTCAAGCAATGATGAATATGTTCCCTCTTATGTGCTCTTTTCCTTCTTTATCTTCAGTAGTGTAGTGCACTCCTTGTGTTTCATTGACTTAGCTATTCCCACGCCTTGTGTGGGACACTTGATTCTTCTTTTTATCACAATGAATACAAAACAACATTTTGTGCAATTCTTGTTCAATTATGTACTTTTCTTTTGCCAAAAAAATTTATGGAACATTATGGAATGAATAACTGAATACAGAATGAAAGCACTTTCTTTATATCTCATGCAATCTTTTATGCTATAAATCATGAATGGCATATTGAAACACATTGTATCCTTATGAACAATTCTCTAAAATAAAACTCAAATATATGCAATGGTTTAAGCAACTACATAAATGAATTGAAACTTTTCACCTTAAAATGAACCTAAATTAATCAACTCTGTCAATTTGAGTTGTAGTGAAAAATTGATAACATTTATATCCAATCTAGAGAACAATTTCTACTTGAGAGATATTTGTGCTTATACACCTTAAAATATCCTCGCATTATGGCTTTGGTTTTGTTGAGAATGTAAAGTCATCTTCTTAAGATTAAATTATCGGGAATATGTAATAATATAGACTCTTGGCCATAATATAAGGTAATATCATTCATAAGATAATAAAGATGTATTTACTTCTAATACATTTTCAAACCCTCTTGTTGAGAAGCAATCTAAACTTATTCAAAAAATTATAAAAATAATACTATATTATCATGGGGATCATATCAAATTACCATACTTCGCTTCTATTGCTATTTTAATTTAACTAGCTCATTGTTTGGGTTAAACACAACTTTCAGGAGATTTAACCTTCCATTGGAGCTTTCTTTCTCTCATATACATTTATAAATATCACTCAAAATCATGCAACACAACCATGATTCAACTATGTAATTAAAAGAAAACTACTTGGAATGGCCAACTGGCTTCCCTAATTCTCATTGTCTCTTTGCCTTTTAAATTGGCTCTATTCATAAATATTCAAGATATTTGTACTTGCACTAACATACTTTTCTAATAGCCTTGATTTGCATGTAACAATGGCATAAACAACTTAGATAAATAAAGATCTTTGATTCAAAAAAAGAAAGAGAAGGATAAAGATATTTTAATCATGCTTGGATTGAAATAGCTCGAATTGAATTCCTAAAACTCCTTGCTTTAAATTTTCTCAATGGCTTAGCTCTAATCTACTTCCTTCATATATTTCCAGCTATACACTCTACTCTTGCAACTTCCCCTTGCATCTAAATCGATAACTACAGCTACCAAGCAATGCACAACTAAAAATAATAGCCTTCCCTTACTCTTTTGATGAATTAAGGTACAAAATTTCAATGCTCTTTGCACTCAACACAATAATTTTCCTCACAATCTCACGAGTACTCTCTACTTAGATTATCAAAATAATTGAATGAATGAAAAAACCCCCAAATTATGAGAAGTTTCTCTCCTTTATACTAAAAAAGGATAGAAATGTGTTGCTAAGAGAATGCTCAAACAACTATCATGCTGCCACCACTCAATAAATCTTCTAGGCATGGGGTTTAGATCAGTCAACTAATCTTTCAAAATGCCACAACTGGCATTTATAACTAGTCAACCATGCTATCCTTCCTAATGAGCCAAAATATGCTCATGATTTGGATATCATGATGTACTTTTAATACCTTTACTTTTGTTTTTCATGGTTGTTTAACTCTCTTGAAACCTTTTATTGGGGGATATCCTGTAGCAATACACTTTCATGTTCCTGCAACCTATCATGTTGACATATCTATATTTATTACCCTGTTTGACTTCCCAAATGACTGGTATAATGCATGTAGTTTTTGAATGATGAAATAGATTTAAATATGTGATTAATGAATGGATATTGTGTATGTGCCATGCGCCTTTTCTTTCACATCTATTACCTTGTGTTTCACAGGTTGTTGAAGAAAGTATGATCGAGTCAAGCACAGCCAATCTCGGCCTTGCAATAAAGTCCATTTCCTACACGAATTCGAGGAAGCTTTGGCGAAGACTTTGACCGAAACTGTTGGGAAGGATTTTAAATGACATTTAATCTGGAAAGAGTGGAGTGCTAGATTCTCTCTGGATTGGGTTGAACGGATAAACTCATTTATGAAGTCTGTTCCTCGATTTCGGGATACATTTTATATCCACGTCTTTCTCTGTTAGAGTTAGTTAGTTAGTTGTTTTCCTAATTTAAATAAGTGTTCCTCCTGCGCGGGTGAACAAGTAGTAAGTAGGAAGGAAGGAGATAGATAGAGAAGCAGATTATGTAAGAGTTAGAGTTATAATATGAATCAGAGTTTTTGTTAGTTTTTTGAAGTAGAACAATCAATGTAAATAATTTCATGTTATGAATAAAAGTTGATGGAGTTCTGAGCACAATCTTCTGTGTAAATTAGTTGATGCTTGCTAAGGGGGCCCACTTAGTAAGTATTTGTAGGAGAGTAGTTGTTTATCCTTTGTTAATTCAAGTTAGATTTCATTTTAGAAGTTTTAGCAAAAGCTTAGTCTTATACTATTCCTGCAGCATCGGGAATCCATCCTTGTGTTTGTTCTTGCAGCATAAGGCCAGTTTATAGTTTGTCTCTCAATCATAACTATTATGATTTCTACTTTGATTGAGTTAGGAGAACTTTGCATTACCTTCCTGTAGCATAGATAGAATTTCTTTCCAAGTGTTTATTTTCAATAGGTTGTGACTGAAACCGGTTCTTAGTGCACATATAATGCCACTCCATTTAAAGCATACGTTCCCTGGTTTGACAAGTAAATGAACAACCACAAGAAGGTATTAGTCACTTGCTGGAATGTCTAATTCCCATGATAGGTTTTACCATGATTTTCATATCGTTTTGTGGGCGCGACCATTTTTGGCGCCGTTGTCGGGGATGGTGTCAATCTAAGAACCTGCTATAGTCATTGTTAGTAGTAGTTTAGTCAGTTGTTCATAATCTTTTAAAATACCATCCATTTTCATTGCATGCATAGAAGAAGAGACGCTCAGGGAAGATTTCTCCCCAACTTTCCATTCATTGCTAAGAAAACTGAACTAGCTTATAGCCTATTTGAGGACGAAGGAGACTTAGATATTGATCCATTTGCTGAAGGTCTATGTGTTGACTTGCTATTCGGCCCATTTGACGAAGAACCTGAAGAAAATCCATTTGCTCCTATACTTGGTCAGGTGAACATGGCATGTAATCCACCTAATCGACCTCCTACTTTTGAATTCCCCATTATTTCTCAACAAAATAATGACAACCTTAAGAATATTCCTTCTTCATTACTTCCCAAGTTCTATGGCTTAGTTACAGAAGACCTAGAGACCTTCTTATTTGAGTTCGATATCCTCTGTCATAGTTATGACTACACTTCAGATGCTCACAAAATGAAATTGTTTCCTACTACCTTAAAAGAGGGAGCTCTCAAATGGTTCATGAGTTTGGGAAGGGGTGTTGTAGATAGTTGGGAAGCCATGCAAACAAAATTTCTTGAGAAATACAAGGAATACTGTAAGAGTGGTAGTAAAGGTGATGATATATTCTGAATTGAACAGAAGGAAGATGAAAGTCTGGAGGATTATATATCAAGATTCCTATTTTCTCTGAAAAAGAATTTAGACCATACTCTTAATGAAGAATCTCAGAAATTACTTTTTCTAAGGGGAATCAATGATACCTGCATAGATGCCTTGGACCTGATGAGAGGAGGAGATATCACTCAAGCACCTTAGGATGATCTCATGAAGATATGTCTCAATTACTCCCAAGAAAATGTGAAGAAGGGTAGAGGTCATCAAGCTATAGTGGGAAAGTCTTCTTCCAGTGGAGTTTCCCAGATGGAGATCACAAATTTGCTGTCTGATTTCAAGCAGGACATCATAAACAACATGGCTACACAGTTGGATACCATGCAAGCTCGCAGAAAATATGCAAAGGCTGAGGAAATCCTGGTTGAGTTATGTCCACATTGTAGACAGAAGAAACGTGATTGCAGATGCAAGATGGTGGCCAACATGGAGGATAATCAGTTACCTACTGATTTTAAGATGATAGAAGGTGATGATGACCAAGTCTTCTTTGTTGCACAAAGGAGACCATGGGTTCCAAGACAAGGTATGTCTCAAGATCCTTTAACTTTTGGTAATCCTTACTCTAATTATAATAACCAATGGCAACCTACATATGGCCCATCTCCACCTTGGAATGCCCCTCAACCATACTGGCCTAACTATCAGAGCCCTCAATCGCAACCCCCTCAAGGAGGTTGGCAGCACCCACAAGGACAATGGACTCCACCTCCAGGTAACTGGCAACAGAACCCTCAATGGAGAGGTTCTCAGCAATGGCAGAACCAACCCTATATTCCTGCAGTCTCAGCAGCCACAACCTCCAGCCCTTATGCCTCCTCCTACAGCACCTGCAGCAAATATTGGCCCTCCAAAAAAAACACCTATGCCTGCTCAACCATTACCAAATCCCAATAATAAGCAGAAGCAACAACAACAACCTATGTATTATGTAGAAGTCAACTAGTATCCAGCTTATGCCCTGAATATCAATGATATCCATATCAGGTCTGGAACCACTCTCCCTGCTCCACAGTCACCTGTAATAATAGAAATTCTAGACTCTTTCGCTGAACAACCTAGTGATCATGCAGAAGATATACTTGTATCAGCTACTGCCTCTAAGGAACCTATCCTGCAGCCTCAGGCTACACCACCTTTTCCTCAGAGATTGCAAATTACTACACCCAAGACCATTGAAGAGCCTACCTTTGACATTTTGGAGCAGTTAAAGAATGTACAAGTTCAAATTCCTCTTTTTCAAGATATTAAAGATGTTCCAATCTATGGAAAAGCCATTAAAGAGGCTTGTTTAAAGAAACATGGAAGAAAGAAAAAGGATCCCCAAACTATCCATGTTCTAGGACAGTTAGCTGATATTATGTTGGGGAAGGTTGTCATTTCAAAATATACTGATCCTGGAAGTCCTATAGTAAAAATAAATATCAATGGTCAAGTAGTAAGAAATGTTTTGATTGACCTTGGTGCAGCTATTAATGTGATGACCAAGTACACTATGGAGTGTTTGAATATCCCAAACATTTGGTCTACACCAACTATCCTGCAGCTTGCTGATAGTTCCACGGTTACACCTAATGGAGTGATAGAAGATGTCATTGTCACCCTTGAATCTTGGGAATACCCTACTGATTTCACCATATTGTCCACTAAGGCAACCTTAGGAGGATATCCTGTTATCCTAAGTAGACCCTGGTTACCTACAGCTGATGCCCTTATAGGATGCTATTCAGAAGACATGACAATTTCTGATGGTTAGTCAAGAAAGAAATTGGCTTTATACCCACCTGCACAACCTCTGCCAGATTTGTCTCAACCAGTTTGGCCAGATTTAGGAGAGGAATCTGAAGAAGTCAATTCATTAGCTTAGTTAATGATGCTATGAACTAATCCATTTTCTCAGCTTTAGAGTGAAGATAACTTGCTTCTACACATTTTGCATTTTAGTTCTGGTTTGAATAGCCCATCTGTTTTGGACACCCGCTCTCAGCAATGTTTCCTGTAGCAACTGGATCCTGAGAGCCATCATGATTTACTATTATGTGATATACAGGCACCACCTTTATCAGCAACCTCAATAAATGATCTCACCAAATAGATAGAAGTATCTCTAGGCCACTATCTGCATATTAATAATAAGTTGCCTCTGTCTTAACAAACTGCCCTAGCCACAATGCTGCAAGCCCACAAAAGAGATTTTGCATGGGACTATGGGGATATGAAGGGTTTAGACCCAAAACTCTATACACATCGCATATATATTAACAGTGACTTCAAACCTATCAGACAGCCTTAAAGAAGAATTAATCCAGCTTTGAGAGAAATTGTTAAAGAAGAATTGTAGAAAATGTTAGCAGCTGGCTTTATCTACCCAATCTCCGATAGTCAGTGGGTTTCCCCATTGGTCATTGTTCCTAAGAAAGGAGGAAAATGGAGGGTATGTGTAGATTACAGAGAGCTCAACTTGGAAACAAAGAAATATTACTTTCCTCTTCCATTCAATGATCAAGTTCTAGATAATTTAGCAGGGAAAAAGTACTTCTCATTCTTAGATGGCTTCAGCGGGTACAATCAAATCAAGATTGCTTCTGAGGATCAAGAAAAGACTACTTTTACATGCCCTTGAGGAACATTTGCCTATTTAGTTTTGCCTTTTGGTCTTTGTAATGCTCCTGCAACTTTCCAGAGGGCAGTAATAAGTATCTTCTTAGACATCTCATATGATTGCATGGAAATATACATGGATGACTTTAATGTTTATGGTACGACATTTGAGGAAGCTGAAGCCAACTTGGAGAAAGTACTACAAAGATGTGAAGATCACAATCTATCACTGAATAGTCAAAAGTGTTTCATGATGATACAGGAGGGAATAGTGCTTGGTCACTACATCTCTGCTACAGGAATTCATGTTGATCCTGCTAAGATTGAAGTCATCTTTAAGCTACCCTCTCCTACCAAGCAAAAAAGAGGTACAGAGCTTTTTAGGTTATGCCGGATACTACAGAAGATTCATCAAGGACTTCAGCCAAACAACAGGCCCTTTATACAGTTTGCTGAAGAAAGATGCAGATTTTTCTTGGACAGAGGAATGTGAAAAAGCATTTCTTGACTTAAAAGTCGCCCTTACATAGGCACCTGTTCTAAAAGGACCTGATTGGTCACTCCCATTTCATATTCATACTGATGCATTGGATTATGCCATTGGCACAGTGTTAGGGTAGAAAGATGGTTCAATCAAACATGCACTCTATTACATAAGCAAAAATTTGCAAGGGGCTGAATTAAACTACACTATTACAGAAAAAAGATGTTGGCAATCATCTACGCCCTCAATAAATTCAGGCATTATATCACAGGTTATTAGATATTTGTCCATACTGATCATGCAACAATCCGGTATCTCATGAAGAAAGCCTCAATATCTGAGACTGGCAAGATGGTTATTGCTGATGCAGGAATTTGACATTACAATTGTGGACAAGCTAGGTAAAGCCAACGTAGTTGCTGATTTCCTTTCTAGACTTCAAAGGAAAGATAACTCTGCAATTATTGAAGACTCATTTCCTGATGAGCACCTGTTTGCAATTAAGGTTATTCACCCATGGTATGCTGATATAGCAAATTATCTGGCAACAGGAAGAACTCCTCCTCAATTCTCCCCTAAGGAAAATAGATTATTGGTAGAGAAAAGCTTTAACTTTTCTTTGATTGCAGATTGCATGTTTTACACAGGGCCAGATCAAGTTATGAGGTGATGTGTACCAGAGGAGGACATTCATGATATACTGCATGCAAGCCATGATGAGCCATGTGGTGGACATTTTGCTGCCAAAAGGACAACGATGAAAATTTTAAATACTGGTTACTATTGGCCAACTTTGCATAGAGATGCAACAAAATATACTAGGAGATGTGACAGATGCCAAAGGCTGTGAAGACCAACCTGCTATGATGAGATGCCTCTATTCCCATAAGTTGTAGTTGCACCCTTTGACAAGTGAGGATTGGATTTTGTAGGACCAATTGATCCACCTTCCAATGGTAAGTCCTACATCCTTGTATGCACAAATTATGTCACAAAATGGGTATAGGCTAAGCCTATGAAACATGCTAGGGACAATAAAGTGGCTGAATTCCTCTATGAGGAAATATTTACTAGGTTTGGTGTCCCTAAGGAAATAGTGACAGATCAAGGAGCACAATTTACTTTTACACTTATCATAGCTCTAGTCAATGAATATAATATATGGCACATGAAATCAACTCCTTATCACCCCCAGGCCAATGACCAAGTTGAGGTCACCAATAGGGACATAGAGGCCATTTTGACTAAAACTGTAGATTGGCATAGGAAGGACTAGGCCTCAAGGTTACCAGAAGCTATATGGGCCTACTGTACTACCTGGAAGACTGCTACAGGATATACACCTTTTGAAATGGTGTATGGTAAAACAGCTGTGATGCCAATAGAGTTTGAACATAAGACTCTAAGAACAACACTAGAGATGGACATGGATTGAACAAATGCACAAAAGGACAGAATCATGCAGCTCAATGCTCTGGATGAGCTTCGAAAGAATGCCCTGCAGCACACTGAGATAATACAAAATTAGAGAATAAAGTGGCATGATAAATACATTAAGGAGAAGAAATTCAAAGTAGGATGATATAAGGACAGTATAAGAAAGTTGCAAACCAGATAGTTGGGCCCGTAATAAGTTGAGAATGTATTTGCTAATGGCTCAGTGCAACTTGTTACAATTGATCCTGTTAGATTCAAGCTGTTAGTTAATGGACACTGCCTCCGGTTGTACCATAGACCAGTCTCAAAAGAAGAATTCATGCAGTAGTTCATTCAGGATCTTGCCACTAATTCTCCTACAGCCGAAGGCTTTAGCCTTTCTCCTATAGCTTCTCTATGATTTTGTAATGCATGCTCATAATAAAGGTTTCCTTTTTAAGGAAACCCCTTTCTCTTCATTTCCACTTGTCGCCACATCTCACTTCTTTATCTTCCGTACCATCCATCCATTCCATCCATTCGTTTCATCCACCCACGTCACCCATCCACCTCATTCATCCGTACCACCTTAATTATGATCTCATTCCCAACTATCATCTCATGCCGAAGCCATCAACTTTCTCAGCACGTACAAGCATTTAATCAAAGGTATGCAATATCTTTTGATTATCACATTTTTGATTTATTTCATTCTATTCATTTATTACTATGTCTGTATCAGTCATTATTACCCGATCTCTGCCTATTCCTTAGTACATGTGAGGACACACATCATACTTTAAGTAGGGGGTGAGATAATCCACTTTTTAAACTTGTCCTTTCGCCACTGTCACAACTGCTCAGATAATCTTTCTTTATTATTTTTTTGGTACTTTTCAAATATGATCACATGTCTCTTTCATTGCATGTTTTTTATTATAAAATCAAAAATTGCTTGTTTAAAAAGTTCATTTTTGGAAAAGAAGAGAAAAGTGACGCCGGAACAGAAAAGAACCAAAGCAGAACAGGGAAATTTTTGATTTTTAGAAAAGAGTTGAGTTCAGCTAAGGAAAAACTGTGAACATGGATGGTCAGCTGGTACGACATGAGCCTATAGCTCATGAGTTATTAATGCAAAACCCTCAAACAACCCAAGCATTCAGCCTATGTGGTTGGCTGAATTACTTTTTGAGTTTAAATGCTTTCAATGAGGAGGCTATAGGCAAATTTTTGAGAACCCTTTCAGAAGGGGAGGCTACTGTATGGGGTCTAATAATTGTTGTAACTAAAGAGAGAATTGCAGAAGTAACCGGGCTTCCAGCTATTGGAGAATTTTTTTCTTCGGACGCTGTCTCTGTAAGGGCCGAATTTACAATACCCACTGACGGACCTTTTGAGGTCTCAAAGCAGTGATACAAGTGAGTGTCATTGCTTCCTCCATACCCAGAATACACTGTTTCATAATCAGGTATTTTACAGTAGCTCTTAAACGATCAAGCAGATATATACAGTTGGGACTTCAAAAGAGGTTTGAATTGTGGTTGCCATTAACATTTAGACCTCTTGTGCTAATGTGGCCCCTTTATCCCTACTAGGCTACATATCTTAATGAAGATACAGAAACCCGTAGGTATGAAGGATGGTAGAGTTATAGAGGTTTTTGTTACAAATTCGGAACTCCATTTCATGAACATGCCTCAACCACTGATTTCAAAGAGACCACCAGGAAGATTAATGCTGGAGGACTAGCATTGGGTTAAGTAGGGGGAAAAATGATGAGCCAAAATATGCTCATGACTTGGATATCATGATGTAATTTTAATACCTTTACTTTTGTTGTTCATGGTTGTTTAACTCTCTTGAAACCTTTTATTGGGGGATATCCTGTAGCAATACACTTTCATGTTCCTGCAGCCTATCATGTTGACATATCTATATTTATTACCCTGTTTGACTTCCCAAATGACTGGTATAACACATGTAGTTTTTGAATGATGAAATAGATTTAAATATGTGATTAATGAATGGATATTGTGTATGTGCCATGTGCCTTTTCTTTTGCATATGTTACCTTGTGTTTTATAGGTTGTTGAAGAAAGTATGATCGAGTCAAGCGCAGCCAATCTCGGCCTTGCAGTAAAGTCCATTTCCTGCACGACTTCGAGGAAGCTTTGGTGAAGACTCTTTGACCGAAACTATTGGGAAGGATTTTAAATGATATTTAATCTAGAAAGAGTGGAATGCTATATTCTCTCTGGATCGGGTTGAACGGATAAACTCATTTATGAAGTCTATTCCTCGATTTCGGGATACATTTTATATCCATGTCTTTCTCTGTTAGGGTTAGTTAGTTAGTTGTTTTCCTGATTTAAATAAGTGTTCCTCCTGCATGGGTGAACAAGTAGTAAGTAGGAAGGAAGGAGATAGATAGAGAAGCAGATTATGTAAGAGTTAGAGTTACAATATGAATCATAGTTTTTGTTAGTTTTCTGAAGTAGAACAATCAATGTAAATAATTTCACATTATGAATAAAAGTTGATGGAGTTCTAAGCACAATCTTCTGTGTAAATTAGTTGATGCTTGCTAAGGGGGCCCACTTAGTAAGTATCTGTAGGAGATTAGTTGTTTATCCTTTGTTAATTCAAGTTAGATTTCATTTTACAAATTTCAGCACAAGCTCAGTCTTATACTATTCTTGCAGCATCAGGAATCCATCCCTGTGTTTGTTCCTGTAGCATAAGGCCAGTTTATAGTTTGTCTCTCAATCATAACTATTATGATTTCTGCTTTGATTGAGTTAGGAGAACTTTGCATTAACTTCCTATAGCATAAATAGAATTTATTTCCAAGTGTTTATTTTCAATAGGTCGTGACTAAAACTGGTTCTTAGTGCACATATAGTGCAACTCCATTTAAAGTATACATTGCCTGGTTTGACAGGTAAATGAATGACCATGAGGAGGTATTAGTCACCTGCTGGAATGTCCAATTCCCAGGATAGGTTTTGCCATGATTTTCATATCCTTTTGTGGGCGCGACCACTTCCCATGTTGAGATTGCAATATTGACACAATGCAAGTTTCAGTTGATAATACTTTAAAAAAAAATCAACTTCATACTCTTATGCCATGGCTTGGCTATGTACAACACCCTCACTCATTGGCAGCTTCAAAACTTCAAAAAATTTCTTATATTTGGCATGTTGACAAGTCAAATCCAATGCAAACTCTATTTCCTACCATTGCCCAAGTTGTGGATTGCAAAAATTATATTATCATTCTTTTTTCCCAATCAAAGTGCCTCATTTGTTTGGCTATGCAACAACTCATGAAATGTTAATTTAATTAGTCAAAATGCCACCCTTGCATGGATGCTTTAACAACTTATATAATGCAAGTTTCACATACACTTTCGTGGAAATCTTACCATCTATCTTATGCAAGATGTGGTGCCTATGTTGGCAATCCAAAATAGTTTGAAATATCCATTTAAAACAACTTATTATCATTTCCTTTATGTGGAATAATTTTTGCCTATATCATGTTTCACGTGTTATCCTTGCCATTTATTATGGTTGCCAATGCACATATTAAATTTAGTAATTATATATATATATATATTATTCAAATATAATAATATATATTAATATATATATCCTATGGGAATGTATGCATATGTATTACATATCTACGTATGCTCGTACCTACATATGTATATATATATGCACCTCTGTATATATGTTTGTGTACATACACATATAGATATATAATAGATATAACATATCCTAAACACAAGAGCTTTAACACTTTAACTCAAGACTAAACTATCAAAGAGGATTAAAGACAACCAAGCCTAACTTTTCCAATCAACCAAAAGCCCATCAACTTAGGTTTAACACTTATTGATATAGATCACAAATTGACTCAACAAGGTTCCTCTAAGCTATGCAAATGAGTGTGTGTGTCTACTTAGATAGATATACCAATGGCTTGAATACTAACCTCCTCTCTTGGGTGATACTCTCCCTCTCCCACTAGAGGGTTCAAACTTTCTTGCATCCAACTTAGAGCATGGGGTAATATATATAAGGTTTATTATTGCTTGGATATATTTAGTATATCCTAGATACACCAATAGGTGTAATATACAAGGGAGCATGGGGTGGAGAAAAATGTGAGTGTGTTAACAAAAACTATTAAACTATCGACATACATTAAATTAATGATATATTGTAAATCTGGATTGTTCATCATTAGGTTTTAAATTTGATGGTGGATATTTTGTTGGCTTGACTTTCCCTAGAATGAAACCCTATTTTATGAGGGCATTATATTACGACTGTGTACTATGATGTATTTTGAGAGTCTGATAGCAGTCATGTTGCCTTTGGATATCTGATTGGTGATACTCCTATGAGAAGCTTGCTTTGCAAGTATATTGTAATATTTGTGATTTTTGAATAATATATTGGGCAAATTTTGGAGTGGGGTTTTTCTCTCGAAAGGGTTTTCCCCATATAAATCATTGTGTTGTGGTATGCATGATATTTATGTTTATTTCTATTTAAGTTTCTATAACTATTGAAAAGATTTGTAATTTTTTTCATTATCTTCCTCTTAAGATTAGTGTAGGAAGTTGTTCTACTACCTTAGCTTCCTTATATAAACTCCATTAATGAAGTATAAATTTTATTGAGTAATTATTTTTGGGTAATGTCTTTATAGAGTTTTATGAAACCTCATATTTAATGGATATTGGGTTAATTTATTATTTTTATTTGAAACATTTATGTTGCAACCATATGCATACTTATTTCCCTTTATGTTTACCTTATATAACCACAAAACTCTTTTAATCATTGTTGATTTGAGTGTGTTAAATTCAACTTGTGTTTTTTTGTCAAAAAGGGGAGGGTTGAAAACCTTTTGTTAATATTGAAATCATTGGCCATGCTTTTTTTTTAATTTATTGTTGCTTCAAAAACTCTAATTATTGCTTATTTGGAAGTGGATTGAAGTGTTGAAACAATAAAATAGGTCTTACTTTAAATTGGGGTGCGGGGTGCGGGGTGGGCAGAGTTATTGATGCTTTCTTTTATACCTTGATTTTGGTAATCCTTACAATTTATGTGGAGTTAAAACTCATTAGTTTTTGTATGCAAGTATTGCAAATTTTATGATTTTTTTATATTGAAAGTTTGATGAATTTGTGTATTAATTTATGAGTATTTTTGGGAATCTTTGTGTTATAAGGCGATGTTCTTATAAGAGGAGTTTGTTGGTTTGTAAACCATTTCTTCTTGTGAAATATATGTGGTCTTGGGTTGGATTTTATTATTATTGAAATCAAAACATTGTTTAAACCCTTATTAAACTTTTGGTGAGTTTGTAAAATAATTGTGATCCTTCTTATTTGAAGCTAATGCATCATAAGCTTCTAATAAATTCTTATGTGTAGCCATATTGGCTTAAGTGTTTAATCTAAGTTAAAATTTGTATCTGAGACTTGTGTAAGCCTAGAGGTGGTTCCTAGAACCTTATAATTAAATCTATGTTTAGGTTTTTGGTACATATCATATTTGATATGTGGATGGACATGACTTTTATCCATGCTAGGGAGATGCCTAGAGTAGTGTGGTGCTCCCACATCCGCTTGATGATGGTATTATAGTTGGGTGGTAGCTAACTTTCCCATCTTTTTTCTTGGATGGTTTTGATATTTCTCTGGTCTTGGTGCAACAATTAGTGATTAATATGGAGACTTAGAGATGCATCATAGAGTTTAAATATAAATCTTATGGATTCTTAGTTGATATAATTTCTTATTGTTGTAGCGTAATGAGGAGTAGTGCATGGTGACCCTTATGATCCAAGCCTACCTAGATTGTGATAATATGTATATTTAATATAGTTGATACTCTTAATATATCCATGTATTAGGATATGAGGATTTATTCTCATCTATAAATAATTATTATTTAATAAATGATCCAATGTGCTTTTTGTTTTTTTATGTAGGTATTGTAAGTCATTTACATGAATTTAGGCCTTCATTTTCATAGATTTAAGAAATGGAAGTTGTGTGTGTGAAATGTTAGTATCAAAGTAAAACAATAAAAACACACAAATGAAACATTAAACCAAAGAAAGCAAGATAAATTGAAATAAAATTAAACAAACAGAGCTTCTTCAGAACTGTTCCATTTTTCTCTATCTCCAGAGATTTGTTTGAAGTTGTTGCTCTCAGATTGTGTAAGCAAAGCTTCTCCAAATGGAAATCTATAGAACGAGTGTGCAAAAAGGAAAGTACTTCTCTATGCTATATGCTGATGAAGTGAAATGCTGATACAGATATGCACGGGGGCTGTAGATTATGCACAGGGGCTGTGGATTATGGATGCTATTGAAACTAAACTATGAGGATGATTGGCCATGATATGCTATGATTCTAAAATCTATGGATGCTAAAAGGCTGTGCTATTGCAAATTGGCTATAGTTTTCCTATATGAAAGCTTCTCTGTCATTTCAAAGACTCAACAGTCCTTTTTATAGCTTTTTGTAGGCAAGAGCCCAGCTGGCAAAGATCAATGGCTATGAGATTGTCTGGTAGATTTGAATGGTGAGAGATGGAGAGGTTGAGAGGAAGATGGAGAATGTTGGGAGGTTGGAGAGAATAATGGAGCCTTGTCTTCAACCCACAGGAACAAGCTTGCATATGAATAGAGAAATTAATTTTCTATTTTGGAAGTTTGTTTCGCGGTTGTTGAAGATAATCCAAATTAATTAAATAAATAAATTTATTTAATTTTGTGTGAGTTTTGAGGAAATTAAATTTTTTTGAAATATTTAATTTTAGGACTATAGAAGACTCAATTAAATATTTAGAATATTTAATTGCAAATAGACTTTAGAAGAATTTAATTAAATATTTGAAATATTTAATTATGAGTAGACTTTAGAGGAATTAATTAAATATTTGAGATATTTAATTGTGAGTAGACTTTAGAGGAATTAATTAAATATTTAGAATATTTAATTGTGAATGGACTTAAGAAGAAAATAATATTTAAAGATAATTAATATAAATAAATCGTAATGTTTATTTAATTAATTGAGAAATGAATAAGAAAAGTGATTAAATAAACTTATTTATTTAATCGAAATGAAAGAATGGACAATATAAATAAATTATTTAGATTTATTTATACGCAGATTGAATTCATAGATTTAATTAAATATTAAAAATATTTAATTAATTACCATACTATTGTGATGTGACCATTTTTAGGTGTATACATTTTGCCCCTCTTTGAAGTGATGTGTTTTACGCATTGCTTCAAAGAATTTTGAAATTTTCCCTAGATGTTGACTGTCGAATGTTGATAGGTATATGCTCCCTTGAAAGATGAATCGATAAGATTTTGATTTTTGTGAATTTTTTTTTTTTTCATAATTTTTTTGGAATTTTTCAAAATTTTATGCTTTTGATGATGTTGATTCATCATTCAAAAATGATGATGTCAAGAAAATGACTTGAAAAGATGTAAGATGAAAAATTGATGACTAAATTGCCCCTACTATGATAAAATGTGATAAAAATACCCCAATTTTGCTTTTAAATAGGTTAAAAATGTCATTTTCCATTTTAACCTAGTAAAAATTATAAATTTTGAGCTCTAGAGTGAGAAAGATGGCACTTCCAATTCACCAGCACCGTTTCGAGCGCATCCAATGACATCAGCGTCTAGTGCATTATGGACCTGCGGTATGTACCCCGTTAAACATCTGCTTTTTGAAAATTTTCTGTTTGGAGCACGTTTATCCATGTTTTGATTGTGAAAGGGTGTGTTTTAGCACCCTTCAGTGTTTTTGTAGTGCCCATGATAATTTCCATAGCGCCTATGATTCTGTAGTACCTATGAGGCTTTTTGTAGCGCCCTTGATCCTTTCTATAGTGCCCTTGATCTTGTAGCCCCCATGAGGAATTCTGTAGCGCCCATGATTGGATGTTGCTATGAGTGATCAATTTGTTCCCAAGGTTGTTGGAAAACAAATAATAGCTGATAAATTTTCTTTTAAAGTTGTTAAAAACAAATAAGATTGATAAGTTTGTTTCTAAAGTTGTTAAAAACAAACAGGATGTTGATAAATTTGCTTTCATGAAAATTAAAACCAAATAGTAGTTTGATATGTTTGCTTCTAAGGTTGTTAAAAACAAACATGATTTTGATATATTTGCGTTCCATGATGATGAAAAACAAATAGTTTGATTGATATGTTTGCTTCTAAAGTTGTTAAAAACAAACATGATTTTGATTATTTTGCTTTCCATGATGATGAAAAACAAATTGTTTGATTGATATGTTTGCTTCTAAAGTTGTTAAAAACAAACATGATTTTGATTATTTTTCTTTCCATGATGATGAAAAACAAATAGTTTGATATTCAGATTTGATTTATGAGTCGTGATGATTTGATATTGATTTTGCTTTGTCATGATGATGTTTCAATAGGAGAGATTGGGCATTTTGTAGTTATGGAAGACATTCCCGAAGACATGGACATTGATTCCACAGCTGGTACAGGTAGATAGAGATATTATCGAGGCATGTGACCTGACTTCATTACTTGAGATGCCTGAGGTGCGTCTCAATAGAGCTTTATTGACAACACTTGCAGAGAGGTGGCATAGTGATACAAACACCTTTCATTTATCGACCAGAGAGATTACCATGACTCCAGATGATGTGTATCGCATCTTGAGGATTCCAGTTATGGGAGAGATAGTGAGTTTCGATGTCTGAGAGGTGGGAGGTACGGATGCCTTGAGATGGATATTCGGAGATGATGAGATTGCAGGATATTATATCCCATGGAGAGAGATGACAGATTCATATGCACCCCTACCATCTATACTTGCAAGTTTCATTGGAGGTGTTTTGTGCCCCGACCATAGGTCGAAGGGGTTCGCAGTCAGGTGGGGTCGGGTTCTGGAGAGGATGGTGATGCAGGGTACACGGTATGCGTGGGGGTCATGTATGCTTGCACATTTGTATGATGAGTTACACCATATTGTATACGTAGAGGTCAGAGTTTTGCTGTTGGTTGTTCGTTATTATAGATATGGGCATGGGAGCATTTTTCCATTATGCGACCGTTGACTCATGGACGATGACTTGTCAGTTGATCGTACAGATGGGGATATATTGATATTATTGCTCAGTCGAGACTGGGAAAACTGGATCATTGGCAGCATCTCTTAGATGATCTTGATACAGTATGTTGGCGGCCATATGTAGATTGTGAGGCATGGCCAGAGGATGCGAGGGAGATGCCCTATGTCTTTACTTCTAGATATCTTATTGGTTGTACTTCATGGATTATTGAGAGATTTCTTGTTGGATGAGTGTGTCAGCAGTATAGTTGGCCTTAGGGTATGCCTATGGGTTCTGCTATTTATGCACGGCAACAACAGGAGATTACAATGTGGGGTCCACGAATTTCTTATGAGGCAGCGGTGGCAGAGTTCACTAGTTTAGGAGTACAGATGTGGGATTATCGAGCTAATATCCTTGATGGAGGGATGACGCCAGAGTATGGTTAGTATGTGTTAGAGCATCCTGCACCACAATTGTTTGATCCTGATGAGCCTATTGCTCCAGTTGCTGTACAAAGACCACAAAGAGGCGGTCAGCGACGACAGAGAGAGACAAATTCAGAGGGTGATGATTCTGAGGGAGATGATGATGATGAGGAGAGCGGAGGTAGTGATGATGAGTCAGAGGGAGATAGTGATGATGAGGAGAGTGGAGGTGATAGTGGTGGTGGAGATGGTAGGAGAGGTGGTGGTAGAGGTGGTAGGAGAGGTGGTGATAGAGGCGGTAGGAGAGGTGGACCGTGGATGAGACATATAGATCCATCATCTTCAGTAGATCCAATGGTGTCGAGTCAGATATCCTCTTTGAAGAGTATAGTGCAGAGCTTACAGGGTCAGTTGGCATAGGCACAAACCTTGATTACACAGCTTCAGGGACAGTTGATGACAGTTACTGCTGAGAGACATATAGCTAGATAGCGGGGTGAGCAGGCCATCGCTCTAGCTGATAGTCTACAGAGAGTAGCAGCAGGTACCTCGACTGGTGATATGATGAGAGACGTGACCAAAGCCATCTGAGAGGCAGAGTTCTATAGGACCAGATATCATGATGCGGTGCCACCTGAGCGGAGAGTGAGTTATACACAGTCTCAGTCTACTCATAGTCGTTCTCGGGCCACTACCAGGGGTGTGACACAACCATTACCTTTAGGAGGGCCATTAGGGACAGGTGGAGCAGGTCCATCATGTGCAGGTGGGACAGTTCCTAGACCAGCACCATCAGAGGATAGCACTACCTAGTGCATTGTACATGATATTCTATTGATACCCGTTTGAAATATTTGTATACACATTGATATGGTCCCATTTTTGATGATGTATACCTTCGTACATTTTGACATTCATTTTTGAGATATATGATATGCAGTGATGATTTCGTATATGATAAATGCATCTATTTTTTATATGCATGATGTTTATGATATGATTTATGAAAGTGTAATGTTATGATATTATTGCAATCTATTGATGAATGATTATATGAATATGAATTTTGAAATAATGGATGGTACCATTTATGAATGTATATGAATGTTTGTGAATATGATTTATGCTTTGTTTTTATGTTTTTCTGATGCTAATATGTATGAAATGGTTTTTTTGTGAATGTCAAAATGTACTCAGGCATGTATTCAAAAGATATGAAACATTTGATACTTTGCCAGCTTTTTGGAAAAATCTATAAATGCAAAATGCAGATTCTAACATGAATGTAAGCTATACTGACCATGCAGGATATTCATACAATATTGCCATTTTGAGAGCTTATTTGTGCTTTTTGTATCATCATAGAGCATTGAAATGTTGAAAGTTAATACAAGCATCAAAGGGTATGTTAGCACCAGTGATGACTTGAGTATTGCTTTCATGAATTTTGATATAGCAAGATAATACGAGCATCTAGGTATAATTAAACCGAGATGACCTGAGTATTGCTTGCATAAACATACAAGAGTTAACCCATTTCCCATGCAAATTCTGAAATGTCATCAATGATACTTAGTAGAGCATGTCTCATGACCAATTTGCATAGTACTAATGATTTCCTCACAAACAACATACAAAGAAAAATCATACTCCTTCCTTTCTTTTCTAGTTCAGTACATCATTGAATTGCACCAGAGATATGATATAAAATCAATCAACCATTCAAATCTTGCCTAAAGTATGTCAAACATTATTCAAATTAAGATCATCCAACTTGGTTATCAACATTGATTTTATTGTTTTGATGTTTGTTTGGATCATGTTGTTTTGATTTCAATTGGCATTGAATAAGCATGTTGTGGTTGATTTGATAGAGCAATGTTTGTTGCATTTTGGCAAACCGTCTTGTGTCTGTTTGTGATGTTTGAAAAGCTCGTTGCCCCTCTCTTGTTCAATCTATATTGTTTCCCCTAGTGTAAACACAACCTAAAGATTATGGATTTGTACAAATTTCATCAAGCCATGATGAAACATAAGGATTCCCGTTGTATGATATGGATATGAAAGATCTGTATAGATGATCGATATGGGTGGATGATGCTAAAAGTGAATGTAAAACATAAGCTAATAGATGGAGGAGCCTATTTTGATCACAAGTAGCACCTGTTTGCTAGGTTTTCACCACGTGTTTTTATTGCACTTTTTCAAGACTTCTCTCATTTTTTTTTTGATTTTTTTAAGGAATTTTTATGATTTTTATGATTTTTTCAGGACTTTTTCTAATTTTTATGATTTTTTTAGGACTTTTTCTGTTTTTTATGATTTTTTCAGGACTTTTTCTGATTTTTATGATTTTTGAATTTTGATGATTTAGAAAGAAATTTTTCAAATGAATGCTGTTGATTGGCTCTTCAAACAGGTCCCCTTCTGATGTAGATAACTGATATGCCCCATAACCGTATGCTACAATGATGACAAATGGACCAAGCCAATTTGGTTCAAATTTTCCTTTCTTTTCTCTGTCTTGCTGATTACGTGGATTTTCTCTCAAGACTAAGTCACCTACTTGAAATGTTCATGGTTTAACTCTATGATTATAGCTATGAGACATAACTTGTTGATAACCCCTCAAATGATCAACTACATTTTGACGTCTTTCATCTAACAATTCTAGCTCTTGCAGATGAGAAACTCTATAGTCTTCATCATTTATCAATCCCTTGAGTGAGACCCTAAGCGAAGGTATTTCAACCTCTAATGGTAAGATTGCTTCTACTCCATAGACCAAGGCATATGGGGTAGCTCCTGTTGGTGTGCAAATACTGGTTCTATATGCCCACAAGGCTGGATTTAATTGGACTATACCAATCATGACCGACATCATTTACTGTCTTCTTCAAGATCTTCAAGATTGTTTTGTTTGAAGCTTCTGCTTGACCATTACCTTGTGGATAGTAAGGTGTAGAGAACCTGTGTTGGATGTGAAATCTTTCACAAAGTTCATCAACATCCTGATTCTTAAAAGGCCTCCCATTATCAGTGATTATAGAATTAGGAATTCCATATCTACAAATGATGTAATTCAGGATGAATGAAGAGATTTGTTTACCAGTCATGGTCGTCAAAGGAACAACTTCGATCCATTTTGTAAAATACCCCATAGCTGTGATAATGAATTTATGCCCATTTGATGATGAAGGATGAATTTTGCCAACAAGATCTAGTCCCCATTGAGAAAAAGGCCATGTCAGAGTGAAAGGTTGTAGTTCTTGTGCAGGTGCATGAATAAAATTCCCATGGATCTGACATTTAGAACATTTCTTGACAAAAGTAAAAGATTCTTGCTCCATGGTAGGCCAATAATATCCCATTCTGACAAGTTTCTTGGCTAAGGTTAAACCACTTGAATGAGTTCCACAAATACCACCATGAACCTCTTGTAAGGATTTTTTAGATTCGTCACGTTCAAGACATCGAAGGAGCATACCATCAAGACCATGTCGGTAAAGGATATCAGTGATCAAGGTATAACGGGATGATTGGTGAATGAAATTCCTTTTTTGGTTTTGAGATAAGTTCAGAGGTAAAATGTTATCTTTCAAATAGGTATAAGTCATATCATATAAAGGTGAATCAGAACCGGTTAAATGGCATATGACTTGGGTCTCAGGATTATCATAGGCGGGAGAAAACAATTGTTCCACCAAGAATTTGTAACGTTTTTGTCTTTCTAATAATTGTAACAAGGAAGCAATTTTAGCCATTGCATTTGCAGCTTTATTATCAATCCTTGGAATTTGTGAAAACTTAATTGTCACAAAATAATTCTTATAATCATCCACCATGTTCTTGTAAGGTAGCAACTTATCATCTTTAGTCTGATAATCATCATTGATTTGATTAATGACTAGCTGTGAATCACCATAGACTTGCAACTCTATAATCCACCATTCCAAGGCTATCTTTATCCCTATGAGCAATGCCTCATATTCCGCTATGTTATTTGTGCAAGGAAACATCAACCGATATGATTGTGGAATGGTATGTCCTTCAAGTGTGACAAAAAGAATCCCTGCCCCCGAGCCATGTTGCGTATAAGATCCATCAAAGTACAATGTCCATGAGTTCTTAATTATTGCTGTGAAGATGTTTGCATCAGGAAACTCAATGTGCATTGGATTTTCTTCTTGTAAAGGTGCTTCGGCCAACTGATCTGTGATGACCTATCCTTTAATAGATTTTCAATCTACATAGTGAATGTATAACTTACTTAAGATCATTACCCATTTTGCAAGTCTTCCTGTTAAAGTAGCTCTACTTAAAAGGTATTTTAGTGGATCAATTTTGGTTATCAGCTTAACTATATGAGCCAACATATAGTGTCGTAACTTTTGAGAAGCAAACACCACTGCGAGGCAAGCTTTTTCAATGAAAGTGTAGTTTAATTCATGACTTCTTAAAGTTCTCCTGATATAGTATATGGCCCTTTCTTTGCCTGTAGAATCCTCTTGTGCTAGTAATGCTCCCAATGATACTTCTGTTGCTGAAATATAGAGTATGAGTGGCTTTCCTGGAACGGGTGGAATTAAAACTAGTGGGTTCATAAGATATTGCTTGATCTGATTGAATGTTGTTTCACATTTTTCTTCCCATTTGAATGGGACATTTTTATGCAATAAATGTGTAAATGGTAAGCTCTTATCTGCCAGTTGAGCTATAAACCACCTGATGGACTATAGTCGTCCTTGCAATGATCGAAGCTGACTGATATTTCATGGTGGCGATATGTCCATTATAGCTTGTACTTTTTCTAGATCAACCTCTATGCCTTTTTCTGAAACAATGTATCCTAGGAGTTTTCCAGATGTAACATCGAAGACACATTTCTTTGGATTGAGTCGAACATTGAACTTCTCCATTTTGATAATTTTTTTTGACAAGATTTCTAGATGTCCTTCTCGTGTGTTGGATTTGGCAAGGAGATCATCAACGTAATCTTCCATGAATGTATGCATTATATCATGAAAAATTGTCGTCATTTCTCTTTGATAAGTGGCTCCTGCGTTCTTTAACCCAAATGGCATTACGTTCCAGCAATAGGTACCCCAAGGGCATGTGAACGCTGTTTTATCTTGATCCTCTGGTGCAATCTTTATCTGGTTGTATCCTGAAAATCCATCCATTAATGAATACATTGCATGGCCAACAGTTAAATCAACAATGATATCTATGTTTGGTAAAGGGAAGTCATCTTTGGGACAAGCTTTATTCAAATCTCTAAAATCTGTACAAATTATAATCCTTCCATCTGGCTTTGAAATAGGTACAACATTGGAAATCCATTCTGCATAGTCAATAGTCTGAATGAATCCAACATCTAAAAGCTTCTTTAATTCATCTTTAACCAATAACGCAACATGTGGATGCATTTTTCTGAGTTTTTGTTTCACAGGTTTTGCCCCTATGTTTATAGATAGATGATGCATTATCAGATTAGGATCTAACCCTCGCATATCAGCATATGACCAAGCAAAGTTGATTTGATTCTCCTTCAAGAACTCCATGAATTTCAGTACTTCTTCGACTGTTAATGATGCTGCAATTTGCAAGATTTTTGGCTGCTCTGCTATACTTATGTTGATTGATTCTGTTGGTTCAATCAAAATAGAAGATCTTTCATGATAATGCTTGGGAAGAGTGTCAAGTTTCTTATCCTTTAGTGCCTCAGAAAGGTTTTCACTGTCGGATTCACTCTTTCTTTTTCTCTTGTTGTGATCTACCACTGCCATTTTTCAGTTTTCACCGATAGATCCATCTTTTATTTCATTTATTTTGCATCTAAGAGACTTGAAACCCTCCCTATCAAAATCATGAGTATGAAATTCTTGGATGAAACAATTGTTTTCCTGATTAGAGGAACAAAGGAAATTTATAATGTCCTCATCATCATGAAATGTAGGGAAATGGATAGGTGCATCATTGTCCCAATCAATAAGTTCCAGATAAACTAAAGGCATGGGATCATTAGGTTGGGTAAGGTCTTGAGCTATAAAAGTCATGATGTGGTTGTCATTTTCATGGTAGACAAGGTCTATGATGGTATTCTCCTATCGATTATCAATCTCGTGAAAATCTGAATCATCCTCAGTTGAATCATCGTTATATCGTGAATCAAATTCAAGTGATTGTGTTCCCGAGCTTTCTCCTTGTATGAGAACAGGTGCATATTTGTGTATGGTATCAACTTGTTTGTCTCTCCAAAATTCATCATTATAAATGGTGTCCCATTCATATTCATAAGAATCAGTATCTGAACCGTTCTGCAATTGGAAAACTGATCCATAAGATTTTTGTAGAGTGACATCTTCATGGTGTTTATCTAAAATTGATTCTCCTTCATGAGTTTGTTGTGCTTGCTGTAAGACTGACTCTTCTGTATCCTTACCATATCCCAATCCTGTTTTATCATTTGGATGTATTGAAATAGGCTGAATTGGCTCCACGATTCCTTCTCTTCTTTTTCCTATAGGACCATTTCCTTCATAGCCCATTCTTTGCATGATAGTGTACCCTTTACCATATTGTTCTGTAGGTAACTTAATGTGCAAGAGAGATTCATCTTCATCTTTGTATAGCCAACTTAGGATGTCCCTATCTTCAGCTTCTTCCTCAGTGGTGTTGGCTTTAATGAATTGTCCATCAAACTTTGTGATTGGTACAGAAGCTTGGGACGTAGAGGCTGTTGCAATCTTTTGATTTGATAAGGTTGGCTGACCATGTGACCTCGGAGAGGGAGGTAAGGTAGAGAGAGATAGCGAATATTCACCTACTCCTTTGTCTTTAAAATTTAGCTTAGTGTCAAGATTCTTTGTCAGTTCTTACAATTGGCCTTGTAGATTGGAAGAAGAAACAAGAAGAGCCTCCCTATTATGTGGCACAAAGGTGTCTTGAGTTGTTCAGAGATTTGAACAAGTTTGGGTGCTATTGTAATCAGCTTGTATAGTTATTTCCTATCCATCATACGGAAACTTGAGGCATTGATGGTACGTTGATGGTACTGCTTACATATCATGAATCCATGGATGACCCAAAAGTATGTTATAGGAAAGATCCCGATCTAGAACCTGACAAAATGTGTTTTTCACAACAGGTCCCACTCTGATAGGTAGCATTATTAGTCCTTTAGAAGCTCTTTCTTCATCATCATATGCCTTGATAGTTATTTTCCTTTGTGGATCAATGGAATTTTCTGATATTCCTAAGGCATGTATTAGCTTTAAGGTACAAATGTTTAAACTGGCTCCTCCATCTATTAAGACACGTCTGATTTGGTGTTTATGGATCATGACTTCAAGATAAAGCGATGAATTATGTGGATGTGTCATGGAAGCATCATCTTTTTCAGAAAATGAAAGACAATTGGGGGAAGACAAATGTCCCACCATGGCTTGAAATTTGTTTACATCCAGATCAGTGTCGACAGTTGTGTTTACAAGAGCTTCTTCTAAAATATTCTTGTGTATGGGAGATATTTTGAGAAGTTCAAGAATGGAGATTTGAGCTGATGTATTTCTCAGTTGATCAACTAGATTATAATGACTTGGAGGAGGAATAGTTGCCTTAGATGAACTTCCTTTTAGGAAAAAAATTTCTTGTCCTCTCGTAGTCACATTAACCTGTTGATATTCTTGTTTTCCCTTGATTTTAATAACATTAACTCGCTGATCATCTACATAGATGTGATGGATTATATTGTCTTGAACATTATGTATGCTTTTTTCTTTGGTATCCGATGTTTCCCCTTTTTGATAGTCCGGTAAAGGATCTTTGAATGCTTGATGATTGTCATTGGTATAATGTCCTTCAATTGAAATGGTTCCATTGTCAATTAAATCTTGTACTAGATTTCACAATGCTTGAAAATTATTTGTTCTATGACCTTTACATCGATGATAATTGCAATAATATGAGTCATTCCATGATGGTGGTTTAACTCGTGGCTCAAAATCTATTTGTGGTGGTAAGGTGATAACTTATTATCGAGAAGCTCCTTGAGAGCAGACTCAAGAGATTGACCCAAAGTGGTAAAATTCCATCGATTTGAAAAGAATGGCGGTCTTGGTAGATTTGATGTATGAGTATTGCCAAGATTGTTATTGAAATTACCACAATTATCCTTAGTGTTTTGATTGGTCATGCTTTATTTCTTGGAGTTTTGTCCTTGTTGATTGTTGTTTCCTTGTTGGTTGATATTTCCTTGTTGGTTGGTATTTTCTTGTTGATTGTTTCATGGAGCACTTGATAGGTTGAAGATAGATGGTCTTGTTCGTAGATTGTTTGCATCCACTATACCATCATTAACAACATTTTTATTTCTATTCCAAAACCTTGTTTTATCATTGTTATTAAAGTTGGATGTACTTGGATTATCAAGTTTGATCACTCCCCGTTTAACCAAGGCCCCTTCAATGGTGATTGCGTTTTCAGTCAATTTTTCAAAGTTATTAGGGCAATGAAGATTAAGCTTGTAACTTAATTCTTGATCTAGGCTATTGATGAAGATATCCATCTTTTCCTTTTCAGGAATAGGATGGGAATATCGTGCAAATAACCTTCTCCACCTTTGCAAAAATGTAGTGAAGGATTCTCCTACTTTTTGTTTCACTTTACAAAGATCAAGCATTGTTATTTGGTGTTGGATGTTGTAGGCGTATTGTGATATAAACTGATTTATTAACTCCTCAAAGGTTTTGATGGGGGGAGTGATCTTGGAAAGCCACTCCATGGATTGTCCACCCAGACTTCATGGAAACAATTGCATTAAGTAGGTATCGTCATAAGCGAATTCTAGACTCATATTTCAGAAATCCCTCACATGTTCAATGGGATCAGTTTTTCCATTGTACCTATCAAATTTAGGGATTTCACAATGTTTTGGAAAAGGGATCATTTGAAGACTCCTATCGAATGGATAAGGAGATATGTCATCCAAAACATACTTCTTTGTTGCACCCCCTTGCATCTCCTTTATTTGCCCTTGTAATTCTTTAATTTGTTGAGTAAGGGCACTAAAATCATTAGAAGGAGTTTCAGGATTTTGTTTAATCCCCTCTATATCAAAATTGTAAGGTAACTTAGATCCTTGATTAGCTAATAAAAGAAAATATCTTTCTTTGTTTCATTCTAAAATCCTTTCCATAAGATTATGGAATCGGGGATCTTGCTTTGCTTCTTGAAGCTTTTCTTTTGTTAATTCTTCAACATTAAATGTTTCCTCTTCTTTCTCATTATGGGACCACCCATTTTGCTTGTGGTAGTTTCTCCTTCGTTTTTTTCCATGTGTTTTCAAGATCTCGTTACAAAATGCATAAGCTTTGTTCCAAATTCTACTAACTTTTGATCAAAAGAGTGAAATAGTGCAATTTGTGATAGATATGAAAGTCAAGATAGAATGAAGATTCTATGACTTGAAAGATTTCTAGCCTTTAGCTTGTGTTGTTCCCTAATTGAAATGATGAAAATCCTGTTGGAAAAAATTTAAGCAAAATATCAAGAAAAGGATGATTTTGCACTTTATGAAGTTTGATCATAGCTTCGTAAAAGGATGGATTTTGTGATGGATGCCTAATGTGATTGAGTTCTCTATTGCAGAAATTGATTTGGACAAGTAGAATATTCAATTGCAGGTTGGGGAATATAACAAAAATGAATACGTTGACTATGGTTGTGCCTTTGAGAAAGGGCTCTTCTTTGAAAGAAAGCTCGTGAGTATAATGGTTCTACAACATAATCATCAGTGAAACCTCTAACACAGTCATGATATCGATGAAGAAAGGTTCTATATTTAAGTAAAACCTTTCAGCTTTGGTACAAGAATTGTCTTTTCTTCAATAGTTTCTTGTAGCTAAGGGGTTTCTATGGATTTTTGATTCGTTTAAGAATGGATTTCTTAACAAAGGTTGTGGATTTCCAATCTCGTAACATGAGAGTAATCAATGTGATTGTGAGTTTTGGATGATCTTAACTGAATTAATGTTTTGAAAACACTTCAAACAAGTTATAGAATAGTTGTTTTTAATTCCTATACTAAACATCAAGTGTATGATCAAAATGTTTTTCAAAAATTGTTTTAACAGGTTTTACACATGATAAATAGTTCAAACAAACTCACTCTTAGTACTCAAGTAGGTCATCATAGTAATCAACATCCCACATCTTAGAACTACGTCGACTCACACAGCTGTGTCACCCCCGAAAGGGCACCCGTGTTTTTTTCTTTTCCAGGTGCGTACTCAGAGTGACGAAAGTGGATACCGAATCCCTTGAGCAAATAGTCCTTGGCAGTTATATGGTGAGTATCTTGGGGGTAGATTCTTCCCTCCCCTACACTGTGATTATTATGATGTTTAGAAATTGAATTTGGTTGGATACTACACTAAGTTCATAGTAAGGGTTTCCGTTCAGTGCGGCAAATGATATACTCCCTTGAGAGACCTCCCTACCTTTAGAACAAAGGCTTTGGGGATGGTTATCTTGCACACTACCGTCAAAAGAGGATTTTCCCAATTTTTCTTTAAATTTTATAGTAGGGTGGAATAGCCTGGCTTTGTCTTGAACTCACTTGAGTCGTTCCTCTTGGGTGAGTTCTTTTTCCCACAAGAGAAGGCTCTCTAAAAGGTATTATAAAAACTTAAAATTGCATGAAATGAAATAGATGAGTTTGGAATTTTGATCACCCAGTTAAGGGGAGAGCATAGGCCTATCACCATTTAAAGCAAAGAAAACAAGAGTTCAATTTTAAGCCCAAATAAATAATTTGCTATGCTAGGTGAAGATGTTGCTTCACAAAGACATGGAGTTGTTTTTAGCCCAAAATAGAAAATGAAGTGACTATCTTAGGATTGCTTGATTTTGAATTATGTGACTATCCTAGGATTGCTTAATTTTGAATTATGTGACTATCCTAGGATTGCTTCATTCTTTTAAAGTTCTTACTATCCGTGGTCGCATCGGATCCAGTCAAATCATATTTAAGTTACAAATTACAATTGCTAAAACAGACATTAAGGGCACTAAAATAGAGTTTATGGGCACTACAAGATCTATCATGGGTGCTGCAGGATGGGTCACGGGTGCTTCAAGATGGGTCACGGGCGCTGCAGGATTTGTTATGGGTGCTGCAGGATGGATCATGAGCACTGTAGGATGGATCACGGGCACTGCAGGATGGGTCACGAGCACTGCAGGATGGATCACGAGTGGTGTAGGATGAATCACGGGTGCTAAACTGAGTGTGAACTGCGCTGAAGCATGTTTATTGCACTAATACGATGTTTTAGCCATAACCTATCAGAAAAACCTGCAAAAAGATGTTAAAATAGGGGCAAGAGCCCCACAGTGGGCACCAAAAATGTGTGTGTGAAATGTTAGTATCAAAGTAAAACAATAAAAACACACAAATGAAACATTAAACCAAAGAAAGCAAGATAAATTGAAATAAAATTAAACAAACAGAGCTTCTTCAGAACCGTTCCATTTTTCTCTATCTCCAAGGATTTGTTTGAAGCTGCTGCTGTTAGATTGTGTAAGCAAAACTTCTCTGAATGGCAACCTATAGAACGAGCGTGCAAAAAGGAAAATACTTCTCTATGCTATATGCTGATGAAGTGAAATACTGATACGGATATGCACAGGGGCTGTAGATTATGCATAGGGGCTGTGGATTATGGATGCTATTGAAACTAAACTATGAGGATGATTGGCCATGATATGCTATGATTCTAAAATCTATGGATGCTAAAAGGCTGTGCTATTGCAAATTGGCTATAGTTTTCCCATATGAAAGCTTCTCTGTCATTTCAAAGACCCAACAGTCCTTTTTATAGCTTTTTGTAGGCAAGAGCCTGGCTGGAAAAGATCAATGGCTGTGAGATTGTTTGGTAGATTTGAATGGTGAGAGATGGAGAGGTTGAGATGAAGATGGAGAATGTTGGGAGGTTGGAGAGAAGAATGGAGCCTTGTCTTCAACCCATGGGAACAAGCTTGCACAGGAATAGAGAAATTAATTTTCTGTTTTGGAAGTTTGTTTCACAGTTGTTGAAGATAATCCAAATTAATTAAATAAATAAATTTATTTAATTTTGTGTGAGTTTTGAGGAAATTAAATATTTTTGAAATATTTAATTTTAGGACTATAGAAGACTCAATTAAATATTTAGAATATTTAATTGCAAATAGACTTTAGAAGAATTTAATTAAATATTTGAGATATTTAATTGTGAGTAGACTTTAGAGGAATTAATTAAATATTTGAGATATTTAATTGTGAGTAGACTTTAGAGGAATTAATTAAATATTTAGAATATTTAATTGTGAATGGACTTTAGAAGAAAAGAATATTTAAAGATAATTAATATAAATAAATCGTAATGTTTATTTAATTAATTGAGAAATGAATAAGAAAAGTGATTAAATAAACTTATTTATTTAATGAAAATGAAAGAATGGACAATATAAATAAATTATTTAGATTTATTTATACGCAGATTGAATTCAGAGATTTAATTAAATATTAAAAATATTTAATTAATTACCAGACTATTGTGATGTGACCATTTTGAGGTATATACAGAAGTTGTATGTTAATTTTGGGATGTAATATATAATTGAATTAATTAGCATGAATTTTTTTTACCCAACTCTTAAGTGGATAGATTTGTGCTCTTAATTATGATTCTCTTAGATGCATTATAGGAAGCCATTGCCATGTGTGAATAGTAATTTTAATCAAAATTAAAAAAAGGGTTTTTAGAAGATTTAATTTGTTGGTTGCATTACTTGCAATTGTTAAATTTGAATAGTTTTTATAATATTTACCAAAATATATGGGTGTAAATGTATTGGGTTAACGTTCAATGCATCTTTTCTAACTTGCATAGACTTGCCAAGGTATGTGAAATTACCCTTTTCAACTTTTGAATGCCTTTAAGTCTAAGAAAACCTAAGGTTGATGTTCAATAAGGTGTTAGGACTATATATTTTTTATTGAACTTACTTTTTTATAAGATTGGAGTGAATTATAAAAGTGTTGTGCACTCTTACATTCTTTCTCTTTATGAGCAACTCATTTTTTAAAAAAGGGGGTAGAGGAAATTCCATTCATAGAAGCTATCCAAGGTATGCCTAGCTTCATCCTGAACAAATCTAACTCCAGGATGACATCAAAAACTGTGTCAACAACCCTAGGTCCTACTAGGATAGATAGAGTTATTGATCCATAGGGCTTTAGGGAGAGACCATCATGTGTATAGATGGTATATTTTTTTTCTTCGTATTTCTTTTTATGTAATGAGTTAAGCCACAATGTCTCTTCTATGATAACATTCACTTGACTTGTGGGGTCTACTAGGACCCCTATCACAATGTTTTCATTGAGGTGAGTAGGAATATAGAGAGGCAACGATTTGTTATTTAAGGGTAAGTCCTGCAATGTGAATGTTATATCTAGTGAACTAGTCGTAGGCGGTGACCATGTTGACATAGGCCTTGGGCTGAGTGATAGAATTAGTGGGGTCGACAATCATGTTAGAAGAATGTGATGGAAGCGGGTCTGTGTGTATCTATAGTTCACTATTTTATTTCTCCATCAATTTGCTTGCTACCATCGAGATGAATAGTACCATCCTCTATGCAGTTCTATATCTCATGATGCAGGAACATATAGCATTTGGTATCATGTTTGTTAACTCAATGGTACTTACAGTAAGTACTTGCATCATACTAGTTAGGGTATCATTCCTTGGAAGTTTAGGGTTTGGCAAGGTTACAATATTATCCTTCAACAACTTTTACAAGATGGAGGAATAAAATTTTGATAACTTTATCAATTTTTGGTTGCATATGAGGTTGTTGCCATCTACAACATCTACTACATTTACAACATATTTTCCTTTTCTAGCCATTGACACGATGGATTTTCCTTGAGAATGGGAGCATGGGGAGGACCCCCCAAACTAAATCACCATCTACTGATACTCTCGTAGGGTTGCACACAAATTCACAAAAGAAGGGTATTTCATAAGGGAAAAATTCTCTTTCCAAGGCCTTTGTAACTTCCCTATGAATACCTTCTACACGTCAAAATTGGGCAGTGGATATGAGATTTGTGAGAAGAGTGCATGATACTGCACTATGAAATCAATAATCTTTTCATTGTCACCTTGTTTGCATCAGATGAGATCTGAAAGCGTCATCTTCGGCATGATGTTAGCTGAAATTATCATAAAAATTGGTTTACAAGTTCATCAAATGAGAAAATAGAATTGTAGGGCAAGGAACAGTACCATTCAAGTGTTGTATCCTTGAGAGATCAAGGAAATAGTTATTCCATCAACACATCATGATGGAATAATTCTAAGCACAAGGAATTAAAGGCAGACACATGTGTCTATGGGTCCCCTTTTCCATCATATTTATAAAATTTAGGAATCTCCAATCCTTGAGTGAAGGGAGTGTTTAGGATTGAAATTGACAATGGGCTACGATGAAAGAAGGGTTGGAAGATAGGCCAGGAAAAAGCTTAGGAGAGACTCGCTAGCTAGATCTGCATCTTACCAATATTTTGAAGAAAAGTGTTCAGAATAGGGTCATTAGAAGATAGAGGGCCAGAGGAACCTCCTCCAGAACCACCATCGGAGCCACCACCAGAACCACCTATGTGACCACTACAAAACCACCACCAAAGCCAGTGCCACCAGTAGGGCCACCATCGGAGCCACCTTCGCTTCCAAAGCCACTGTCGTGACCTCCACTGGAACTAATTCCACTAGCCCCACCCCCACTGTCTAAGTGACCACCACTACCAAAGCCTCCACCACTCATCCTACCAAAACCTCCACCACTAGAGATGACAGGAGGGGTGAAGCTAAAACCCAAGGGGATCTTGTTCACTTTGACAGTGTCAGGCCCCACAAAGGTAGAGGGAATGCTGATTGGGGGTACGGTATCATCCATGTATATAGTCATAGGAGGAATTGACAGTCCTAGTTGTCTCTCATGATCTTCAAAAGTGGCTCCTCATATAATTGTAGGACTATTTGGAGGAGCACATGCATTAGTTAGACTAGAGAGGCTAGCCAAGAGTTCTATGCATGTTCAATCTTTTCCCACCATGTACTTTAGTTTTTTGATAACCTAGGAGACCCTAGCCAACTTTAGGTCTCTTTCCAAGTGATGTTCGAAGTCGCCCAATCCTTTGCTGAGGGAAGAGACATTCTACAGGTATGTGAATAGCCTCAAGCTCATCTACCAACGATGGTGTAGGAGACATGGGAGAAGTGGGGATGTGATTGTTCACATCAGATAATCCTATCTCACCCCTTGAAAACTACTCCTACACGACCAAACCAATAGCGGGACTAGAGAAAAGGCACAAGGGGAAAATCCTCAAGAACAATAGATGAACAAACATTGGTTCACATCAGGTTCACCAAAAATGTAAGAGAGGGGGACCAACCATGTTTAAGGCCCTAAGTCATGGAAAGCCAAGAGTGGAAGGCTGCCCAAACTTAACTTGGCTTAAAGGGATGCCAAGAAATGCAAGATGAGAATTATGAGCACTATAAGGTCCTTCAATCACTCTACAGACCTAGAAATCAGAATGGGGCTAGGCAAGCCAGTTTTTGATTTCAACACTATGCCTCAAGAAGCTCTCTTCCCAAGGATGAAAGTGTGGTTCTAGGATGATAGCATGACATGTTGACATCTCTTAGGTGCACTAGCATTTGTACGACCAAAGGACTAAAGAGAAGGTTAAACACAGGAAAACAAACTAATAGCCTAGCTAGTCATTTTTAGGAGAACAAAATAACACTATAAAATAAGAAACATATAAATGAATATGATAAAGTGGATTAAAGCTAGGGTGACAAAAATGATTTCATAGAAAAGTTTGTTCACTAGCTAGCTCCAAGTAACATGTCCACCTAAACATAATAAAGAGGAAATTTTTTGGGTGGTTGTATAGGGGCCTGCCTAAGTGAGACCCCCATTTAGGTGTTTCCACCTCCACAAACAATCAAGATAGCGATAATGGAGAGATATATGATAAAGAAAGAAATGAAATAAAGAACACAAAAGCACTACAAAAATAGTAGGGTGCTACCCACCAAATCATATAGGAGAGGAATAGAAATATTACCACCTCCACCAAGAGCTTACTGGCTAATGGAGGAGAAATGAGAGGACTCAATCCTCTATTGCAGTGGTGTTGGTTCCACACTTGCTCTACAAAGTTGACGCAGTGTTGTTAATGCTGCTATGGAGTCCAAGAGTGTTGCTTGAATGTTTGGGAAAGTGTGTAGAGAGTTGAATTCAATTCTTAAGCTTGTGAGGAAGGTTGCTTGAAGGGATGAAATGAAAGAATGAATAGTGAATTTGAAGGAGAGAATGAATAAAACGGCCATAGTCAGGTTGGTTAGTCAAAGGAGGTGTTACAAATAGACCTCCAATGAGAAGTGTAACGCCTTTGTAGGCTCCAGACGTAACAATTTTCCAGGGACGTAAACCTGCCACATAGATGTCTACGAGTCATGCAGGCGTCCGCAATAGTTATTCCTCTACTGAAACACAAAACAAATGCCATGTGGAACAAAGGCAGTAGGCTTATGTGGAATTTAGCCTTCAAATTTGGTTTTCCAAAGTGAAGAAGGGTAAATGCGGAATTTTCATAAGGGGTGCAAATTCGTTCCTATACAGAACCAAAGAATAAACCCTTTTCCACAAATAAATCATCTAATAAGGATAAGTCTACTTGTTCATATTGCAAGAAGCTTGGGCATGACAAACATTCTTCTTATAAGAAGAATCTTGATGAGTTTGAACATCTTCTCAAAAAGAATCAGATTGATTTTCCTTCTAGAATGTCTAATTCACCTTCTTCTTCTTCAAAATAGTCTAATAGGGAAAATATCATGCTAGTTTGGCTTCCACATAAGGAAATAAGGGTACACTCTTTATTATTTTTAGGTCATGGATCAAGGAGATGGCTTCTAGATCTGGGAGAATCTCATCACATGGAAACTTTGTAGTCTATATTCTCTTATTTTGAGACTTGTACTATGTCTCTTCTTTTAATGGTAAAAATACATACATGAGTGTACTTGAGAAAGGGTCTATTGGTTTTGTGGAGGGCACTTTCAATGATGTTTTGTGTGTACCTAATTTGACAAAAAATATTCTATCCATATATAAGATTACACATGGTGGAGATGGGAGGATTATAGAGTTTACTCCTTATATAGTTATCATTACTAACTTGGAGAGTAAATATTCTTTCTACTCGATAGTTGATCATTCATCTCGGTTATATACCTTTGTAAATTTTTCTTCTTGTGGTGAAATTGTTCTTTTGACTATTGATCATGCTCCTAATATGAACCATGATTCAAAGGATACATTCGGCTTCTTGAACTTGGGGGTTCTAACATAAAATCACATTCTTCAGCCTTGTATTTTATCTCCTCCATATTATGTTTCACTTGATGATGTCCATGTTAGCACAAGTTTTGCCTCTTGTGATTTAGTGCAACTGGATCTGCATGATCTTCCAATTACATCTACTTGGGATGCATACTTTACAAACATTGGTGGATTATTTTTTGAGTCCAAAATTTTTTATTTTAGAGACACCATTGAGCGAATACATCTTTTCTTTGATGGATATGGTCCTTCTTTAGTTGTTGCAATGGAATATTTTGACCCTCTTTTTTCATTCTCTACATGATCACTCTTTGTAGTTTGACATGAGTTTAGATACTTTTTGATAGAATTTCGAGAAGACTTCTTTATCTGTAGAGGATGTATCTTTTTCTTTGGAGTGTGTTTTACATCCATCTGTAGGAGATTCTAGATTTACATCAACAAAGACCTTTTCACTTGGGACAACACCGTGGTAGAAACCTCTTTAGGCATATGGTAGAGGTGAGCTATGAATGACTATAGAAGGTCAAGAGAGGTAGGGGGAATGAATTAGAGGGAATGGTGGAAGAAATGGAAGACATGGTGAATTGAGGGGATGGGAATGGATGTAGTGGAGGGAAGTGGAGTTGGAGAATGATAAGAGTCAATTGTAATGGGAGCAATGGAGGGAGTGAGAATTGAAGTAGTAATATCCACAAAGATATCGATGGGAGGAGGTGAGGAAGAGATAAAAGGAATGGTGGATGTGGGGGAACACATGGAAATGGGAGGAGAAGGTGGTGAAAAAATAGTAGAAGTGGGTGGAGGAGAAGAATCCTCCTGAACTTTAGTGGTTGGTTCCATTGAAATAGTCCCAACCCTTTAGCCCTTTTTCTTGATGTTTACTCCCCTTTGTTGTACTAGCTTTCCTCTTATACACCATTGGCTTGGTTTTGGGCTTCCTTTGTTCCTTAGACTTTTTGGTCTTACCCTTGTCTTTAGAAGGGGCTCTTGATTCTTTCTCTAGGGGTTCCTAACTAATCCCATCCTCTTCTTTAACATGCTCCTGTTCATGAAAATAATCTCACTTCTATATTTTTATAGGTTAGATCTACCCCTTGTACCATGAGTGCAAAAGCTTCAAGGGCTTCTACCCAATTCTTAGTCCTCCTTAGTAATGTATTTTTTATGATATCTAGATCAATTATTTATGCCTTAGTCTAGTTTGGAAGTGGAATTGGTTGACTTTCCTCTTCATTATATTCATCCTTCTATAGTAGCTTTTAATCATTTTGTACTTGATCCAATATGATAAAATGGCTAATATTCCTAACGTATTCAATAGTTACCAAGGAGTAAGTCCTTTTCCTAACCTCTAGGTCATCTTGGAAATTTTCATAGAAGTATTTGATATCCAACTTGTGCCCATGTTGTTTGCCCACCTATTTCTTTATTTTACCCAAAGGGTCAAAATATCTTCTTTGGCTATAAAAGTTGAAGCCAAAATTTTGCATCTCTACATCTAAATATTCGGCTAACTGAGCTAGGGGACAAGAATATAAACCCCGTCCAAATTCCAAAGTATATGGAACCCCTACCCTATATTTTATTTTCAACAATTGGTTTGAGACACAAAGTTTCCTTATCATATCTAACATTACAATTTTATCATTTGGATACTTGGGAAACGTATAGGGAGCCCCTAAGATTCGATCCATACTAAAATAGGTTAAATTAAGGAATTGGAAAAATCAATATCTAGTCCTTCTGAGCATCTCCATAGCTAAGGAGGAGAGCCTCTTGTTTAGGCTCCCTTGCAAGGTTTAAAATATGGACATCACAAATGTATCATTCACTCTTTTATATTGGGTTTTTGCAGTTTGCATTTATATCTGAAGGTAAGAGTCTAAGAAAATATGTTGATTTGGGCTATTACCAATAGGACCTAAGCAAGTTAATCCCGTGTATCTCAAGTTGGCCATGATAAGGTACACTATATAGGATTTCATGTTGAATATACTATTTTTTGCACTACTAAAAATTATTGATGGAGATTACCACTAATGATTTGGGCCCAAGGAAACCTTTCAAAAAGTTAAAATAGTAGAACAACTCTTTTATAGATTATCTTTGATTATTTAAATTCAAGAAGATATTTATTTTCTAATAGTAGATCATATCTTTTATACACTATCTTTGATTATTTAAATTCAAGGAGATCTTTTCTTTTCTAATAGTAGATCATTTCTTTTGTAAATTATCTTTGATTATTTAAATTCAATGAAGATCTTTGATTTTCTAGGTTATTGACCTTTTTGGATTGAACAACTATTTTAGAATATATATTTTTTAATTTAGCTTTAATGCAGCTACACATTAGGTGGGTGAGCACTTCTTTCCACTCTATGGAGGACTTTATGATAAAGTGAAAAAATTGAATAGTTCAAGAAAAGAGTTTAGCTTCTTTTTTTTCTCTTTTTTATATTAAAGTTGAAAAATTCATAGTTTTTATTCTATGTTTTATGTTTTGGATTTCTTTCTATTTAGATTATAGGGATGCAATTTTATATCTATTCAAACGATAATCTCTATACTTATTTATACAAAAATGTTGAGGAATATCAATTTTAATTTATTATGTTTATTCAAGAGTTATCCATCTCACTTTAGAATTATTTACACAATAACATTATGAGACTTCTTGATGCTATTCTACAATGCTTACTTTATTTTAGAACTAATTTATTTCATTATGTTGTTTGTTATATTTTTATTTGAAGAGTTATTTTACTTTATAAAAATCCATCATTTAATATTTCATTAATTATTTTATTTTATCTTTTACTCTAAATAGTTTAGTATGCATTATGTACATATATATTACTTTTTAAATGTTTCTTAAAATATATGTTGGTTATGTTTTGAATTGTATACAAATTTTAATGACATCATTATTGCTTACTTTCTTTTATTATAATATATTTACAAGTTATTTTTTTTGAGTATAGTATGGCTTATATTATACATATTAACAATTTTTGGGCATGCAACAATTCCCTTTGATTAAATAAAATGCAGAAAAATATAGACATCAAAACAAGATGATATAAATTTTACATAACTCTTCCTAATTAATTATTATTAAGTAGAATACATAGAAAGTCTTCCACTAATTGTTGAAGCCTCTCTTACTATTGTGGAGAAGAGAGTTGTCTACCCAAAAATAAAAAACCTTATACTCCTCCATAGTGCACTTCAACTTGAGCCCAAAGTGAACAACTTGTGGCATTCTCTTAACTCTACACTTTCCTTGAAGGATGCTTTATTAAACACGCCACAAATATTTCTTGTAGCCAACCCTTGATCATAGTTTTAAATGGTTAATAGGTCTTCCTTCTACCTAGATTTCAAGAGAGGAATTTAGTTTAGTTTAGTTTTTTATTTTTTATTTTTTTGCCTCTTTTCTTATATATATATATATATATATATCAAAAACATCAACAAATATCAATATTAAATTATTGTTTTTATTGAAGAATTATTTATTTCATTTTAAAATTATCTTCATTTTCTAAGAGTTACTTTTATTTGTTTTATTTACCCTGTACAAGGCTTTTGACATGGTCAATAAGCCAACACCTCCTCACACATTTCCCATTACCATCGATATTTTTGGTAATAATTCACATTTAAGTTTTGTGAGTGAGGAAAATTTTTTTGTCATAGTTGACTAGTCTTGTACGGAGGGGCGATTTTTACATTTTGTTGTAGTCTATAAAATCAAGGCTTCTTTTCGTTTTGCTACAACTTGCAAATGAAAGGGGGAGTATTTTTTGAATAATGGCGGTTTTTATTTTCTATTTTTGTCATGCTCTTGAGGTTTGGAAGACATACTTAATCTATGTCTTTATTATTTATCTCATGACATAAATGACATAAACTTGTAAGAACTCAACAATAAATAAGTTTATAAATTTTCACTCACATAAAGAACCACAAAAATTGAATGTGTGTTCCTTAGCAAGGGAATTTGGGAATTTTATACTTACACTAGATTATAAAATGTAATGGGGGGGTTGTGTAGAGCCTTGATTTAATAGCACGGTTATGGATCCTCATGATTCTTGCCACATGGTGTGTGTTGCCTTGAATTTTTTTTCTTTTGCAAGAGTGACTAGAGATTAGAGAGCATTGGGGCAAGAATGTACTGACTATGTTGTTAAATGTACCAAGATGACCAAGATCTATTGTAGTATGTGGGCCTATGGTGGGTCTACATAATGTATGATATTTAATATCATACACCAATGCTCATGGCACTCATGGAGCACTAGGATGCAAACACCTCTTCTTTCCATCTAACCATGGGAGATATGACCATCATGTTGGAGAATCTAGATCAGATCATTGAACTAACCATTCATGGATGGTGGGTGGCATATGATGAGGCCAGGATAGTATAGAATGTTGTACAAGGCCAATAGTATTATATTGGGTAGGTGGACCTAGTATATACCACCAACCACATCTACATCTGGTGGTTGGAGCAAGGGAAAGTGGTCACTCACATCATCTAGAGAGTGATAGTCCTTATAGTCACCCTTTGTGTCACAATGGATGGATGAAGCTCTCACCTATACGGGGGCCTCATCCATTGCATCTGAGAGATGGAGGAGCATAGGACTATCTATGCCAAGGGTAGGAAAATTATTTCTTATGTATACCATGACCTCAGGTGTTATGTACATTACAAGTATTATAGTCTCATAGCCTGTACGCTCCTACAAAATGGGGCATTTGCACATATCAAGTGTACCTGATCAATTAGGTTTCCCCAAGGCATAGCACCTAGTACACTAATTCCTCACGTGTACCTATTGGTCTATGAATGGTGATACAAGGAGCCTAATTTTTGGTCTTTAAATTTTGATTCTTTATGAGTAGAGGATATTAGATGGCACCCTTATAGGAGGATGGGGATCTATCCCACTGACAAGTGGTAGCTATAGCATATGCAATGTGATCAAATAACATTATTGTTCTATATTATTGGCACTAGGTTTACTGACAATTTAGTAAAATGCAATTGATCCCTTCAGCACTACCCACATACATTCAATCAACGAGGAGCATCACCTAGGTAGGAAATCATCATTGTCTAACCATTATTAACATCACTATTAGTGACAATGGGTCAGATAAAAATGACCAACCTCCCATCCTAGTGATTAACAACATCGATACCACCCATGGTTTTAGAGCATGCTACATGATGTATGACCCAACCCCAATTTTCCCTGCACATTTTGCCATGGGTAATATTGATGCATAATGGCTGGGATGAGAGGATCACAACAATGATGAAGACAAGGAGGGAAAAGCAGTAGTGGGTGGATCAGTGAAGAGGCCAAGACAATAGAAAAGAGTATCATCACCTCCACATGCGGTCCCAGTGTCATTGAAACCAACTTTGATGATATTCATTCCTCCTATGGCAGAAGTTGTAGTAGCAAGACCCAGTGTTGAACCACCATCTGATCCATACAAGTAAGCTAGGAACCTAGGTACGAGAATGGTTTATATTATTTCCTTTTAGTATCTTTTAGTTTAATTTATCTCACATATATTTATGAATATGCTTTTATATGATTCAATATTGATAGTGTCTACTTCTATGTGGTTACAATCGACACGCAGGAGTGGATTTCCTTCATTAGGTAATGCATTACCAAGGTTGCCAAAGTTGTGCCTATCCAGGGGAGCATCCTAGACACATATATGCCAGCATCAACGAGGTGATACATCCATATTTTTGAGCCTGTTGCACATCTGAGGACCACTTATGAGGAGGCACATGTGGAGACTATTAAGAGGGCCACTAACTTCACCACAGTAATTAGGTAGTGGAATCCATTCCCGATGAAGCTTCACACCATACAAGTTGAGTAAAATTAGACAATGACATGGGAAAAGAGTAATGAGAGTGTGTGTGATTTCCTTTACATCCCACTCAATGAACTTAGGAAGCAGGTGGAGGTTGTGTGATTGGGAATTGATCCCCAAGTATAGTTACTTTAGGAGGAGTTATAGTAGGTTGTTAGCTAGAGGTCATTCTTCGAGTGGAGGTCATTGAGCTACAAGGAGAGGTCTGTGGATTGCAACCATGGAGCATGTATGTGTCATAATCACATCGGTCACATTCACAAGCATCAGTCTAGCATCCACCTCTATCATCATCACCAACATAAAATGTCTCAGGGATCCATGCATTGGGGGTTAGAGGCCCATTTTGAATATGCCAAAATTTTTATACATATATTATTTTTTTATGGATAGACATGTACAAATATACAGTCACCATATTTTGATGCAATGGTGCAATACATGTAGATTACATTTTGATATATATATTTTTGAACACCCAAAATACTGAGAGGGGGGTGAATTATTATTCTATTAAAATTTTGAACATGACTTATCCAATCACCAAAGTATATTAACAAAAATAAGAAATGAAAGTATAAAACATCTACAAGATCACATAACACATGAACACCAAGATTTTTATGTGGAGAACCCAAAAAGGGAAAAACCATGATAAGGATTAGCTCACAATATATTATATCTAGATATAGTATATTACAGGGGCTCACTACCAAGACACACTATACTTATAAGGCTCATAGCTAGAATTATATACAAAACAAAGATGGTTACTTAGCCAAAATTTGAACTGATTAAAGTACACTTTTGTCGTGTTAAATTTTATTTCCTTTGAAGCTTTGAATATAAAGTACTACTCTACTTAGCATTTGCTCAACAATTCTACTCTTATTTTGATCTCACACCTATGAATTTTCATGTTCGCATTATCTAAGATCACTCAAACTAATGTGCCAATTATACTCCCTCATCCATCATTGCAACCCAAAATTGTATCACATATATATACCCAATTACATCTACATACATCAATTAGGTTGGCCTAATTAGATGTGACCAAAAACAATTCAAAATATCTTTATCAACTACATACTTAATTCAACAATCATCCTCACGCTTATATCAAATGTGTAATACATAACTTAGGTCGGCATGGACCTAAAAATAGATCCTACAAATATTCAAATTATATATTTAATCTTCACAACATATATAATGTATTAGGTCATCTAGGAATTAGACCTAATCACAAAAAAATTCAGTCATACATACACTTCTCCATGCAAGTGACTTTAAGACTCAATCTTTCTTCATATTTGCACTTAGCCAACACCAATAACTCTATCTTTAGAACCCAAATACAAAAAAATTCTTCTCAAGGAAATATAATCTCCCACACTAATATACTAAACAAAGAAATTACTGTGATACATAGAGCTAAACTATGTCATGCATAACTTCTAGAATATTTCAAAAAACATCACAAAATATTGATTTTCATTGTATCTAATGATCTTGAAAGCATGGTCAAAATCATAGAGTGAGATCACTTAGTGTGGTGGAGTGTGGACCCAAAAATTGACACACTAAACCAGAAAACCATCAGTAGAAGGACTTAGCTAATTTCATGTACAATCATATTTACCAAATCAACTAATGCTGTACACATATATGGGTGAACCCACAATAGTGGTTTAAAATTTGATGGAGGAAGTAAAACTAAAAAAAATGGTCCCATGGCAAAAAATTTGGTTTTAGGGGTTCATACGAACCTACAGGTTTGAGCGAACCCATTTAATTCTTGCCCCTCATTTCCAGCCCAAAAAACCAAATAAAATGCACATGGAAAGGTGGTTTGTTTGAACCAGGGTTTGAGTGAACCCTGGTTCAACCGAGTAACTGGGGGTTCGCTCGAACCCCCCTTTTCCCTCAGTCTCCTCATCATACACAAGAAAAAATCTAAATTTTTGCACTTCAGAGCTTGGGTTGAACATGAAAATGGCAGAGACTTCAAAAACAACCTGGAATTAGGTAGTCCTCGAAACAAGCTATCCAACAAATATATTTTAATATGTTTTGATTTTATTATGTATTTGTTTTTTTAGTTTTATTAAACATGGGTTTTTCACCAAAAATCAAGCTCTATGTTCTGCACATGTGGAAAAATAGCAGATTATCAAAAGAAAAATTGAAAAATATGAGTACACTAGATATTGAAATCCTTGATCCAACAAAAAGAAAAAAAAGAATTTTGATACATACAAAAAAAGTTACATGTTATACAATTGAGCTATGTTTGAATTGTAATTGGTTTGAATTTGAAACTTGATTAAAGAAAAAAAATTCAATAAAAAACTACCTAACCAAGTGGAAGAACTAGATATCAGAATTTAAAATCTAAATTCGAAAGAATTATAATTTTATCCTTCATGGAAAAAAAGTTATGCATTATATGGTGAGTGTCACTTTTTAAAAATGTTGTTTTTTGAAAAAAACTAGTTTTCGAGGGAGATGGAAAAAGAAGTGAAAAATGGTTCCAATAATTTTGAAAAAAATATATTTAGAATCTACAAACAAAATTTCACGAAACTCTAGTTTGCATCATCTTCAAATTCCTCATGGTTTAGCTGCTATAGGTGCCCAAAAGTGAAGATTTAGTTAAAAAAAATATTTCAGTGTCCAGTTTGGCCAAAAATTGTAAACCACTATTGTGGGATCACCCATATCTTTAGTAGAACTTCCAAATCATACTAGCTTGATCATAACAATGCCGACATCAATGAAAACACTAGGTCAAGCAGTAGTATGCAATTCATGCTCATGTTGTCAACATACCAAAACTTCCAACATATATATGAGATTTTATGTGGCATCATTTTGTTCTTATGTGTACTTTACTTTCATGTAATTCTATGTGATGGATTTATGTTTATAGATGTATTTTTATATTAGATGCTATCATGATCTAATAATACACATTGTATGTATGTTAATTAAATACAATGATGATCTAATTACCTAACCAAAAGACCTACTCAAATACAATGCATGGATTCATAGAATAATAAAAAACATGTATATATATAATTCCTAATTAAAGAAATTAATTACATATAAATGTTCACATCATAACGCAGAATGGAAAAAATGTGTTAATGAAAGAATTTCATAGCATAATGAACTAAAATAGTTGAGGGACACGTTTCATGCATATGCCACATAGACACTAGTGTAATATCGAAAAAGATGCATTGCATTGACATGTTCTTTTAGAGGCATTCCATCCATAGATGATAGTCCATAGGCACTAGAACCATACATGGAGATGATTATGTAAGGACCTAACCAATTAGGGCTAAAATTCTCCTTTTGATTAGGTGGTGCATTTACATTTCTTTTATTCTCAGAGAGAATGAGATCACCTACCTTGAAATTTTGAGAAACACCCTAATTGTAATGTTTGGAAACATACCAATGATAATCTTGGATATGTTTCAGGGCTTGCAATTGGTTCTCATCGAGCAATTCAAGAAGATATAGATGATCAACACAATAAGTTTCATTATCAAACAATCTTTTAATGGAAACTCACAAAGATGAAATTTCCAATTCTAAAGGAATAATAGCCTTGGCACTATACACGAGGTTTTAGAGAGTTACACCAATAGTCGTATGCATACTTGTGTGAAGAGATATGCCAATTTAGTATGCCAATCTGCACTGTGTTTATTAACTAGTTTTTGGAGAATCAACCCAAGAGTTTTATTAGACACTTCAACTTGGCCCTTAGATTGAGGATAGTATGGTGTAGAAAAATAATGTTGAATATGAAAATTTATAAGAATTTCTTCACCTCTTTGTTCTTAAATGAAGTACCATTATAAGAAACAAGGGTGGAAGACAATCTAGAACAAGCAATAATATTATTTAGAAGAAATCTCTAGAGATTTTTTCAGCACTCGTGGATAATAGCAGAACAATTTCAACCCATTTTTTAAACTAAAATTGAATAAGGTTCAAACTAACCATGAGAAGTAAATTACAATTAGAAAATTAAAAATGGTATGAACTAGAAATCTATCAAATATTTTCACACTTTATCATCATCATAACTAAAATTTATCTAGCATTGAAGAAAGGAACCATGCAAACATGAGAAATCATAAGTGAAACACCAAAATTCAATGCTTTTCTTGTATTTTATTTCAATTGTATTGTTACAACAATTGTTCAATCCTTTATAATAAGAAAATACTACCATTTTATAGGAAAGGGTAGAAAATCTCAAATAAAAATCAATGGTGAAGATTATCTCAACACCAAGGGCCAAGTTTACATTTGCATTTAATATTTGGAGAATTAAATTATTATTACATATTCATCACCATTCTCCAACTGAATTTGTTGCAAATTTACCTAAGGATATGTAAATTTATATTATATTATCTTTGCATTAAATTAAAGTTACAACATCCTAAAAAATCTAGGGCACAAATTCCTTAATATATTACATCAAAATACATCCAAAAACAACCAACCAATATGCCAAAAAGTGGTTATCAATGATCCTCCTTTTGATTCATCCTTCATAATAAAATTAACAAAAGCAATAAGCGTTGGAGTGACTTCATTAATAGGTTGACTAGTAACGACATGAATCGTACAACACTAAGCATTATACTAATCAATTAGTTGGTGTTGAAGATCCTTTTACCCAATAAAATTTGGAACCTTCACCAAAATTTGAGCGACCTCAGTCATGTAATCTATAGATAACTCTTCAATGGTATCCTTATGGATCACAAACTTCCGTTTTTGTTTCAAAACCTAATCATTTATTTCTTTGGAGGTATACACCTCGGTCTTTGTAATTTCCTTCAAAAATTTCTCGTAGGAGAACAAAACTTCCTTGATTTGAGCTCACATAAATCTTCTTTATTTCTTACTTGACCTATACTAATATTTCTCTTTGGAATTTCAAATAATGTATCCAATAGTGTGGCTCTTTAACCAATTATTTTCTTAAGATGCCTTGTTTTATCAAGACCTCATTAGGGAGCATTTGTAAGGCCTCATGTTTTGGAAATACTAAACCAGGATATTGCTCATTGCTGCTACAATTCTCCACTAACTTGTCCACCTCTTCCCTTAGAATAAGGAACTTATTATACACCTAGATAGAAATATCAATTGCTTTATTTCCATTATCAAATATATTCTTGAGCTAACCTTGGATGGAATGAGCCCAAGATCTCATATTTTCCATTTTTTCAACTTCATCCTTTGACAAGACAAGTTGAGTTATTGTTTTTCCTAGCTCACTCTGCATTGGAGTAACTAAATGTTGGATAAATGTAGTGAGTTTAGCTACTTGAGACTTCAACTCAGTTTTAGTTATCTCATTCTTATTTATACTCTACAAAATACTAGAGACAAATCCCTAAAATTCCTCTATGTCTTTATCTTAGTTGGTCTAGGACCTAAGTTTATAGTGAAATATTGAAGTCCTCAAGAAAAATTCTCTTATTACAAGATCTTCGATCTTGAGGAATCTTTGGTCATGTGAGACCTTATTTTTTCCCTTTTCTTCTACTTTGATCTCTTTACACTATTCAAAATAGCCTCTAGGATTAGCTTAGGAACTCCAATAATTAGCTTTATACTCTTTAGTTGCTCATCCAACTATTTGTGTAAATAGGTGTTTTACCTATCTAGGTCATTTTTACATGTTAAGTCTACTTAGGGCCTAGGAGGGAATCTTTCTAGTTAGCATTAGTTGTCACTAGATCTTATCTTATCTTTTGGCATTTAATGCTTGTGTTCTAAGTCATCTAGTATTTATTGGCATAGTTATCTCATTATATAGAATTAAGACACATGCCAAGATCTTTTTTCATCTTATCCCATGTTTTAACTTTATAAGAAAGCCATCATTTACACATCCTAGATAATTCAATTAAGTGTAAGCCAAATATATCACTACAATCTTGAATATTAGTTATTGGCTCTTGCATCCAATACTACAGATTTATTTTTCTTATTTTCTCTCTTGTAGAAGGTTATTTTTTTCTTTTGCAAATGATCCTTGAGGCTTGAGTCCTTGAGAAACTCTAACATGCTATCAAAGCTTCAAAATTTTAAAACCACTTCTCAAGTTTGAGGGCGATTCAAACATGATATTTTGTAGGGTACACATTGGGGAAAAACAAACCTCATGGTTGAGTTCAAAATACCCAAAACCTCCTATTTTTATACAAAATACTTGGTATTTTGGAAAAATGTTTCTTGGGCCAATTTTGAGGGTTTGGTAAAAATTTACCTTTTTATATCTATACATACAAATCCATATAGTAGGGATCCTTGCAAACCATACACATTGTACTATGGTTTGTAGTGTCATCAAAGAATATTTCCTATCCAATTGACGTATTCTTGACCTATGTACATCCTATATCATCACCTGCATAATTATTGGTACTTAGTCATACGAGGTTGTCAAGTCATGTCATTCGTCCAAGGTACAATGAAATTTTTTAAAATTATTTTTTATAAATTGTAGGTCAAAGTTTTTAATCTTTTGAAGTGTTAGCACTTGGTTCTACTTCCTCAGTGTGCATAGTCACCTAGAGAAGTGGAGGACTTAATGCCTTGATGATGCGACAACAAAACACCAACCTCTGACCATCATCACCTCCGTGGCACCACCCCCCGATGGGAACCTTTATTTTTACCCTTTACAACACCATGGTCAAATAAGTGACTAGGTGTTAAGTTCCCACAAACTTAAAATTTCCCCTCGGAGGCACTCACATGTTATTTTTCTATGAAGCATAGCTTTCCACTAGGGCATCAAAATTTTACAAACAAGATATCGATGGAAAGCTATATCCAAGAACTTCATAGTGGTGCAATCCATTTGTTTATATTTTTCCTTATAGGAATTTTATTTCTGGTTGAAGTCTGTGAATGGTAGCTCTAGACTTGCTGAAACATAGACAAACAAAACAATGTTAGTCATCAAACACATCTAGGAAATTCATTCAAATGCCAAGAACAAGAAACAAAACAAAGATAATCAAATAAGAACTATTAAATCTTGCTCAAAACATTCAAACCCTCAATCCCATGGGGGACTTAGTGCTATTTTGATGTGGAAAATAGCCCTTTCCCAATTCCTTACAACCTTGGATGATGAACTTCATGGTCCTTGATGAAAATTGACCATAACCTAGCTAAGATGGATGAAAGCTATGAAAACTTGGATTAAGTGTTGATGAATTTTCCCAAAACCTGTAGATAATGACTTTGCATAAAGTTCTAGATCCAAAATCAATAGAAGAGTCCTCCATTTATAGGAATGAAGGATGGAGGAATGAGAAACATAAAGAATGTGGGATTAAAGATGAACCAATAACAATGTGCCACTTGTCAACATGTTATTGGAGAGAGGTGGAGCACATTTTGATCAATGTGCAAATAAATGCAATTAGGTGGAAATTTGAAATTTGAAAGATGGCTTGTGGAGGAAGATGTGGAAGAGGAGTTAATGCCACTTCGCTCAAGAAGGACTTGTAAGAGATATAAATGCCATGTTGGAGGACAAGACCTTTTGGGAGGGAGATTTCAAAATGAGGGAATATTCCAACTAAATGCCCTTTTGAATGAAAATAGAAGAATTTATAAATCAATTAAATTGATTTACTTGTGGAAGTTGCAAAATCTAGAGGATTTGATGGATTAATGTTAGGATTTAATTAACTTAGATGGAAATTAGTTTGATTTGACACTTTGACTGAGATTTTTTGATTTATTTAAATCAAAATGAGAGGAATATGCATATTAGATTTAATTAAATAAAGTTTGATTTATTTAATTAAAAAGGGATGATGTTAGACTTAAATCAAATAAAGGTAAGTTTATTTAATTTAAAGAAGATGAAATATGATTTAATCAAATAGAGGGATTTATTTAATTAAAAGAGGAACATTAGGATTAATCAAATAAAATGGTTTATTTAATTAACAGAAGATAATGATTTAATCAAATAAAATGGATTTATTTAACTAATAGAGGAATTATGATGAATTTAATTAAATAATGGTTATTCAATTAAATGGTTAGTAAAGGAGATGATTTAAGTAGAATTGGTGTTAGTAAATCAGGATCAGGTGCACGATATCAATGAGTATAATTTATGTGTCTACATTTTGCCCCTCTTTGAAGCAATGTACCTATTGTGTTGATTCAAAGAATAACCTTGTTGAGATCAAAATTCAAAAAATTTCTTTATTTTTCAGATGCCCCACTACTTCCCCAGTGAAATAATTATGTGGTATACTGCCCCCTCAAGAGATCGGACAAAAATTTGGATTTTTGGGTGGTCTTGCGAAAAAAGACAAGCTAGCTGATGGGTCTAGAAAGACTCCAGGATATTGAAAATGTGCCAAAATATGGAAAAAGGATGCAAAATGAGCTTCAGTTGGGAAAAAATGGGATTAGGGGCACAAAACCCTAGTTTGACGGATAAAATGAGTCAAAAAACTCTAATTTTCATGCTTAAATAGCCCTTGATGGGTCGCTTTCAATTCATTTTCACATTCAGCCGTTCATATTTTCATCATTTTGAGCTCTAAACCTCAAGCAGAATGGCACAGAGAGTGCTTCTTCAACACATTTCCAATTGATTTTGAGTCTACCAGAGAATTCCAGGCACAAGACCACCAGTATGTTATCCTAACCTAACCTTTAATTTTTATTTTTGTGTGCATTTATTATGTTTTGAAGAGTCACAAAGTCTAACGTTGCTATATAGTGACACTAAAAGTGTATAATCAATGACACTAGGCTTCAAAGAGTGCTGATATTATGACTTGCGACATCACGTCACAGTTTAGCTTTTAGGGTACAAATTCCAAAGGGTGACGCCATTGCAAATGGAAATGCCACACTTCAGTTAGGTCTTTACGGTTTTTGGTCACATAGGCCCACAGATCAAACAACTATGTTGCGGCTTGGTTTACAGTTTAGGGTGTTCTAGTGTCAAAGTTTTGAGTTTCGAAAGAGCGACAACTTTGCAAATAGTGATGCATTTGTTGTTTCAGTATCACAAACTCTCAACAAGGTCCAGTCTTTTTGTGAAACATGACATTATGGCTTCCTGGGTGTAGGAGGTTAGAGATCTCATGCACTCACGTGAGCATCGACCCTCAGTGCTTTGTATATTGAGCGGGTTGCATGAGTTGCTATAGGAGCACCTTGGCATGATCGGTCTATGGTATTGCTTATGCGCCTGCCATAGGACCCATTTGGTGATGATGGCCACATTAGCTAAGCAATGGCATAGTGAGACTTCATCGTTTCATCTTCCCACCGTGCGAGGCGACTATCACATTGGAGGAGGTCTAACAGATTTTGTGATTTCCTATCCATGGCGAGAGGGTTATATATGACATGGATGCCAGCACAAATGCATGTTATGAGATCATTGGGATAGATGAGATTGTTTTCACTGAGGGACAAATTGATTGTGAGTACTATTGGGGTTGGGTGTCGACATCTCGACTGATTGTTGCAGCCATCATATCAGGACTTCTAGCTCTAAATCAGTGGTGGCAATATTTTAGTTGGGGATGGGGTCTAGATTAGGAGTGGATGTTGTTTAGGAGGTGTTGTTTTGCTCAGGGACCAGTGATGTTGGCCTCACTATACCATGATTTGCAGGAGTTCGCATATTGTGATAGAAAAGTTATTAGTGTCGAGGTCACACTTTTGCATATCTAGGCCTAGGAGCACATAACTGTGCTTTATCCATAGGTTACAATGGTCAACATCGAGCCTGATGACCCAATAGTTTGGAGATATAAGGGTGGCCTCACATTTACTCATATAGGATAGCCTAGGCTATGCCACTGGCAGAGAGTCTTGGATGAGATGACAACATTTACCTGGACACCTTGGCTATAGATGTCGGCTTGGTATGATGATGTACATTAGTTATTCTATTCCAGGTAGGACAGACTTATGTAGGGGTAGGAGCACACTATGATCAAGCACTACCTACCTAATAGGGTAGTGAGACAGTTTGGAGATGTCCAAGATAGGCCAAATGATCAGTATATGGCTATCTTTGCTTGGTCCACTAGAGAGACTACATGGGGTCAAACAATCCCAACATTAGATGAAGTGGATTCCTCAGGAACCTGGTAGCTAGGCCATGGGCCTATGATCATGGACAGGTAGATCTAGGAACTACACATTCCTATGATGATTGGTTCAGGCCTCCAGTCTACTTGATAGTTCCAAGGGAAGCACTTCCACGATGGAGACCCCAGAGTAGGATGGCCAGGTTCCCACAGGAGGATGAGGAGGAGGAGGAGGACCACCTCCACACCAGCCAGAGTTAGGGAGATGGGCATCAGCAAAGAGATCATCCCAAGGAATAGTAGCCACTTGTGAGGGACCAACAACCACTGGAGAGGGATGAACCATCGTAACCACCACCTCTGCCACCTCATCTTGATCAAAGAGATTCCCTGATATAATATCCGTAGGGTTAGATACAGGGGATCCAGGCTCACGTATAGACATTGACACTAGAGAGGGACCAATCCAGATACTAGGTTCTCACCACAGAGTGAGATCAAGAGAGGTGACAGTGACAGATGACAGAGCTATAGCTGGCCCAGGAGGTTGGTATGCTTCAATAGTTAGAGAGCATGGTTGCGGCATCATAGGGCAGGAAAATCCCCATGTGGATGTACCCTAAGGAAATACGGGAGGTTGAGTACAATAGGATCCCTTATCGATAGGCAGTGCCTCTGGTGGCTCAGGTGCTAGATTTTTCTCAGCAGACAGGGTACAGACAGGACCAGCCCAAGAGGCAGGCAAGTGAGGGGAGTAGCCACCAAGGCTATCTCACAGTTTTTATCAGTGATACTTGATTCTTTTTGAGATCCACAGGCTTCATTTTTTATAGCCCTATGGGAATTGTATACATTGATTGATACACACACATTTGGTCCTAATTTTGTACCATGACAGTTACTTTATTGATAAATATGATATGATTGATTCATTATATCATGTGTCCTATTTTATTTATGCATTTGGATGGATGCATTTATTTTTTAGTATCTTTTCTATGCACTTTTTATGATGATGTATGGAGTATGGATGTATGTATGAAAATGATTTTAGTATGTTTAGACTAATAGATCTATATTATGCCCCTAATGGATGATAACATATGTGACGATCATGAGATGTATGGGATGTTATGACCTGCTCCTTTCTTCTTCAGTATCTTTTTCATGAATGATATGATGATGTATGTATGGATGACATGATTCTTTTATGATTATGAAATGGATGTAAATGTATGGTTTATGAGATGCTTAGAATAACCAATCTATATTATGCAATGATGAAATGCAATGCATGTGAGATGATCAATGTTTCCTTTATGATATGATATTGATTATATGTAGCATGCTAACAGTTTGTGGATCCAACAAGTCCATGATATATGAGACTTTATTAGAGATGATGATGATGATGATAATGATGCATTGCTTATCAGGAATTGGGATTTTAAAAGGGATTACTTACCCTATGTTTGATAACACACATAGATACGATGCATGAAGGTATATAGAACCACGATGGCATTGTACTTAGTGTGATGGAATTTGACTCGATAATCAGATAGGAGTACTCTTGTTCACACCTGGCATATAGAACCTTATTCATAATGCAGTTCAAATATTCCAAACATCTTGTACTAAAACATAGAAAGGCTAGCCTTCCTATGTGGTCAACAAGACACCTAAAACACCCTCCCTTCAAACCAAACAAAGTAGGCATGACCAAGGTTATATTACAATAACATCCAATGAGCACAATAGATAAAAGATAATGATTGTTTCCCTATTCCTTTCTCTCTAAATCCCTTTGTTTGGACATCATCAAGAGGTCATTGGAATGAGCGCAATAAGATAAGTCAAAAGACAAGGATCAAGTAAGAAAACAAGCTAATGTTCTTCATACCGCTACCCAAGACTAAACTGTGGTGATGTCTAATGTTGATGTCCATTGTAGGAAGGATGCATCCTAGGACATGATCTTATTAGATGATTTGGAACAAACTAGATGTTGAGCTATTAGTACCAAGAGTTGACCAACTTGTTTACCTACTAACCTAAGCTTAATATTTTTTTGACGTTTGAGTTCACACTTTCAATTTGCTATACCTATTTCTAATTGCATTGCCAAAGGGTGAAGGTGACGATCAATTTATTATGAGTGGATGTTTATTGCAGGTGCAAGAAAAATAGGACACATGTTTTTTTTTGGGTTTTTTGAATCTTTTTGGTATTTTCAAGATTTTGCAACTGTTTTGATTTTTGAATTTTCCAATGTTTTTTGTATTTTTTTGAGATTTTGATTGAGAGACTAATCTAAAGACCTATCCTAGGGACCTCAAGGGCTGATCAAATATTATCCTTTCCTACGTTATACATGCAGAGACCACATAGTTTGACTAGCACAAACTCATTTATTGAGGAGATATGAACAATTGGATTGCTAGTGTATTGTGACAAACTCCTAAAGGACTGACCTAAGTGTCTTGGGGGATGATCAAATATCAACCTTGCCTACATTCAGAGCTCAGAGACCCATAGTTTGACAAGATGACTCCATTTTTTACTTTTTCAACTAACTTTTTTACTTGTTTTCTCTGGATTTTGATATGTTTTGAATATTTTTGGGTTTTTTTATTTTTTAATTTTCTAATGTTTTTTGATTTTTTTGATTCTAGAGAAGATCTCAAGCGTATACACAAATCTAATTTGATAAGAAAATTCCCCCAACATGATGCAATAGACTACTTTGATAAAGGCAAGACAAACTGACCTTGGGAATGGGCCGAGTAGTACTAGGAGGGATCATGATGCAAACATAGAATCAATCTATGATGTGGATGCGGATGGGTGATGGATGGATGTGATGGAAGTGTGATGAATGGATGATGGTGAATAAGCCATAGAAATCTTGATGGATGGAGAGTGCTTATTTACACAAGGTTCCCATTTGCCAAGTTTTCACCAAGGTACTTGCCCAAAGCACCACCGAAGTGGTTTTCACTAGAGGGTGATTTTTTTCTCTTTACTATTTTCAATCCTTTTTATGATTTTTTTGTTTTGGATTTTTATATTTTTATATTTTTTTGTATTTTTGGTTTACACCTTATAAGATTAGGCATAATTTTTTTTAAGATGGGAGCTATTCATGGGATTCTATAAAGGCTCCCCTTCGGGCATTAATAGCTGATATGCTACTGATTTGTAGCTCGCTGTGACCATGAAAGTTCCCAACCAATTGGGTTCAAACTTGCACTTGATATCTAGATTTGGTACATTTTTTTGATTCTCCTTTAGTACAAGCTCTGTGACTTGAAAGGTCTAACTCCTGATCTTCTTGTTGTAGCTCTGTTCGAGATGGTTCTAGTAGACCTACAAATGGTTTAAGGCATCCATGTGCCACTCATCTAGTAGTTCTAGCTAGTTCAACCATGATACTCGATATTCATCATCTCTGATGAGATTTTGCAATGATATTCTCAGGGATGGGAGCTCGATCTCAATGGGAAGGAAGGCTTCTGATCCATAGGCTAGGGAGAATGGGGTTGCACCTGTTGGTGTGTGGATACTTGTTCGAGAGGCCCATAAGGCAATATTTAGCTGCAGGTGCCATTCATGACCAAAGTCATTGACTGTTTTCTTGAGGATTTTTAAGATGGTTTTATTTTTAGCCTCAGCTTGGCCATTTCCTTGGGGATAGTACAGAGTGGAAAAGCAATGTTGGATTTTGAACTTTTGGCATAGGTCTTGAACATCCTATTTTTGAAAATTTTCTTGTTATCTGAGATAATGGCTTAACGGACTCCATAATGGCCCAAATTAGGTAGTTTAGGATGAACTTAGAAATTTTATTTCCCATGATGTAGATCATGGGAATGGCCTCTACCTAATTTGTGAAGTACTCCATGGTGGTGATGATGAACTTATGTCCACTGGATGAGCTGGGGGTGATTTTTTTGACGAGATCGAGCCCCCATTGTGAAAAGGGCCAAGGTGTAATGATCAGGTGGAGCTCCTGAGCTAGTGCATGGATGAGATCCCCATGCTACTAATACTGTAAACACCTTCGGACATAGTCGTGACCTTCCCTTTCCATTATAGGCCAATAGTACCCAGTCCTGAACAATTTCTTAGCCAAGGTCATACCACTCAAATGTGAACCAAAAAAGTCATTGTGTACCTTGGTTGAACCAATCAAAGCTTCCTCAGTGTTTAGGAATTGTAAAAGGGTTCCTTCAATGCTCCTAAGATATAGGGTATCTCTTAAGATAACAAAACAAGATGACTTTTTAACAAATTCTCTTTTAAGGTTCAGGGTGATATCAGCGGGGAGGACTCCTATTTTCAAGTAGGTGTATATATCATGATACTAGGGATCATCGGGACCAATGATTTTGCACACAAATTCAGACTTTGGTACCTCAAATGCTAGTACAAGAAGCTTCTCTACAAGGAATTCTTGCTTTGGGACATTGTATGAGATATCTAATAGTGATCCAATTGTTTCCATCGCATTTGATACTCTGTTATTTTTCTCTAGGTATCTACTCAAATGTAATATCAATGAGGAACTCTTTGAGGCTTTCCACTAGTTTCTTGTATGGGGTCAACTTGTCATCCTTCATTTGATATTTGTCATTGAACTAGTTGATGATAAGCTGTAAATCTCCATAGACTTTGAGTGTCATGATCTGCCACTGTACTACACTTCTCAACCCTATGATGAGAGCCTCATATTCTACAATGTTATTTGTGCACAAAAATGACAACTTATATGATTTAGGTATGTAATATCCTTGTGGTGTGATGAAGAAGACTCTCACTCCTGAATTGTGTTGTGTGTAGGATCCATTAAAGTACATTTTCCAGTGATCTTCTATACTTAGGTTAAAGATGGATTCATTGGGGAGCTCTAATACAAGTGGATTCTTTGAATATATTGATGCTTCTACCAGCTAATATGCAATTTCTTGTCCTTGAATGGCCTTGAATTTTGCATACTCAATGTCATGTTCTATTAGGATAATAACCATTTAGTTCTTCACCCTGTGAGCATTACTTTAGAAAGCAAGTACTTGAGAGGGACTATTTTTGCAATGAGTTTATCTAATGTGCTAGCATGTAATTTCTGAATTTTTGTGTTGTAAACATGACTGCTAACCAAGCTTTCTCAATGGATGTGTAATTCAGCTCATGCCCCACCATGGTTCATCTGATGTAGTAAGTAGCCCTCTCTTTCCCATTTTCATCACGTTGTGCCAAGAGAGCTCCAAGAGTTGCTATTGTTTTTTGATATATACAGGATCAAGGGATTTCCTTGAATTGGTGGCATGAGAACTGATGGTGTGAGTAAATACTCCTTGATTTTGTTGAAATTTTGGTTGCATTTCTCATCCCATTTGTATGCTACCACTTTGTGGAGTAGATGAGAATATGGGATAGCCTTTTCTAGTAGTTGTGCTATGAATTGATGGATGGATTGGAGTCTTCCTTGTAAGCCTCTTAGCTACTTCAATGTCCTTGGTGCCTGCATCTTGAGAATTGCTTTGAATTTGGCAAGACCTATCTCAATTCCTCTCATCGACATGATATACCCAAGGAGCTTTCCTGAATGTACCCTGAAGAAACACTTCTTTGGATTGAGTCTAACCTTGTATTCCTCTAGCCTATCGAAGATGGAGCCCAATGCTGCTATGTGATTGTGCCATTTCTTTGATTTAGCCAATATGTCATCCACATAATCTTCCATAGTTTTGTGAATCATATCATGGAAGATTAGTGTCATGGACCTTTGATAAGTAGCTCCTACATTCTTCATCCCAAATGTCATCATAATCCAGCAATATGTCCCCCATGGACAAGTGAAAGCCATTTTATGTTGGTCGTCCTTAGCTATCATGATCTGGTTGTAACCTGAGAATCCATCCATTAGCGATAGAATTTCATGTCCTACCATCATATCCACAATCATATCAATATTTGGGAGAGGGAAATCATGCTTGGGACATGCTTTGTTCAAATCTCTAAAGTTCGTGCAAATGCGGATGCCCCTAGTGGGCTTTGAAATAGGTACACGATTTGATACCCACTCTAGATAATCAATCAGTTGTATGAACCCTGCATCTAGGAGCTTCTATAATTCCATCTTGACCAACAATGCTATTTGGGGATGCATCTTTCTTAGTTTTTTTCTCGCAGGCTTTGCTTCAGGATATATAGTTAGGTGGTGAACCACAACTTCTAGATCAAGGCCAGGCATGTCGACATAGGTCCATGCAAAGTTTTTCTTTCTTTCTTTTAGGAATGATGCTAGGAGTTCTTCTTCTTTTGTCAAAAGTGATTCTACATAAAAGGTAATATGTTGTGTTTCCTCTATCCCTAGGTATATTGGATTGCACTTCTCTACTAAGACTGTTGACTTCTCCTGATGAATAGAATTTAGGGGAAGATTGAATCCCTCATCCTCTAGTGCCTCAAAGAGGTTTTCACCATTGGATGTTTCCTTTATTTTTACTATTTTTAGGTCAGAGAGTGCCATAGTGTGGTTTTCACTCAAAGACCTAGAGATTATTCTCAAATTTTCACTTTTGTGACTAAGGGATATAATCATTTCCCCATAATAGGCATGTGTGTCTAGCACAATATCAAACCCAGCTTTGTGATTTCCACATGGTATAGTATCCTGTAATCCCATGAATTCTGAGAGTGCCTCATCATTTTCAAATGTGTCCAAAATTGGTGGTCCTTGTTGGTCGTAATCGTTGAGGTCGGGATAGACTAAGTTTAGCTCATGGGTTTGGTTGTTTGTCTTAAAAGATAGGGTAATAAGCATGAGAAGGGAGAAATCCTTGAATAGCACGGGTAAGTCAATTATGGGATCCTCATCACTGTATACATAGGTTATTTCAAAGGTAAAGTTATCTATGGCTTGACCTGTGGATACTAGCAATTGAAGGGCGGATGCTGATAACTGAGGGGAATTTTTCACCTTTTTAACCAAGGCTTCTTTGTGAAGTATGGTTACGTCTAGAGGGGTAAATCTGAGGCCAAGATTTCTTATATGCTTCTCAGCGACAGTGGGTCCTAGCAAACCATTGTCATTCTCCTCAAGTTTCTTGTTCTTGTTGTAACCCATGCTAAGCATCATTTGTAGTCCTTTGTTGCTCTCATCCATGGGAAGATCAAGCACAAGCCTTTCATCTTGGTACAACAAAGTTGATATTTATTTTTCATCTACCACTTGCCAACTTAGGTCCCCCCCAACATTTGAATATGTCTTCAGATGGTTGAATTGTTTGAGTGATGGGTGGAGTGTTGGGTATGTTGGTGGGTGTTTGTTGCAAGCTCTATTGTGCAATCAATGCTTGTTGATATGCCTGCAATTGTTGTTGTTCCAACAATGCTTGTTGGTATTGTTGTTATTGTGCCAACAATGCTTGTTGTTGGGCTAATAATTAGGCTACTTCTTATTGCACTTGATAATGTTGCAAGGCTTACTGAGCTGCTTGGTATTTTGCTTGCACTTGCACTTATTGAGCTTGATATTGGGCTTGCACCTGAGCTTGAGCCTATTGGGAAACTTGTGCAACTTATGTAGCTTATGAAGCTTGAGCTGCTTATGTAGCTTGGGTAGTTTGGGCAGCTTGCTATTGTTGTAACAAAGCTTGAGCTTGGGAAACTTGTGCTTGTTGGGCTTGTTGTGCGGCTTTTTGTGCCTATGCTTGTTGAGTAGCTTGTGTGTTTTCTTCTTGTTGAGCTTGAAATTGTTAAATTTACTTTTGATAGGCTTGTTGAACTACTTGTAATGTGATGCTCTATTGGTTTTCCATGTTTTTTCTTGGTGGTGGTGGTGGAGGATTTAGAATTGTGTGAGACGTTGTCATGAGAGGTGTTGTTGAATTGATGATAGGAGTTTGCATGGTAAATGGTGTGATTGATATGATTGGTCCTTGAGAGACCATGTTTATGGATGGTGTTGTGATTGATTGGGTTGTTTGGATTGTTGCCACATGTTGTTGCGATATCGGTGGCATGATCAGAGGATTCAGTATAAGGGTTTGATTTATGATTGGGGGATTGTTTTGATTTTATTGATTGAGGATTAGTAAAGGGGGTTGCCCTAAACTGAGGAGTGGTGTGGATGTTAATGGTAAAGGTGGAAGTGGTGGGAAAATGGGTGGTGTGTTCCCTTGAGAAAATGATGATGACAAGGGATCAAAGATCCCTCCTTTTCCTTGTGAAGTCATGGGGAGAGAGACTTGTGTGTTAAGAGGGTATGTCGATGTTGTGTTGAAAGAGGATGGGTTGGTGGGGTCATGAAAGATAGTAGAACATATGGGTGTAGTGGATTTTGAAGAATGGATTGAACCAAGATGGTGTTTGCATCCAAATCTTGGTTTTTTACAAGGGGTTGTGTTTCAAGAGCATGAAGTAATGAGCTCCCCTTGTTTACAATTGGTTGAGTTGGAGGAAGAGATGATGTGGGTTGGGGGATGGGTTGAATGATGCTTTGGAATGAGGGTGTGAATGAGACCGGTGACATAATCCCAAGAGGTTTCTCCACAATATTGCTTACATAATAGTCAAAAGGGAGTTTAGCCCCTTTGCCAATTCTAGCATGTATTATGAAGGATTGAGCCTCATCATGGCATTGACAATTTTGTGATTTTTGGGGTTTTGGACCATTTCTATGATTTCATCTTGAGTCATCCCTAGAACATTGTTAGTTATATCTTCCACTTGGCCACCTTCCCCTTGAGGATCTTGTGAAAGTTGAGGAGGATTTAGTGGGGGATTGTTAGATCCACTGGGATTGATTTCAGGTGCAGTTTGACTCAAATCACTTGAAGTGGATGTTTCTTTGTTTTTTTCATGATCTTCTTATGTTGAAATATAGTTTGGACCATAAAATAATGATCAATTTTTAAGAATGTGGGAGGTGAATGTATAATTCCTTGGATTCATCTAACTTTAGGTACAAAAAAGAAAGTCTAAGATATTTAGGATCAAGGATGGTGATGAGATAGTGAAAGATGGATGATTTTGAATGATTTGAACTCTTAAGAGATCTTGAAGGAGATACTAGACTTTAGGACTTTTGGATTAGATGTTGGATTTGATTTTGGATCTTGATTTTGATTTGGTTTTATTTGATTTTGATTTTGGATTTTGATAATGGACTCATAAACTCCAAGAGGTTAGATTTTGTCTTGGAATAAAATTTTCCACAAGGTGATAATTTAACTAAGTGTATGAAGAAGGATGCATCTACACACACTTAGCCAAACAAAGATGATTTTGATTTGATTTCAAGAGGATTTTCCTAAAGTCTAGTATGAAGGATTTTTCCAAGATTTCCAAGAGTTATTTGTTAGATGGTTTTGATTTGATGCTTGAGGGATGGATGAGAGTATTGATTTTGTTCCTAAGATACTTAGAGAGAATCTTGTTTACTAGACCTAGGTTTTGGAGAACATGCTATACTTCCTATGTGAGATACTCAAACCTTTGAAAAAGTATTGGATTTTGAAAATAGTAAAATGAATAAAAATTTGGATTGTTCCTTGATGCACGTTTGTAAAAGTTGAAGACCAATCTCTCTCTAAATTCGTAAAGCATAGACAAACATTTCTTGAGAGCTTTTTGACTAAGACCTTTGGAATTTGGTTTTCAGATTTTGATCTTTCGGGAAATCATTTGGACAACACATGTGTGGGGTCCAATTGTTTCTTATCTTTTCTGAATGAGTTGTTTTTACCACAAACACTTTCTTGCCTTAGCTTTTCAAACTAAATGTCTAATGTCTCAATTTATTTTCATCCCACAAGTACCATTATGTGGAAATAAAGGAAATAAAGGTAATAGTTCCCTAATGTTGACTTTAGTCAAGAGAAAATTGATATTTAAATTTAAATGCTTAGAAGCCTCTAAGGATATAATCCCTAGGGAAAGCAATAGCACTTGGATTTCTTCAAAGGTATTTTCTTCCTCTAAAGGGTTTGAAATTTGATGACCATGGTTGAATGTTTGTTTTCCAATGTTTTAGATCCAATCAAAGTGTTTTGATTCCAAAATGATGCACAACCATAGGATAGAAAGAGAATATTTGTTGAATCCCCACTTGGATAATTATAGCTGCACTTATTCAAAGCGGATGACTAGAAGCTTCACCACACTAGCTCCCCTCCATGGTACACACTTCTTGAGTCAACCAAGCTTCACTTCTCATGAATCTCCCATGATGAAATTATCATCTCTACAAAGAACTACAAAAATGTGGGGTGGCTTAAGAGGTCCAACCTCTTGCACCAACAAATAGAAAGGGATTTTGGCTTCTACACAAATTGATTCTTAGTTAGGGTGATTGGGGACATGGCACTTTGTGAGCATCCAACAAGCCACTAAAGGCTTTAATTGATCCTACTAGGGGAACTTATAATTTTTAAGGTAGTACCCCATTCTGAAAGACACTATACGGCTAAGGCCTACATACCATGAGGACTTGACAATTTAGTCTTCTCCATTTGTATACTGGCCTGAGTGAAAAACCAATTGGTGTTGCCTTCGACTTCTCCTTTTAGATGTATCTCTTAGGTAGGCACCTCTAAAGATAAACAATATCAAGAAAGCACATTCATAGTTCGATCAATCTTTGTTGACATGAACAAAGAGAGAACACATGCGATATACCTAACTCACACTAGCAAGATTTTGTTCAATTTTAAGAGGCCCAAATTGAAGTGTGGAGGCAATCTTCTATACAAATTAATATCACCAAAATAATTTTGATTCTCAAGATCACCGTGAAGTATGAGTGAAGTGCATACGCCTTTTAAATGATTACATTGTAAAAAAGATTACAAAACATGAAAAACACATGTTCATTTTAACTTCAAAAGTAATAATGGATTCTTTTTAGAGCACCAAGATGAACTGTGAAGTTTGCTTGTTCAATTTTTAGATCCAAAAACAACTCTAATAATTTCCTAAATTTATTTTTAATCCCTTTGACTATTCTTTTTAAAACCCAAATGAAATATATTGAGTCCCAAAACTGAAGATGACAAAATCCTTAGGATGGAATTATAAATGTTTCCAAAGTGTTTAAAAACACTTGTTATAATAGAAAGAAGATGCCATAAGAAATGTTCTCCTTGCTTCCTCCTTTTCCTCTTGATTTCCTCAACCTACGAAAAATGGTTAATCCATAGAAAATAGAGACCTACAATAGGTTAAAAGTTCAAATTGATCAAATACAAAAAGCACATGTTAAAAACAACTCAAAGGCTGACTTTTATCACACCCTAGTGGCACAATTCACAAAGGTGTCATTGTTTGGTACAATGTCATTTTTTTAATTATTATTTATAAATCATAGGTCAAAGTTTTGAATCTTCCAAAGTGTTAGCACTTGGTTATACTTCCTTAGTGTGCATAGTCACCTAGAGGAGTGGAGGACTTAATGCCTTGATGATGCGACAACAACAAACCACCCTTCGACCATCATCACCTGGGTGGCGCCACCCCTCGATGGGAACCTTTATTTTTACCCTCTACAACACAATGGTCACATGAGTGACCAGGTGTTAAGAGCCCACAACCTTAAAATTTTCCCTTGGAGGCACTCACAAGTTATTTTTCTATGAAGCATATCTTTCCACTAGGGTATCAAAATTTTACAAACAAGATATTGATGGAAAGCTAGTTCCAAGAAATTCATAGTGGTGCAATCCATTTGTTTATATTTTTCCTCATATGAATTTTATTTCTAGTTGAAGTCTGTGAATGGTAGCTCTAGACCTACTCAAACATAGACAAACAACACAATGTTAGTCATCAAACACATCTAAAATAATCATTCCCCATGTAATTCATTCAAATGCCAAGAACAAGAAATGAAAAAAAGATAATCAAATAAGAACTATTAAATCTTGCTCAAAACATTAAAACCCTCAATCCCATGGGGGAATTGGTGCTATTTTGATGTGGAAAATAGCCTTTTCCCAATTCCTTGCAAGCTTGGATGATGAACTTCATGCTCCTTGATGAAAATTGACCATAACCTAGCTAAGATGGATGAAAGCTATGAAAACTTGGATGAAGTGTTGATGAATTTTCCCAAAACCTGTAGATAATGACTGTGCATAAAGTTCTAGATCCAAAATCAATAGAAGAGTCCTCCATTTATAGGAATGAAGGATGGAGGAATGAGAAACATAAAGAATGTGGGATTAAAGATGAACCAATAACAATGTGCCACTTGTCAGCATGCTATTGGAGAGAGCTAGAGCACATTTTGATCAATGTGCAAATAAATGCAATTAGGTGGAAATTTGAAATTTGAAAGATGGCTTGTGGAGGAAGATGTGGAAGATGAGTTAATGCCACTTGGCTCAAGAAAAAAGACTTGTAAGAGATATAAATTCCATGTTGGAGGACAAGACCTTTTGGGAGGGAGATTTCAAAATGAGGGAATATTCCAACTAGATGCCCTTTTGAATGAAAATAGAAGAATTTATAAATCAATTAAATTGATTTACTTGTGGAAGTTGCAAAATCTAGAGGATTTGATGGATTAGTGTTAGGAATTAATTAGCATTTTATTAACTTAGATGGAAATTAGTTTGATTTGACACTTTGAATTAGATTTTTTGATTTATTTAAATCAAAATGAGAGGAATATGCATATTAGATTTAATTAAATAAATTTTGATTTATTTAATTAAAAAGGGATGATGTTAGACTTAAATAAAATAAAGGTTTTGTTTATTTAATTTAAAGGAGATGAAATATGATTTAATCAAATAGGGGGATTTATTTAATTAAAAGAGGAACATTAGGATTAATCAAATAAAATTATTTATTTAATTTACAAAAGATAATGATTTAATCAAATAAAATTGATTTATTTAATTAACAGAGGAATTATGATGAATTTAATTAAATAAGGGTTATTCAATTAAATGGTTAGTAAAGGTTATGATTTAAGTAGAATTGGTGTTAGTAAATTAGGATCAAGTGCACGATATCAATCAGTATAATTTACATGTCTACATTTTGCCCCTCTTTGAACCAATCTACCTGTTGCGTTGATTCAAAGAATAACCTTGCCGAGATCAAAATTCAATTTTTATTTTATTTTTTTATATGCCCCACTACTAACGCAGTGTAAGAATTATGTTGGTATACTGGGCCCTTGAGAGATCAGATGAAAATTTGGATTTTTGGGTGATTTGGAGAAAAAAGAGGGCAAGCGGCTTGATAGGACTAGAAAGGCTCTAGGATGCTTAAAATGTTCCAAAACACGGAAAAAGGATGCAAATGATCTTCAATTGGGAAAAAATGGGATCTGGGAGATAAAACCCTAGTTTGATGGCTTAAATGGGTCTAAAAACCCTAATTTTCATTCTTAAATATCCCTTGAGGGGTCACTTTCAATTCATTTTCACATTCAGCCTGTGAGATTTTTATCATTTTGAGCTTTGACCCTCATGCAAAATGGCACAAAGAGTGCTTCCCCGACACATTTTCGAGCGAGTTCGAGTCTACCAGAGACTTCCATCCGCAATACCACTGGCATGTTATCCTAACCTGACCTTTAATTTCATTTTTTGTGCTCATTTATTACATTTTAAAGATTCACAAAGTCCAACGTCACTATATAGTGATGCTTAAAGTGTATAATCAACGACACTAGGCTTCAAAGAGTGTCGCTATTGTGACTTGCGACGTCGTGTCACAATTTAGATTTTAGGGTACAAACTCCAAAGGGAAATGCCATTGCAAATGGCGACACCATGCTTTAGTTAGGTCTTTAGGGTTTTCGATCAAATAGGCATGTGGATCAAACAATGACGTCACGATTGGGTTTGTAGTTTAGGGGGTTCAAGCATCATAGTTTATAGTTTCCAAAGAGTGACACCTTTGCAAATACTGACACATTTGTTGTTTTAGTATCGCAAACTTCAAATGGGGTCTAGTCTTTTTGGGAAACTTGATGTTGTGGCTTCATGGGTGTAGGAGGTTAGAGAGCCCATGCACTCACACGAGCATCAGCCCTCGGTGCTTAGTAGATTGAGTGGGTTGCATGAGTTGCTACAGGAACACCTAGGCACAATTGGTCTATGGTACATTGCTTATGTGCCTTCCATTAGGACCCATTTGGTGATGATGGCTGCATTAGCTGAGCGATGGCACAATGAAACTTCATCATTTCATCTTCCCACTGGTGAGGTGACTATCACATTGGAGTATGTTTGGTGGATTTTGTGATTGACCATCCACGGCGAGAGGGTTATATATGACATGGACACCGACATAGATGCATGTTATGAGATCATGGGTATAGATGAGATTGTTTTTGCTAAGGGACAGATTGATCTTAAGTACTACAGGGGTCGGGTGTCAACATTTTGACTGATTGTGGCAGTGATCATATCAGGACTTGTAGCTCTAGATTGGTAGGGATGATATTTTAGTCGAGGATGGTGTTTGGCTTGGGCGCAGATCCTGTTCAGGAGGTGCTATTTTTCTTGGGGACCAATGATGTTGGCCTCACTATACCATGATTTGCATGAGTTCGTGTATTGTGACAGCAGAGCAATTGTTGTCAAGGTCACAATTTTGCACATCTAGGCCTGGGAGCACATAATCGTGCTCCATCCATGAGTTACAATGGTCGACGTCGAGCTTGATGACCTAGTAGTTTGGAGGTATAGGGATGGCCTCACATTTACTCATACATAATCGCCTAGCCTACCCCACTGGTGAAGTGTCTTAGATGAGATGACAACATTTATTTGGAGACCTTGGCTATGCCACCTTGGTATGACAATGTACAATAATTATTCTACGCTAGGGAGGATAGACTTATGCAAGGGAGAAAGCAAACTATGATCGATCACTACCTACCTGATAGGGTAGCAAGACAATTTGGGAACGTCTAGGATAGGCTAGATGATCAATATATGGCTATCTTTGCTCGGTCCACTAGAGAGACTACATGGGGTCAGATGATCCTAGCATTAGATGTAGTGGAATCCTTCAGGAAGTTGGTAGCTAGGCCATGCACCTATGATCAGGGATAGGTAGATCCAGGCACTACATGTACCTATGATTGGTTCATGCCTCCAATTTGCTTGACAGTTCACGGGGAAAAACTTCCATGATAGAGATCGTGGGGTAAGATTTCTAGGAGGGGGAAATTTCCCCCAAGAGGAGGAGGAGGAGGAGGAGGAGGAGGAGGAGGAGGAGGAGGAGGAGGACCACCTCCACACTAGCAAGAGTCAGGGAGATGGGAATCATTAGAGAGATCAGCCCAGGAACAAGTATCCACCTGTGAGGGAACAACAACCACCGTAGAGGGACTAACCGCCACCACCACCACCTCGGGCACCTCAGCCCAATCAGAGAGATGCCCTGATATAGTAGCTGTAGGGGAAATACAAGGGCTCCAGGCTCAGGTATAGGCATTAACAACAGAGAGGGAGCAAGCCCTCACCATAGAGTAAGATTAGGTGAGGCAGTAGTGATTGATGATAGAGTTGCAGCTAGCCCAGGAGGTTGGAAGGCGTTAGGAGTTAGAGAGCATTATTGCAGCATCACAGGGTAGGACAATCCTTGTGAAAATGTACCATGAGGCAATGAAAGAGGTTGAGTACTATAGGATCCATTATCGACAAGCAGTGCCTCTAGTGGCTTTGGTGCCAGATTTTTCTCAGTAAATAGGGTACAAACAGGACAAGCCCAAGAGGCAAGTGGGTGAGGGGAGCAGATACCATGGCTAGCTCACACAACTTTTACCAATAATACTTGATTCTTTTTGAGATCCATAGGCTTCATTTTTGATAGCCCTGTGGGAATTTTATACATTGTTTGATACACATAAATATTTGATCCTGATTTTGTACAATGACAACTACTTTATTGATATATATGATATTATTGAATCATTATATGATGTGTCCTATTTTATTTATGCATTTGGATGGATATATTTACTTTTCTATATGCAATGTGATTCTATATTATGTGATGTGATGTGTGTATGATTTAGATGCTTATGGATGCATTTATTTTTTAGTATCATTTCTATGCACTTTTTATGATGTATGGAGTATCGATGTATGTATGCAAATGATTTTAATATGCTTAAACTAATGGATCTATATTATTCCCCTAATGGATGATATCATATGTTATGATCATGAGATGTATGGGATGTGATGACCTGCTCCTTTCTTCTTAGTATCTTTTTCATGTATAATATGATGATGTGTGTATGTATGACATGATGATGCTTTAATGATTATGCAATGGATGCAAATATATGCTTTATGAGATGCTTAGAATAACCAATATATATTATGCAATAATGAAATGAAATGCATGTGAGGTGATCAGTGTTTCCTTTATGATATGATATAGATTATATGATGCATGCTAATAGTTTGTGGATGCAAGATGGATGAATTGGTGATTATTTTGATTAACTATCATGGTACCTTGTTAGCGCGGAGAGAAGAAATAAGAAATGAGATGAAGACAAGAGGATCCAAAAAGTCCATGATCTACAAGACTTTATTAGAGATGATGATAATGATAATGATTTATTGCTTATTAAGAATAGGGATTTAAAAAGGGGTTACTTACCTTATGTTTGATAACATACATAGATATAATGCATCAAGGTATATAGAACCAGGATGGGGTTGTACCTAGTGTGATGGAATTTGACTCTACAATCAGATAGGAGTACTCTTGTTCACACTTGGCATATGGAACCTCATTCAGAATGCAGTTCAGATATTCCAAATATCTCATACCAAAACATAGAAAGGAAAGCCTTCCTATGTGGTCAACAAGACACCTAAAACACCCTCCCTTCAAACCAAAAAAAATAGGCATGACCAAGGTTATATTACAAGAACATCCAACAAGTACAACAGATAAAAGATAATGATCGTTGCTCTATTCCTTTCTCTATAAATCCCTTTGATTGGACATCATCAAGAGGTCATTGGAATGAGTGCAATAAGATAAGTCAAAATACAAGGATCAAGTAAACAAAATATCTAATGTTCTTCATACCGCTAGCCAAGACTAAACTATGGTGACGCCTAATATTGATGTCCATTGTAGGAAGGATGCATCCTAGTACATGATGTGATTATATGATTTGGAAAAAATTGGATGATGAGCTATTAGTACCAAGAGTTGACCAACTTGTTTACCTACTGACCTAAGCTTTATACTTTTTTGACGTTTGAGTTCACACTTTCAATTTGCTATACCTATTTTTGATTGCATTGCCAAAGGGTGAAGGTGATGATCAATTTATTATGAGTGGATGTTTATTGTGGGTGAAAGAAAAATGGGACAAATGATTTTTTGGGGGGTTTTTTTGAATCTTTTTGGTATTTTCAAGATTTTATAACTATTTTGATTTTTGAATTTGTTAATGTTTTTGGATTTTTCAAAGATTTTGACCAAGAGACTAACCTAAAGACCTATCCTAGAGGCTCTAAGGCCTTTCAATCACTCTATAGAACCAGAACTCATAATGGAGCTAGGCGAGCCAATTTTTGTGTTCAACACTATGCCTCAAGAAGCTCTCTTCCCGAGGATGAAAGCATGGTTTTGGGAAGTGAGTGCGATGTGCTAACGTCTCTTAGGTGTGCTAGTGTCTGTATGACTAAAGGACTGAAGAGACAAGGTTAAACATAGGAAAAAATACTAACAACCTAGCTAGTGGTTTTTAGGAGAACAAAATAACACTATGAACTAAAAAATGTATAGATGAATATGATAAAGTAAGTAGATTAAAGCTAGGGTGATAGGAATGATGTCACAAAAAATCTTGTTCGCTAGGTAGCTCCAAGTAACACATCCACCTACACACAATAAAGAGGAAAATTTTTGGGTGGCTATATAGGGGCCTACCTTAGTCAAACCCCCATTTAGGTGTTTCCACCTCCATGGACAACCAAGATAATGATATTGGAGAAATATATGATAAAAGAAAGAAATGAAGTAAAGAACACAAAAGCATTACAAAAATAGTAGGGTGTTAGCCACTGAATCATAAAGGAGAGGAGTAGAAATCTTAGCACCTCCACCAAGAGCTCATTGGTCAATCGAGGAGAAAATGAGATGACTCAAGCCTTTGTTGTAGTTGTGTTGGTTCCACACTCACTCTACAGAGTTGATAGTGTTTTTGTTGCCGCTATGGAGTGCAAGAGTGTTGCTTGAATGCTTGGAAGAGTGTGTAGAGAGATGAATTGAATGCTTAAGCTTGTGAGGAAGATTGCTTGAACTACTAAAATGGAAGAATGAATAGTGAATTTGAAGGAGAGAATGAAGATAACAACCATATTTGGGTTGGTTAGTCAAAGGGGGCATTACAAATCAACCTCCAATGAGAACTGTAATGCCTCTGTAGGCTCCAGATGTAGGAATCTTCTAGGGATGTAAGAATGTTGCGCATACATCTACACACTATACGGGCGTCCCTGAAAGTTATTCCTCTATTGACACACAAAACAACCACCATGTGGAATGAAGGTAGTAGGATTATGTGGAATTTAGCCTTCGAATTTGGTTTTCTAATGTGAAGAAGGGAAAAAGGGGAATTTGCATAAGGGGTACAAATTCGCTCTTATACATTTTTCCCCCACTTTAGCGAGCATGAATACTGATGAGTTCTTTAGTAAAGTAGATTGGAGAAGTATTAGAGTTAGAAATGTATACTTGAACCATCAAGGAAGTAGACCACAATATGGCAAACTCGAGAGTGCAAGAAAAGAAAAGGACTTCATAGCCTCGTAAAACTATAAAACTAAAGAATGAAAGTACCTCAAAGGCTCACAGTCATACAAGGAAGGTGTCCCCTAAGAACTCTCACATGGAGGATACCTGGAAAAGCTCCTTACAGGCCCGCAAACCTGCAAGGAAGTGTCCCCAAAGATCTCTCACATGGAAGAAGCTGGGAAAGCACCCTACAAACCCATAGACATGTAGGGAAGGTGTCCTCCAAGATCTCTTACATGAAGGAAACCAAGGAAAGCACCCTATAGACCCACAGATCTACAGGGAGGTATCCCCCAAGATCTCTCACATGGAAGAAACCCAAAGAAGTTCCTTATAGGCCCACAAACCTACCAGGAAGTGGCCCCCAAGATATCTCACATGGAGGAAGCTAGGAAAGCACCCTAAAAACCCACATCCCTGTAGGGAAGGTGTCCTAAAAAATCTCTCACATGAAGGAAACCCAAGAAAGTTCCCTACAAACCCCTGGACCTATAGGGAAGGTGTCATTCAAGATCTCTTGCATGAAATAAACTAAAGAAATCACCCTACAAACCCACATACCTATAGGGGAGCCACCCCCAAGAGCTCTTGCATGGAGAAAGCTCAAAGGAAGTGTCCTATAGGCCTGAAGACCTAGACAAAGGTATCCCCAAGATCTCTCACATGGAGGAAACTCGAAAGAAAGTGGAATCCCTAGAGTTGAAATGAAGCTTCATAGGTGCACGTGAAAAGTGACAAGTTTACTCGTAAATAGAACATCTCAGAAAGAAGCCATGTAAGCAAGCAGACATACAATTGCACAGACCATCGACAATTTGGAAAAATTTCAAAGGTGTCCCTTGGGAACCCTAGCATGAGGAAGGGGTCTACTCATGGGATGCACTATTCGAAAGTGTGAAGAAGATGTCTTTCTCTCAAATCAATTCATCGTCAAGTAATACTTTTGAAATATGTTCACTTCATCAAGGAATTTGAAAGGAAGAACATGCCCCCACACAATGGGTAGACTAAAGCTATTCCCAATTCTGAGGAAGGTTCTCAAATTATTTCTTATAAACCCATGATGAAGGAAACATATTCCATAAGGGTTTCAAGTCAAGAATTCCATTCTTCAAAAGAATTTTGTTAAGACTTTCGAGAAAATATTCATTGGTAATGAATGCATTTTTTGAAATTCAAGGTGTTGAAGAAGAGGTTTTGTCACACATATGAGGGACAACTCAAGAAAAGAAGACAGAAAGATAAAGGAAAAGAAAAAAAGAAAAGAAAAACACGAGTAGAGGGCGCAGGGGTGGCCTGATAGGTTGGGGTCAGAATTGCTCATAAATATATATATGTATAGTATATAAAATGAACTTCCATCAACCCCCTACTATATCAAGCCATGTGAAGAATGTACGAGAAGAAAAAGTAAAAATAAAAAATTGGGTCAACATGGAAGGGAAACCTAAATTCCCCCAATACTTTGCATCATCCCCAATTTATCAAAAATCAAGTCACAAACATGGAAGAATGATGATACAAATAGAAGAAGGTTTACGAAAAAAAAACTATTCCTATATCCAAGCACCAACAAGGGTGACAAGGGTCATCCAGGCACACATAACAGGATCATAGGGGAACAAGTCAGAACACATACACACACATATCTAATCTAAAGATAAAGAAGAGGTCATCTCCTAACATTGATGAACCAAGAGGTCATCCACTTCGCACTCTAGATCATTGTAGGGGGAAGGAGGATGAGCTTGTAGTGGTGGGATGTTAAGAGGAGGAGCATCTGACCCTCTCACAACAAGGGCTAAGGAAGAGGGCCTTGCAAGGTCCTCTCCACCGAGCTCTTTTGGAGATAGGGTTAGTGATTTTGTGAAGATTTCCAACAAGGTCGAAACCTCATCCAAAGTGTTAAACATGCACTTTGCATGAGTGTCATGTTTTACCTCAACAGATGAGGAAGGTTACTACTAGGCTCACTGAATGACTTGGGAGCGGTGACAAACTCTGGGGAAGCTGGGATTGGTTCCATCACTATGACAAAACAAGTTAGCATGAGGCCACCATTCAGAGAAGGTAGGCTTCTCTTTCATCCTCCTTTCCTAGAAGGACCACACTCCACCTTTTGCTTCATCGAGAAGGCCAACTCACCACAAATGAGGCAAGAGGTGAGGAGGAAACGGAGGAAAGAACCATAGTAGATACGACTGAGGTGTTCATCATATCAACGGGAATCGAGAAAGGTTATACATTTGGAAGGGACATAACAAAGGTGGCTCTATCGAAGGAGTGATGAACACTTGCATATTTTTGGGGTTAGGCACATTCACACTCGCAACGAAAGCCAGAAGTGATACAGAGTTGGTTTTGACAAAAGTAGAGGGGATGAGAGAGGAGAATGCAATAGGAGGCCTTGAAACAAGGGCACTCATCTCCTCTTCCTTCCTCTATAAGGCAACCTACTCATCCATGAGATCCTTTTGCAAATGCTTACACTCACGTACAAGGTGGTTTTTGCAACTCTTAGAACTAGAGGCAGGAGGTTGTGCAGGAACATAAGGCTCTTGCTCAACCATGGGAGTTTCCACTATAGCCATTTCTGGTGAGGAATAAACTCCTGAATAGGAGTAGGAGTAGGTTGAGAAGCATTGAGGGGAGTTGGATCAAGTGCCTTGGAAGCAGGCCTCTTCAAATTCATTGCTTTGGGAGTAGGAGCGGTAAGAGGCCACAGAGCTCAGGACATAGAGGAATCTCCATAGGGGCCTTTTCCTCTACCATATAGGTAGTACCATAGTTGAGGAAATTTAGTAGGGAGGTCTGATATCTTAATCTTGGGTCTACCCCAAGGAGAGACCGTCAAACTCAATGGGTAATGTGTGAGTTAAAATGTGCAAAGTGAACAAGATCACACAGGCAATGAAATGTATTGCATTAGAGAATTGAATCATAAAATTAATCTTATTGCAAGCAAAGAAAATTCCCTAAAATTGTTCCATTGTTTCCTATCTTCAGGGATTCATTAAATCATATTGGCTCTAAGATTTTTATATGCACTATGACTGTTTGAATAGCAACCCGAGGAACGAAATGTTGTAGAATGCAAGAATTTAATTCCTACATGATGATAAGCTATGTGATTTGTTGAATGATACTATGATATTAAATGATATAAATGATAATGATGATATGATAATGGATATGATGCAAATGCTATATAAAGCTACTTTGATAATGAAAATACAGCTATGAAACTAATCCCTGATTCTAAACTAAAATGCTTGTACAATGCAAATTGTTAAATGCTAAATTACTCTAAATGCTCTATGCTTGAACTCTAAATGCTCTCACAAAATTTCTGCATAGTAATTTTACTCAAGATGGGATTGCAAATGTTGTAGAATGAGGCTATATTTATACGATTTCAAAGGCATATTGTGATGTGGCATGATTCGACAGTTAGGATTTCAGCTTGAAAGATGAATGGCGGAGGATAAAAAGGTTAGAGGGAATCATGGAGGATGTTCCCTTTAGTAAAACACTTTGCCAAGTGTTGAAGGGAATCAATGGAGGAAGAGAGCCATGTGTCTCCAAGTTTGTTTCAAGTTTGTTGAGGATAATTCTAGTTTAGAAATTAGATTTATTTAAATTCATGAGACACAAGGTGAGGTGGAGGGTGAGGTGGCAGGAGGTTAGAAATTTAAGTAGAAATGTGACAAAATTGGATTTAAAAATTCAAATTTAGTGAGAGGGAATTAATCAAATAAAACAAATTAGTTAGATTTGTTTATTTAATTAAATCATGAAGAAAATGATTTTAGCAAAATTTAAGAGAGTGAAATATATAAATAAATTTAAAATTTATTTATAAGTAGATGAATTCAGAGGGTTTATTAATTAAATAGCTTGTATTTAATTAATTTATTATCCTGGCCGATTTTAGGTGTATACAGTTTACCCCTCTTTGAAGTTATATGTTTACACATTGCTTCAAAGAAAAATCTGAAATTTGTTGACAATTTTTTTTTTATATGCCCCAGAAGCTGAATTTCAAGTGATACTCGATATATGCCCCCTCGGGAGATAAATCGATGAATTTTTGAATTTTTAGGATTTTTTTGAATTTTTAGAAAATTTCAAAACTTGATGATGATTTGATGATTTTATGATATCTGAATGATTTATCTCTAGAAAAATGATGTCAAACCTACCAATTTGGATAATTGATTATTAAGCCCTTTTGAAAAATAAAATAAATCAATCCCATAAAAATACCACTTAATTAGCCTTTAAAAGGTTAAAACGATGTCATTAGAAGTTCATTTGTGCATTTTTATTTTGAAATTTGACTGTGATTGAGAAAATTTCAAGCAAGATGGTGATTCCCTACCACACACACCAATTCAAGAATGTGTGATATCACAACTGCCTGGCAGCGTATAGACCTCCGGTACGTACCCCAAAAACCTCGTGAATTTTGAAATTCATTTTTTCTGCATTTTTTCATTTTTAAATTCTCCTTTCCACATTTTAGCGAATAGGAAAACCAATGTAGCACATTGAATGATTGTTGTAGCACATCCAGTAGATTAGCACATAGGGTTAGTTTCGTAGTTCATTCATAGAGAGATGTAGTGCATCTAGGGAATTAGTGCTTAGAGCCAGATTGTTGGTGCATATGATAAATGTTCTAGTGCATGGGGTTTATTAGGACATAGGTGATGTAATTTAGTGCAATAGGTCATTGTTGTAGCTCATAGAATCATTTAGCGCATTGATTGAGAGGTTTAGCGCATTCATCAAATTTGATGGTGCATTCAGTAATTCGGTGCATTGAAACCCTGTTATGGCGCATCCATGAAATTTTCTAGCACATCGATCTTTTTAGCACTTTGCGTCACTATTTTAGCGCATCTAGGTCAAATTATTGTATTTTTAGATTAGACTCCTTGATTTTGTTGATTTTTTATCGCGTCAGCCTTTGATTTGATGATGATTGATGATGTTGATAGATGATGATTGATCTCATGATAGGTGAGATTCAATGATAGGATGTTGATCATTGAACTCATCATAGGAGAGGATCAATGATAGATTAACGATTTTCCTCATGATAGGTGAGGATCAATGATAGATTGATGATTTTCCTCATGATAGGTGAGGATCAATGATAGATGCTCATGAGATGCAATCAAAATATTATCAGAGCTGATTATATTTATAGGTTGACTGATGTTGATTGATTGATTTGCTGATTTGCTATATGTTGTGATGAAAGGAGCCTTTCTCAGTCCCATAGATTCAGGAGTGCTTCCCAAGGACCTGAGACTTGATTTCACATTTAGATCAGGCTAATCTAAATGTGATTGGCTAATGCAGATTGACTTCACTGATAGATATCCCCTAGCATTAGATTAGTAGGGGGCTTCTGATTGCATTAGCAGAGAGATGACACAGTGATCATAACACCTTCCACTTACCTATCACTGACATGACAGTGACACCAAAGGATGTTTACTGCATTTTGAGGATTCCAGTCATTGGGGAGCTGATTATTTATGATTTCACTAAGCAAGGAGGAATTAATGCACTACAAAGAGTGTTCAAGGATGATTAGATTTATAGTTACGAGATTCCATGGTGAGAGATGGTCGATGCATATGCGACATTTCTAGGTGTGCTTGTTGGTTTTATTGATGGATTTCTAAGTCTTGACCATAGGTCTAAGGGACTTTTAGTTGGATGGGGCCAAATACTCAAGAGTATGATCAAACAGGTAATAGATATGCTTGTGGATATTACATGCTTGCCCATTTATACCATGATCTACATTAGGTGGTCTATCTCAGAGGGGCCAATTTATCAGCTCGAGCCACATTGTTATAGAGATGGGCATGGAAGCATATAGTTGTCACCCAATGAGTTGTAGAGAGACATCATCCAACAAGGAGACCATACGTTCACACATATAGAGGTCCAGTTATCTAGCCTAAGCTGGGAAACCTAGAGTACTAGAGGAGAGTACTGGATGATCTTGAGATAGTGACATGGTGGCCCTACTTATACTATGAGGAGTGGCCAGAGGATGATACTAAGATGTCATTTTTGTGCTCATCAATGTACCTATTTTGGAGGATACAATTTATTATTCAGATGTTTTTTCTAAGGAGGGTATTGTGATAGCATGGCAGGGTATAGGGTATGCCCTAGGGAGTTGCTCATTATGCACAGTGATAGATTGGTGTGCCAGAGTGGGGACCCACTTTGTCCTAAGATGTTGTAATTAAGGAGTACCATGGTTTACATGCCATTATTTGGGATTCTCATCTAGAGGCCATAAAGAATCCTATATCTAAGGAGTATGCACAGTACCTCTTCACACATCCCTTCCCATGGATTTCTAGTCTAGATGAGCCAATGCCATTGTTGGATAATGAGGAGAGGGCAGTAGTACAAGTAAAGTGGTGAAGGAGAGATGGAGGAGATGAGGAGGAGGAGGAGGCAGAGAGCACTGATGATGGAGATGGGGATGGAGATGGTGGAGGTGATGGAGATGGTGATGGGGGTGATGGAGATGGAGGCGATGGTCGAGGAGTTAAGGGTGGTGTCAGGCCAGTGATAGATGTTTGAAACTTTAGAGTGCCTTGGAAGATGCAATCACTGGTGGTTACAACATATTAGGATGTAAAAATTAAATTACCCTCTCAGTAGCAGTAGACATAGATAGCTTCTCTACAAGCTCAGGTTTAGACAATGCAGGGACAATTAGCACAGTTATAGGGATATCTGCAGATATAGGCATAGGAACAAACATAGGCCCAAGCACAAATTTCCACTCTTACGTCCAAGAAGGATACCTTGAGGCAGTAGGTTGAGCAAGTAGAGGGCATGGCTGAGAGACTACAGAGGGTGGCTGAGGGCACAGGTACAACCGATTATCTAATAGAGGTACGGTGCTCTACTAGTGAGGCCAAGTACTAGAGGCTAAGATACCATCAGGTGGATCATCTAGACTGTTGGGAGAGTTACACACAATCTACTAGTGCATGCACTGATTCAAGGACTAACAGTAGGGGTGTTATAGGACCACCTCATAGGGATCTAGGTGCAGGACCATTAGGTAAAACTAGAGGTATAGGGCCAGCATTCTTAGGGGGGAGCACCAAATAGCTCCATGATGATCATTTGAGATGTACTTTAGACTGATGTATACATTGATTTAGTTGAGAGCTTATGGTTTCTGCCATTTTTTGATATTGTATCTCTCCACTTATTTGGACATCCTTGTACTCTTGACATTAAGATTTTTGAGATTATATGATATGCGGTGATGATTAGCGAGCTATGTTTCTATATGATTTATGCTGGATGCCTATGATGGATGCATTTAATTTCTATGTTATGATGCTTATATGATGTCTATATGATGCTTTAATATGCTTATGACAGGATTATGCATGGATGCAATGATAACATGATGAAATGATCATGCATGATTTATGTTTCTATATGTTCTTATAATGCTTTCACACTATATGGGATGGATGTAATTATGTAAATGAGATGCAATGTATGTTATTTTTGTGTTTTTCAAATGCAATTATATATGATGTAATTGCTAAATGGGATGAATTTCAGAATGTAAATTATATTTAATGTAGTTTCTTTTTGTGTTTTCTTGATGCAAATATATATGATGTAATGCATGAATGAATGGATGATGCCATAATTTTTTCTAATATATATACGATATGCAAATGATTATGCAACTTACATGAGAACAATATGTTTTTGTTTAATGTCAAGTGTAATAAACCCATTATTGATAGAGATACCATCATTGTGAAAATTGTGCTAGCCTTGGAAAACCCATAAATATAGTTGCAAAACTAATATGGATGCAATCTAACTTAACCATGCAGATCTAATATGTAAAGGTTGTCATCATAACCTCTAATTTTTTGTGCTTTTATCATCATTAAGCCTTTAAAATGTTGAAAGTGAGTACAAACATTGATGGTATAATTATACTATGATGACCTGAGTACTACTTCAATGATTTTTGATATTGCAAGTTAACACAAGCATCTTGGTATAATTAAATCGAGATGTCCTGAGCATTGCTTGCATAAACAGAAAAGAGTTAATCATTTTCCTATGCAATTTCGAAATGTAATCAGTGATACTTTGTAGAGCACATCTTGTGAAAATCTACACAGTAGTAAGGATTAACTCATAGACAACAAACAAAGAAAAATCATATTCCTTCCTAGCTCCTCTAGTTCAATACATCATCGAGTTGCTCCAAATATGATAACAAAAATCATAGTACAATAGTTAAACATTCATGTTAATGTGATAAATCCATGCTTCAAAGAAACATCATCCATTTAAAGTTTTCTTTGATTTGATTGATTTAGCTATTTGTTGTTTTACATGGATGCTTGATTTGCAAAGTTTTATGATCGATATTCAATGTTAATTTGCACTATGATTGTTGTGTTTGTTGTGTTGTCCTACTACTATTTTCCTATTGGTTTAAGCTCAAAGTTTTATTGCCCCCAATGAGTTCAGGACTTTTCCCTAGTCCAGGGTGAGACACGATCGCGATGCCCAAATATGTACATGAAGCTTTCTAATGATAGGCAGAATGATGGTGAAAGCGAATGGTGAAAGTGAATGTTCAACATGCTCAAATAGATGGAAAATCTAATCTATCACAAATAGCACCTATTGCCAAGTTTTCACTACTTGTTTTTATTGAACCTTTTTAGATTTTATGAATTTTTTGATTCTTTTGATTTTTCACTTTCTTTTTGTATTTTTCAATTTTTTACTTTTTTTTGTATTTTTTCAATTTTTTGCATTTTTTCAGTACTTTTTTTTTTTGTATTTTCTCAGGAATTTTTTTGATGCACTGGATGAATTAGGTATAGAACTTCTTGAGATGTATGTTGTTGAGGGGTTCATCAATCAAATCTCCTTTAGGCATAGACATCTGATATGCTCCTAATCTAAAGACTAATACAACGACAAAGGGACCTAGCCAGTTTGGTTGAAATTTTCCTTTCTTTTCTCTATCCTATTGATTGCAGGGATTTTCTTTCGAGACTAAGTCACCCACTTGAAATGTTCTTTTTTCCCTTTATGATTGTAACTTCTAGACATCCTCTGTTGATAGACTTTCAGATGATCAACTGCATGCTGACAACGTTCATCCAATAGTTCCAACTCTTGTAACCTAGACACCCAATAATCTTCATCTGAAATGATCCCCTTTAGTGACACACAAAGTGATGGTAGATCAACCTTAATAGGTAGAATGGACTTTGATCCATATACTAGAGCATAGGGTGTAGCTCCTGTCGAGGTGTAGGTACTAGTTCTGTAAGCCCACAAAGCAGGATTCAATTGAATGTGTCAGTCACGTCCAACATTGTTGATGATTTTCTTTAAGATTTTCAAGATGGTTTTGTTTGAGGCCTCAACCTATCGATTTCCTTAAGGGTAGTACGGTGTAGAAAACTGATGCTAGATATGAAATCACTCACAAAGTTCTTGGACATCCTGATTCTTGAAAGTCTTGTCGGTTATCCATGACAATGGATTGAGGAATTCCATACCGACAAATGATATAATTCAGGATGAAGGATGCAATTTGTTTTCTTGTGATGGTGGTTAAGGGAACAACTTCAATCCACTTTGTACAGTACTTCATGGCTGTGATGATGAACTTGTGTCCATTTGATGAAGGTGAATGAATTTTACCTACAAGATCCAGTCCCCATTGACAAAAAGGCCATGCTGATGCCAAAGGTTGTAATTCTTATGCTAGTGCAAGTATCAGGTTCCCATGGATTTGACATTTTTGGTAGTTCTTGACAAATTGAAAAGACTCCTTTTCGATATTCGACCAGTAATACCCAAATAGTAGGAGTTTTTTAGCTAAAGTTAGTCCACTTGAATGTGTACCATAGATACCTTCATGAACCTCACGTAAAACGGTTTCAGCTTCATTACATTCAAAAAACTGAAGGAGAGTACCATCAAAACCTCTTTGATAAAGTACATCAACTATGAGGGTATGCCGAGCTGCTTGTCAGATAAAGTTTCATTTCTAGTTTTAGGATAAATTTGGTGGTAGGGTATTGTATTTTAGATAGGGGTAGATTTCCCCATAAATAGAAGCATCAGCTTTGACTAGATGGTATTTGACTTGGGATTTGTGGTTATCATAGGTGGAAAAAATTGTTCCACCATGAACTCATAATAGGCTCATTTTTTAGGTATTTGTAGAAGGGAGGTAATGGTCGCCATAGTATCAACAAATTTGTTGTCCCCTCTTGGAATCTACTCAAATTTTATCTCCTCAAAGTACTTTTTGAAATCATCCACCATTTTCTTATATGGCATCAATTTTTCATCTTTTGTTTGGTAATCATCATTTACTTTATTTATGACTAGTTAGGAATTACCATAGACTTGCAATTCTATGATCTTCAATTCGACTACTACTTTTATTCCAATGTTCAATGCTTCATAATCGGCTGTTTTGTTAGTGCAAGAAAACATTAACCTATTGGACTTTGGAATGTTGTGTCTTTGAGGCGCGACAAATAAGATTCTTGTGCTTGATCAATGTTTGTGTAAGATCCATCAAAATATAACATCCACTATTGTGTTGACACTATTAGGACATCGACATTTGGAAATTCAATGCTCATGGGATTATCATCTTGTAATGGTGCTTTAGATAGTTGATCCGCTATGGCTTGACCTTTGATTGCTTTCCTATCCACATACTAGATATCAAACTCACTCAATATCATTACCCACTTGGCTAGTCTTCCTGTCAGGGAAGCTTTGCTAAGTAGATACTTCAATGGATACATTTTAGCTATGAGTTTGATGGTGTGAGTTAACATGTAATCTCTTAGTTGTTGAGTAGAAAATACTACTGCCATACAAGCTTTTTCAATAAAAGTGCAGTTGATGTCATAGGCATTCAAGGTACTACTAATGTAATAAATAGCCCTTTCTTTTCCCACATAATCTTTCTATGCTAGTAGAGGGCCCAAAGATACCTCTGTTGTTTCTATGTAGAGTAATAAATTTTTTCATTTAGTTGGTGGTACTAGTATGGGTGGTGACATCAAATACTATTTCAGTTGATTAAAAGATGCTTCACATTTTTCATCTTGTTTGAAAGAAATGTTCTTGTGTAGCAAATGGTTGAAAGGATGAGTTTTATCTGCCAGCTGTGTGATGAACCTCCTGATAGATTGGAATTATCCCTATAAAGATTTGAGTTGACTAATATTCTTGGGAGGGGGTGAAGCACAATACTGGTTTACAATTTGATGGAGGAAGGAAAATTGAGAAAAAATGACCCCATGGCAAAAAAATTGGTTTTAGGGGTTCAAATGTACCTATAAGTTTGACTAAACCAAAAAGGGGTTCGACCGAACTAGTGTTTGAGCGAACCCGTTAATTACTAGGCCCACATATTCTGTTGAAAAAACAAAAGAAAAATGCATATTGAAGGGGGTTTGAATGAACCCTGGTTCGCTCGAACCCCTGGGGGTTCGCTAGAACCCCCCTGGTTCTAGCGAACCCCCCTTTTCCTTGATTTTTGAAATTGTTCACAAAAAGACCTATTTTTTTACGCTTCGAAGCTTGGGTTGAGGATGAAAATGGAGGAGTCTTCAAAAACCCAACTAGAATCAAGTAGTCCTTAGAACGAGCTATCCAACGAATATAATTTTAATATGTTTTAATTTTATTTTGTATTTGGTTTTTTAGTTTGATTAAACATAGGTTTTTCATCGAAAATGAAGGTCTCTATTCTACACATGTGGAAAAATAGCAAATTATCAAAAAAAAAATTGAAAAATATGAGTGCACCAGATATTGAAGTCCTTAATCCAACACAAAAAAAAATAATTTCGATATATAGAAAAAAATTTACCCGTTATACAGTCACACTATGTCTGAATTATAATTGGTTTGACTTCGAAACTTGATTAAAGAAAAAATATTCAATAAAAAGCTATCTAACCAAGTGGAAGCATTAGATATCAAAGTTACAAATCTAAATTCTAAAGAATTATAATTTTATTCTTTATTGAAAAAAATTTATGCATTGTACGGTGTGCGTCACTTTTTAAAAATGTTGTTTTCTGAAAAAAACCAATTTTCATGGGAGATGGAAAAGAAGTGCAATTTGATTCCAAAATTTTTGAAAAAAATATTTTTAGAATCTACAGTAAAATGTGATGAGACTCTAGTTTACATCATCTTCAAATTCCTCATGATTTAGCCGCTATAGGTGCCCGAATGTGAAGATTTAGTTAAAATAATAATTTAAGTGTCCAGTTTGGCCAAAAATTGTAAACCACTATTGTGGGATCACCTGAGGAGGCATCTCCATGATGGCCTTGACTTTTGTTGGATCTACCTCAATACCTTTAGCTGATACTATATATCCCAAAAGTTTAGTTGATGTCATGTCAAATACACATTTCTTACGGTTTAATCTCACATTGAATTTCTCCAATTTGGCAAAGATTTTATCTAGAATTTCTAGATGTCCCTCTCTAGTGAATTATTTTTCCAACAAGTCATCTACATAGTCCTCCATAAAGGTGTGCACATGTCATGGAAGATGGTTGTCATCACTCTCTGATATGTGGCTCCAGCACTTTTCAACCCAAAAGGAATCATGTTCTAGAAAAATATTCCCCTTGAAAATATGTGAAGGTTGTCTTATCTTGATCTTCTGGTGCTATTTTTATCTAATTGTAACTATAAAATCCATCCATGAGTGAGCATTTCATGTCCATCTATCAAATCTACAATGATCTTAATGTTAGGCAAAGGAAAATCATCTTTTTGGAAAGCCTTGTTGAGATCTCTAAAATTCATACATATCCTGATGCTATGGTTAGGTTTAGAAAGTGGCACAATGTTTGAGATCCATTCACCATAATCAATAGGTTAGATAAATCCCACATCCAATAGTTTCTTCAATTCAACTTTCATTCAAAGGGTGATATGGGGATTCCCTTTTCTCAACTTTTTTTTCATTGGCTTTACTCTAGGTGGTAGAGATAAATGATGCATGATAAGTTTTGGATCCATACCTCGCATGTCAGTGTATGACCAAGAAAAGTTGATTTGTCTCTCCTCAAAGAATTTGGTAAAGCTTGGTTTTTCTTCCTCTATCATGGATGCTACTAGATGTAAAGTCTTTACTATATTAGTTGTACAAATGTTGATGCATTATGTAGGTTCAATCAGCACTGAAGATCTCTCATAATAGTCTTGGGGAAGAGTGTCAAATCTCCCATCTTTTGGTGCCTCAAAGAGGTTTTCATCGTCATATGTGCTCTTTATTTTTACTTTTTCTTGATCTAATACTTCCATTAAATGGTTTTCACCATTAGATCAATTTTTGATATTCATTGTTTTACAAATGAGAGTTTTGGAACTCCCCTTGTCTGAAGCTTCATTATGAGATTCAATGATGGAACATGTTTCAGGATTATCAAAGCAAAGGAAGTTCATAATGGCGTCATCATTTGGAAAGATAGGTATGTCAAGCAACTCGGTTTGGTACTAGTCAATTAGTTTGGGGTGTACCAATGGAAAAGAATCATCAAATTGGCTAAGGTCAAAAGGGGTAAGTGTCATGATGGCAACACCATCAAAGTGTTCAATAGAAATATCAAGGTCTATGATGTTCCTCTCTTCTAAAGTATCTATCTCACTTGAAGTCTGATTGTCTTCACTTGAGTCATTGATATGTTGTGATCCAATTTCAAGGGGTCTAGAACTCGAGCTTTGTCCCTCCATACGTGTTGGTGCATACTTTTGTATCACATCAATTTCTTTATCCTGACAAGATTCTTCAGAGAGGGAATCCCATTCATAGTCATTGGAATCTATTTTGGAACTCTCTTAATTGAAGTATTCTCTCAACAATCTATTACCTGGTTTCTTCTTTGGACTATTCTCTGTATCCTAGTCTCATTTTGTCCTTTGAATTGATTATGGTAGGTTGTATTGGTTCTATGATACACTTTTTTCTTTTTCTGACATGACCTTTTCCATCATATCCCATCTTCTCTAGGATTGTAAAACCTTTACCATATGGTTCAGTTAGCACATTGTATGTTGATGTTTGTGATGATTCTTCATCCTTGTATAACTAGTTTAAAACATCTTTGTCTTCAGATTCATTAACTAAAGTGCCTGCTTTTACAAACTTTCCATCAAAAATCATGGTTGGTTGTGAGGATTGTCTTGATGTGGATGGCTGCCCATATATCTTAGGAGAATATAGTAGCTGTGAAAGACATAAGGATTTCTCAAATGAATATTCCCCCATGCCTTTGTCTTTTAATTGGATATTTTTCTCAAATTGTTTTGATAAGGAGTTGAGTTGACCTTCATGATTTGGAGTAGAATCGCTGATACCTTTGTCTATTGACTAAACCTTTTCCTCAAGCTGATTTGACGAGAAATTTGATTGAATTTCGTTACTTGGTGGAGTAGAATCACTGATACCTTTGTCTTTTGACTGGTCCTTTTTCTCAACTCACTTTGACAAGGAGTTTGATTGTCTTTCATTGTTGGATGAAGTAGGAGTTGGAGCTTCCCTATTATGTGGCACAAAAGTATCTTGGGTTGTTTTAAGTGTGTTGCAATATTGGCAGTTTTTGGAATCAGCTGAAATGGTCATTTCCTATCCATTGAAAGGGAATTTCAAACACTAGTGATATGTTGATGGCACTGCTTGCATCTTGTGAATCCAAGGACATCCCAAAAGTATGTTGTATGTCAACTCCTTTTCCAACACATGACATATTATGTCTTTTACAACTACTGCCACTTGAATTGGTAAGAAAATTAATCTTTGGGAGGATCTCTCTTCATCATTATAGGATTTTATAGTGATTTTCCTTCTAGCATCAATTGTATTTTCTGAATATCCAAGTGTATAGATAAGTTTTAAAGTGCAGATATTTAGGCCAGCTCTGCCATCTATTAGAACATGTTTGACCCGATGTTTGTGAATTAAAACCTCAATGTGTAGGTCAGCATTGTGTGGATGGGTGATTGATACATCATCATGTTCAAAAAATGATAAGAAATGAGGTGTGGTCAAGTGTCCTGCCATAGCTTGAAATTGGAAAAATTCCAGGTTATTTGGTACTATGGCGGCTACAAGAGCTTGTTCTAAAATTTATTTGTGAGCTAGTGATATTTTGAGGAGTTCTAATATGGATATTTGAGCTGGTATTTTCTACAATTGATCAACTATGTTGTATTGTGTTGCAGGGGAAACAGGTGTTTTAGTTGTAGCTCCTTTCAATATTACTTTGGCTTGCCCCCTTTTGGTTTCATTGATTGGTAAATTACCTTGTTTTTCTCTAATTTTAATGACATTAATCTGATTATCATTTGCAGCAACATGTGTGATCAGATTTATTGGTATGATGCATTGATTTGATGGACTTTGGTGTTGGTTTCATTAAAATGAATTTCAACTATAACAATGTTTTTTTCATGCTCAATTATGATGTCATCAATTAGATTATTAGTTGCAATAATGTCTTTTTGGCCCTTGATTTTGATGTCACTAGTTCGGTGTTCTCCAATTGGTATGATGTCATTGATCTGATGTGATGTGGGGCACTGATATCATGGTGATGATTTTTAGCAGTGACATTTTTTCTTTGGCCCTTGATTTTGATGTCCCTAGTTTGATTCCCAACTACAATGATGTCATTTTGGCCCTTGATTTTGATGTCCTTAGCTTGATGTTCAACTACAATAATGTCTCTTCGGCCCTTGATTTCGATGTCCCTAGTTTGATGCTCAACTACCTCAATATAATGAATGGTAGAATCATAAACATAGTTCACATTTTTGCCTTTGGTGTTTGATGAAGAGGACTCCCCCTTTTTTTAGTTTGGTAAAGGATTCTTGAATGCTCCATGATCATTGTTTGTTTGGGGTCCTACAAATATTGTCTTGTTATCAATCAATTCTTATATCAAATATTTCAATTGCATACAATCATTTATCTTGTGTCCTTTGTTTCTATGAAAGTCACAATAGTGTGCATCATTCCACCATGAAGGTTTAACTCTTGGTTCCCAATCTCTTTCCTCTAGTAATGTTATAACCTTTCTTGCAAGAAGCTCCTTTAATGTTGATTCTAATGACTGTCCCAAAGGTGTGAATCTTCTTCAATTTGAGGATGTTGGATATGGTGGTGGTTTAGATTCAATATTGCTTGGATTGTTATTTTGATTGATGTTTTGGTTGTTGTTTTGATTGCTAATTGGGTTGTTGTTTTGACTGGTTTTGGTGGAAAGTGTTGTCAAGTTAAATACAGGTTATACATTTTGTGTTTCAGTTGAAGTATCATTGTTACCAACATTCTTGTTTTTTTTTCCAAAAATTTGTTTATCATTGCTATTATAATTGTTGGCAGAATTTGTTGAGTTGTTTCCTTCATTGTAGATCTTTAAGACTCCTCTCTTTACCAAAGCTTCTTCAATTTTGATTCCATTTTCAATCATTTTCTCAAAGGTAGGTGGAAATTGTAATTCAAGTCTATAGCTCATCTCATCATTTAGATTGTCAATGAATATTTCTATATTTTCCTTTTCAGGTATGCGACAAGAATATCTTGCAAATAGTCTTCTCCATCTTTGTAAAAAATGAGGAATGATTCACCCTTTTTCTACTTTGTGTTGCAAAGGTATTTCATGGTTATCTCATCTTGGATGTTGTAGGAATATTGGGTGATGAATTTGTTAACCAAATCTTCAAAGGTTTTAATTGGTGGTGCAAGTTTGGAGAACCATTCCATGCATTGTCCTCCTAAGCTATGTGGAAACAATCTCATCAAGTAAGTCTCTTCGTGTGCAAATTCAAGACTCATGGTTCAAAATTCCCTTATATGATCTATAGGATCTATTTTACCATTGTATTTATCATACTTTGGGAATTCACAATGTTTGGGAAAAGGAATCATGTTGACACTTTAATCAAAAGGATATGGACAAATTTATTGCAACAGATATCTTTTTAAGTTTCCCCTTTGCATATCTTCAATCTACTATTGGAGGTTTTTCATTTGATGAGTTAATGCAACCACTGGATCTATATTTGAGGGATCATTTTTAGTCTTTTTAGGAGTTGATTTAAATCGATTAACATCAAAGTCATGTGGAAGTTTGATACCTTGATTAGCTAGCATTAGGAAGTATTTTTCACCATCTCTTTCAAAAATATTTTCTAGGAACTTGTGGAAATTTGGATCTTGTTGAGAATGTTGGATGTCTTCCTTAGTTATTTCCTCACCTTCAGTTTGGTGGATTTTATGGAAAGGATTTTATTTAGCTTCAGCCATGGTGTTCTGAGTTTCAAATTTTTTCTTTGAGTTTTTTCTTTTGTAGTCTTGTTTGAACGGGCATGCAAGTGTTATAATTTAACTAAACTTTGATCTTTGTTTGGAGGAGTGCCAAGGATAAAAACTAAGTCAAATAGAATGACAAACTCTATTGATGAGACTAAGTTTAATCTAATTATATAGCATTGTTTCATGATGAAAGGATGACAAATCCTGATGATGAAACTTGGCTTAACAATCAAAGGTATGATAAGTTTGATGATTTAGGAACTTTAAGGTGTTAGATCTTGGTTTAGCTTGAATAATTTCACTTGTAAAGGTTAGTTTCAACAAGTTTAAGGCTCTGGTGTGACTGAGGAATGATTATGTGTTGACATGGATCCTTAATTCTGGTTCAAACTATCGAATAGGGGATGAATTTAACTCTTTGGTTTTGAATTTATTGGATTTTCCAAAATAGGGTATGGATGCACTAGAAAATAGCCTAGATGGACTAGACTATACCCAAGATGTGCTGGAAAATAGACTCAATGCACTGAAGAACGGACCAAATGCGTTAGAGAATGTATTGAATGCACTAAAAGTTGGACTCAATGCATTGGACAATGACTCAGATGCCCTAGAAAATGGACTATATGCGCCCGAAAAAGCTAGGGATGCACTAGAATGCCCCTAAGTATGATGATTTTAACTTGGTATTATGTAGATGAATGCACTGCACAATTTTGTAGATGCGCTAGAATATGGAACCTATGCACCAAAAAGTGACCTAGATGTGCTAAGATAAAGCAAGGATGCACTAGACTTCCCCTCCTAAATGTGATTTCAACTAGGTGATCTGTAGGTGAATGCGCTAAGCAATTTTGCAAATGTGTTGGAGGATGGAACATATGCGCTAGAAAATGACCTAGATGCACTAAAAGATGAACCAAATGCACTGAAAACTGACTCAGATGTTCCAAAAAATGGAGTGTATGCACCAAAATAGGGAATGGATGTGCTAATCTGGAAGTGTTTGGTGTTTTTGCAAATCTATCTAGTTATTTGGATTTGAATCTATGAATGTGATGTTTCCATTGAATATTTTTCTGAATAGTGACTTTTGCTTGCTTTTTCTAGTTTGTAAATTATGGGAATTAAGTGCTTAAATGGATGATTTCTTGAATTATGACTTCAAACATAGCAGTAATTTATCAAACAATTATTTCCACCTAGGAACTAAACATTGAGTGTGTATTCAAGAATCTGGTCTGATTCTTTCGATTTCCACAGGTATAAAACAAGAGAAGACAATTCAAGCACTTTTCTATTCTCAAGGGTCACTTAAAATACCACAACCCACATGTTAGAACCATGTCATCTCACACAGTCATGTCACCCCCTAAAGGGCGCTCATGTTTTTTTGTTTCCTGGGTCTTAAACAAGGTCAAATTCTCCACCTTTGTCCAATAATCCCTAATGGTTATATGGTGAGTGTCTTGGGGGTAGATTCTTCCCTCCCCTTGCACTGTGATATTAGAAGTGTTCAGAGACTGACTTGGCTGGCTTCCACACTAAGTTTCATACAAAGGGTTTCCGTTCAGTGTGAAAAATAGATAAACTCCCTCAGGAGATCTCCCAACCTTTAGAACAAAGGCTTTGGGGATGGTTATCTTGCACACTACAGTTGAAATGTGGACTTTCCCCAAATTTTCTTTTGATTATAGAGGGTTGGAAAACTTGGTTGTAGTTGTTCCCACTTAGGTTGTTCCCATAGGGTGAGTAATTTTTCCCACTATGGTAGGCCTTCTAAAGGTGTTAACAAAGCATAAAATAGTGATTCTGACATTCTGGTCACCTAGTTAAGGGGAGAGCATAGGCCTATCACTTCAAGCATAGTAGACAAGGGGGTTCTTTAACATTCTAATTAAACTAGGTTCCTAATTTAATTAAAAGAAGAAAATAAAACAACTCCATCCCCTACATACATCATCAGTAGTTTGATAAATTTGTCTTTGAATAGCGTATTATGCACCTGTGACACAAAAATAATAATTAGTTCTCAAGAGATGCACTCAAATAGACATCAGATGCACTAAATTATCACTTCTATGCGCTAAAAGAACAACTGAATGTGCTATAAAAACTACTAAATGCGCTAAAGTAAAGACTGAATGCACAAGAAAACCCCCTGTATGCACTGAAAGATGAGTTGCATGCACTGAAAGATACTCTGTATGCATCGTAACATGAACTAGATGCACTAAAATATGTTTCATATGCACTGAAAGAAATATTGGATGCACTACCTAAGAGTTCAAGTCTAGATCTATGAAACAACTTTGTAGAAAATGTCAATAAAAAGGGGCTAGGCCCCATGGTGGGTGCCAAATTTATGTGTGAGTTAAAATGTGCAAAGTGAACAAGATCACACAAGCAATGAAATGTATTACATTAGAGAATTGAATCATAAAATTAATCTAATTGCAAGAAATGGAAATTCCCTAAAATCGCTCCATTGTTTCCTATCTTCAGGGATTCATTAAATCATATTGACTCTCAAATTTGTATATGCACTATGACTATTAGAATGGAGGAAGAGAGTCATGTGTCTCCAAGTTTGTTTCAAGTTTGTTGAGGATAATTCTAATTTAGAAATTAGATTTATTTAAATTCATGAGACACAAGGTGAGGTGGATGATGAGGTGGTAGGAGGTTGGAAAGTTATGTAGAAATGTGACAAAATTGAATTTAAAAATTCAAATTTAGTGAGAGGAGATTAATCAAATAAAACAAATTAGCTAGATTTTTTATTTAATTAAATCATGAAGAAAATGATTTTAGAAGAATTTAAGAGAGCGAACTATATAAATAAATTTAGAATTTATTTATAAGTAGATGAATTAAAAGGGTTTACTAATTAAATAGCTTGTATTTAATTAATTGATTATCCTAACCGAGTTTAGGTGTATACAATTTGCCCCTCTTTGAAGTGATGTGTTTACACATTGCTTCAAAGAAAAATCTGAAATTTTCCAACAAAAGAAATTTGATATGCCCCAGACACTAAATTTTAGGTGACACTGAATATATGCCCCCTTAGGAGATAAATCGATGAATTTTTGAATTTTTAGGATTTTTTTGAATTTTTTGAATTTTTCAAAACTTGATGATGATTTGATGATTTGATGATATCTCAACGATTTATCTCCCAAAAAATGATGCCAGACCTGCCAATTTGGATGAATTGATTAATTAAGCCCTTTTGAAAAATAAAATAAATCAATCCCATAAAATTCCCACTTAATTATCCTTTAAAAGGTTAAAAAGATGTGATTAGAAGTTCATTTGTGCATTTTGATTTTGAAATTTGAGAGTGATTGAGCAACTTTGGAGCAAGATGGCGATTCCCTAACACACATACCGATTTGAGTGTGTGCAACATCACAACTGTCCGACAGCATATGGACCTTCGGTACGTACCTCAAAAAACCTCGTGAATTTTGAAATTCATTTTTCCCGCATTTTTTCATGTTTAAATTCTACTTTTCATGTTTTAGGGCATAGGAACACCGATGTAGCACATTGAATGACTATTGTAGCACATCTGATAGATTAGCACATAGGGTTAGTTTTGTAGCACATTCATAGAGGGATTTAACGCATCTAGGGAATCAGCACTTAGAGCCAGATTTTTTGCACATACGATAAACATTCTAGTGCATGGGGTTTATTAGCACATAGGTGATGTAATTTAGCAAAATAGGTCATTGCTGTAGTGCATAGAATCATTTAGCACATTGATAGAGGGGTTTAGTGCATTGATCAAATTTGATGGCACATTCGGTAATTCAATGCATTAAAACCCTATTATGGCGCATCCATGAAATTTTCTAGTGCATTAATGTTTTTAGCACTTTGAGTCACTATTTTAGCACATCTAAGTCGGATTATTGAATTTTTAGATTAGAGTCATTGATTTTGATGATTGTTGATCGTGTCAACCTTTGATTTGATGATGATTGATGGTGTTGATAGATTAGATGATGATTGATCTCATGATAGGTGAGATCTAATGATAGGATAATGATTCTTGACCCCATGATAGGTGAGGAGCAATGATAGATTGATGATTGTCCTCATGATAGGTGAGGATCAATGATAGATTGATGATTGTCCTCATGATTGTCCATGGTGAGAGATGGTCGATGCATATGCAACATTGCCATGTGTGCTTGCTGGTTTTATTGGAGGATTTCTATGTCCTAAATGCAGGTCAAAGGGACTTTTAGTTGGATGGAGCCAGATACTCAGGAGTATGATCACATAGGGTATTAGATATGCTTGGGGATATTGCATGCTTTCCCATTTATACCACGATCTACATCAGCTAGTCTATCTCAGAGGGGCCAGTTTATCAGTTGGAGTCACATTGTTACAAATATGGGCATGGGAGCATATAGCTGTCAGCCAACCAGTTATAGAGAGACATTGTCCAACAGGGAGACCATACATTCATGCATATACAGGTCCAGTTGTCCAACCTAAGCTACAAAAATTGGAGTACTGGAGGAGAGTACTTGATGATCTTGAGATAGTGACATGGTATCCCTACTCCGACTACAAGTAGTGGCCAGAGGTTGATACTAAGATGTTTTTGTGCTCATCAATGTACCTGATTAGGAGGAAATAGTTTATTATTGAAAGGTTTCTGATAAGGAGGGTATTGAGATAGTATGGCAGAGTACAGGGCATACCCCAGGGAATTGCTCATTATCCACAGTGATAGATTGATGTGCCAGAGTGGGGACCCACTTTGTCCTAAGATGTTGTAATTGAGGAGTACCAGGGTTTACAGGGAATTATTTGGGATTCTCATCTAGAGGCCATAGAGGCTCCTATATCTAAGGAGTATGCATAGTACCTCTTCGTACATCCCTTCACATGGATTTCTAGTCCAGATGAGCCAGTGACATTAGTGGATGATGAGGAGAGGGCAACAATACATGGACATAGGAGAAGGAGAGATGGAGGAGATGAGGAGGAGAAGGAGGCAGAGAGAAGTGATGATGGAGATGGGGATGGAGATGGTGCAGGTGACAAAGATGGTGATGGGGGTGATGGAGATGGAGGTGATGGTGGAGGAGGAGATGAGGGTGATGCCAGGCTAGTGATATATGTTCGAGACTTTAGAGTGCCTCAAAAGAGATCACTGGTGGTTGTAGCACAACATGTATAGATTAGATTACCTTCTCAATACCAGTAGACATAGATTGCTGATCTATAGGCTCATGTTCAAACATTATAGGAATAGTTAGCACATATACAAGGATAGCTGCAGATACAGGCATAGGTAGAGACACATGCCCAGGAACAAATTGCCACTCTTATGATCAAGAGGGATACCTTGACGCAGCAGATTGAGCAGGCATATGGCATGGCCGAGAGACAATATAGGGTAGCTGAGGGCATAGGTATAGCCGATTATCTGAGAGAGGTATGACACTCTGCCATAGAGGGCGAGTACTACATGATAAGATACCATGACGTGGTTCCTCCAAAGTGTCGGGATAGTTACACACAGTCTCCTATTTTGCACTCATTCAAGGACTACCATCAGGGGTTTTACAAGGCCACCTCATAGGGATCCAGGGTCTGGACCATCAGGTACAGTCAAAGGTACATGGCTCACACCATCAGGGGGGAGCACTACATAGCTCCATGATGATCATTTGAGATGTACTTGAGACTAATGTATACACTGATTTAGTTGATACCTTATGGTTTCTGCCATTTTTTGATATTTTATCTCCCCACATATTTGGACATCCTTGTACTCTTGACATTATGATTTTGAGATGATATGAAATGTGGCAATGATTAGCAATCTATGTGTCTATATGATTTATGATGGATACTTTTAATTTCTATGTTATGATGCTTATATGATGTCTCTATGATTCTTTAATATGCTTATGACATGACTATGTATGGATGCAATGATGATATGATGAAATGATGATGCATGATTTATGTTTCTATATGTTCTGATGACTTTTTTACACTATATGGGATGGATATGATTATGTAAAGGAGATGTAATGTATATTATTTTTGTGTTTTCCAAATGCAATTATATATGATGTAATTGCTATATGAAATGAATTTCAGAATGTGAATGATATTTAATGCACTTTTTTTGTGTTTTCTTGATACAAATATATATGATGTAATGAATGAATGAATGGATGATGTGATAATGTTTTCTAATATATATACGATATGCAAATAATTATGAAAATTACATGAGAATGATATGTTTTCATTTAATGTCAAGTGTACTCAACCCATTAATGATAGAGATAACATCATTGTGAAAACTATGCTAGCCTTGGAAAACCCATAAATATAGATGCAAAACTAATATGGATGCAATCTAACTTAACCATATAGATCTAATATGCAAAGGTTTTCATCGTACCAGTCGATTTGTTGTGCTTTTATCATCATTAAGCATTTAAAATATTGAAAATGAGTACAAACATCGAGGGTATAATTAGACCATGATGACCTGAGTACTACTTCCATGTTTTTTGATATTGCAAGTTAACACAAGAATCTAGGTATAATTAAATCGAGATGTCCTAAGCATTGCTTGCATAAATAGACAAGAGTTAATCATTTTCCTATGCAAAATTCAGAATGTTTTTAGTGATACTTTGTAGATCACATCTCATGACAATCTGCACAGTAATAATGATTAACTCATAGAAATAAGACAAAGAAAAAGCATACTCCTTCCTAGCTCCTCTAGTTCAATACATTATCAAGTTGCTCCAGAGATATGACAAAAAAAATTGAAGTACAATAGTTGAACATTCATGCTAACATGATAAAGTGATGATTCAGAGAAACATCATCCATTTAAAGTTTGCTTTGGTTTGATTGCTTTAGTTGTTTGTTGTTTGATATGGATGTTTGATTTACAAAGTTTTATGATCGATGTTCAATGTTAATTTGCACTATGATTGTTGTGTTTTTTGTGTTGTCCTACTACTGGTTTCCTATTGGTTTAAGCTCAAAGTTTTATTGCCCCTAGTGAGTTCAGGATTTTTCCCCCAGTCCAGGGTGAGACACGACCGCAATGCCTAAATATGTACATGAAGCTTTCTGATGATAGGAAGAATGATGGAAAAAGCGAATGGAAAAATTGAATGGAAAAATAAAATGGTCGACATGCTCAAATAGATGGAAAAGCTAATCTATCACAAATAGTTCATGTTACCAGGTTTTTACTACTTGTTTTTGTATACATCTAAAATTTGGCTAGAGAAAATTAGTTAAATACTAGCCATTTAATTAATAAAATCTTTTGTTTCCTCTACTTATAAATAAATTGGAAAGTTTATTTATATAGTTTGTATTCTTAATTCTTCTTATCTAAACCACTTTCTTCATGATTTAATTAAATAAACAAATTTAAATAATTTTTTTATTTGATTAATTCCCTCCAACTAAATTTGAATTTTAAAATTGGAATTTAGTCAAATTTATCCATATTTTCTAACCTCCTTCCACCTCACCATCTGTCACATGAAATTAATTATTTCTAATTTCTAAATGGGCATTTATCCTCAACAATTTTAATAGCCTCAAAGACACATGGCTTCTCCTTTCCACTTATTCCCTTCTACACTTGGCAAGATTGTTCTATTAAAGGGAAAATCTTCCTTGATTCTCTCTAACCTCTTTGCTTCTTACCATTGATCTCTCTAGACCGAATCTTGATCGTCCATTGCTGCCACATCACTTGATGCCTTGGTGAAATCTATAAATAGAGGCTCATTTAAAGCTTTTCATAGAGAGAGCATAGCTTAAATTGACTCTCTCTAACCTCTTTGCTTCTCATTGTTGATCTCTCCAGACCGAATCATGATCATCCATTGCTGCCACTTCACTTGATGCCTTAGTGAAATCTATAAATAGAGGCTCATTTACAGCTTTTCATATAGAGAGCATAGCATAAATTTACTTTACAAAAATATTTCAGCATTAGTGAGCTTTGCATTTGCATTTTAGCTTAGAATTTAGAATTTGATTTCAAGTAGTGTTATAATGGAAATTTCATTTCTAGAAACTTAATTTGTTGCATTATCAATACAACATTTCCATAGCATTTCCATTAGTGCAACATTTTATCATTGCATCATTTCACATCATTTTGTATACAATAGTACATCATTTAGCATATCATTCATCAAAATCCACAATCATGTAGATGTAGGCATAGTTTCTTGTATTTTAGTTCAATGGCTTCTCGTTTCTTAGGTTATCATCCCAGTAGTCTAGTGCATACCTAAAATTTGAGAGCACTAATACAAGATCCTTAAGAATAGAGGATGATGAAACTGCTTTGAGGAATCACTTTATCAATTGGTTTGTTAAATTTGATTTCTTTAATATAACATGTTGCATCAATTGTGTGACTTGAATTGATTATTCTGATTCCCATATTTTACTCAAACATAAAGTGTGCTTATAGGTTCGGATATGAGTTCTTCTGGCGCAACCGTAAATTCTTCTGGTAGACCCGAAACATTTACTAGTGCATACACTAATTGTTATGGTGCAACCATGAGTTATTTCAGCCCAACCAAGCCAATGATCAGTGCATCAGGGGGTTTCTATAGCACATTCATTACTTTATGTTGTGCACCTAATAATTTTGTAGCACATTCACTATTTTCTATAGCGCATTCAATGCATCTTCAGGCACATCTAACTTTTTAGTGCATTGAATTACTATAATTGTGCATTTAATTTTCATTGCAAAAGTTTTTAAGATTTTGAAAACTGATGAATATTTTTCTACTGTGTAGGTTTCATAAACGTTGTCAAAGACTCTGCTGAAACCCTTGAACACTGTCAAAGAAAATTTATTGAAAACTACTATTAATTTTGATGTAGGGGCTGGAGTTGATTTATTTCCTTTTGGTTAATTTAGGAATCTAGATTAATTAGGAGGGAAAGAACACCATGTTTTCTATGCTTGATGAATGGTAGGCATATGCTCTCCCCTTAACTATGTGAACAAAAGGCCAGACCCATTCATTTTTATTTTATTTTATCCTTAGAAGGCTTGCCTTGTGGAAAAAGTAATCATCCAAGGGAACGACCCAACCAGGAACATGCTAAAGCCAAGAAACTTCCAACCAGTATATAAGTGTGGGTAATTGAGGAAAGTTCAAGTATCATGAGGATTGTTTTGATAAGAAGGGTAACAATGGTCTATTGTCGTATGGATGATCCCTCACGAACGAAATTCCTATACTAGCACCTTTTTGTGATAGCAAGCCAAAATCCTATTCTATTTACTAGTGCAGAAGGTCTAACCTTTGAAGTCATCCCACATTTTTGCAGATTTTAGTAGAGATGAGAAGTATGCCATGGGAGATTGATGGGTATTGAAGCTCTACTGACCCAGGAAGTGAGTGTCGTGGAGGGGAGCTAGTGTGGTCAAGCTTCTAATCATCCGCTAAAAGTAGGAACAGCTAGGGTAAAATACAAGTGGGAATCCAGTAAATATTATTCGGCCTAGCCTTAAGAATTGTACATGTTTGATGTGTTTTACCAATGTGTGTTTAAATAAAATTCAAACAAAACATCACACACTAGAAGTGAAAACCTTGATTCAAAAAACATCCTTTAAAACAACCAATTCTTTGACTAGAAAATCAGAAAAATCAAACAAGCTTGTAAGAAACTGTGACATTTTCTCAATTCAGCGCATCCACTACTTGTGTTGGGGCATTTACACCATCCTTTGTTGCATCCATATGTTGTTATAGCACATCCACTATATTTTCTAGCATAGCCATTGCATTCTTTAGTGCAGTCACCCATTACTATAGCATATCCACCAAATACTTTACCGCATTCAAGCTATTCTATAGTGCATCCAACCAATCCTGCAGCGCATCCAAGCCATTCTATAGCATACAAGCAATTCTATAGCACATACTCTTTTTAGTGCATACACTAACTGTTACAGTGCATCCACCCGATTTATAACCAGAAAGCTAAATTTAACTCCCTATCTAACATTTTGAACCTGAATTTAGGGATCCTTTCCATAGAGGAGTTCATTCATTATCCCAACATTGCTTTGAACTTGGAAAAATTATTATTTACAAGTGAAATCATTTACCTAAACTTTGATAAAACATCTAAAAGTTCCCAACAACCATCAAACCTAAATTTGATCATCAAGTTGAGTTTCACCATTAGAATTTGTCATCCTTCATCCCAAAACAACACACTTTACATCAAATTTCATAACATTAGTCCCATCAATAGAATTCATCATTCTATTCAACCTAGGTATCCCTTTGGCACTCCTAAACAATGATCAATATTTAGCAAACCTTCATCACTTGCATGCCTATTTTAATAAGATCACAAAAGAAAAAACTTAAGGATAAGGAACTTGAACCTCAACACACCATAGGTGAACCAGAAGAAAACCCTTTCCACAAAATCCCTCAAAATGAAATAGAAGAAATAAGAGAGGAGGAAATAGAACAAGCAAACCAAGATCCCAAATTTCACAAATTCCTAGAGAGAATCTTTGAAAAGGATGGAGAAAAACACCTTCTAATGGTAGCAAACCAAGGGGTCAAATTACCAAGTGATTTTGATGTCAACAAATTTAAAGAAACACTAAAGAAAACTAAAATTGAAACACCAAATGTACATCAAATGGCTGCCCTAACACATCAAATGAAGAACCTTCAACAACAATTACAAGACATGCAAAGAGGGACTACCAAAACATATTTGTTACAAGATATTTGTCCCTACCCTTTTGATAGGAATTTGAATATGATACCATTCCCACTGAATTGTGACCTCCCAAAATATGACAAATACAATGGAAAATATGACCCCATAGACCATGTGAGGGAATTTCGAACCTTGAGTCTTGAATTTGCTCATGAAGACACCTACTTGATGAAATTTTTTCCTTGCAGCTTGGGAGGCCATTGTATGGAATGGTTTTTGAAACTACCACTAGGAATAAGATCCTTTGAAGAACTTGTCAAAAAATTTATCACTCAATATTCATATAACATTTCACATGAGATAACCATGAAGGATCTTTGCAATACCAAACAAAAATAAGGAGAATCCTTTGTCATATTCTTACAAAGATGGAGAAGGTTGTTTGCTCGATACGCTCATCCTATACCCAAACAAGAAAAGATGGAAATTTTTATTGACAACCTCAACAACAAAATGAGCTATAGGCTACAATTGCAATGTCCTCCTAGCTTTGAGAAGATGATAAAAAATAGTGTCAAAATTGAAGAAGCTTTAGTCAAAAGAGGTGTATTGAAAATTCACAATGAAGGATCAAACAATGCTAGCTCTTCCAATCATAGTAACAAAAATGAGAAATCAAAATTTTGGACATGAAAGAAGAATTCCAATGATGGTTCCACTGAAACACATAATGCCAAACCAGTCATTAATCTATCAAGAACCACAACCAAGACTAATCAAAACACCAATCAAGGCACTAATCAAAATGTTAACCAACAAAACAATAAAAATATCCACAATCAAAGTAATACCACATCTAAACCTCCACCCTATAAAACAAAATTAAACCGTAAAAAATTCACCTTTGGGTCAATCACATGAATCTACATTGAGAGAACTTCTTACAATAACCCTATAACACTACCTGAGACTCAAGGCTTTGAACCAAAAGTAAAATCATCATGGTGGAATGATGCTTATTACTATGAATTCCATCAATGCAAAGGTCATCAAACAAATAGCGCATGCAATTGAAACACAAGATACAAGACTTAATAGATGTCAAAGTCATATGAATAGAAGGACCCCAAATAAATGTTGATCACAAAGCATTCAAAAATCCCTTACTGAACTATGAAAAAGGGGAGTCATTTACAATAAACAATAAATGGAATAATGTAAACTATTTTCGTGATACCGTCATCCTTCATATCTCAATAGTGGAAGATCAAATGAATAACATTGAAAACAATGACAACCAAAACATTATTGCAGCCAACAATCAAATTAATGACATTCCAATTGAACATGAACAAGACATCATTACAATTTAAAATCAGATTAATGAGATCAAACAAGACATGGCTACAATTGATACTCAAATTATTGTCATTAAAATCAATGGGAAACAAGACAACATGCTAGTAAATGTGACCATGAGAGAACATACCAAATATGTACTAAAAGGAAGTTCATCTAAAACACATGCTACCTCGTCTAATCAATATAAAATAGTAGACCAATTACAAAAGATCCCCACACAAATATCTATATTGGAACTACTCAATATTTCACCCACCCACAAAGAGATTTTGGAAAAATCCCTAGTGGACACAACAGTACCAACAGATCTAGAAGTTTATAAATTCGAGGCCATGGTGGGACATTTGACTACACTTCATTGCTTATCTTTTTCAAAAAATTATGACACATCTATTTCTCATCCTGAAAATTCCCCACTCCATATTGAAGTCCTAATTTGTAAACATCATGTCAAACACATCCTAATAGATGGAGGAGCTAGCCTGAATATATGTACTTTAAAGCTTGTTTGTGCCCTATGATTTTCTGAAAATTCAATAGAGTCAAAGAAAAATATTACAATAAAAGCATATGATAATGAGGAAAGATATTCATAGGGATTTATTGTCTTACCCATTCAAATAGGACCGATTCAGAAAGATGTAATCTACCAAGTCTTGGACAAGGATTTGACCTATGACATACTATTGGGTTGCCCATGGATCCATGAAATGCAAGCGGTCCCGTCAACATACCACCAATGTTTGAAATTCCCTTGTGGTGGCCAAGAAATCACCATCTTGGTTGATTCTAATAGTCCTCAGTATTTCAACACCCTTAGATCAGTCCAAGATGCCTTTGCGCCCCATAAAAAAAAAGCTTCCACTTCCATCTCTATCAATAATCAAACCCAATTGAATTCCTTGTCAAAACCACTGGTCACTTCGCCAAATCATGAAGGTCAATCCGGTTCCACATCTAAACAGTCTGAGAAAAAGGAAGAAGTTACTCCTACATCCTCAAATCATGAAACCAAATTAAATGCCTTGTCCAAACAATTTGAGAAAAAATTCTGAGTCAAAGATAAAGGTGTGGGTGAATATTTCATTGAGCAATCTCTATGCCTTTCACAACTGTCTTCCCCAAAGTCATATGGGAAACCCTCAACATCAACACAATAGTCATCACAACCAGTTACACTCTTTGATGGTCAATTTTTAAAAGCAGGCACCATAGTTGATGAAGCTTAAGACAAGGATGTTCTAAACTAGCTTTATAAGGATGAAGAAGAGTCCCAAGCAACAACTACAAATGTACACACAACACAATATGGAAAAGGCTTCACAATCTTAGAAAAAATGGGATATAAGGGAAAAGGCCCTATAGGAAAAAGAAAAGAAGGAATTGTGGAACCAATTTAAACCCTCTTAATCAATCCAAAAAACAAGACTGGACTAGGTTATAAAGAGGAGACAAAAGAAGAGAAAACTCATAGGCTTGTTGAAAGAATCTTGCAACTACAAGCTAGTTTTGATCATGAAACTTATTCAAATGAATATGAGTAGGATTCACTATCTAAAGAGTCTTATCACGACAAGGACATTGATGTCGTATAAAAGTATGCACCCCTACTCGAGGAGGGAAAAGGTTCAGGTTCTAGACTGCTTGAATTATGATCACAACATATTGATGAATCCAACGAAGATAATCAAACTCAGAGTGAAATGGATAATTCAGAGGAAATTTACCTTATAGTCCTCAACTTTTCTATTGGAAAAATCAAAGACATCACCATCAGGACTCTTACTATTTCTGACCTTGACCATTATGATGATTCCTTACCTCTAGTAGATCCTGAACTCATAGACTAGGACCAAATTGAGCCATTTGATATCCCCACATTTTCAAATGATTCTGCCATCATCAACTTCCTCTGTTATGACAATCCAAAAGTATATTCCACCATTGAACTTCATAACGAAGCTTCCAAATAGGGGAGTGTTGAATCTTTCAACTGAAAAATGAATAATGCAGGGAATAGATTAGATGGTGAAAACCATTCAATGGTAGTATCAGATCCAACAAAAGTAAAAAAAAAAAGAGTGCATCCAATGGAAAAAACCTCTCTGAGGTGTCGAAGGATGGAATATTTGACATTCTCATAGAACACTTTTAGGAAAGATCAAAAGTATTGATTGATCCCACGCAGTTTGTCAATATCGGTAATACAGAAATAGTGAAGACTATCCATCTAGCAGCATCATTGACAAACCAAGAAAAACCAAGCTTCCTCAAATTATTCAAAGAGAAACAAATCAGCTTTGCTTGGTCATATGCCGACATGCCATGGATTGATCTAGATCTTATCATGCACCACCTATCCTTACCACCAAGGGTAAAACCAGTCAAGCAGATGCTAAGGAAAATGCATCCACATATTTCCCTATTGGTAAAAGAAAATCTAAAGAAGTTATTAGATGCAAGATTAATCAAACCCGTTGACTATGCTAAGTGGATCTCCAACATTCTACCAGTCTCAAAGCATGACAACAACATTTGCATTTGCATATATTTATGAGATCCTAATAAGGCCTACCCTAAAGATGATTTTCCTCTACCTAACATAGACATCATAGTGGACTTAAAAGCAGAACATGGCATGTTGTCACTCATCGATTGCTTTTTTGATTATAATCAGATCAAGATAGCCTTCACATGTTTGTGGTGAACATCCTGTTGGAATGTCATGTCATTCTGATTGAAGAATATAGGAGCTAGTTATCAGTGCACCATGATGACAATTTTTTATGATATGATGCATAGCTTCATGGAAGACTATGTGGATGATCTATTGGCCAAATCATACACCAGAGGACACTTAGAGATCCTAGAAAAAATCTTTACGAGACTAGAGAAGTTCAATGTATGACTAAATCCAAAGAAATGTGTGTTTGGGGTGACTTCAGCCAAACTCTTGGGATATGTAGTTTCAAAAAAATGGATTGAGGTAGACCCAAAAAAATTCAAAGCTATCATGGAGATGTCGCCACCCAAAAACATCAACCAACTATGATCTCTATAAGGGAGATTCCAATCAATCTGAATATTTATTTCACAAATGGAAGACAAGATCCATCCTTTCACTCACTTGCTACACAAAAATGTTTCTTTTTGATGGGATGAGAAATGTGAAGAGGCCTTCAACCAATTAAAACAATATCTAATGAGTCCACCTATCTTAATACCACCAACAAAAGGAAAGTCACTCTTATTATACATTGCAGCAACTGAGATATCATTAGGAGCCTTGTTAGCACAAGAAATTTCAATAGGAAAATAAAGAGAAATTTACTACATGACCAGGATGCTAAATGGATATGAAATCAATTATACATCCATTGAAAAGGCTTTTTTGGCAGTAGTGTTTGCCACCGAACAGCTCAACACTACATGCTAACTCATACCATCAAGTTAATAGCCAAAATAGATCCTCTAAAATACCTCCTCAGTAAAACTAAACTAATTGGAAGACTGGCCAAGTGGCTTATGATACTAGGTGAATTTAACATCTAATATGTGGATAGGAAAGCAATAAAAGGACAATAAATCACAGACTAGTTGGCTGAAGCACCCCTACCAGATGATCATCCTCTACACATTGAGTTTCCAGACGGTGATGTCCTCACCTTGACTGCATAATAGTGGGCATTATACTTTGATGGATCACACACACAACATGGATCAAGGGCCAGAATCTTAGTCATCACTCCACAAGGACATACCATTTCAAAATCATATAGATTTATGTTCCCTTGCACCAACAACATGGTGGAGTATGAAGCATTAATCATTAGCATTAAAACAACAGTAGAATGGAAAATCCCAGAATTACAAGTATTGAGATTCTCAGTTGGTCATTAACCAGGTCAATGATGATTATCAAACAAAGAATGCAAAATTGATGCCTTATAAGAGAATGATGATTTTAAGAAATATTTTGTGGATATCAAATTTTAGCAGATTTGAAGAGTGGATAATAAAGTTGTCGATTCCATGGCCACTATTGCTTCCTTATTACAAATTCCAAAGAAAAGAAGTCATTATGAGTTCATGGTGGAACAACTATTTACCCCTGCTTATGATGATATTGAGTCCCAAGTTATATGTCACCTAGTTGATGTCGATACCTCAATCTATGGTGAAATTTATACCTATCTAAAAGATAACACCCTTCCACCTAACCTATCCCAAAATGAAAAATGAAACTTCATTCACCAAGCCACATGACATGCTCTTATCGTGAATGTAATTTTCTAACGAGGTCTTGAAAAAACTCTCCTCTGATGTCTAGAATACGACGAGTCTGAAATGGCTTTACGAGAAGTTCATGAGGGTATTTGTAGAACTCATTCAAGCAGTTTAACTTTAGCCAAGAAACTACTCTATTTAGGGTATTACTTGCCAAATATGGAGAAGGAGTCTCTTCAGTTCATCAAGAAATGCCAAAAGTGTTAGATTCATGGCAACCTCATTCATGCACCAGCACAAGAGCTTCAACCATTCACATCAACATGGCCCTTTTGTTAGTGGGTATTAGATCTTGTAGGTAAAATTCATCCACCTTTGTCAAATGAAAATAAGTTTATCATCACAACCATATATTACTTTATGAAGTGGATTGAATCTATTCCTCTAATCACCATCATAGGAAAGAAAATTGCATCCTTCATCCTCAATTACATCATTTGACGGTACGACATCCCTCAAACCATTTTCACTGACAATGGAAGACTGTTCAAAAATCAAGACATGCAAGAATTGTGTGAGAAGTTCAATATCCAACATTGATTCTCTACACCATATTCTCCTCAAGGAAATGTTCAAGTAAAGGCCTCCAACAAAACTATTTTGAAAATATTGAAGAAAACAATCAATGATGTTGAATGTGATTGGAACATCCAATTAAACCCTTCTTTGTGGGTGTACTGAACTAGTATCTACACACCTATAAGAGCCACAACATATGCTCTTGTATGTGGATCTCAGGCCATTGTACCTATCGAGGTTGAATTACCATCACTCTATGTGTCATTGAAGGGTATTATCTTTGATGAAGACTATCAGGTATCTAGATTGCAAGATTTGGGGTTATTGGATGAACGACGTCAACATGCAGTGAACCACCTAAAATCCTACCAACAACGAATTTCTAGAAGTTATAACCATAAGGTCAAACCAAGAATATTTCAAGTAGGTGAGTTGGTATTGAAGGAGAATCTGTGCAATCAACAAGATAGAGAGAAGAAAGGAAATTTTGAACCAAACTGGTTGGGTCCCTTTATCATTGTATCAGTCTATGGATCAGAAGCATACCAATTGTCCACACCAGAAGGAGACCTATTTGAGAAGCCTATGAATAGCCTCCATCTCAAGAAATTCTACACATGATTCATCTGATGCATCATAAAAGTCCTGAAGAAATCCAAAAAAAAAGTTAGAAAAAGTCTTGAAGAAATTTTAAAAAGTTAGAAAAAGTCCTGAAGAAATCTAAAAAAATTAAAAAATTTAGAAAAACTCCTGAAGAAATGCAAAAATTAGAAAAATTCCTAACAAAATCCAAAAAAAAAAAAGAAAATGTACTAAAAAAATGGTTGCCCTAATGAAAACCTAGCAAATAGGCATCTTGGTGACAACAAAAAATATCAAAAAAAGAGGAAAATACAAAAAAAAAAGAAAAATGAAAAAAATAAAATCATCTAAAAAAGTGCAATAAAAGCAAGTAGTGAAAACCTAGAAATAGGTGCTATTTGTGATGGACTGGCTTCTTCCTCTATTGGAACATGTGTCAATCATCGACTCCACACTATCATTATCCACATCTATCATTTGAGCCTTATGTACATATCTGGGCGTCGCGGTTGTGCCTCACCTTGGATTGTCGATCATTGTACATATCCATAATAAATTGGTTTGTTTCCATTGGGGGAAAAACCTTGAACTCATGAGGGGCAATCTATCTTTTAGCTTAAAATGATAGACATACAACAATATGACAACATGATAAAAACACAATGATCAAGTGAACCTCAACTTTGAACATCAATCACAATCACAAAGCTATTCATCTAAACCAACAAAAACAAGATCAAACCAAAAGAAATTTCATTGGATGAGCATCTTCTGAATCAAGGTTTTATCACTTTAGCATGTATGTTCAAATTATTTGCGTCATGATTGTTGTTATCATTTTTCTGGAGCAACTCAAGGATGTCAAGAACTAGATAAGCTATAATCGAGAATGATATTTTTCTTTGTCTGTTGTTTGTGAGTTGATCATTATTACTATGTGAATCATCATGGGACATGCTCTACAAAGTATCACTAATGACATTCCAAACTCGCATAGGAAAATGATTAACTCTTGTCTGTTTATGCAAGAAATTCTCAAGTCATCTAGGTCCAATTATACCTAGATGCCTGTGTTAACTAGAACTATCAAACATCATGAAAGAAGTACTTAGGTCATCATGGTCTAATTATACCATTGATTTATGTACTTGCTTTCAACATTTCAAAGCTCAATGATGATACCAAGCACAATAAATTGACTTACTAGGATGACAACATTGCATTGTTAGGTTTTCATGTTTAGGCAACATTCATACTAGTTTTGTATCTGTATTTATAGATTTTTCCAAGGCTGGTACAATTTTATGAGTGATGTTATCTCTATTATTAACGAATTGAGTACATTTGACATAAACAAAAATATCATTTGCATTTAGATGCATAAGCATTAGGATGTCATTCATGCATTATCATATCATTTCATAATCCATCTAGCCATTAGGTCAAATAATTGCATCATAAAAATCCAAAAAACAAAGCATTTTTATATCATTTCCTATGCATTCATTTTCCATTAGGTCATATAAGTGCATCATGAAAATTAGAAAGAAAAAAAAAGCATTTACCATATCAATTCCATCCATTTGCACATTTAGTCATACATTTGCATTACAAAATTCCAAAACCAAACATTTTCATAATCCATTTCATACATGTGTTCATACATTTGCATCAGAAAAATACAAAAATATAGAGTACAATGCATCTCATACATCATAGTAAAGTATTATCCATGGGAACACTTAGAATTATGCATCATCATTCAATCATTCCATCCATCTATTTCTGCATTAACATTATCATATATTGCATCATATATTTACATTAGAAAAGCAAAAAAAACATAGCATGCATAACATTTCATTGACATAATAAGATTCATCACATATTGCATATAGACATCATTCATAAAAGCATTATAGAATCATAGTGCATGTTGCGCCTATATAACTGCAATCTGTGCCTACTACTGTTGAGAAGGCAATCATATCTAGATGTGTTGTTGTGTCATAGCTACTAAGGATCGCATCTTCTAAGGAACTATGGCATCTAGTCTTGGATAGGCACCCCCTCCTCCATCTCACCCACCAACATCCCCATCTCCATCTCCACCATCATCACTGCCACCTCTCCCATCTCCTCCATCCCCATCACCATCATCTCCCTCTGCATCCCCACCACCTCTGTCTCTCTTATGTCTATGTACTCTCTCCTTATCATCCTCTATCGCCAACACTGGCTCATCAGGCCTTAAGATCCTAGGAAATGGAGGTCCACAAAAGTGCTGTGAGTACTCCTCTATCATATATCCCTCCACAATCTCTAGATGATAGTCCCAAATCATTTGTTGTAATCTATGGTACTCATTAGAAGTAGCATCGTAGGATGAGGTCGGTTCCCACTTTGTGGCATCTTGTTGTCTCTGTGCATATGTAGCCAATCCCTATGGAATCCCCTACACTGCCATACTGTCTAAGTACCCTCATCAGTAAGAATCTCTCAATAATGAAACGTGTTCATCCAATGAGATATTTGGTTGTGCAAACATAAGGCATCTCCAAGTGATCCTTGTCCCACTGCTCGCAATCCACATACAACCGCCATGTCATAGAATCTAGGTCATCCAATATGTGTCTCCAATACTCTAATTTTCCTAGCTTATGTTGGACAACTAGGATGGTATAGCCAGACATAAGGTCTCCCAATCAGTTGATACCTGTCTATCACTAGGCGTGCCACTGCTATATTCTCCCAGGCCCATGTCTATAATAAGGTCACCCCTGCAGATAGACAGGTACCTCTAAGATACACTACCTGATGTAAATCATAATACAACTACACAAGCATGCACATACCCTAGGCATATTGAGCCCCATATAGAATCATCTACTCTAGTGTCTGACTCTAACTAACAGACAATCCCTTTGACCTCTTGTCAGGACATAGAAAGCCATCAAAAAAACCTGCAAGCATGGAAGGTAAAGGGGCATAACTCTCAAACATCTATTGGCAAGGAATCTCATAATTACTAATCTAATCATCATGGAATATCTAGTGTAAAACATGTGTACTACCCTACTCACCTGATCATACACAACAATGTCACCTATCACAGGAATCTATAGGATCCTATAGACATCCTCTAGAATCACAATCATTTCTCTAGTGGCCAGATGAAAATTTTTGTGGTTGCTATGCCACCTCTCTTCCAATGTAGTCAGTAATCCCTAATTAATCATAACCTGGGGCATGTCAATCAATGAAGATAATCTGCATCTCTCAATAATATATCTATCAGCCTGTGACAGACGTGGAATCAACTCCCAAGTCAATGGGAAGCACTCTCATGACTAAATATTACCTAAATCACTCTCCTATCATTATAACATATCACAATCAACATATCAATCGATCAATCAATCAATCAAAATCAACAAAGAAATCAACATCAGACAATCAATTACCCTATCAGCTCAAGTGAGATTTTCATCAAATATCACAAACATCTACTTTTGATCCTCGCCTATCATGAGGTCAATCAACATCATCATTATTGAATCTCACCTATCATGAGATCAATCAATCATCTAACCTATCAACAACAATAAATCATTGGTTGGCGTGATTGAACATCATCAAAATCAAGGAGAAAAATAAACAAATCTTCAATTATGTCTTTGATGCACTAAAACAACATTTCATTGTGCTAAAAAGACACATGCGCCATAGAATTCTCTCTATGTTCCAATACAGTCTCTCTATGTTCCATTCTAATCAATGCACTAGAGAATATCTCCAATGCACTAGAGAATCATTTCAATGTGCCAAAAAATGGATGCACCACTTCTTTTGGTAGATGCACTAAAGGACCTAACCTATGCGCCATTTCATTCGATGTGCTACCTAAATACCTTGATGCACCAAAACTATCATTCCATGCGCTATAATGCAGATGTGCTATAACAGACCATCGATGCGCTACATCAGGCTTGGGATGTGCTAGAACCCTAATTTAATGTGCTAAATCGCATGAATCATAAAAATTTGAAAATTAAAAATGTGGAAAAAGTAATTCAAAATTCACAAAGAGGGTTTTGGAAATTCATATTGGAGGTCTGTACGCCAGTGGTCGGTTATGTCACTGCAAACGCTCGAATCGATGAGTCTTGTAGGGATACCCATCTTTGCTGAAATGCTCAAAGTTGCTCTCACTCCAAAATTTCAAAATCACAAGTGCACAAGTGAGTGTCTTTTTCACTTTTTTCCTATTAAAAGGGGTAATTAAAAGTGGGATTTATGATGGGATATTTTAAATTTTTAGAGATCAATTAATCAAATTGGAAGGTTATTTCTTCTATATTAGAAGATAAATCGCCAGAACATCATCAAATCAGAATATTACCATCAACATCGTCAAAATTTTCAAAATTTTCAAAAATATTTATAACATAAAAAATTCCCCAATTTATCTCCCAAGGGGGCATATATCCGTTATCTCATGAAAATCACCATCTAGGGCATTATCAAATTTTTTTGAGCACTGGAAATTTTTTCTTTGAAGCAATGTGTAAACACATCACTTCAAAGAGGAAAAAAATATATACATCTAAAATTGTTCTGGAGAAAACTAATTAAATACTAGTTATTTAATTAATAAAATCTTTATTTCCTCTACTTATAAATAAATTGCAAATTTTATTTATATTGTAGACACATAAAATATACCAATTGACATTGTGCATCTGATCCTGATTACTAACATTGTTTCTTCCTGAATCATCCCTCGGTCTAACCATTTAATCAAATTCCCCTATCTAATTAAATTCATCAATATTCCTCTCTTAATTAATAAATCATTTTATCTAATTAAGTCATCTCTTTTTTTAATTAAATCAATTCATCTGATCTAATTACCCCTATTTAATTAAATAATCAATTTTATTTGATTAAATCTCTAAAGTTTGTTCATTAAATTAAATAAATTAAAACATTATTTGATTTAATCTAACACCATCTCTTTTAATTAAATAAATCAAAATCCTTATTTAATTAATCTCTTGTCATATTCCTCTCTTATTTGATTTAAATAAATCCATAAATTTGAGTCAAATAGGTCACATCATCTAACCTCTCTCATTAAATTAATTAATCCTTGATTAATTTAATCTCATATCATGTCCCATCCTCTAGATAATGCAAGTTGTACATAAAAATAGATTTAGTTCATTTATTAAATCTCTATTTTCCTCAAAAGGCATCTTTTGGAATATTCTCTCAATTTGAATTCAAAAATTTTAAGTCAACATGTACATCCAACAAGGCAATAAATTCATCTTACATGTCCTTTTCCTTGAGCCAAGTGGCATTTATTGCATTTTCCCTTCCCTCTTACATGCCATTTCAACAAATTTGAAATTCAAAATTATGCATTTATTGGCACAAACCCCAAATCTTGCACATCCTTCATCCATTCATAAGATTGACAAGTGGCATCATGCCATTGGATGAATGTTAGTCCCACATTGCTCAAATTTGGACATTCATCCATCTTGGAATTCTATAAATAAAGAGCTCATATCCTCATTTCATCATCCACAATTTATGCAAAGTTACCATGCTCAAATATCTCTCAAATTTCATCCATTATCCTTGAGTTCTTAGCTAGGCATTTTACAGATTTTGGCTTGAAGTTATCATCCTTCATTCAACAAAGTGGATCAACTATCTTCAATACATCAAGCTTGCATCTTAGGGATTGGGAAAGGGCCAATTTTCACATCAAATTGGCACCAATTCCCCCATGAGATCATGTGTTTGCTATTTTAATTAGGATTTAATTTTTGTTTTGTCATTTTCATTGTGTTCTTCACTATTTTCTTCCTAATTTGAATGTTGTAAATGGATTTCATGGGGAATCTTTGTTTTGACTTGCAATCTCTTGTCTAACTTGTTTATTCTTGTTGTTTTGCAGGTACCAAGGTTGGGGTTCACACATATATAATTTGTATTTATGAATTCTTCTTATGTAAACCACTCTCTTCATGATTTAATTAAATAAACAAATTTAACTAATTTGTTTTATTTGATTTATTGCCTCCAACTAAATTTGAATTTTAAAATTTGAATTTAGTCACATTTCTCCATATTTTCTAACCTCCTTCCACCTCACCATGTGTCACATGAAATTAATTATTTCTAATTTCTAAATGGGCATTTATCCTCAACAATATTAACAACCTTAGAGACACATGGCTTCTCCTTTTCACTTATTCCCTTCTACACTTGGTAAGCTTGTTCTATTAAAGGGAACAACTTCCTTGATTCCCTCTAACCTCTTCGCTTCTCACTGTTGACCTCTCCAGATCGACTCTTGATCGTCCATTGTTGCCACAGAGAGAGGATAGCACAAATTGACTCTATAGAAATACTTGCAGCATTAGTGAGCTTTTCATTTGCATTTTAGCTTAGAATTTAGCATTTGATTTCAAGTAGCATTATAATGGAAATTTCATTTCTAGGAACTTAATTTTTTGCATTATCAATACAGTATTTCCATAACATTTCCATCAGCTTATCATTTTATCATTGCAACATTTCAGATCATTTTGTATACAACAGTACATCATTTAGCATATCATTCACCAAAATCCACAATCATGTAGATGTAGGCATACTTTCCTGCATTTTAGTTCAATGGCTTCTCCTTTCTTAGGTTGTCATCCCAATAGTCTAGTGCATACCTAAAATCTAAGAGCACTAATACAGGATCCTTAAGAATAGAGGATGATGGAACGACTTTAAGGAATCACTTTATCAATTGTTTTGTTAAATTTGATTTCCTTAATATAACACGTTGCATCGATTATGTGACTTCAATTGATTATTTTGATTCCCATATTTTACTCACAGTTTTTATTGCACCTTTTTAGATTTTATGATTTTTTTTATTCTTTTGATTTTTCACTTTTTTTTGTATTTTTCAATTTTTTGCTTTTTTTTTGTATTTTTTCAACACTTTTTCTGTTTTTTTTTATAAAATTTTCATGACTTTTTTCTGATGCAGTGGATGAACTAGGTATAGAACTTCTTGAGATGTAGGCTCTTGAAGGGTTCATAAAAAAAATCTCCTTCAAGCATAAACAACATATATGCTCCTGATCTGAAGACTGATACAATGACAAAGGGACCTAGCTAGTTTGGTTCAAATTTTCCTTTCTTTTCTCTATCCTATTGATTACAAGGATTTTCTTTCAAGACTAAGTCACCCACCTGAAACCTTCTTAGTTTTACTTTGTGAATTAACTTCTAGAAATCCTCTGTTGATAGACTTTCAAGTGATCAACTACATACTAACGACATTCATCCAACATTTCCAACTCTTGTAACCTAGACACCTGATAATATTCATCTAAAATGATCCCCTTTAGTGACATACAAAGTGATGGTAGCTCAACCTCAATAGGTAGAATGGCCTCTTATTCATATACTAGACCATAGGGTGTAGCTCTTGCAATCCCACAAAGAAAGGTTCAGTTAAATGTGCCAATCACGTCTAACATCATTGACGGTTTTCTTTAAGATCTTCAGGATGGTTTTATTTGAGGCCTCGACCTTGACATTTCCTGGAGGATAGTATAGTGTAGAAAACCGATGCTAGATATGAAATATCTCACAAAGTTCTTGGACATCCTGATTCTTGAAATTCCTATTATTATCCATCACAATGGATTGAGGAATACCATACTGATAGATGATATAATTTAGGATGAAGGATGTAATTTGTTTTCCTATGATGGTGGTTAAGGGAACAACTTCAATCGACTTCATAAAGTATTGCGTGGCTTTGATGATGAACTTGTGTCCATTTGACGAAGGTGGATGAATTTTACCTACAAGATCTAGTCCCCATTGACAAAAATTCCATGTTGATGCAAAAGGTTGTAATTCTTGTGCTGGTGCGTGTATCAGGTTCCCATGGATTTGACATTTTTTGGAACTTCTTTACAAATTGAAAAGACTCCTTTTCCATATTCAACCAATAATACCCCAAGTGTTGGAGATTTTTAGCTAAAGTTAGTCCACTTGAATATGTTGCATAGACACCTTCATGAACCTTGCGTAAAGTAGTTTTAGCTTCATTACATTCAAGACACTAGAGGAGAGTACCATTAAAACCTCATCGATAAAGTACATCAGCTATCAGGGTATGTCGAGCTGCTTATCGAATAAAGTTTCATTTCTGGTTTTGAGATAAATTTGGTGGTAGGGTATTATCTTTTAGATAGGTGTAGATTTTCTCATAGCTAGAAGCATCAACTTTGACTACATGGTATATGACTTGGGATTCAGGGTTATCATAGGCGGGGTTAAACTGTTGTTCCACCATGAACTCATAAAGGGATAATTTTTTAGGTATCTATAGAAGAGAGGTGATGGTTGCCATAATATCAGTAGCTTTGTTGTCCCCTCTTGGAATCTGCTCAAACTTGATCTCCACAAAGTACTTTTTGAAATCATCCACCATTTTCTCACATGGAATCAATTTGTCATCTTTTATCTGGTAATCATCATTCACCTAATTTATGACTAGATGGGAATCACCATAGACATTCAATTCTATGATCTTCCATTCAGCTGCTACTTTTATTCCAATGATCAATGCTTCATACTCATTTGTGTTGTTAGTGGAAGAAAACATTAACCTTTAGGACTTTGGAATGGTGTGTCCTTGAGGTGTGACAAATAGGATTCATGCGCCTAATCCATGTCACGTGTAAGAGCCATCAAAATATAACATCCATTGTTGTGTTGACACTCTAGGGCATCAACATATAGAAATTCAATGCTCATGGGATGATCATCCTGTAATGGTGCTTCTGCTAGTTGATCCTCTATGGATTGACCTTTCATTGCTTTCCTATCAACATACTGGATATAAAACTTGCTCAATATCATTACCCACTTGGCTAGTCTTCCTGTCAGGGCAGCTTTGCTGAGTAGATAATTCAATGGATCAATTTTAGCTATGAGCATAGCACCTTCATGGGAGAACTTCAAACATTTGTGGATAACAAAAGAAATTCCATTCATAGAAGCTATCCAAGGTATACCTAGCTTCATCTTGAACAAATCTAACTCTAGAATTACATTGAAAACTATGTCAATAGCCCTAGGTCCAACTAGGATGGATAGAGTTATTGATCCATAGGGCTTCAGGGAGAGACCATCATGTGTACAGATGGTAGATTGTGTTTCTTCGTATTCCTTTTTATGTAATGAGTTAAGCCACAATGTCTCTTCTGTGATAACATTCACTCGACTTGCGGGGTCTACGAAGACCCCTATCACAATGTTCCATTGAGGCGAGTAGGAATATAGAGAGGTGAGGGTTTGTTATTTAAGGGTAAGTCCTACAATGTGAACATTATATCTAGCAAACCAGTTGCAGGCTATGTGGTAGAAGTAACTATGACCATGTTAAGATAAGACTCAGGCTAAGTGATAGAATTAGTGGAGTCGGCAATAATGTTAGCATAATGTGACAAAAATGGGTCTATGTATATCTACAGTTCACTATTTTCTTTCTCCACAAATTTGTTTGCTACCATCGAGATGAATATTACCATCCTTGATGCAGTCCTATATCTCATGACATAGGCACATATAGCATTCGATATCATTTATGTTAACTCAATGGTACTGACAGTAAGTACTTTCATCATACCAGTTAGGTATGGTTCCTTAGGAGGTTTAGGGTTTAGCAAGGTTACAATCTTATCCTTCAACAACTTCTGCAAGATGGAGGAATAAGATTTTGATAACTTTGTGAATTTTTGATTACATCGAAGGTTGTTGCCATCTGCAGTGGCTACTACATTCACATCAACTTTTTCTTTTCTAGAGATTGACACAATGGATTTTCATTTAGAACAGGAGCATGAGGAGGACCCCCCAAACTGAACCACCATCTACTGATACTCTTGTATGGTTGTACACAAATGCACAAAAGAGGGTATTTCATAAGGGAAAAATTCACTTTCCAAGGCCTTTGTAAGTTCTCTATGAATACCTTCTGCTCATCAAAATTGGGCAGTGGATATGAGATTTTTGAGAACAATGCATGATACAACACTATGAAATCAATAATATTTTCATTGTCGCCTTGTTTGCATCAGACAGGATTTGAAAACATCATCGTTGGCCTAATGTTAGCTTGAAATTATCGTAAAAAAATGTTTACAAGTTGATCAAATGAGAAAATAGAATTGTAGGGCAAGGAACAATACCATTTAAGTGTTGTATCCTTGAGAGATCGAGGAAATAGTTTTTCCATCAACACATCATGATGGAAGAATTCCATACACAAGGCGTTAAAGGAAGACACATGTGTCTATGGGTCCCCTTTGCCATCATATTTCTAAAATTTAGGAATCTCCAATCCTTGAGGGAAGAGATTGTTTAGGATTACGACCGACAATGGGCTATGGTAAAAGCAGGGTTGGAAGATAGGCTGGGAAAAAGCTTAGGAGAGACTTGCTAACTAGATCTACATCTTACCCATATTTTGAAGAAGACTGTTCAAAATAGGTTCATTAGAAGACAGAGGGCCAGAGGAACCTCCTCTAGAACCACCATTAGAGCCACCACTAGAACCTCATGTATGACCATCGCCAAACCACCACTAGAGCCACTGCCACTAGTAGGGCCTCCACCAGAGCCACCTCCACTTCCAAAGCCACTGTCATGACCTCCACTAGAACTACTTCCGCTAGCCCCACCCCCACTGCTGAAGCGACTGCCACTACCAAAGCCTCCACCCCTCATCCCGCCAAAACTGCCACCACTAGAGGTGACAAGAGGGGTGAAGTTGAAATCCAAGGGGATCTTCTTCACTTTGAAAGTGTTAGGCCCCACTAAGGTAGAGGGAATTCTAATTGGGGGTACGGTATCATCCATGTATATAGTTGTAGGAGGCATCAATAGTCCTAGCTTCCTCTCATGATCTTCAAAAGTGGCTCCTCGTATAATATTAGGATTGTTTGGAGGAGCACATGCATTAGTTAGACTAGAGAGGCTAGCCAAGAGTTCTATGCCTGTCCATTATTTTTGCACCATGTACTTTAGTTTATTGATAACACGGGCGGCCCTAGCCAAATTCAGGTCTCTTTCCAAGTGATGTTCCAAGTCACCCAACCCTTTGCTGAGGGGAGAGATGTTCCATGGGTATGTGAACAACCTCATGCTCATCTACCAACAATGGTGTAGGAAACATGGGAGGAGTGGGGATGTGATCATTCTCATCAGAGAATCCTATCTCACCCCTTCACAACTGATCATGCACAGCTAGACCAACGAGAAGACTAGAGAAAAGGCCTGTAGAGAAACTAGTAGTGACCTTCATCCTTTCCATTAGGAGGTGTCATATACTTCTCCTAACAATATACTCAGAGGTTGCATAATGGGTTGTGATGCTCATAAACCTTCACAACACTTAGGTACAATAACCACAAGGCACAAGGGAAAAATCCTCAAGACCAACAGATGAACAAACATTGGTTTGCGTCAGGTTCACCAAAAATGTAAGAGAGGTGGACCAACCATGTTCAAGGACCAAGGTCATGAAGAGCCAAGAGTGGAAGGCTTCCCAAACTTACCTCAGCTTAAAGGGATGTTGGGAAATGCAAGATGAGCATGATGAGGACTATAAGGTCCTTCAATCACTCTATAGACCCAAAACTCAAAATAGGGCTAGGTGAGCCAATTTTTGAGTTCAATATTGTGCATTACGAAGCTCTCTGCCCAAGGATGAAAGCGTGGTTCTAGGACAACAACATGACACACTGGCGTCTCTCAGGTGCACTAGCATTCGTACAATGAAAGGACTAAAGAGATAAGGTTAAACATAGGAAAACAAACTAATAGCCTAGCTAGTGGTTTTTTAGGAGAACAAAATAACACTATGAAATAAGAAACGTATAGATGAATATGATAAAGTGGATTATAGCCAGGGTAACAAGAATGATCTCACAAAAAATCATGTTCACTAGCTAGCTCCAAGTAACATGTCCACCTATACATAATAAAGAGGAATTTTTTTGGATAGTTGTATTGAGACCTGCTTAAGTCAGACCCCCATTTAAGTGTTTCCACCTCCACAAATAGTAAAGATAGCGATAATGGAGAAATATATGATAAAGAAAGAAACAAAGTAAAGAACAAAAAAGCACTACAAAAATAGTAGGGTGCTACCCACCAAATCGTAGAGGAGACGAATAGAAATCTTACCACCTCCAGCAAGAGCTCACTAGCTAATGGAGGAGAAATGAGAGGACTCAATCCTCTGCTACAGTGGTGTTGGTTCCACACTTGCTCTACAAAGTTGATGGAGTGTTTTTGTTGCTGCTATGGAGTGCAAGAGTGTTGCTTGAATGTTTGGGAGAGCATATAGAGAGTTGAATTCAATTCTTAAGCTTGTGAGGAAGATTGCTTGAAGGGATGAAATGGAAGAATGAATAGTGAATTTGAAGGACAGAATGAATAAAATGGCCATATTTAGGTAGGTTATTCGAAGGAGGCATTACAAATAGACCTCCAATGAGAAGTGTAACACCTTTGTAGGCTCCAAACATAGGAATCTGCCAAGGACGTAAGCATGTTGTGTAGATGTTTGTGCATTGTGTGGGCATCTGTGATAGTTATTCCTCTGCCAACACACAAAATAACTGCCAAGTGGAACAAAGGAAGTAGGCTTATGTGGAATTTATCCTTCGAATTTGGTTTTCCAAAGTGAAGAAGGGTAAAAGGGGAATTTGCATAAGGGGTGCAAATTCGCTCCTATATAGAACCAAAGGATAAACCCTCTTCCAAAATAAATCATCTAACAAGGATAAGTCTACTTGTTCATATTGCAAGAAGCTTGGGCATGACAAACATTCTTCTTATAAGAAGAATCTTGATGAGTTGAAACATCTTCTCAAAAAGAATTATATTGATTTTCCTTCTAGAATGTCTGAGTCACCTTCTTCTTCTTCTTCAAAATAGTCTAATAGGGAAAATATCATGCTAGTTTGGCTTCCACATAAGGAAATAAATGTACACTCTTTACTATTTTTAGTTCATGGATCAAGGATATGGCTTCTAGATTTGGGAGAATCTCATCAGATGGAAACTTTGTAGTCTATATTCTCTTGTTTTGAGACTTGTACTATGTCTCTTCTTTTTATGGTAAAAATGCATACATGAGTGTACTTGGGAAGGGGTCTATTGGTTTTGTGGAGGGCACTTTCAATGATGTTTTGTGTGTACCTAATTTGACAAAAAATATTCTATCCATATATAAGATTACACATGGTGGAGATGGGAGGACTATAGAGTTAACTCCTTATATAGTTATCATTATAGACTAGGAGAGTAAATATTCTTTCTACTGGATGGTTGATTATTCATCTCAGTTATATACCTTTACAATTTTTTCTTCTTATGGTGAAATTGTTCTTTTGACTATTGATCACACTCCTAATATGAACCATAATTCAAAGGATACATTTGGCTGCTTGAACTTGGGGGTTCTAACATAAAATACCATTCTTCAGCCTTGTATTTTATCTCCTCCATCTTATGTTTCACTTGATGATGTCCATGTTAGCACAAGTTTTTCCTGTTGTTATTTAGTGCAACTAGATCTGCATGATCTTCAAATTACATCTACTTTGGATGCATGCTTGACAAACATTGGTGGATTATTTTTTGAGTCCCAAATTTTAGATTTTAGAGACACCATTGAGTGAATACATCTTTTCTTTTATGGATATGATCCTTCTTCAATTTTTGCAAGGGTATATTGTGACCCTCTTTTTCATTCTGTACATGATAACTCTTTGTAGTTTGACATGAGTTTAGATACTTTTTTTAAAAAAATTGAGAAGGATTCTTTATCTTTAGAGGATGCATATTTTTCTTTGGAGTGTGTTTTAAATCCATCTCTAGGAGATTCTAGATTTACATCTTCGGTTGTGTGGCCTAGAACACCTTTTTGGAGTATGTCAACTTTCAACATCAACATGTAGACACTTAAGCATAGTTCAGAGACATCATATCATTCTTCTTCATACATATTATTTTCATGAATGGGAAGACATCCTACATATCATGCTAGTTTTGTTTCTTCCTTAGAGGAGGAAATTTTTTCAACTAGATTGGATCATCTTCATCATTCATGGTCAAGCTTCTACCATTGAGGGGGAGCCGCATGGTATCTCTTCTTATCTCTTATTGGTGTTTTTTTTCCTCATATGGAGATTTATCCCTCTCATTCATCATTGAGAGTAATTTATATTTAATCTCTCTTTTGGGGAGTTTTTTTGTCCCACAAGGTTTTCTCCTCTTCTCCATTTGTGAGATATTTATGTATAGATGTATATGAGTAACTAACATGACTGAGACCCATCTCTACATATTTTCATACTAATAGTACTCCCTACGTTGTACTTAAGGGGTGTGTTGATTTGGATAGTTTTTTTTACCTATCCAGGTCATACTTGCATGTTAAGTCCACTTAGGTCCTAGGAGGGAATATTTCTAGTTAGCATTAGTTGCCACTAGGTATTATCTTATCTTTTGGTATCTAATGATTGTTTCCTAATTCATTTAATATTTTTTGGGGTAGTTATCTCATTATACATGATTAAGACACATGTCAAGATATTATCTAATCTTATCCCACATTTTTCCTTTATAAGCAAGGCATCATTCATACATCCTAGCCAATTCAATTCAATGTAAGTCCAATATATTACTACAATCTTGAGTATTGCATATTGACCATATCTTGCATCCATTCTTGCAAACCCATGTTCTTTTTGTTCCCTCTTCTAGAATGTTGTTTTTAGTTTTTACATGTGATATTGGAGGATTGAGTCCTTGAGCGAGTCTACCTTATCAAAATATTCCATTTGTTGAGGGGAAGGAGATGTTTGCTTTAGAATTTTCTCTATATTTAATTCCTCCTCTTTTCTTATTGGTTTCTCTATTTTAGGTTCAGGGCTAGGAATATCCTCTACAATGTTCACCTCCTCTATATACTTACCCAATGAAGATGGAATATATATATATATATATATATATAAATATCTTCCCCGACTGAGGTTAGGCCTTCCATGCCCTCTTTTTATTTCTCATACAAATATTCTAACTATTTATCAACACTTTCCATACAAGGAGGCTCAAGTGTTTCTCTTGAAGAGGATAGATGATTATCTTGTTCCAACTACTTCAACAAAGAAATTTTCACCTGGGAAAACACCGTGAATGACACCTCTTTAGGAATGTGGTAGAGGTGAGCTATGAATGAATGTAGAAGGTCAAGAGAGGTAGGGGGAATGAATTAGAGGGAATGGTGGAAGAAATCATAGACATGGTGAATTGAGGGGATGGGAATGGATCCAGTGGAGGGAAGTGAAGTTGGAGAATGATAAGAGTCAATTATAATGGGAGCAATGGAGGGAGTGAGAATTGAAGTAGTAATATCCACAAAGATATCGATGGGAGGAGGTGAGGAAGAGATAGAAGGAATGGTGGATGTGGGGGAACACATGGAAATGGGAGAAGGTGGTGGAAAAATAGTAGGAGTGGGTGAAGGAGAAGAATCCTCCTAACCTTTAGTGGTTGGCTCCACTAAAACAGTCCCAACCCTTTTAACCATTTTTCTTGATGTTTACTCCCCTTTGTTGTACTAGCTTTCCTCTTATACACCATTGGCTTGGTTTTGGGATTCCTTTCTTCCTTATACTTTTTGGTCTTACCCTTGTCTTTAGAAGGGGCTCTTGATTCTTTCTCTAAGGGTTCCTAACTAATCCCATCCTCTTCTTCAACATGCTCCTCTTCATCAAAATAATCTTTCACTTCTATATTTTTATAGGTTAGCTCCACTCCTTGTACCATGAGTGCAGAAGCTTCAAGGACTTCCACCCACTTCTTAGTCCTCAGTATTGGATTTTTTATGATATCTAGATCAATTATTTATTCCTTAGTCTAGTTTGGAAGTGGAATTGGTTGATTTTCCTCTTCATTATATTCATCCTCCTATAGTACCTTTTAATATGTTTGTACTTGATCCAATATGATAAAATGGCTAATATTCCTAATGTATTCAATAATTACCCTGGAGTAAGTCCTTTTCCTAACCTCTAGGTCATCTTGGCAATTTTCATAGAAGTATTTGATATCCAACTTGTGTCCATGTTGTTTTTCCACCTTTTTCTTTATTTTACCCAAAGGGTGAAAATGTCTTCTTTGGCTATAAAAGTTGAAGCCAAAATTTTACATCTCTACATCTAAATATTTGGCTAACTGAGCTAAGGGACAAGAATATAAACCTCATCCAAATTCCAAATTATATGGAACCCCTACCCTATATTTTCTTTTCAACAATTGGTTTGAGACACAAAGTTGCCTTATCATATCCAAAATTACAATTTTATCATTTGGATACTTGGGAAACCTATAGGGAGCCCTTAAGATCCGATCCATACTAAAATAGGTTAAATTAAGGAATTGGAAAAATCAATATCTAGTCCTTCTGAGCATCTCCATAGCTAAGGAGGAGAACCTCTTGTTTAGGCTCCCTTGCAAGGTTTAAACTATGGGCATCACAAATGTATCATTCACTCTTTTATATTGGGTTTTTGCAGTTTGCATTTATATCTGAAGGTAAGAGTCTAAGAAAATATGTTGATTTGGGCTATTACCAATAGGACCTAAGCAAGTTAATCCTGTGTATCTCAAGTTGGCCATGATAAGGTACACTATATAGGATTTCATGTTGAATATACTATTTTTTTCACTATTAAAAATTATTGATGGAGATTACCACTAATGATTTGGGCCCAAGGGAACCATGCAAAAAGTTAAAATAGTAGAACAGTTCTTTTATAGATTATCTTTGATTATTTAAATTCAAGAAGATCTTTTATTTTCTAATATTAGATCATATCTTTTATATCCTATCTTTGATTATTTAAATTCAAGGAGATCTTTTATTTTATAATAGTAGATCATTTCTTTTTGTAAATTATCTTTGATTATTTAAATTCAACGAAGATCTTTTATTTTCTATGTTATTGACCTTTTTGTATTGAACAACTATTTTAGAATATATATTTTTTTGATTTAGTTTTAATGCAACTACACATTGGGTGGGTGAGCACTTCTTTCCACTCTATGGAGGACTTTATCATAAAGTAAAAAAATTGAATAGTTCAAGAAAATATTTTAGCTTTTTTCTTTCTCTCTTTTATATTAAAGTTGAAAAATATATAGTTTTTATTCTATGTTTTATGTTTTGGATTTCTTTCTATTTGGATTATAGGGATGCGATTTTATATCTATTCAAATGATAATCTCTATACTTATTCATACAAAAATGTTGAGGAATATCAATTTTAATTTATTATGTTTATTCAAGAGTTATCCATCTCACTTTAGAATTATTTACACAATAACATTATGAGACTTCTTGATGCTATTCTACAATGCTTACTTTATTTTAGAACTAATTTATTTCATTATGTTGTTTGTTATATTTTTATTTGAAGAGTTATTTTACTTTTAAAAAATCCTTAATTTATTATTTCGTTAATTATTTTATTTTATCTTTTACTCTAAATAGTGTAGTAAGCATTATGTACATATATATATTACTTTTTAAATATTTCTTAAAATATATGTTGGTTATGTTTTGAATTATATACAAATTTTAATGACATCATTATTGCTTACTTTCTTTTATTATAATATATTTACAAGTTAATTTTTTTGAGTATAGTATGACTTATATTATACATATTAACAATTTTTGGGCGTGCAACAATTCCCTTTGATTAAATAAAATGCAGAAAAATATAGACATCAAAACAAGATGATATAAAATTTACATAACTAATCCTAATTAATTATTATTAAGTAGAATACATAGAAATTATTCCACTAATTGTTGAAGCCTCTCTTACTATTGTGGAGAAGAGAGTTGTGCACCCAAAAATTAAAAAAACCTTATACTCCTCCATATTGCACTTGAACTTGAGCCCAAACTGAACAACTTGTGGCATTCTCTTAACTCTACATTTTCCTTCAAGGATGCTTTATTTAACATGCCACAAATATTTCTTGTAGCCAACCCTTGATCATAGTTTTAAATGGATAATAGGACATCCTTCTACCTAGATTTCAAGAGAGGAGTTTAGTTTAGTTTAGTTTAGTTTTTTTTTTTTTTGTCTCTTTTCTTATATCTATATCTATATATATATATCAAAATCATCAACAAATATCAATCTTAAATTATTGTTTTTATTGAAGAATTATTTATTTCATTTTAAAATTATCTTCATTTTTGAAGAGTTACTTTTATTTGTTTTATTATCAATTTATGTACATAATAACAATAAGAGACTTCTTATTGTCATTGTGCAATACTTATTTAATTTCAAATTATTTTATTTCATTACATTATTTACTATATTTGAAGACCTATTTTATTTTAGAAAAAAATTATCATTTATTATTTAGATAAATTTTAAACATTATATACTTATAGACTAACTTTTTAAATTCTATTTAAAAATATATTTCAGTTATGTGATATGATATTTTAGCGACTTGCATTGATATTTGACTTGGCTAGATTTTTTCAATTTGGAATTGCATAATCTTTATTGCTATAATAGTAACAAATATTGTTATTTATCAAATTTGTGGTAACAATTCATATTTAAATTTTGTGAGTGAGGAGATTTGTTTGTCATAGTTGACTAGTGTTGTATAGAGGGGAGATTTTTTACATTTTTCTATAATCTATAAAATTAGGTTTCTTTTCGTTTTGCCATAACTTGCAAATGAGAGGGGGGAGTATTTTTTGAATAATGGGGGTTTTCATTTTCTATTTTTGTCATTTTCTTGAGGTTTGGAAGACATGTTTAATCTATGTATTTATTATTTATCTCATGACATAAATGACATAAACTTGTAAGAACTCAACAATAAATAAGTTTATAAATGTACTCACATAAAGTGCCACAAAAACTAAATGTGTGTTCCTTAGAGAGGGAATTTGGGAATTTTATGCTTACACTGGATTATAAAGTGTAATGGGTGGTTGTGTAGAGCCTTGATTTAACAACATAGTTGTGGATCCTCATCATTCTTGCCACATGGTGTGTGTTTCCTTGATTTTCCATCACAACAATGGATCCTTGTGATTGTTTCCTCATGCATGTGTGCCTTGATGCACACCCTTTCTCAGTTTCTTGTACATCTTTTTTACCTAATTTGAGGTCTAAATTCCTTGTACACTCTTGTCCCTTATTTCAGTTAGTTTTCTTATCTCTCTTAGCAATAAGGGGGGATTATGTCAATGTCATGGAGAGGATATGCTACTCCCAAGTCTCTAGGATAGGGAAGAGTCTATGAGGATCAGATGGCCCTCTATTACCTCAATGTACAAAGCTCAAGTGATAGAGGTACAAGATGAAAGAGATTGCAAAAGAGTAATCAAAGGAAATACTAAGCTAAGAAGATGAGAATGCTAATTAAAAAAAACCAGCAGCAAATTATAGAATACTGATTATAAAAATAGAAAGAGGAGAACATACATAATTTACCCTAAGAAGGATAGAGTCATGACCAATGGATGCTAGATCATTGCATAGACAACTGCACTATGTGTTTACATTCCTGTCAGATCAAGGCCAAAAAATGAGAAACCAACAAACACCTAGCTCTTTGAATCTAAAAACCTGCACATAGCCAAGACAAGGAAAATTGTTGGGGTTATTTTTGGGGATTTCCTTATTCAAACCCCCATTTTGGTGTTTCCACCTCCATGGATAGGAAAATAGATAGAAAATAGATGAGACGTGTATTAAAATAGATGAGATGTGCGATAAAGAAAAACCCCGCTATGGAGGAAAACTCGTATCACAAATAAATAGACAAGAAAAGATAATGCAACAAGGGAGAATTATGAGATGAAAGAGATTAGAAAATCCTAATGAAAGGAAATACTAAGCTAAGAAGATGAAAATTCCAATTAACAAAAAATGGTAGCAGATTATAGAATACTGATTAAAAAATAGAAAGAGGAGAACATACAAAATTTATCCTAAGAAGGATAGAGTCATGGACAATGGATTCCAGCTCATCGCATAGACATCTACACTATGTGTTGTCATCTCTGTCAGATCAAGGGATAAAAATAAGAAACCAACAAACACCTAGCTCTTTCAATCCGGAAACCTACACATAGCCAAGACAAGGAACACTATTGGGGTTGTTTTGGGGCTTTCCTTGGTCAAACTCCCATTTTTGTGTTTCCACCTCCATGGATTTGTAAATAAATAGAAAATAGATGATACGTGTAGTAAAAAAAAATGAGATGTGCAATAAAGAAAAACCCCGCTATGGAGGAGAACTCGTATCACAAATAAATAAACAAGATACATATATTTGTAAATAGAAAAGATAAGATAATGCAACAAGAGAGAATCACCAACAATCAATGGCTCCTTATTGGCTTGATAGATGAGATGTTGAAATCTTGGAAGAGAGCCTTGGCTATTGATGAGACATGAATCCGATAGAGCTTTATTGTAGAAAAGAGATGTAGAAGAGAAGAGAATGAGAAAGAAATTTGGAGAGAAAAATGGTAAGAATCAATGAGAATGAGAGTGAAAGAGATATTTTTGTGAAGTTGTGTGAATAGGAAGAGTCGTTACACCTACAATTTTTCCACGACGTGTATCATGGGTAAATTTCATGAGATTCTCTCATTTAAACTTAGAAATTTTAGGGGTGCTAGTGGGTTGCATGAATGTCCACATGTTGTGTAGGTATCCAACTCACAAATTTATAAGAAATGAGATGGTGAACTACTAACGCTTTATCATTGTCCCTTAGCGAGTTGGAATTGTGAAATTCTAACTCATAAGTTTTTTTTCATAAATGTGACTATGCACCATAAATTCAACAAGCTAAATTTGCAAGTGTGAAATTACCATGGGGTGCAATTTTGTGACACTAAATTTTTTCCCCACTTCAATGAGCTAAATTTTTGAAGAAAAATTAAGTACACTAAAGTAGAAAAGAAAACATTAGTGCAAGACTAAAAATTTAAATTTTTTATAGATTTATGTGCAAAAAGGATACTATAGAGGCCACAGAGGTTGAGTACATAGATATTGGTGATGCTACCAATGATCGAGCTCAATGAGAAACTATAGCGCTAGAAGTTTGTTTTGTTCTATAAAGCTCAAATTTAAGTCATTTTTGAAAACTGAAAGAAGATACCAAGCCAAGAAGAATTCTTAAGAAAAAATTAGTAGTTTAGAGGAAAAATATGATGAAGAGGTGAATATATACCCCTCCTAATTTTTCCCCCAAGTAGATGGGGTGAAAATAGGATCAATGGAGAGACCACATCCATTGGGAAAATGGGTCAAAAATGATCTATATATACCTCGGTGGGCCCACATAAGGGTCATTTTCACTATTCACGGTGAGGAGATTATTGAATTTTGTGAGAGAAAATTTAGAAAAATGCCTCAAAAATGAGATTACATAGCCTTGAGGATTGAGAAACTCCACACAAAAATATCTAAGGGTGGAAAGGTGGACAAGGTACGAGGAATTTGACCCAAATTTGTGTTTTTAGTGTATTTTTTTGAATTTTTCCTTTCTTAGAGCAGCACAAGCATCCAACCAATGCAAAGGTGTCCAACTAGAACGTTGTCATCTCAACAATGCATTAGAATCCATGCGTCACATTGGTTTTGGCACTATACATTATCATCGAACAACATTCAGCCTCAGAGACTAGCGCATCACACAGATGTTTGTGTGGCTCACCTCCATCCCATAAGCTTAGAAAATATTTGATGCAGAGATATAAAATTTATTTCTTATGATGTGGATGGATCTGACATGATTTTTTTTTCTTTTACAAAAGTGACTAGAGATTAGAGAGCATTGGGGCAAGAATGTACTGACTATGTTGTTAAATGTACCCAGATGACCAAGATCTACTGTAGTATGTGGGCCTATGGTGGGTCTACACAATGACAAAAATTTAATATCATACACCAATGCTCTTGGCACTCATGGATCACTAGGATGAAAACACTTATTCTTTCCATTTACCAATGGGAGATATGACCATCATGTTGGAGGATGTGTATCAGATCATTGAACTAACTATTGCATCTGAGAGATGGAGGAGCATAGGACTATCTATGCGAAGGGTAGGAAAATTATTTCTTATGTATACCATGACCTCAGGTGTTATGTACATTACAAGTATTATAGTCTCATAGCCTATACGCTCCTACAAAATAGGGTGTTTGCACATATCAAGTGTACCCGATCAATTAGGTTTCCCCAAGGCATAGCACTTAGTACACTAATGGCTCACGTGTACCTATTGGTCTATGATTGGTGATACAAGGAGCCCAATTTTTGGTCTTTAAATTTTGATTCTTTACCGGCAGAGGATATTAGATGGCACCCTTATAGGAGGATGGGGATCTATCCCATTGACAAGTGGTAGCTATAGCATATGCAATGTGATCAACTCAAAGTGGGGTGATCAGATCACATTTTTGTTCTGTATTATTGGCACTAGGTTTACTAACAGTTCAGGAAAATACAATCAATCCCTCTGGCACTACCCACATATGTTAAATCGATGAGGAGCATCACCTAGGTAGGTTATCATCATTGTCTAACCATTATGAACATCACTATTAGTGACAATGGGTCAGATATCAATGACCACCCTCCCATCCTAGGGATTGACAACATCAATACCACCCATGGTTTTAGAGCGTGCTACGTGATGTATGACATGGCCCCAATTTTCCCTACACATGCCCCCATGGGAAATATTGATGCACAATGGCTGGGAGGTGAGGATCACAACAACAATGAAGACAAGGAGGGTGAAGCAATAGTGGGTGGATCAGTGAAGAGACCAAGATAGTAGAAAAGAGTATCATCACCTCCACATGTGGTCCCAGTGTCATTGACACCACCTTTGATGATAGTCATTCCTCCTATGGAAGAAGTTGTAGCAGCAAGACCCAGTGTTGTACCACCATCTGATCCATACAAGTAAGCTAGGAACCTAGGTACGAGAATGGTTTATACTATTTCCTTTTAGTATCTTTTAGTTTAATTTATCTCACATATATATATATATATGAATATGCTTTTATATGATTCAATATTGATAGTGTCTACTTCTATATGATTACAACTGACACACAAGAGTGGATTTCCATCATTAGGTAATGCATTTATGAGGTTTCCAAAGTTGTGCCTATCCAAGGGAGCATCCTCGACACATATAGGCCAACATCAAAGAGGTGATACATCCATATTTTTGAGCCTATTGCACATTTGAGGACCACTTACAAGGAGACACATGTGGAGACTATTAAGAGGGCCACTAACTTCACCACGATAATTAGGTAGTGGAATTTGTGCTTGATGAAGCTTCACACCATACAAGCTGAGCAAGATTAGACAATGACATGGGAAAAGAGTAATGAGAGTGTGCACAATTTCCTTTAGATCCCACTCGATGACCTTAGGAAGTAGGTGGAGGCTGTGTGATTGGGAATTTATCCCCAAGTATAGTTGCTTTAGGACGAGCTATAGTAGGCTATGAGTTGGAGGTAAGTCTTCGAGAGGAGGTTGTCGAGCTACAAGGAGAGTTCTATGGATTGCAACCATGGAGCATGTATGTGTCATAATCACATCGGTCACATTCCCAAGCATCAGTCTAGCATCCACCTCTACCATCATCACCAGCATCAAATGTCTTAGGGAGCCATGCATTTGGGGTTAGAGGCCCATTTTGTATATGCCAAATTTTTTATACATATTATATTATTTTTATATATCATTACTTTTTATGGATAGACATATACAGATATACAGTCACAGTATTTTGATATAGTGGTGTAATACATGTCTATTACATTTTTATATATATATTTTTGAACACCCAAAATACTGAGAAGGGGGTGAATCAGTATTCTATAAAACTTTTGAACATGACTTATCCAATCACCAAAACATATTAACAAAAATAAGGAATGAAAGTATAAAAAATCCACAAGATCACATAACATGAACACCAAGATTTTTTATGTGGAAAACCCAAAAAGGGAAAAACCATGATGAGGATTAGCTCACAATATATTATATCTAGATATAGTATATTATAGGGGCTCACTACTAAGACACGCTATACTTATAAGGCTCATAGCTAGAATTATATACAAAACAAAACATTTGGTTGAGTTTGTCTACAATAATGGCTATCACAGTTCGATTGGCATGGCTCCATTTTAGGCTTTGTATGGTCATCCTTGTCGTACCCCTCTGAGTTGGGATCGATTAGAGGATAGGGTTCTTCTTGGGCCTGAGATGCTTCGTGACATGGAGCAACAGGTAGCTCGCATCCGAGAGCATCTGGTAGCAGCTCAAGATAGGCAGAAGAAATTTGCTGATGCACACAGGGTAGATCGTCAGTTTGCTATATTAGATAGAGTGTTTCTCAGAGTTCGTCCTCGGAAGAGCCCTATTCGTTATGGAAAGGGTTCTAAGCTTGCACCCCGTTTCGTGGGTCCGTTTGAGGTGTTGGAGCGTATTGGTCCTATTGCCTATCGCCTGGCATTGCCACCTAGTCTGTCGCGGATTCACGATGTCTTTCATGTATCAGTTCTTAGGCCTTACTTTCCGGATGTTACTGATGTTCTTGATTGGAATGCTCTACAGGTCGAGGACGGGCAACTAGCTCTAGAGCCCGTGGCCATGGTGCAACACAGGAGGCTCGTACTCAGAGGCAGGGATATTGAGCAGGTGAGGGTCCAGTGGGATCCCAATGATGAGGCTTCAGCGACTTGGGAGGATGCTTCCCATATGCGAGAATCCTACCCATACTTGTTTTCTGGCTTACAGGAGTAAGCCGGATTTAAGGGGGGGAGGATGTAATAACCCTCCTGGTTGCTAGTTGGACTCAGTAGTGTTATGTTTTGTTTTGATGCTCAGATACTATGATGATACTGTTATTGTTTGATGTGGTTAGTCAGATACTATGATGACACTGTTATTGTTTGATATGGATAGTTTAGATGCTAGATGATGTTATTTCATTTTGGACTTGTTTACTTTATATGACATTATGGTTGATTATATATCAGTTGATTTTCTGAATTATGATATGATGCAGTGATTTAATTTAATATGTTATGAGATGATTATTAGTTAGAAATGTAATTCATTGATTATGTTATAATTGTTAGAATAGGTGTGACGAAGGACAATATAGCACCACTCGTTCGCGAGTCCCTTGTTATGTTGCGATTCCTTCTCACAATGCAGTATCTTGATTTAATGCTTGATATATATGTATATATGCACATGTACACAACTTCGTTTGTATGCAGGATTGCAGGTATAAGTCTTGATTCCACCTGCTTCGGCAGGACAGGGCGAGCACCAAATAACCCAATGGATAAATGTTGATACAGAGGTGACGATGAAGTCCTTCCATTCCATGATGTCAGGTCGTCTCATTGTTTGGTATGGTTGTTGATTGTGTGTAATTGTCGTCTTTGTCTGTTGTGTTTGTGTTTTGTCTTATTTTATGTGGGCATTGATAATTATGATTTATTTTAATGATTGAAATAGATTATTTATTTTAATGCTGGATTATGTTGTAATCAAATATTTAATTATTTTAATTATTTTTGAAAATCTGATATTGCAATTTAATTATTAATTAGATATTAAATATGCTTAATTATTTTAATTAATTAAATTGGTGGTGGATAATTATGTGAATAAATTATTTAAAATAAATATGTAATGTGAGGTGCAAGAAAAGTTGAAAAACAGGAATTAAAGCAATAAAATAAATAAAAGAATTAAAAGGACAGTGTGAGCCAATAGGGTTTGAGAGTTGGAAAAAAAGCTTGTTTTAAAGAATTGATTTTTCTTTTAATCGGAGATTTTTGGAGAGCTTGGAAGAGAGAAGGAATATATTTTATTTAATCATGAATTTTTGGGAGCTCACACACACACAGAAGAACAGAAAGCTGAAGTGCTCCAGGGATTGTTGAGTTCGTTCTGGACTACGGATTGGAATCGGATTTGAGGGCATCTTCAAATTTGCATTGGATTCTAGGTTTCTCTCGTTGATTCTTTTCTCATACCCTTTCTTGTTTTTTGTTTGCTTCAGAAAAGAAAAATAGATTTTATTAAAAATAGTTTGTGTGAATGTAGAAAACTTCTGTTGAGAACTGAAAACTAGGGCAATTATTTTAAGTTAGAAAACAAAGAAAATTATAGTTATTATACTGTTTCCAATCTGTCAAATCCAAAACCTCTATCTTCTGAAACACTCAGTTAATCAATATGAGGATTTTGAAAGATAATTTGTGTAGAGAATAATAAATTTGGAAGCTATATTATTATATATATATAAATGGGTCTATGTTATTTTCTGTATTTCCTCTGTTGTTCTTAAAATTTATGAAAATCTGTTTCTCTGTCTATTGCTGCCTCTATTTTAAATATATGTATGAAAATTATATATATATATATATTTACATGTAGATCTTATTATTTTATTATTAAGAACCTGCGTCGGCCGTACCGCAGTCCTATGAATTTTTAACTTCCTATGAAAATCGAACTCATTGTATGTATTTTTATGCTGGGTAAATCGAAAATACATTTTTAATAAAGTTTTATATTGCAGTAATAAAAAAAGAAAAAGGGGGTTTATTAAATCAAAATTTTAATTTGTGGCCGTATCGGCCGTCCGAATCTGCGTCTGTACCAGACGGATAGATTTCGAAGTTGTTATATTATATTTTAACCGTTGTGTTTTTTAAATTTTCACCAAAAAAAAGTATGTAAAAATTTCTGGGAAGCGAAATTGTTTATTCGTTTGGAATTAAACTTTATGGGGGTTTGGGTCTGGCACGGCAGACGTACCCACCCCGTGCCCCTATGTGTGGCGGACTGCCACAGCAGTCCGCAGGACTGCTGCGTACAGCAGCCCGTGGGGACTGCTGTGCGCAGTCCCCACTTGGCCTTATGGCTTTCATAAATTTCGTTTCTTTTTTTTGTAATTATTGAATTATATATATATATATATATAAATATATATATATATATATATAAATATATATATATATATATATATGTTTATTTTATTTAGTTTATTTAGATTCATTAATTTTATATTTATGTTTTTTTTATATATATTTAATTTGTTTTAAAAAAAATATGTATATATTTATATATTTTTAAAAAAATAGTAAAATGGGTTTTCTTTTTGTAAATACAATATTTTGATTTTAGAATTTAATGTATTATTTAATCTTATGTGTTTTTTTATGAATTAAATATTTGGATGTAGGAATTATATATATATATTTTTGTAGTATGTTCGTATTGATTCTTTTATACATCCGAGTGAATCGTTCTCTTTTAGTTATGGAATCGTGAGGTCATGATATTGCTTTCTTCTTTGTTTATGGTTGTAGAATTTACTCGTGATGTGGGAACCCTCTTGTCTTGTAGCCCTAGTCCAGAGGCATGTTTATGGTTGGAGTTGTCTTCGTCTTGGTTACACCTTTGGTATTGAAGCTTTGTAATTGTGCTTGGAAGGGTTGGACATTTTCTTATGATAGTTGTTATGAATTGTCACGAGAGGAATAATACCTCGCATGTGTGGATTCGAGTATTATGTTTATAATTTGGTCGAACCCTTACCTTCTTGAGATTTGTTAGGGGTCATGGGTGGGAGAGTGGCTCTTCGTGGGCGCCGGCGCCTCAGATGAGGAAGGGCCACAATAACCCTCGAAAGAGTAGTAAACAAGTGATAACCTAAACAATAGATTTAGGGGGTTGGGTAGTTTTAAAAACACAAGATAATAAAACTTTGGATTCCTCAGCTATGCATTAGGGCTACCTTAGACTAGTGATAGACTGAGAAGGCCGTGGTCGGCATAGTCATAGTCTCGTCTTCACGAGAGACCATTGGCTCCGCATTAGCTACCCTATGGTGCCGGCGCCTTAGTTAGGAGGAAGGGCCAGGATATCCGTAGATGGGTGCCGGCGCCTCAGTTGGAGGAAGGGCCAAGAAATCCCATGAGATCTATGCGATGACACTCTCCACTTGACACCCTTGTGCTTTGTGTTGTTGCCTCTGGATGTTATCTCTTTGTGATGTTTCTTTGAATTCTTGTGAATTGATTCTTAATTGTTAAGTGATAGTACTTCATGTTATCGTGATGAGTTCTTGGTTTAAATCTTGTCATGTGATTTGTGAAATTTGATGGTTGTTCATTGTAAGCTTAAGTTGTATTTGTTATGTATCATGTTGTTGTTGAGTCGGTTGACATTCATGGTCGGATTCACTTCCTCGTCACCTCTGAGCATGGGGGGTGAGTTACTTGTAATTCACATGGTTGGGTGGAACGTGCTCCGCACCCGTTGGGTTCCCCATCAGCGTCTTGTCTTCTCAGCTTTCCGCAGTGCAGATGTTCCAGTGATCAGTTGTACTTCATGTTTATTATTCTTGTATAAATCCCCATGTTGGGAAATTCAATGTAATTCATGTATCAAAGAAAATTGTAATGTAATATTATTTCAATGATGTAATAGTTAGGTTGATTTGGATCTTGTTAAAAGATTTATCATGGATGTAATTATGCGATGTTATCATACTCACATCATGGCTATCAGTTGTATCATTGTATATGGTTTTCATAAATTAAATGGTTAAGTTGTTTTCATTATCTTTATTTTGTTTTGTGGTTACAATGTAACCTCGCGTGCCCTAGAGAACCAAGTGTATTAATGTTATGTGTTATGCTATGTGATTTTGGTTTAATTTTGTTACATGTTACTTTTATTATTTAAAAAAAAAATTATCCGCATTATGTGTGTGTTCTCTGGGGTTTGCACGGCGGGCGTTACAACTTGGTATCAGAGCCAAGGTTGCAAACGCTAGGGTCTCTGGGTAGTGTAGTCCATTAGGTTACCATTTTTGCAACTCTTGTGCTCATGTCGTACTTTATCTTGTGGCACAGAACTATGCCTTGAGGTAGAGGACGTGGCCGTGCAAGAGGCCATGGTGCCGGATGTGGAGCAAACCGGCGAAGCCCCTCAGTTCCTAGTTCCCATGGTTTTGAGCATGAGGAACATCAGAATCATCACAACATTCCATTAGGTGGCCAAAATCCGGCGCAGCCTGGTCTAGACGGTCAGTTACAGCATATACTTGGAGAGATTCTTGACCATTTGGGACCCAGGCCAGATGAGGTGCACCAGGTTGAGAGGGAGAGAGAGAGGTCTCCGAGGCGTAGGGATACAGATGTGGTTCCGGATGCAGTCATAGCAGGCCATATGAGAGATCTGATGAGGGCACACCCTCCTACTTTTGATGGTTCTGAAGGAGGTCTTGAGGCTGAGACCTGGTTAATTGTCTTAGATCGTTGCTTCGCCACGCACCCCTACGGTAGCAATACCAAGGCATGGTGCACAGTTATGCACCTGCGAGGCTTCACATCTACTTGGTGGCATCTTGAGGAACATAAGTTGCATCTTGATCTCAGTATGGTTACTTGGGAGTTGTTTCTAGTCAGGTTCAGAGCTCGTTTCCTCTCAGATCACTGGAGGCAACGCAGGGCTGACGAGTTTCATGATCTCAAACAGTTGTTTATGTTAGTGGAGCTGTATGAGAGGCGCTTCTATGAGTTGAAGCAGTATGTAGGGATTAGCCACGATGAGGGCATGTTAGTGTAGCATTTTGTTCGGGGCTTAAATGCCCGCATCAGTGGTGGTGTACGAGTCTTCGAGCCAAAGATGATGGAGATGGCAGTGGAGAAGGCTCGCTTAGTGGAGGAGAATTTGGCCATGGCTTTGGGTGGTCACATCGGAGTACAGATTGGTAGCACGCCCACACCTGGTTATGTTACTCATGGAGGGCAGTCTCAGGGAGCAGGATTTTCCAAGAACAGGTACCCACCTTCTAAAGGGGGTCAGCAACATCAGCAGCAGCAACAGCATCAGGAACAACAATCACAGCTGAAGCAGGAAAACTTTCAATCTCAGCAAGGTGGCAATTTGCAGTTTCGTAAGGATCGGAAAAGGATCAGGCACCAAATGCGGCAGAAATTTTTTGCACAGCCTACGCATAGTTTTCAGTCAGCGCCGAGTCGAGGGAGCTTCCAACAATCCAATGTTCCATCCGAGGGTAGAGGATTTGGCCGAGGTACTGGTTGCTACTCATGTGGGCAACAAGGGCATATCACTAGATTGTGTCCACAAAAGAGCACTTTTGGTTTTGATCAGAGGCCTGTCGCTTCTGAGCCGACGGTGGGAGATGCGGGTAGGTATCATCGAGTGTTTTCCGTTGTCGACAATCGTCAGGCTGGGTACCAGGATGCAGGTGTAGAGGTTTCTGGTAGAGGACAAGGTTCTGGCTTAGGAGCTCGTGAGTAAGCTCGAAAGGGTTTGCATGGCGGGCGTTACATTTTTATATATATATTTTTGAACACCCAAAATACTGAGAAGGGGGTGAATCAGTATTCTATAAAACTTTTGAACATGACTTATCCAATCACCAAAACATATTAACAAAAATAAGGAATGAAAGTATAAAAAATCCACAAGATCACATAACACATGAACACCAAGATTTTTTATGTGGAAAACCCAAAAAGGGAAAAACCATGATGAGGATTAGCTCACAATATATTATATCTAGATATAGTATATTACAGGGGCTCACTACTAAGACACGCTATACTTATAAGGCTCATAGCTAGAATTATATACAAAACAAAGATGGTTACTTAACCAAAATGTAAACTGATAAAAGTACACTTTCCTTGTGCTAAATTTTAGTTCCTTTGAAGCTTTGAATATAAATTACTACTCTACTTAGCATTCGCTCAACAATTCTACTCTTATTTTGATCTCACACCTATGAATTTTCATGTTCACATTATCTAAGATCACTCACGTCTAATGTGCCAATTATACTCCCTCATCCATCATCACAACTCAAAATTGTATCACATATATATACCCAATTACATCTACATACATCAATTAGGTTGGCCTAATTAGATGTGACCAAAAACAATTCAAAATAGCTTTATCAACTACATACTCAATTCAACAATCATCCTCACACTTAAATCAAATGTGTAATAAATAACTTAGGTTGGAATGGACCTAAAAATAGATCTTACAAACATTCAAATTATATATTTTATCTTCACAACATATATCATGTATTAGGTCAGTTAGGAATTAGACCTTATCACAAAAAAATTACACACTTCTCCATGCAAGTGACTTTAAGACTATCTTTCTTCATATTTTCACTTAGCCAACACCAATAACTCTATCTTTAGAACCCCAACACAAAAAAATTCTTCTCAAGGAAATGTATAATCTCCCACACTAATATACTAAACAAAGAAATGACTGTGATACATAGAGCCAAATTCTGTCATGCATAACTTCTAAGATATTTCACAAAACATCACAAAATCTTGATTTTCATTGTATCTAATGATCTTGAAAACATGGTGAGAATCATAGAGTGAGATCACTTATTGTTGTGGAGTGTGCGCCCAAAAATTGACACACTGAACCAAAAAACCATCAGTAGAAGTACTTAGCTAATTCCATGTACAATCATATTTACCAAATCAACTAATGTTGTACACATATATGGGTGAAGCCACAATAGTGGTTTACAATTTGATGGAGGAAGGAAAATAGACAAAAAATGATCCCATGGAAAAAAAATTTGTTTTAGTGGTTCATACAAACCTACATGCTTGAGTGAACCCATTTAATTCTTGCCCCTCATAACAATGTTCACATCATAACACATAATGGAAAAAATGTGTTAATGAAGGAATTTCATAAAATAATGAACTACAATCGTTGAGGGACAAGTGTTATGCATATGCCACATAGACACTATATGTAGTATCAAAAAAGATGCATTGCATTGACATGTTCTTTTAGAGGCATTCCATCCATAGATGATATTCCATAGGCATCAGAACCATACATGGAGATTATTATGTAAGGACCTAACCAATTAGGGCTAAACTGCTCCTTTTGATTAGGTGGTGCATTTACATTTCTCTGATTCTCATGGAGAATGAGATCACCTACCTTGAAATTTTGAGAAACACCCTGATTGTAATGTTTAGAAGCATACCATTGATAATCTTGGAGATGTTTTAGGGCTTGCAATTGGTTCTCATCAATCAACTCAAGAAGATATAGATGATCAACATAGTAAGTGTCATTATCAAACAATCCTTTAATGGAAACTCACAAAGATGGAAATTCCAATTCTAAAGGAATGATAGCCTTGGCACCATAGATGAGGTTTTAGAGACTTACACCAATAGTCATATTCATACTCGTGTGAAGATATATTCCAATTTAGTATGCCAATCTGTACTGTGTTTATTAACTAGTTTTTGGAGAATCAACTCAAGAGTTTTATTAGACACTTCAACTTGGCCCTTAGATTGAGGAAATATGGTGTAGAAAAATAATGTTGAATATGAAAATTTCCAAGAATTTCTTCACCTCTTTGTTCTTAAATGAAGTACCATTATAAGAAACAAGCATGGAAGGCAATCTAAAACAAGCAATGATATTATTTAGAAAAAATCTCCAAAGAATTTTTCAGCATTCGTGGATCAAAGTAGAACAATTTCAAACCATTTTTTAAACTAAAATTGAATAAGGTTCAAACTAACCATGAGAAGTAAATTACAATTAGAAAATTAAAAATGGTATGAACTAGAAATCTATAAAATATTTTCACACTTTATCTTCATCATAACTACAATTTATCTAGCATTGAAGAAAGGAACCATGGAAACATGAGAAGTCATAAGTGAAACACCAAAATTCAATGCTTTTCTTGTATTGATTTCAATTGTATGGTTACAACAATTGTTCAATCCTTTATAATAAGAAACTACTACCATTTTATAGGAAAGGGTAGATAATATCAAGGAAAAACCAATGGTGAAGATTATCTCAACACTAAGGGCTAAGATTACATTTACATTTAATATTTGGAGCATTAAATTATTATTACATATTCATCACCCATCTCCAATTGAATTTTTTCGAAAATGTACCTAGGGATATGTAAATTTATATTATATTATATCTTTGCATTAAATTAAAGTTACAACATCCTAAAAAATCTAAGTTACAAATTCCTTAATATATTACATCAAGATACATCTAAAAACAACTAGCCAATATGCCAAAAAGTGGTCATCAATGATCCTCCTTCCTTTTGATTTATCCTTCATAATAAAATTTACAAAAGTTTTGTTGGAGTGACTTCATTACTAGGTTGACTAGTAACGACATGAATCCTACAACACTAAGCATTATACTAATCAATTAGTTGGTGTTGAAGATCTATCGATGTAGACTTTTACCCAATAAAAAATTTGAACCTTCACCAAAATTTGAGCGACCTCAGTCATGTAATCTATAGATAACTCTTCAATGGTATCCTTATGGATCACAAACTTCCATTTTTGTTTCAAAACCTAATCATTTATTTCTTTGGAGGTATACACCTCATTCTTTGTAAGTTCCTTCAAAAAATGCTCGTAGGAAGCCAAAACTTCCTTGATTTGAGCATAAATCTTCTTTATTTCTTACTTTACCTATACTAATATTTCTCTTTGGAATTTCAAATAATGTATCCAATAGTGTGGCTCTTTAACCAATTATTTTCTTAAGATGCCTTGTTTTATCAAGACCTTGTTAGGGAGCTTTTGTAAGGCCTCATGTTTTGGAAATACCAAACCATGACAATGCTCATTGGTGCTACAATTCTCCACTAACTTGTCCACCTCTTCCCTTAGAATAAGGAACTTATTATACACCAAGATAGAAATATCAATTACATTATTTCGATTACCAAATATATTCTTGAGCTAACCTTGGATGGAATGAGCCCAAGATCTCATAATTTCCATTTTGTCAACTTCATCCTTTGACAAGACAAGTGGAGTTATTGTTTTCCTAGCTCACTCCACATTGGAGTAACCGAATGTTGGATAAAGGTAGTGAGTTCAACTACTTGAGACTTCAACTCAGTTTTAGTTGTTTCATTCTTATTTATTCTCTACAAAATATTGGAGACAAATCCCTAAAATTCCTCCATCTCTTTATCTCAGTTGGTCTAGGATCCAAGTCTATAGTGAAATATTGAAGTCCTTAAGAAAAATTATCTTATTACAAGATCTTAGATCTTGAGGAATCTTTGGTCACGTGAGACCTCATTTTTTCTTTTTTCTTCTACTTTGATCTCATTTCACTACTCAAAATAGCCTCTAGGATTAGCTTAGGAACTCCAATAATTAGCTTTATACTCTTTAGTTGCTCATCCAACTATTTGTGTGAATAGGTGTTTTACCTATCTAGGTCCTTTTTACATGTTAAGTCCACTTAGGTCCTAGGAGGGAATCTTTATAGTTAGCATTAGTTGTCACTAGATCTTATCTTATCTTTTGGCATTTAATGCATGTGTTCTAAGTCATCTAGTATTTGTTGGCATAGTTATCTCATTATATAGAATTAAGACACATGCCAAGATCTTTTTTCATCTTATCCTACATTTTAACTTTATAAGAAAGGCATCATTTACACATCCTAGACAATTCAATTAAGTGCAAGTCGAATAGATCACTACAATATTGAATATTACATATTGGCTCTTGCATCCAATACTACAGATTTGTTTTTCTTATTTTCTCTCTTGTAGAAGGTTGTTTTTTTCTTTTGCAAGTGATTCTTGAGGCTTGAGTCCTTGAGTAACTCTAACATGGTATCAAAGCTTCAGAATTGTAAAACCACTTCTCAAATTTGAGGGTGATTCAAACATGATATTTTGTATGGTACACATTGGGGGAAAAAAAACCTCATGGTTGAGTTCAAAACGCCCAAAACCTCCTATTTTTATACAAAATACTCGGTATTTAGGAAAAAATGTTTGGTAAAATTTACCTTTTTCATCTATACATTCAAATCAATCTAGTAGGGATCATTGTAGGCCATACACATTGTACCATCCATCATAGTTTGTAGTGTCATCAAAGAATATTTCCTATCCAATCAACATATTCTTGAACTATGTACATCATATATCATCACCTGCATCATTAGTGGTACTTGGTCATACGAGATTGTCAAATCACATGTCATTCGTCCAAGGTACAATGCCAATTTTTTAAATTATTTTTTATAAATCGTAGGTCAAAGTTTTTAATCTTCCAAAGTGTTAGCACTTGGTTCTTCTTCCTTAGTGTGCATAGTCACCTATAGAAGTGGAGGACTTAATGCGTTGACGATATGACAACAACAGACCACCCTCCGACCATCATCACTTGGGTGGCACCACCCCCCAATGGGAACCTTTATTTTTACCCTCTACAACACCATGGTCACATGAGTGACCGGGTGTTAAGTGCCCACAACCTTAAAATTTTCCCTCAAAGGAACTCACAAGTTATTTTTCCATGAAGCATAGCTTTCCATTAGGGTATCAAAATTTTAGAAACAAGATATTGATGGAAAGCTAGTTCCAAGAACTTCATAGTGGTGCAATCCATTTGTTTATATTTTTCCTCATATGAATTTTATTTCTTGTTGAAGTTTGTGAATGGTAGCTCTAGACCTACTAAAAAATAGACAAACAAAACAATGTTAGTCATCAAACACATCTAAAACAATCATTCCCCATACAATTCATTCAAATGGCAAGAACAAGAAACGAAAAAAAGATAATCAAATAAGAACTATTAAATCTTGCTCAAAACATTCAAACCCTCAATCCCATGGGGGAGTTGATGCTATTTTGATGTGGAAAATAGCCCTTTCCAAATTTCTTGCAACCTTGGATGATGAACTTGATGCTTCTTAATGAAAATTGACCATAACCTAGCTAAGATGGATGAAAGCTATGAAAAATTGGATGAAGTGTTGATGAATTTTCCCAAAACCAGTATATAATGACTTTGCATAAAGTTATAGATCCAAAATCAATAGAAGAGTCCTCCATTTATAGGAATGAGAAACATGAAGAATGTGGAATTAAAGATGAAATAATATCAATGTGCCACTTGTCAACATGCTATTGGAGATAGGTGGAGCACATTTTGATCAATATGCAAATAAATGCAATTAGGTGGAAATTTGAAATTCGAAAGATGGCTTGTGGAGGAAGAGATGTGGAAGAGGAGTTAATGCCACTTAGCTCAAGAAGGACTTGTAAGAGATATAAATGACATGTTGGAGGACAAGACCTTTTGGGAGGGAAATTTCAAAATGAGGGAATATTCCAACTAGATGCCCTTTTGAATGAAAATAGAAGAATTTATAAATCAATTAAATTGATTTACTTGTGCAAGTTGCAAAATCTAGAGAATTTGATGGATTGCTGTTAGGATTTAATTAGGATTTAATTAACTTAGATGGAAATTAGTTTGATTTGACACTTTGACTTAGATTTTTGGATTTATTTAAATCAAAATGAGAGGAATATGAATATTAGATTTAATTAAATAAAATTTGATTTATTTAATTAAAAAGGGATGATGTTAGACTTAAATCAAATAAATGTTATTTTATTTAATTTAAAGGAGATGAAATATGATTTAATCAAATAGAGGGATTTATTTAATTAAAAGAGGAACATTAGGATTAATCAAATAAAATGGATTTATTTAACTAATAGAGGAATTATGATGAATTCAATTAAATAAGGGTTATTCAATTAAATGGTTAGTAAAGGAGATGATTTAGGCAGAATTGGTGTTAGTAAATCAAGATCAGGTGCATGATATCAATGAGTATAATTTATGTGTACATTTTTCCCCTCTTTGGAGCAATGTACATGTTGCATTGATTCAAAGAATAACCTTGTTGAGATCAAAATTAAAAAAAAATATGATTTTTTAGATGCCCCACTACTTCCCCAATGAAAGAATTATGTTGGTATACTACCCCCTCAAGAGATTGGACAAAAATTTGGATTTTTGGGTGGTCTTGCAAAAAAAGACGACAACCTGCCTGACAGGTCTAGAAAGGCTCTAGGATGCTAAAAATGTACCAAAATATGGAAAAAGGATGCAAAATGAACTTTAGTTGGGAAAAAATGGGATTAGGGGCACAAAACCCTAGTTTGACAACTAAAATGTGTCAAAAAACCCTAATTTTCATGCTTAAATAGCCCTTGAGGGGTCACTTTCAATTCATTTTTAGATTCAGCCATTGAGATTTTCATCGTTTTGAGCTCTAACCCTAATGTAGAATGGCACAAAGAGTGCTTTCCTGACACATTTTCAATCGAGTTCGAGTCTACTAGAGAATTCTAGGCATAGGACCACCGATATGTTATCCTAACCCGACCTTTAATTTTGATTTTTGTGAGCATTTATTACGTTTTAAAGAGTCACAAAGTCTAGCATTGCTATATAGTGACCCTAAAAGTGTATAATCAGTGATACTAGGCTTCAAAGAGTGTCGCTATTGTGACTTGCGACATCGCATCATAGTTTACCTTTTAGGGTACAAACTCCAAAGGGTGACGCCATTGCAAATGGTGACACTACACTTCAATTAGGTCTTTAGGGTTTTTAGTCAAACAAGCCCATAGATCAAACAACGATGTTGTAGATTGGTTTGCAGTTTCAGGGGTTCTAGTGTTGAAGTTTGGAATTTCCAAGACACCTTTGCAAATAGTGAAGCATTTGTTGTTTCAGTATTAGAAACTTCAAACGAGGTCCAGTCTTTTTGCGAAACTTGGCATTGTGGCTTCATGGGTGCAAGAGGTTAGATATCCCATGCACTCATGTGAGCATCGACCGTTGATGCTTAGTACATTGAGTGGGTTGCATGAGTTGCTATAGGAGCACCCTGGTGCAATCAGTCTATGGTACGTTTCTTATGTTCCTGCCATTAGGACCCATTTGGTGATGATGGCCCCATTAGCTAAGCAATGGCATAGTGAGACTTCATCATTTCATCTTCCCACCACTCAAGGCGATTGTCACATTGGAGGAGGTCTAGTGGATTTTGTGATTGCCTATCCATGGTGAGAGGGTTATATATGACATGGACGCCAACATAGATGCATGTAATGAGATCATCAGGATAGATGAGATTGTTTTCACTGAGGGATATATTGATCTTGAGTACTACAGGGGTCAAGTGTTGACATTTAAACTGATTGTGTCGGCCATCATATCAGGACTTCTAGCTCCAAATCAATGGGAGTGATATTTCAATTAGGGATGGGGTCTAGCTTGGGAGTGGATGTTGTTTTGCTTGGGTACCAATGATGTTGGCCTCACTATACCATGATTTTCATGAGTTCATGTATTGTGACAACAAAGTTATTGGTGTCGAGGTCACACTTTTTCACATCTAGGCATAGAAGCATATAATCATGCTCTGTCTGTAGGTTACAGTAGTGGACATCGAGCTTGACGACCTAATATTTTGGATATATAAGGGTGGCCTCTCATTTACTCATACAAGATAGCCTAGGCTACCCCACTAGCGGAGGGTCTTGGATGAGATGAAAACATTTACGTGGAGACCTTGGCTACAGATGTTGGCCTAATATGATGATGTACAATAGTTATTCTATGCCAGGTAGGACAAACTTATGTAGGGGTAGGAGCACACTATGATCAAGCATTACCTACCTGATAGGGTAGTGAGACAGTTTTGGGACGTCCAAGGTAGGTTGAATGATTAGTATATGGCTATCTTTACTCAGTCCACCAGAGATACTACATGGGGTCAAATGATCCTAGCATTAGATGAAGTGGAATCCTTGAGGTAGCTGGTAGCTAGGCCATGGGCCTATGATCACAAACATGCAGATCCAGGAACTACACATGCCTATAATGATTAGTTCAAGCCTCTAGTTTGCTTGACAATTCTAAGGGCAGCACTTCCATGACAGAGACCCTAGAGTAGGATGACCAGGAGGGGATAGGTTCCCGTAGGAAGAGGAGGAGGAGGAGGAGGACCACCTCCACACGATCCAGAGTCAAGGAGATGGGCATCAACAAAGAGATCAGCCCAGGGACCAGTAGCCACCTATGAGGGACCAACAACCACCATAGAGAGATGAACTGATGCCACCACCACCTCTGCCACCTCAGCCCGATCAGAGAGATGCTCTGATACAATAGTTGGAGGGTCAGATATAGGGGCTCTAGGCTCATGTATATACATTGACACCAGAGAGGGACTAGGCTAGATAGCAGGTCCAGGCCTCACCACGGTGTGAGATTAGGAGAGGAAAAAATGATAGACAATAGAGTTGTAGCTAGCCCAGGAGGTCAGTATGCGTTAGTAGTTAGAGAGCATGGTTGTCACATCACAAGGTAGGACAGTCCATGTGGATGTACCATGAGGCAGTACGAGAGGTTGAGTACAATAGGATCCATTATTGATAGGCAGTACCTCTAGTGGCTCGGGTGTCAATTTTTTCTCAATAGACAGGGTACAGAAAGGACCATCCCAAGAGGTAGGCAAGTGAGGGGAGTAGCCACCAAGGCTAGCTCAGATAGTTTTTATCAGTGATACTGGATTCTTTTTGAGATCCAAAGGCTTCATTTGTGATAGCCCTATGGGCATTGTATACATTGATTGATACACACACATTTGATCCTAATTTTGTACCATGACAATTACTTTATTGATATATATGATATGATTGATTCATTATATGTTGTGTCCTATTTTATTTATGCATTTGGATGGATGCATTTATTTTTTAGTATATTTTCTATGCACTTTTTATGATGATGTATGGAGTATGGATGTATGTATGCAAATGATTTTAATATGCTTAGACTAACATATCTATATTATGCCCCTAATGGATGATAACATATGTTATGATCATGAGATGTATGGGATGTTATGACCTGCTCCTTTCTTCTTCAATATCTTTTTCATGAATGATATGATGATGTATGTATGGATGACATGATGACACTTTTATGATTATGCAATGGATGTAAATGTATGGTTTATGAGATGCTTAGAATAACCAATCTATATTATGCAATGATGAAATGCAATGCATGTGAGATGATCAATGTTTCCTTTATGATGTGATATGGATTATATGCAACATGCTAATAGTTTGTGGATGCAAGATGGATGAATTGGAAATGTTTTTTATTAATTTTCATGGTACCATGTTATCATGGAGAGAAGAAAGAAGAAATGAGATGAAGACAAGAGAATCCAACAAGTCCATGATCTATGAGACTTTATTAGAGATGATGATGATGATGATAATGATGTATTTCTTATCAGGAATTGGGGATTTTAAAAGGGCTTACTTACCTTATGTTTGATAATACACATAAATACGATGCATCAAGGTATATAGAACCAGGATGGCATTGTACCTAGTGTGATGGACTTTGACTCGACAATTAGATATGAGTACTCATGTTCACACCTGGTATACAAAACCTTATTTAGAATGCAGTTCAGATATTCCAAACATCTCATACCAAAACATAGAAAGGAAAGCCTTCATGTGTGGTCAACAAGACACCTAAAACACCCTCCCTTCAGACCAAACAAAGTAGGCATGACCAAGGTTATATTACAAGAACATCCAATGAGCACAACAGATAAAAGATAATGATAATTTCCCTATTCCTTTCTCTCTAAATCCCTTTGTTTGGACATCATTGAGAGGTCATTTGAATGAGCGCAATAAGATAAGTCAAAATACTAGGATCAAGTAAACAAACAAGCTAATGTTCTTCATACCGCTAGCCAAGACTAAACTATGGTGATGCCTTATGTTGATGTCCATTGTAGAAAGGATGCATCCTAGGACATGATGTTATCAAATGATTTGGGACAAACTAGATGTTGAGCTATTAGTACCAAGAGTTGACCAACTTGTTTATCTACTGACCTAAGCTTAACATTTCTTTGATGTTTGAGTTCACACTTTCAATTTTTTATACCTATTTCTGATTGCGTTGCCAAAGGGTGAAGGTGACGATTGATTTATTATGATTGGATGTTTATTGTGGGCACAAGAGAAACAAGATAGATGTTTTTTTTTTTGGTTTTTTTAATGTTTTTGGTATTTTCAAGATTTTGCAACTATTTTGATTTTTGAATTTTCCAATGTTTTTTGTGTTTTTCCAAGATTTTGACCAAGAGACCAATCTAAAGACCTATCCTAGGGGCCTCGGGGGCTGATCAAAGATTATCCTTGCCTACGTTATACACGCAGAGACCACGTAGTTCGAATGACACAAACTTGTTTATCGATGAGATATGAACAATTGGATTGATAGTTTATTGTGACAAACTTCTAAAGGATTGCCCTAAGTCTCAGGGGATGATCAAAGATCAACCTTGCCTACGTTTAGAGCTCAGAGACTCGTATTTTGACAAAATGACTCCATTTTTGACTTTTTTAGTTGACTTTTTGACTTGTTTTTTTTTTGGATTTTGATATGTTTTGAATGTTTTTGGGTTTTCTGATTTTATGAATGTTTTGGGATTTTTTGATTTTCTGATGTTTTTAGATTTTTCTGATTTTAGGGAAGACCTCAAGGGTATACATGAATCTGATCCAAAGAGAACATGCCCCCAACATGATGCAATAGACTACTTTGATAAAGAAAGGACAAACTAACCTTGGGAATGGGCCGAGTAGTACTAGGAGGGATCATGATGCGAACATAGAATCAAGCTATGATGCGGATGCGGATGGGTGATGGATGGATGTGATGGAAGTGTGATGAATGGATGATGCAAAATAAGCCATAGAGATCCTAGTAGATGGAGAGTGCTTATTTACACAAGGTGCCCATTTTCTAGGTTTTCACCAAGGTACTTTCCCAAAGCACCACGGAAGTGGTTTTCACTAGAGGATGATTTTTTCTCTTTACTATTTTCAATCATTTTTAAGATTTTTTTTGGATTTTTATATTTTTATATTTTAATATTTTTTTGTATTTTTGGGTTTACACCTTGTAAGATTAGGCATAATTTTTTTTAAGATGGGAGCTATTCATAGGCTCCTACAAAGGTTCCCCTTTGGGAATTGATATCTAATATGTTGTTGATTTGTAGCTCATTGTGATGATGAAAGGTTCCAACCAATTGGGTTCAAACTTTCACTTGCTATCTAGATTTGGTACATTCTTTTGATTCTCCTTCAGTACAAGATCTTCGACTTGAAAGATCTAACTCCTGATCTTCTTGTTGTATTTTTGCTTGAGATGGTTCTCGTAGACCTACAAATGGTTTAAGGCATTCATGTGCCACTCATCCAATAGTTCTAGCTCGTTCAACCGTGATACTCGATATTCTTCATTTGTGATGATATTTTGCAATGATATTCTCAAGGATTGGAGCTCAATATCAATGGGAAGGATGGCTTCTGATCTATAGACTAGGGAGAATGGGGTTGCACCTATTGGTGTGCGGATACTTGTTTGGTAGGCCCATAAGGCAGGATTTAGCTGTAGGTGCCATTCACGACCAGTGTCATTGACTATTTTCTTGAGGATTTTTAAGATGGTTTTATTTGTAGCCTCATCTTGGCCATTTCCCTGGGGATAGTATGGAGTGGAAAAGTGATGATGGATTTTGAACTTTTGGAATAGGTCTTGAAAATCCTAGTTTTTGAAAGTTGTCTCATTATCTGAGATAATGGCTTGAGGGACACCATAATGGCCCAAATTAGGTACTTTAGGATGAACTTAGAAATATACTTTCCCATGATGTAGGTCATGGGAATGGCCTCTACCCACTTCGTGAAGTACTCCATGGTGGTGATGATGAACTTATGTCCATTAGATGAGGTGAGGGTAATTTTGCTGAAAAGATCGAGCCCCCATTGTGAAAAGGGCCAAGGTGTAATGATCAGGTGGAGCTCTTGAGCTGGTGCATGGATGAGATCCCCATGCTACTAACACCACAAATACCTTTGGACATAGTCATGAGATTCCCTTTCCATTGTAGGCCAATAGTACCCAGTCCTTAACAATTTCTTAAGCAAGGTCATACCACTCAAATGTGAACCACAAATGTCATTATGTACCTTAGTTGAACCAATCAAAGCTTCGTCAGTGTTTAGGAATCATAAAAGGGTTCCTTCAATGCTCCTACGATATAGGGTATCTCCTAAGATGACAAAATAGGATGATTTTTTTAGTAAATTATCTTTTAAGGTTTGAGGTGATATCAGTGAGGAGGACTCCTATTCTCAAGTAGGTGTATATATCATGATACTAGGGATCACCGGGACAAATGATTTTGCACACAAATTCAAACTCTAGTACCTTGAATGCTAGTATGAGAAGCTGCTCTACAAGGAATTCTTGCTTTGTGATGTTGCGTGAGATATCTAATAACGATCCAATTATTGCCATCGCATCTACTGCTTTGTTATTTGCTCTAGGTATCTGCTCAAATGTAATAACAATGAGGAACTCTTTGAGGCTTTCCACTAGTTTCTTGTATGGGGTCAACTTTTCATCCTTCATTTGATATTTTCCATTGACCTAGTTGATGATAAGCTGTGAATCTCCATAGAATTTGAGTGTCATGATCTACCACTATACTACAATTCTTAGCCCTATGATGAGAGCCTCATATTCTATGGTGTTATTTGTGCACAAAAATGACAACTTATATGGTTTGGGTATGCAATATCCTTGTGGTGTGATGAAGAAGACTCTCCCCCCTAACCTATGTTGTGTGTAGGATCCATCAAAGTACATTTTACAATCATCTGCTATACTTAGGTTAAAGATGGATTCATTAGGGAACTCTAATACAAGTGGATTCTCGGAATATATTGATGCTTATGCCAGTTGATACACAATTGATTTACCTTTAATGGCTTTGCATTCCACATACTCAATGTCGTGTTCTGTCAAGATCATAACCCATTTAGTTGTTCACCCTGTGAGTGTTACTTTAGAAAGAAGGTACTTGAGAGGGTCTATTTTTGCAATGGGTTTTATCTGATGTGCTAGCATGTAATTTTTGAATTTCTATGTTGCAAACATGACTGCTAAACAAGCTTTCTCAATGGATGTGTAATTCAGCTCATGCCCGACCATGGTTCGGCTAATGTAGTAAGTATCCCTCTCTTTCCCATTTTCATCATGTTATGCCAAGAGAGTTCAAGAGTTGATATTGTTGTTGACATATACAGGATCAAGAGCTTTCCTTGAATTGGTGGCATGAGAATCGACAGTGTGAATAAATAATCCTTGATTTTGTTGAAGTTATGGTCACATTTCTCATCCCATTTGTATGCTACCCCTTTGTGGAGTAGATAAGAGTATAGGATAGCCTTTTCTAGTAGTTACGCTATGAATCAACAAATGTACTAGAGTCTTCCTTGTAAGCCTCTTAGCTACTTCAATGTCCTCGGTGCCTCCATCTTGAGAATTTCTTTGACTTTGGTGGGATCTATCTTAATTCCTCTCACAGACACACTATACTCGAGGAGATTTCCTGACTGTACCCCAAAGAAACACTTCTTTGGATTGAATCTGACCTTGTATTCCTCTAGCCTGTCGAAGATGGAGCCCAATGCTACTATGTGATCCTAAAATTTCTTTGATTTAGCCAATATGTCATCCACATAATCTTCCACACTTTTGTGAATCATATCATGGAAGATTAGTGCCATGGACCTTTGATAATTAGCTCCTACATTCTTCATCCCAAATGGCATATTCCAGCAATATGTCCCCCATGGACAAGCAAAAGACATTTTATGTTTGTCATCCTTAGCTATCATGATCTGGTTGTAACTTGAGAATCCATCCATTAGTGATAGAATTTCATGTCCTACCATCATATCCACAATCATATCAATATTTGGGAGAGGGAAATCATCCTTGGGACATGTTTTTTTCAAATCTCTAAAGTCTATGCAAATGCAGATGCCCCTAGTGGGCTTTGAAATAGGTACAAGATTTGAGGCCCACTCTTGATAATCAATCAGTTGTATGAACCCTACATCTAGGAGCTTCTATAATTCCATCTTGACCAACAATGCTATTTGGGGATGCTTCTTAGCTTTTGTCTCATTGGATTTGCTTCAGGATATATAGTTAGGTGGTGAACCACAACTTGTGGATCAATGCCAGGCATGTCGACATAGGTCAATGCAAAGTTTATCTTTCTTTATTTTAGGAATGCACTTAGGAGTTCTTATTCTTCTATCAAAAGTGATTCTACATAAAAGGTAATATGTTGTGTTTCCTCTGTCCCTAGGTAGACTAGATTGCACTTCTCTACTAAGATTGCTGACTTCTCCTGATGAATAGAACTTAGGGGAAGATTGAATCCATCATCCTCTAGTTCCTCAAAGAATTTTTCACCATTGGATGTGTCCTTTATTTTTACTATTTTCAAGTCAGAGAGTGCCACGGTGTGGTTTTCACTAAAAGACCTAGAGATTATTCTCAAATTTTCTCTTTTGCAACTAAGGGATATAATCATTTCCCCACAATAGGCATGTGTGTCTAGCATGATGTCAAACCTAGATTTGTGATCTCCACATGGTATAGTATCCTGTAATCCCATGAATTCTGAGAGTGCCTCATCATTTTTTAATGTGTCCAAAATTGATGGTCCTCGTTGGTCGCAATTGATGAGTTGGGAATAGACTAATTTTAGCTCATGGGTTTGGTTGTTTTTCTCAAAAAATAGGGTAATAATCATGAGAAGGGAGGAATTATTGAATAGCATGGGTAAGTTAGTTATGGGATCCTCATCACTACATAAATTGGTTATTTCAAAGGTAAAGTTATCTATGGCTTGACTTGTGGATACTAGTAACTGAAGGGTGGATGTTGATAACTGAGGGGGATTTTTGGCCTTTTTAACTAAGGATGTTCTACCAAGTATGGTTACCTTTGGAGGGGTACATCTAAGGCAAAGATTTCTTATATGCTTCTTAGCGAGAGTGGGTTCTAATAGGCCATTTTCATTCTACCCAAGTTTCTTGTTCTTGTTGTAACCCATGCTAAGAATCATTTGTAGTCCTTTGTTACTCTCATCCATGTGAAGATCAAGAATGGGCCTTTCATCTTGGTACAAAAAACTTGATATTTCTTTTTCATCTACCACTTGCCAACTTAGGTACCCCCAACATTTGAATTTGGATGGGTCTTATTTGAAGGTTTGGGATGATGTTTCAATTAGTTAGGGTTTCTTGTGAGACCTAGGAGATTGAGGTAACTCTCCCACTACAAAAGAACTTTTATTCATTCTATAATCCCCACACCCATTGTCTTGGATAATGACTTTGATTTCAGAGATGTTAGGAATGGTAGGTGTCTTTGTCTTAGAAGTGGAGGCTAAGGTAGCTAGGTCTACATATGGGGTTGAAGGGCCTTCATCATTCTTTGGGAATTGAGGGATTTTGTAGTACTTTGCTTCTAGATTCTTGCAGTAATAAAGGACTTAGGGTCACCATGGACTATGACCTCTTTATTTTGGTAGGGAAACTTGACGTATTGATGGAAGGTGGAAGAAACACCTTGCATCCCATGGATTGATGGATGCCCCATGAGAATATTATAAAGTAAATCAAGGTCAAGGGCCTAGCATGTGGTTTCCATGATGGTTGGCCCTACTTGAATAGGGAGTTGAATAGTTCCTTGAGATACTCGTTCCTGGTCATCATATGCATTGATTGTGATACCATTACCCTTTTCAATTGCATCCTCAGAGAATCCTAGATTCTTTATTAGTTTGAGTGAACAAATATTTAGACCTGTACCCCCATCCACCAAGACCCTTTTGATTTTATTTTTATGGATGAGGACTTCAAGATGTAGTGCGTGATTATGAGATGGTTGGGTGGGAAAGCCCCGATCTAAAAATGTTAGGATATTTTGGGTGGTGATGTTTCCAACAATAGCTTGGAACTGGTTAGCATCAAGATTCGCAGAGATGGTGGATGAAGCCAATGCTTCCTCTAGGATTTTTCTATGTGCAGGTGAGATCTTCAACAACTCCATGATGGAGAATCTGAGCAGGGGTTATTTTTAGCTAGTCCAAGACATTGTAACCATTGGGAATAGATTTTGGATTAGAGGTGCATGCCCTAGGTGGCTATACTAATCCAACAATGGTAACTTTTTTTCCATGTGTGGTGACTCCACAATTGGCTCTAGCTCCCTTGATGTTAACAACAGTGATCCATTCGTCTAGGGATGCGAAAACATGATCGTACACATGGTTTACATTGCCATACTTTTTCTTTCCATCAACATTCCCTTTATTATGATTGAGCATCAAATTCGTGTATATCTTAAGGTCTTGATTTCCTATAGGTCGTTGAACATTTATGACTTTGTCATTGATAAGGTCTTGGATCAAAATTTTCAATCTCATACAACTGGTTGTCATGTGCCCTTTGATTTTATGAAAATTGCAAAGGTGGTTTTCATTATACCATGGTGGTTTCACTTGGGTCTCTTGATAATTCTCATAAACAATAATTTTGATGAGATTCTTGTTTACCAATTTCTTCATGACAGATTCGATTGATTTCCCAAGGGCTATGTATTTTTGTTTGGGGGATACTTGTTTCATAGGGGTGGTCCCCCTTGATTATTCAAATTGTTGAACACTTGATTATTGGTTGGTTGTTGTGATACCATGTTGGCTTATGTGTTGTTTTGATTGTTGTCTTCTGATTGTTGGTATGATTGCATGTTTTTTTTGGGGCACTGATTATGACCTTGGTGTCAACCACACCATCATTAGTGACATTTTTGCTTTTCACCCATGTGCGAGGTTTTTTGTTATACCTAGTAGAAGGGAAGTTGTCTTGATATTCTTGATATGTTGGTGTCCCCCCTTGTGTAATAAGGGCTCTTTCGATGTTGAGCGCCTTGGGGATCAAATGGTTGTATGTGGTGATACATTGTATTTTTAGGTGAAATGACAAGGTTTTCTCAAGGATGGTAATGATGGTGCAGATTTGTTGTTCTTCTGGAATTTTCCACATGCTCCTGTTGGCCTTGGATCACCATCATTGCAAGAAGGATGTGAATGTTTCCCCCTTGGCTTGTTTGAGCATAGATAGTTCCTCTAGATTCACATCCATTACAATGTTGAATGTGTAGTTTTTTATGAATGCGTCCATGATCTCTTGGAACTTTTTGATTCCAAGAGAAAGGAGAGAGAACCATTCCATGGTGGGTCTAGCCAAACTTTGAGGGAATAGTCACATTAGGTATGTGTTATCATATGCAACCTCCATGCAATGCACCTAGAATTCTCTGATGTGATCTTCAAGGTTTCCTATCCCACAATATTTATCAAATTTAGGGATTTCAAACCCTTTTGGGAATGGTACCATTGAAAGCCTCCTGTTGAATGGATAAGGGCACAAATTACTTGGTGTTTTTGTTGTTTTCCCAGATTAGAGGTCTATCACCTGTTGTGAGAGAAATTTGATTTGTGTAGTCACATTGTTTTGTGGATTAGGGGGTGGGGTGAATATGTTTTGAGATGGTTGAATTGTTTGAGTGATGGGTGGAGTGTTGGGTATGTTGGTTGGTGTTTATTGCAAGCACTATTGTGCAATCAATGCTTGTTGATGTGCCTGCAATTGTTGTTATGCCAACAATGCTTGTTGTTGGTCTTGTTGTTATTGTGCCAACAATGCTTGTTGTTGGCCTAATAATTGGGATACTTCTTTTTGCACTTGATAATGTTGCAAGGCTTGCTGAGCTACTTGGTATTTTGCTTGCGCTTGTGCATGTTGAGCTTGATATTGGGCTTGTGCTTGAGCTTGAGCCTGTTGGGTAGCTTGTGCAACCTGGGAAGCCTATGCAGCTTATGCAGCTTGTGCAGCTTGAGCTACTTGAGCTACTTTTGTAGCTTAGGTATCCTGGGTAGCTTGCTATTGTTGTAACAAAGCTTAAGCTTGGGCAGCTTGTTGTGCTTGTTGTGTAGCTTGTTGTGTGGCTTGTTGTGCCTATGCTTGTTGAGAAGCTTGCATTTTTTTTGCTTGTTGAGCTTGAAATTGTTAAAGTTCCTTTTGATAGGCTTGTTAAACTACTTGTAATGTGATGCTATATTGGTTTTCCATGTTTGGTCTTGGTGGTGGTGGTGGAGGATATAGAATTGTGTGAGATGTTGTGATGAGAGGTGTTGTTGAATTGATGATAGGAGTTTGCATGGTAGATGGTGTGATTGATATGCTTGGTCCTTGAGAGACCATGTTTATGGATGGTGCAATGATTGATTGGGTTGTTTGGATTGTTGCCACTTGTTGTTGTGATATTGGTGGCATTATCAAAAGATTCTGTATAAGGGTTTGATTTATGACTGGGGGATTGTTTTGATTTTTTTGATTGAGGATTGGTAAAGGGGGTTTCCCTAAACTGAGGAGTGGTGTGGATATTAATGGTAAAGGTGGAAGTGGTGGGAAAATGGGTGGTGTGTTCCCTTGAGAAAATGATGATGATGAGGGATCAAAGATTCCTCCTCATCCAAATAGTCCTCCTTTTGCCTGTGAAGTCATGGGGAGAGAGACTTGTGTGTTAAGAGGGTATTCCGATGTTGTGTTGAAAGAGGATGGGTTGGTGGGGTCATGAAAGATGAGTGGAACATATGGGTGTAGCAGATTTTGAAGAACAGATTGATCCAAGATGATGTTTGCATCCAAATCTTGGTTGTTTACAAGGGGATGTGTTCGAAGAACATGAAGTAATGAGCTCCACTTGTTTACAATTGGTTGAGTTGGAGCAAGAGATGATGTGGGTTGGGGGATGGGTTGAATGATGCTTTGGAATGAGGGTGTGAATGAGACAGGTGACATAATCCCAAGAGGTTTCTCCATAATAGTGCTTACATTATAGTCGAAAGGGAGTTTAGCCCCTTCCTTTCCCAATTCTAGCATGTATTGTGAAGGATTTAGCCTCATCATGGCATTGACAATTTTGTGATTTTTGGGGTTTTGGACCATTTCTATGATTTCATCTTGAGTCATCCCTAGAATGTTGAGGATGATCTTGTGAAAGTTGAGGAGGATTTAGTGGGGGATTGCTAGATCCAATGGGATTGATTTCAGGTGCGGTTTGACTCAAATCACTTGAAGTGGATGTTTCTTTCTTCATTTCCATGATCTTCTTGTGTTGAGATCTAGTTTGGACCATAAAATAAGGATCATTTTTTTAGGAATGTGGGAGGTGAATGTCTAATTCTTTGGATTCATCTAACTTTATGTACAAAAAAGAAAGTCTAAGATATTAAGGATCAAGGATGGTGATGAGATAGTGAAAGATGGATGATTGTGCATGATTTGAACTCTTAAGAGATCTTGAGGGAGATACTAGACTTTAGGACTTTTGGATTAGATGTTGGATTTGATTTTGGATCTTGATTTTTATTTGGTTTTATTTGATTTTAATTTTGGATTTCGATAATGGACTCATAAAATCCAAGAGGTTAGATTTTGTCTTGGAATAAAATTTTTGACAAGGTGATAATTTAACTAAGTGTATGAAGAAGGATGCATCTACACACACTTAGCCAAACAAAGATGATTTTGATTTGATTTCAAGAGGATTTTCCAAAAGTCCAGTATGAAGGATTTTTCCAAGATTTCCAAGAGTTATTTGTGAGATGGTTTTGATTTGATGTTTGAGGGATGGATGAGAGTATTGATTTTGTTCCTAAGAGACTTAGATAGACTCTTGTTTACTAGACCTAGGTTTTGGAGAGCATGCTATACTTCCTATGTGAGATACTAAAACCTTTGAAAAATTCTTGGATTTTGACAATAGTAAAATGAATACAAATTTGGATTGTTTCTTGATGCACGTTTGTAAAAGTTGAAAACCAATCTCTCTCTAAATTCGTAAAGCATAGACAAAAGTTTCTTGAGATATTTTTGACTAAGACCTTTGGACTTTGGTTTTCAGATTTTGATCTTTCAGAAAATCATTTAGAACAACACATGTGTGGGGTCCAATTGTTTCTTATCTTTGCTTAATGAGTTCCTTTTACCATAAAAACTTTCTTGCCTTAGCTTTTTAGACTAAATGTCTAATGTATCAATTTATTTTCATCCCACAAGGTCCATTATGTGGAAATAAAGGAAATCAAGGCAATAGTTCCCTAATGTTGATTTTAGTGAGAGCAAATTGAGATATAAATTAAAATTCTTAGAAGACTCTAAGGATATAATCCCTAGGGAAAGCAATAACACTTGGATTTCCTCAAAGGTATTTGCTTCCTCTAAAGGGTTTGAAATTTGATGATCATGGTTGAATGTTTGTTTTCCAATGTTTTAAATCCAAGCAAAGTGTTGTGATTCCAAAATGGTGCACAACCCTAAGATAGAAAGATAAAATATTTTTTGAATCCCCACTTGGATAATTCTAGTTGCGCTTATTCAAAGTGGATGACTAGAAGCTTCACGACACTGGCTCCCCTCCACAACACACACTTCTTAGGTCAGCCAAGATTTATTTCTCATGAATCTCCCATGACAAACTTCTCATCTCTACAAAGAACTACAAAAATGTGGGGTGGCTTTAGAGGTCTAACCTCTTGCACCAACAAATAGGAAGGGATTTTAGCTTCTACACAAATTGATTCTTAGTCAGGGTGATCGGGGACATCACACCTTGTGAGCGTCCAACAAGCCACTAAAGGCTTTAATTGATCCTACTAGGGGCACTTATAATTTTTAAGGTAGTGCCCCATTCTGAAAGACACTATACAGCTAAGGCCTACATACCATGAGGATTTGATAATTTAGTCTTATCCATTTATATACCAACCCGAGTGAAAAACCAGTTGGAGTCACCTTCGAGTTCTCCTTTTGGATGTATCTCTTAGGTGGGCCCCTATAAAGATAAACAATATCAAGCAAGAACATTCTTAGTTCGATCAATCTTTGTTGACGTGAACAAAAAGAGAACACACGTGATATACCTAACTCACACTAGCAAGATTTTGTTCAATTTTAAGAAGCCCAAATTGAAGTGTGGAGGAAATATTTTATACAAATTAATATCACCAAAATACTTTTGATTCTCAAGATCACCGTGAAGCACAAGAGAAGTGCATACGCCTTTTAAATGATATTACCTTGTAAAAAAGATTACAAAAAATGAAAAACACATGTTCATTTTAACTTCAAAAGCAATATTGGATTCTTTTTATAGCACCAAGATAAAGTGTGAAGTTTTCTTGTTCAATTTTTAGATCCAAAACCAACTCTAGTAAGTTCCTAAAGTTCTTTTTAATCCCTTTGATTATTCTTTTTAAAACCCAAATGAAATATACTGAGTCCTAAAACTGAAGATGACAAAATCCTTAGGATGGAATTATAAATGTTTCCAAAGTGTTTAAAAACACTTGTTATAATAGAAAGAAGATTCCATAAGAAATTTTCTCCTTGCTTCCTCCTTTTCCTCTTGATTTCCTCAACCTACGAAAAATGGTTAATCCATAGAAATAGAGACCTAAAATAGGTTAAAAGTTCAAATTGATCAAAGACAAAAAGCACATGTTAAAAACAACTTGAAGGATGACTTTTATCCCACCCTAGTGGCACAATTCATAAAGGCGTCATTGTTTGGTACAATGTCAAATCATGTCATTCAACCAAGGTACAATGTCAAATTTTTAAATTATTTTTTATAAATCATAGGTCAAAGTTTTGAATCTTCCAAAGTGTTAGCACTTGGTTCTACTTCCCCAGTGTGCATAGTCACCTAGAGAAGTGGAGGTCTTAATGCCTTGACGATGCGACAACAACACACCACCCTTCGACCATCATCACTTGGGTGGTGCCACCCCCCGATGGTATCCTTTATTTTTACCCTCTACAACACCATGGTCACATGAGTAACCGGGTGTTAAGTTCCCACAACTTTAAATTTTCCCTCAGAGGCACTCACAAGTTATTTTTCTATGAAGCATAGCTTTCCACTAGTGTATCAAAATTTTACAAACAATATATTGATGGAAAGCTAGTTCCAAGAACTTCATAGTGGTGCAATCCATTTGTTTATATTTTTCCTCATATGAATTTTATTTATGGTTGAAGTCTATGAATGATAGCTCTATAGTTGCTCAAACATAGACAAACAACACAATGTTAGTCATCAAACACATCTAAAACAATTATTCCCCATGCAATTCATTCAAATGCTAGGAACAAGAAATGAAAAAAAAAGATAATCAAATAAGAACTATTAAATATTTCTCAAAACATTCAAACCCTCAATCCCATGGGGGAATTGGTGCTATTTTCATGTGGAAAATAGCCCTTTCACAATTACTTGCAAGCTTGGATGATGAAATTGATGCTCCTTGATGAGAATTGACCATAACCTAGCTAAGATGGATGAAAGCTATGAAAAATTGGATGAAGTGTTAATGAATGTTCCCAAAACCTATATATAATGACCTTGCATAAAGTTATAGATCCAAAATCAATAGAAGAGTCCTCCATTTATAGGAATGAAGGATGGAGGAATGAGAAACATAAAGGATGTGGGATTAAAGATGAACCAATAACAATGTGCCACTTGTCAACATGCTATTGGAGAGAGATGGAGCACATTTTGATCAATGTGCAAATAAATGCAATTAGGTGGAAATTTGAAATTTGAAAGATGGCTTGTGGAGGAAGATGTGGAAGAGGAGTTAATGCCACTTGGCTTGAGAAAAAGGACTTGTAAGAGATATAAATTCCATGTTGGAGGACAATGCCTTTTGGGAGGGAGATTTCAAAATGAGGGAACATTCCAACTAGATGCCCTTTTGAATGAAAATAGAAGAATTTATAAATCAATTAAATTGATTTACTTGTGGAAGTTGCAAAATCTAGAGGATTGGATGGATTAGTGTTAGGAATTAATTAGCATTTTATTAACTTAGATGGAAATTAGTTTGATTTGAAACTTTGACTTAGATTTTTGGATTTATTTCAATCAAAATGAGAGGAATATGCATAATAGATTTAATTAAATAAAGTTTGATTTATTTATTTAAAAAGGGATGATGTTAGACTTAAATAAAATAAAGGTTAGTTTATTTAATTTAAAGGAGATGAAATATAATTTAATCAAATAGAGGGATTTATTTAATTAAAAGAGGAACATTATGATTAATCAAATAAAATGATTTATTTAATTTATAGAAGATAATGATTTAATCAAATAAAATGGATTTATTTGATTAATAGAGGAATTATGATGAATTCAATAAAATAAGGGTTATTCAATTAAATGGTTAGTAAAGGAGATGATTTAAGTAGAATTTGTGTTAGTAAATTAGAATTAGGTGCACTATATCAATAAGTATAATTTACATGTCTACATTTTTCCCCTCTTTGAACCAATCTACCTATTGCGTTGATTCAAAGAATAACCTTGCCGAGATCAAAATTAAAAAAAAATCTGATTTTTTCAGATGCCCCACTACTGCCGCAGTGGAAGAATTATGCTGGTATACTAAACCCTCGAGAGATCACACGAAAATTTTGATTTTTGGGTGATCTGGAAGAAAAAGAGGACAAGCTTCCCAATGGGTCTAGAAAGGCTCCAGGATGCTAAAAATGTGTGAAAACATAGAAAAAGGAAGCAAAATGAGCTTCAGTTGGGAAAAAATGGGATCAGGGGCACAAAACCCTAGTTTGACATATAAAACGGGTCAAAAAACCCTAATTTTCATGCTTAAATAGCCCTCAAGGGGTCACTTTCAATTCATTTTCGCATTCAGCCTTTGATATTTTCATCAGTTTAAGCTCTGACCCTCATGCAAAATGGCACAAAGAGTGCTTCCTTGATGCATTTTCCAGTGATTTCGAGTCTACTAGAGACTTCCATCCACAGGACCATCGGTATGTTATCCTAATCCATCCTTTCATATCAATTTTTGTGCTCATTTATTACATTTTGAAGAGTCTCAAAGTCCAACTTCGCTATATAGTGATGCTTAAAGTGTATAATTAGTGACACTAGGCTTCAAAGAGTGTCACAGTTTGGAGTTTCCAAAGAGTGACGCCTTTGCAAATACCAACACATTTTCTATTTCAATATCACAAACTTCAAATGGGGTTTAGTCTTTTCGCAAAACTTCACGTGTGGCTTCATGGGTACATGAGGTTAGAGAGCCCATGCACTCACGCGAGCATTGACCCTTGGTGCTTAGTAGATTGAGTGGGTTGCATGAGTTGTTATAGGAACACCAAGGCATGATTGGTCTATTGTACATTGCTTACACACTTGCCATTAGGACCGATTTGGAAATGATGGCCACATTAGCTGAGCAATGGCACAGTGAGACTTCATCATTTTATCTTCCCACTGGTGAGGTAACTATCACATTGGAGGATGTCTAGCAGATTTTGTGATTGCACATCCATGGCGAGAGGGTTATATATGACATGGATGCCAACACAGATGCATGTTATGAGATCATGGGTATAGATGAGATTGTTTTTCACTAAGGGACATATCAATCTTGAGTACTACATGGGTCGAGTGTCAACATTTTGACTAATTGTGTCAGCCATGATATCAGGACTTGTATCTCCAGATTGGCGGGGGCGATATTTCAGTCGAGGATGGGGTCTAGCTTGGGAGTAGATCCTGTTCAGGAGGTGCTATTTTTCTTTGGAACTAGTGATGCTGGCCTCACTATACCATGATTTGCATGAGTTTTCATATTGTGACAACAGAGTGATTGGTGTCATGGTCACACTTTTGCACATCTGGGCCTTGGAGCACATAACTGTGCTCCATATATGAGTTACATTTGTCGACGTCAAGCTTGACGACCTAATAGTTTGGAGGTACAGTGGTGGCCTCACATTTACTCATATAGAATAGCTTGGCCTACCCTACTAGTGGAGGATCTTGGATGAGATGACAAAATTTATTTGGAGACCTTAGCTATAGATGCCACCTTGGTATGACAATTTACAACAATTATTCTACACTAGGTAGGACAGACTTATGCAAGGGAAAGAGCACACTATGATCGATCACTACCTGCCTGATAGGGTAGCAAGACAGTTTGGGAACATGTAGCATAGGCTGGATGGTCAATATATGGCTATCTTTTCTCAGTCCACCAGAGAGACTACATGGGGTCAGACGATCCCAACATTAGATGTAGTGGAATCCTTTAGGAAGTTGGTATCTAGGCCATGCGCCTATGATTAGGGATAGGCAGATCTAGGCACTATACATGCCTATAATGATTGGTTTAGGCCTCCAGTCCACTTGGAAATTCTTTGACAACACTTCAATGACAGAGACCGTGGGGTAGGATGGCCAGGAGGGGGCAAGTTCCCACAAGAGGAGGAGGAGGAGAAGGACCACCCCCACACTAGCCAGAGTCAAGGAGATGGGAATCATCAGAGAGATCATCCTAGGGACAAGTAGCCACCTACAAGGGACCAGTAGCCATACTAGAGGGACTAACCGCTACCACCACCACCTCCACCACCTTAGCCTAATCAGAGAGATGCCCTGATACAATAGCTGTAGGGGAAGATACAGGGGCTCTAGGCTCAAGTACAAACATTGACAATAGAGAGGGATGAGGCCCTCACCATAGAGCGAGATTAGGAGGGGTAGTAGCAAAAAATGATAGAGTGGTAGCTGGCCCAGGAGATCGGCAGGTGTTAGCAATTAGAGAGCATGGTTGCAGCATCACAAGGAAAGACAATCCCCGCGTAGATGTATCACGAGGCAGTGCAGGAGGCTGAGTACTATAGGATCCATTATCCATAGGCAGTGCATCTGGTAGCTCGAGTGCAAAATTTTTCTTAGCGAACAAGGTATATACAAGAAAAGCCTGAGAGGCAAAAGGGTGAGGGGAGAAACCACTAGTGCTAGCACACACAGTTTTTATCTGTGATACTTGATTCTTTTTAAGATCCACGGGCTTCATTTTTTATATCCCTGTGGGAATTGTATACATTTTTTGATACACATACACATTTGATCCTAATTTTGTATCATGATAGTTACTTTATTGATATATATGATATGATTGATTCATTATATGATGTCTCCTATTTTATTTATGCATTTGGATGGATATATTTACTTTTCTATATGTGATGTGATTCTATATTATGTGATGTGATGTATGTATGATTTAGATGCTTACAGATGCATTTCTTTTTCATTATCTTTTCTATGCACTTTTTATGATGATGTATGGAGTATGGATGTATGTATGGAAATGATTTTAATATGCTTAGACTAAAAAATCTATATTATGCCCCTAATGGATGATATCATATGTTATGATCATGAGATGTATGGGATGTTATGACCTACTGCTTTCTTCTTAGTATCTTTTTCATGTATAATATGATGATGTGTGTATGTATGACATGATGATGCTTTTATGATTATGTAATGGATGCAAATGTATGGTTTATGAGAATCTTAGAATAACCAATCTATATTATGCAATAATAAAATGCAATGCATGTGAGATGATCAATGTTTCCTTTATGATATGATATGGATTATATGATGCATGCTAATAGTTTGTGGATGCGGGATGGATGAATTGGCGATGCTTTTGATTAACTATCATGGTACCATGTTAGTGTGGAGAGAAGAAAGAAGAAATGAGATGAAGACAAGAGGATCCAACAAGTCCATGATCTATGAGACTTTATTAGAGATGATGATGATGATGATGATGTATTGCTTATCAGGAATAGGGATTTTAAAAGGGCTTACTTACCTTATGTTTGATAACACACATAGATACAATGCATCAAGGTATATAGAACCAGGATGGTGTTGTACCTAGTGTGATATAATTTGACTCAACAATCAGATAGGAGTACTCCTATTCACACCTGGCATAGGGAACCTCATTCAGAATGTAGTTATGATATTCCAAACATCTCGTACCAAAAAATAGAAATGAAAGCCTTCCTATGTGGTTAAGAAGACACCAAAAACACCCTCCCTTTAGACCAAAAAAAGTAGGCATTACCAAGGTTATATTACAAGAACATCCAACAAGTACAACAGATAAAAGATAATGATCATTTCTCTATTCCTTTCTCTCTAAATTCCTTTGTTTTGACATCATTGAGAGGTCATTGGAATGAGCGCAATAAGATAAGTCAAAAGACAAGGATCAAGTAAACAAAAAATATAATGTTCTTCATACCGATAGCCAAGACTAAACTACAGTGATGCTTGATGTTGATGTCCATTGTAGGAAGGATGCATCCTAGGACATGATGTGATCATATGATTTGGAACAAACTGGATGATGAGCTATTAGTACCAAGAGTTGACTAACTTGTTTACCTACTAACCTAAGCTTAATATTTTTTTGACATTTGAGTTCACACTTTCAATTTGCTATACCTATTTTTGATTGCATTGCTAAAGGGTGAAGGTGATGATAAATTTATTATGAGTGGATGTTTATTGTGGGTGAAAGTGAAATGGGATAGATTATTTTTTTGGGGGGTTTTTGAATTTTTTTGGTATTTTCAAGATTTTGCAACTATTTTGATTTTTGAATTTTCTAATTTTTTTGGGTTTTTCTGAGATTTTTACCAAGAAACTAAGCTAAAGACCTATCCTAGGGGATTTAAGGTCTTTCAATCACTCTATAGAACCAGAACTCATAATGGAGCTAGGCGAGCCAGTTTTTAGGTTCAACACTATGCCTTAGGAAGCTCTCTTGCTGAGGATGAAAGCATGGTTCCAGGATGTCATCGTGGTGTGCTAACGGCTCTAAGGTGTGCTGGTATCTGTATGAACAAAGGACTAAAGATACAAGGTTAAACATAGGTAAACATACTAACAACCTAGCTAGTGGTTTTTAGGAGAAAAAAATAACACTATGAACTAAGAAATGTATAGATGAATATGATAAAGTAAGTAGATTAAAGTTAGGGTGACAGGAATGATCTTATATAAAATCATGTTCACCAACTAGCACCAAGTAACACATCCACCTACACACAATAAAGAAGAAAATTGTTTGGTGGTTTTATAAGGGGCCTACCTTAGTCAAACCCCTGTTTAGGTGTTTCCACCTCCACGGATAGCCAAGATAGAGATAATGGAGAAATATATATAAAATAAAGAAACAAAGTAAAGAACACAATAGCACTAAAAAAATAGTAGGGTGTTACCCACCAAATCGTAAAGGAGAGGAGTAGAAATCTTACCACCTCCACCAAGAGCTCATTTCCCAATGGAGGAGAAAATGAGATGAATCAAGCCTTTGTTGTAGTCGTGTTGGTTCCACACTTTCTCTACAGAGTTGACAGAGTGTTGTTGTTGCTGCTATGGAGTGCAAGAGTGTTGCTTGAATGCTTGGAAGAGTGTGTAGAGAGATGAATTGAATGCTTAAGCTCATGAGGAAATTTTTTTTGAAGGGATGAAATGGAAGAATGAATAGTGAATTTGAAGGAGAGAATGAAGAAAATGACCATATTTGGGTTGGTTAGTCGAAGGGGAATTACAAATCGACCTCCAATGAGAAGTTTATTGCCTATGTAGGCTTCAGATGCAAGAATCTTCCAGGGATTTAAGCACACTGTACAAACATCTACGCACCGTGTGGGTGTCCCCAACAGTTATTCCTCTATTGCCACACAAAAATACCACCATGTGGAATGAAGGCAACAAAATTTATGTGGAATTTAGCCTTCGAATTTGGTTTTCTAAAGTAAAGAAGGGAAAAAGGGGAATTTTCATAAGGGGTACAAATTCACTCTTATATATTTTCCCCCCACTTTAGCGAGCATGAATACTAATGAGTGCTTTGGTAAAGTAGATTGTAGAAGTAGTAGAGTTAGAAATGTATACTTGAACCATCAAGGAAGCATACCACAATCTAGCAAACTTGAGAGTGCAGGAAAAGAAAAGGACTTCATAGCCTCGAAAAACTATGAAGCTGAAGAATGAAAGCACCTCACAGGCTCACAATCCTACAAGGAAGGTGTCCCCCGAGAACTCTCACATGGAGGATACCTAGAAAAGTGTCTTATAGGCTCATAGACCTGCAAGGAAGTTTCCCCCAAGATCTCTCACATGGAGGAAGCCAAGAAAGCACCCTACAAACCCACAGACATGTAGGGAAGGTGTCCTTTGAAGATCTCTCACATGAAGGAAACCAAGTAAAGCACCCTATAGACCCACAAATCTATAGGGAGGTATCCCCCAAGATCTCTCACATGGAGGAAACCCAAACAAGTGCCTTACAAGCCCAAAGACCTACAAGGAAGTGGCCTCCAAGATATCTCATATGGAGGAAGCTAGGAAAGCACCCTAAAAACCCACAACCTTGTAGGGAAGGTGTCCTTCAAAATATCTTGCATGAAGGAAACCCAAGAAAGTTCCCTACAAACCCACTGACCTATAGGGAAGGTGTCCTTCAAGATCTCTTGCATGAAGGAAACCCATGAAATCACCCTACAAACCCACAGACCTGTAGGGAAGCCACCCCCAAGATCTCTTGTATGGAGGAAGCTCAAAGGAAGTGTCCTATAGGCCCACAGACCTATAGGAAGGTATCCCCAAGATCTCTCAACTAGAGGAAACCCAAAGAAAGCAGAATCCCTAGAGTCAAAAAGTAGTTTCATAGCTGCACTTGTAAAGTGACAAGTTTACCCGTAGATAGAACATGTCAGAAAGAAGCCATGTAAGCAAGTAGGCAGACAGTCGTGCAGACCATCAACAATTTGGAAAACTTTCAAAGGGGTCCCTTGGTAACCCTAGCATGAGGAAGGGGTCCACTTATGGGATGCACTATTTGAAAGTGTGAAGAAGATGTCTTTCTCTCGAATCAATTCATCATCAAGGAATCCTTTTGAAAGATGGTCACTTCATCAAGGAGTTTGAAAGGAAGAATATGCCCCCACGCAAGGGGTAGAGTAAAGTTATTCCCAATTTTGAGGAAGGTTCTTAAATTATTTCTTTATGAACCCATGATGAATGAAACACATTCCAGAAGGATTTCAAGTCGAGAATGCAATTCTTCAAAAGAAGTTTGTGAAGTCTTTCAAGAAAATATTCATTGGTAATGAGTGAATTTTCTAAAAGTTGAGGAGTTGAAGAAGAGGTGTTGTCACACATAAGAGGGACAACTCAAGAAAAGAAGAGAGAAAGATAAAGGAAAAAAGAAAAAGAAAAGAAAAACATGAGCAGAGGGCACATGGGTAGCCTGATATTTCAAGGTCAGAATTGTTCATAAATATATATATGTATAGTATATAAAATAAACTACCATCAACCCCCTACTATATCAAACCATGTGAAGAATGCACGAGAAGAAAAAGTAAAAATAAAAAAATGGGTCAACATGGAAGAGAAACCTAAATTCCCCCAATGCTTTGCATCATCCCCAACTTATCAGAAAGCAAGTCACAAACATGGAAAAATGATGATACAAATAGAAGAAGGTTTACAACACAAAAACTACACATGTATCGAAGCACCAATAGGGGTGACAAGGGTCATCTAGGCACACATAACAGGATCATAGGGGAACACATCACAACACATATACGCACATATCTAATCTAAAGATAATGAAAAGGCCCTCTTCTACCATTGATCGATCGAGAGGTCATCTGCTTCCCACTCTAGATCATTGAAGGGGGAAGGAGGATGAGCTTGTAATGTTGGGATGTTAAGAGGAGGAGCATCTGACTCTCTCACAACAAGGGCTAAGGAAGAGGGCCCTACAAGGTCCTCTCCACCAAGCTCTTATGGAGCTAAGCTCAATGATTTTGTGAAGATTTCTGACAAGGTCGGAACCTCATCCAAAGAGTTAAACATGCACTTTGTAGGAGTTTCATGTTTTAACTCAATGGATGGGGAAGGTTACACCCAAGGTTCATCACTAGGCTCACCAAATGATTTGGGAGCGGTGACAAACTCAGGGGAAGCTGGGACTGGTTCCATCACTAGGATAAAAAAAGTTAGCGTGAGGCCACCATTCAGAGAAGGTAGGATCCTCTTGCATCCTCCTTTTCTAGAAGGATCACACTCCGCCTTTTGCTTCATCGGAGGAGGCAAACTCCCCACAGATGAGGCAAGAGGTGAGGAGGAAGAGGAGGAAAGAACCACAGTAGATACGACCGAGGTGTACATCATATCAATGGGAATCAAGAAAGGTTGTACATCTGCAAGGGACATCAACAAAGGTGGCTCTATTGAAGGAGTGATGAACACCTGCACCTTTTTCGGGTTAGGTGCATTCACACTCGCAACAGAAGCCAAAATTGATACAAAGTTGATTTGAACGAAAGTAGAGGGGACGAGAGAGGAGAATGTAATAGGAGGCACTTAAACAAGGGAACTCATCTCCTCTTCCTTCCTTTGTAAGGAATCTTGCTTAGCCATGAGATCCTTTTTCCAGTGCTTACACTCACGTGCAAGGTGGTTTTTGTGACTCTTAGAACTAGAGGCAAGAGTTTGTGAAGGAACATAAGGCTCTTGCTCAACCATGGGAGTTTCCACTATAGCCATTTTCAGTGGAGGAAAAAACTCCTGAATAGTAGGAGGAGTAGGTTGAGAAGCAGTGGGGGGAGTCAGCTCAACTAGCTCAAAAGCGGGCCTCTTCCCATTCATTGCTTTGGCCGTAGCAGTGGTAGGAGGCCACAGAGGTTGGGACAAAGAGGACTCTCCATAGGGGCCTTTTCCTCTACATATAGGTAGTACCACAGTTGAGGAAATTTAGTAGGGAGGTCTGATATCCTAATCTTGGGTCCACACCAAGGAGAGACCATCAAACTCAATGGGTAATGTGTGAAAAAAAATGTGCAATGTGAACAAGATCACACAAGCAATGAAATGTATTACATTAGAGAATTTAATCATAAAATTAATCTTATTGCAAGCAAAGAAAATTCCCTAAAATTGTTCCATTGTTTCCTATCTTCAAGGATTCATTAAAACATATTGGCTCTAAGATTTCTATATGCACTATGACTGTTAGAATGGCAACCTGAGGAGCGAAATGTTGTAGAATGCAAGAATCTAATTCCTACATGATGATAAGCTATGTGATTTGTTGAATGATACTATGATATTAAATGATGTAAATGATAATGGTGATATGATAATGGATATGATGCTACAAACTATGATGCAAATGCTATATAAATCTAGTATGATAATGAAAATATAGCTATGAAACTAATCCATGATTCTAAACAAAAATGCTTCTACAACGCAAATTGCTAAATGATAAATTACTCTAAATGGGATTCCAAATGTTGTAGAATGAGGCTATATTTATAGGATTTCAAAGGCATATTGTGATGTGGCATGATTCGACGGTCAGGATTTCAGCTTGAAAGATGAATGGTGGAGGATAAAGAGGTTAGAGGGAATCATGGAGGATGTTCCCTTTAGTAAAAAACTTTGCCAAGTGTTGAAGGGAATCAATGGAGGAAGAGAGCCATGTGTCTCCAAGTTTGTTTCAAGTTTGCTAAGGATATTTCTAGTTTAGAAATTAGATTTATTTAAATTCATGAGACACAAGGTGAGGTGGATGATGAGGTGGTAGGAGGTTAGAAAGTTATGTAGAAATGTGACAACATTGGATTTAAAAATTCAAATTTAGTGAGAGGGAATTAATCAAATTAAAAAAATTAGTTAGATTTGTTTATTTAATTAAATCATGAAGAAAATGATTTTAGCAAAATTTAAGAGAGTGAACTATATAAATAAATTTAGAATTTATTTATAAGTAGATGAATTAAGAGGGTTTATTAATTAAATAGCTTGTTTTTAATCAATTTATTATCCTGACCGATTTTAGGTGTATACATTTTACCCCTCTTTAAAGTGATGTGTTTACACATTACTTCAAAGAAAAATCTAAAATTTTCTAACAAAAAAAAATTCATATGCCCCAGACACTAAATTTTAGGTGATACTAGATATATGCCCCCTCGACAGATAAATCGATGAATTTTTGAATTTTTAAAATTTTTTAGGATTTTTAGAAAATTTCAAAACTTGAGGATGATTTTATGATATCTCAATGATTTATCTATGGAAAAATGATGTTAGACCTACCAATTAGCATGAATTAATTAATTAAGCCCTTTTGAAAAATAAAATAAATCAATCCCATAAAAATCCCCCTTAATTAGCCTTTCAAAGGTTAAAAAGATGTGATTATAAGTTCATTTGTGCATTTTGATTTTGAAATTTGAGAGTGATTGAGCAACTTTCAAGCAAGATGGTGATTCCCTACCACACACACTGATTCAAGCTTGTGCGACATCACAACCACCTGAAGTGTATGGACCTCCGGTACATACCTGAAAAAACGTCCTCATCAATTTTGAAATTAATCTTTTCCACATTTTTTCATGTTTAAATTCTCCTTTTCATGTTTTACCACATAGGAACACCAATGTAGTGCACTGAATATTGTTGTAGAGCATCCGGTAGATAAGCGCATAGGGTTAGTTTTGTAGCACATTCATAAAGGGATTTAGCGCATTTAGGGAATTAGCACTTAGAGCTATATTTTTGGTGCATATGATAAATGTTCTAGCGCATGGGGTTTATTAGCACATAGGTGATTTAATTTAGTGCAATAGGTCATTGCTCTAGCTCATAGAATCATTTAGTACATTGATAGAGAGGTTTAGTGCATTGATCAAATTTGATGGTGCATTCGGTAATTTGGTGCATTGAAACCCTGTTATGGCGCATCCATGAAATTTTCTAGCACATCTTTGTTTTTAGCACTTTGACTCATTATTTTGGCACATCTAGGTTAGATTATTGAATTTTCAAATTAGACTCCTTGATTTTGTTGTTTTTTAATCATGTTAGCCTTTGATTTAATGATGATTGATGATGTTGATAGATTAGATGATGATTGATCTCATGATAGGTGATATTCGATGATAGGATGTTGATTATTCACCTCATCATAGGAGAGGATCAATGATAGATTGATGATTTTCCTCATGATAGGTGAGGATCAATGATAGATTGATGATTGTCCTCATGATAGGTTAGGATCAATGATAGATGCTCATGAGATGCAATCAAAATATTATCAGAGCTGATTAGATTTATAGGCTGACCGATGTTGATTGATTGATTTGTTGATTTTCAATATGCTATGATGAAAGGAGCCTTTCTTAGTCCCATAGATTCGGGAGTGCTTCCCAAGGACCTATGAGTTGATTTCACATTTAGATCAGGTTGATCTAAATGTGATTAGCCAATGTAGAATGACTTCACTGATAAATATTCCCTAGCATTAAATTAACAGGGGGCTTCTGACTGCATTAGCAAATAGATGCACAATGATCATAACACCTTCCACTTACCTACCAGTGAGATGATAATGACACCAAAGGAGTTTTACATCATTTTAAGGATTCCAGTTGTCGGGGAGCTGGTTATTTATGATTCAACTGAGTAGGGAGGAATTGATGCACTACAGAGAGTGTTCGAGGATGATCAGATTTGCGGTTACGAGATTCCATGGTGAGAGATGGTCGATGCATATGTGACATTGCCACGTGTGCTTGCTAGTTTTATTGGAGGATTTCTATGTATTGACTGTAGGTCGAAGGGACTTTCAGTTGGATGGGGCTAGATACTCAAGATTCTGATCAAATAGGGTATTAGATATGCTTGGGGATATTGTATGCTTGCCTATTTATACCATGATCTACATTAGGTGGTCTATCTCAAAGGGGCCAGTTTTTCAACTCGAGCCACATTGTTATAGATATGGGCATTGGAGCATATAGTTGTCACTTGACGAGTTGTAGAGAGACATCATCTACCAGGGAGACCATACGTTCATGCATATAGAGGCCCAGTTGTCCAGCCTAAGCTGGGAAAACTAGAGTATTCGAGGAGAGTATTGGACAATCTTGAGACAATGACATGGAAGCCCTACTTAGACTATGAGGATTGTCTTGAGGATGATACTAAGATGTCATTTTTGTGCTTGTTGATGTACCTATTTGGGAGGATAGTTTATTATTCAAAGGTTTCTACTAAGGAGGGTACCGCGATAGCATGGCAAGGTATAGGGCATGCCCCAGGGAGTTGCTCATTATGCACAATGATGGACTGATGTGCCAGAGTGGGGACCCACTTTGTCCTATGATGTTGTAGTTGAGGAGTACTAGGGTTTACATGCCATTATTTTCGATTATCAGGGTGCTGCCACAATAATGGGTTACACTTTTTGGGACATCCTGATTTTTGCTTGAAATCACATATTTTTAGAAAATACAATGATTTATGACTTTAAAGGTTCCATTTAAATTATTTTAATTAAATAGGGATTGATCAAACCCCCTTAGATCAAACCCCCTTGGATAGAACCATGTTAGATTTAACCCATACCTATAATTGAGTCTCCTCTACACCTATCAAAATGCTGATAAAAAACCACTTTTGATTTACCTTTTGGGTGATCAAATGAATTCATTTAAAAATTATGTTTTATAAGCCTCTAGCCATTATTATAAGCTTCCTAAAAATTATAATTTTAAATATGTTTAATTTGATTATTATATTTATTTTATATTTCTTGTGAATGTAGGATTTTCAATGAACATCAAGTTCTTTATTTCACACATACGAAAAAATAGAAAAATAGAGAAAAAAATTCTAAAAAATACATGTGCCCTAGGTATTGATGTCCTTATTCCAACAAAAAAAGAATAAGTTAATTCAAATGAATACAAAAAAATTTATGTGGGCCGAAGTACACCTCTATCAAAATTATAATTACGCTGACTTGGAAAATTAATTAAAAAAATATATATGTAACAAAAATTATGAAAAAATATCCATCCCCTAGATATTGGTGTGAAAAATTTGTATTTTAAAAATTAGAATTGTATCCTATCTATAAAAAAAGTTACGTGGGTCGGAGTAAACATCACTTTTTTAAAATGTTGATTAGTAGAAAAAATAAGTTATTAAAAATTACATAAAATGATTCACAATTTATTTTTTAATTTTTTTTAAAAAATATAATTAGAATCTACAAAAAATATCTAACAAATAACTAGTTTGATTCATCTTCAAAACTTTAATGGTTTAGCTGCTATAGGTGTAAGAAAGTGAATGTCTGGTGAAAAATCCTGATTTTAATGTCAAGTTTGGCCAAAAATTGTAACCCATTATTGTGGGATCACCCATCATCTAGACGCCATAGAGGCTCCTATATCTGAGGAGTATGCATAGTACCTCTTCGTACATCACTTCCCATGAAATTTTAGTCTAAATGAGCCAATGCCATTGTTGGATGATGAGGAGAGAGCAACAGTACAAGGACACTGATGAAGGAGAGATGGAGGAGATGAGGAGGAGGAGGCAGAGAGTAGTGATGATGGAAATGGGGTTGGAGATGGTGGAGGTGATGGAGACAGTGATGGGGGTGATGGAGATGGAGGTGATGGTGGAGGAGTTGAGGGTGGTGTCAGGGCAGTGATAGATGTTCGAGACTTTAGAGTGCCTCAGAAAAGGAAATCACTGGTGGTTGCAACACAATAACATGTAAAGATTAGATTACCCTCTCAGCAATAGTAGACATAGATAGCTTCTCTATAGGCTGAGGTTTAGACAATGTACAGATAGTTAGCACAGATATAGGGATAGCTACAGATACATGCACAGGAGTAGAAATAGGCCCAGGCACAGATTGCCACTCTTACGTCTAAGAGGGATACCTTGAGGTAGTAGGTTGAGCAAGAAGAGGGCATGGTTGAGAGACTACAGAGTGTGGCTGAGGGAATAGGTACAATCGATTATCGGAGAGAGGTATGGTGCTCTGCTAGGGAGGCCAAGTATTATAGGTTGAGATACCATGAGATGGATCCTCTAGAGCATTGAGAGAGTTACAATTTTCCAATGCCCACTCATTCGAGGACTATCAGTAGGGGTGTTACAAGGCCACCTCATAGGGATTCATGGGCAGGACCATTAGGTACAACCAAAGGTACAGGGATAGCACCATCAGGGGGGAGCACCACATAGTTCCATGATGATCATTTGAGATGTGCTTGAGATTGATGTATACAATGATTTAGTTGAGACCTTATGGTTTCTACCATTTTTTGATATTGTATCTCTCCACATATTTTGACATCCTTGTACTCTTGATATTATAATTTTGATATTATATGATATGTGCAGATGATTAGCGATCTATGTGTCTATATGATTTATGATGGATGCCTATGATGGATGCATTTAATTTATATGTTATGATGCTTATATGATGTCTATATGATGCTTTAATATGCTTATGACATGACTATGTATGGATGCAATGATGATATGATGAAATGATGATGCATGATTTATGTTTCTATATGTTCTGATGACGCTTTTACAGTATATGGGATGGCTATGATTATGTAACAAAGATGCAATGTATATTATTTTTCTGTTTTTCAAATGCAATTATATATGATGTAATTGCTATATGAAATGAATTTTAGAATGTAAATGATATTTAATGCACTTTTTTTTGTGTTTTCTTGATGCAAATATATATGATGTAATGAGTGAATGAATGGATGATGTGATAATGTTTTCGAATATATATATGATATGCAAATAATTATGCAAATTACATGAGAATGATATGTCTTTGTTTAATGTCAAGTGTACTCAACCCATTAATGATAGAGATAACATCATTGTGAAAACTGTGCTAGCCTTGGAAAACCCATAAATATAGATGCAAAACTAATATGGATGCAATCTAACTTAACCATGCAGATCTAATATGCAAAGGTTGTCATCATACTAGTCAATTTGTTGTGCTTTTATCATCATTGAGCATTTAAAATGTTGAAAGTGAGTACAAACATCGATGGTATAATTAGACCATGATGACCTCAATACTATTCCATGATTTTTGATATTGCAAGTTAACACAAGCATCTAGGAATAATTAAGTTGAGATGTCCTAAGCATTGCTTGCATAAATAGACAAGAGTTAATAATTTTCCTATGCAAATTTAGAATGTCATCAGTCATACTTTGTAGAGCATGTCTCTTAACAATTTGCACTGTAGTAATGATTAACTCGCATAAATAAGACAAAGAAAAATCATACTACCTCCTAGCTCCTCTTGTTCAATACATTATCAAGTTGCTCTAGAGATATGACAAAAAACATCAAAGTACAATAGTTGAACATTCATGCTAAAGTGATAAAGCGATGATTTAGAGACACATCATCCATTTAAAGTTTTCTTTGGTTTGATTGATTTAGCTATTTGTTGTTTGATATGGATGTTTTATTTGCAAAGTTTTATGATTGATGTTCAATGTTAATTTACACTATGATCATTGTGTTTGTTGTGTTGTCCTGCTACTATTTTCCTGTTAGTTTAAGGTCAAAGTTTTATTGCCCCTAGTGAGTTCAAGTTTTTTCCCCCAGTCGAGGGTGAGACACGACCGTGATGCCCAGATATGTACATGAAGCTTTCCAATGATAGGCAGAATGATGGAAAAATTGAATGGAAAAAGTGAATGGAAAAAGCGAATGGTCGACATGTTCAAATAGATGGAAAAGCTAATCTATCACAAATAGTGCCTGTTGCCAATATTTTACTACTTTTTTTGTATACATCTAAAATTTGGCTGGAGAAAATTAATTAAATACTAGTTATTTAATTAATAAAATCTTTATTTCCTCTACTTATAAATAAATTGCAAAGTTTATTTATATAGTTTTTATTTCTGAATTCTTCTTATCTAAACCACTTTCTTCATGATTTAATTAAATAAACAATTTTAACTAATTTTTTTATTTGATTAATTCCCTCCAACTAAATTTGAATTTTAAAATTGGAATTTAGTCACATTTTTCCATATTTTCTAACCTCCTTCCACCTCACCATGTGTCACATGAAATTAATAATTAATAATTTCTAAATGGGCATTTATCCTTAACAATTTTAACAACCTTAGAGACACATGGCTTCTCCTTTCCACTTATTCCCTTCTACACTTGGAAAGCTTGTTCTATTAAAGGGAAAAACTTCCTTGATTCTCTCTAACCTCTTTGCTTCTCACCGTTGATCTCTCCAGACCGAATCATGATCGTCCATTGCTGCCACATCACTTGATGCCTTGGTGAAATCTATAAATAGAGGCTCATTTACAACTTTTCATATAGAGAGCATAGCATAAATTTACTCTGCAGAAATACTTTCAACATTAGTGAGCTTTGCATTTGCATTTTAGCTTAGAATTTGGCATTTGATTTCTAGTAGTGTTATAATGGAAATTTCATTTCTACGAACTTAATTTGTTGCATTATCAATACATAAATTCTATTGTATTTCCATTAGCTTAGCATTTTATCATTGCATCATTTCACATCATTCTGTATACAGCAGTACAACATTTAGCATATCATTCATCAAAATCCACAATCATGTAGATGTAGGCATAGTTTCCTACATTTTAGCTCAATGGCTTCTTGTTTCTTAGGTTGTCATCCCAGTAGTCTAGTGTATACCTAAAATTTGAGAGCACTAATATAGGATCCTTAAGAATAGAGGATGATGAAATAGCTTTGAGGAATCACTTTATCAATTGGTTTGTTAAATTTGATTTCCTTAATATAACATGTTGCATTGATTGTGTGACTTGAGTTGATTACTCTGATTCCCATATTTTACTCAAACATAAATTGGCACCCATCATGGGGCTAGCCCCTGTTATTTTAACATTTTTTGGAAAGTGTGCTTACAGTTTTGGATGTGAGTTCTTTTGGCACAACTGCAAATTCTTCTGGCGCACCCGAAACATTTACCAATGCATACAATGGCTGTTATAGTGCAACCAAGAGTTCTTTCGGCCCATCCAAGCCATTCATCGATGCATTAGGGGGTTTCTATAACACATTCATTACTTTTTGTAGTGCATCTAATTATTTTTGAAGTGTATTCAGTATTTTCTATAGCGCATTCAATGCATCTTCAAGCACATCTATCTTTTTAGCGCATTGAATTACTGTAATGGTGCATTTAATTTTCATTGCAAATTTTTTCCATATTTTGAAAACTGATGAATGTTTTTCTACTGTGTAGGTTTCATAAAAGTTATCAGAGACTCTGCTAAAACCCTTGAATGTTGTCAAAGAACATTTATTGAAAACTACTAATAATTTTGATGTAGGTGTTGGAGTTGATTTATTTCCTTTTGGTTAATTTAGGAATCTAGATTAATTGGGTGGGAAAGAACACCATGTTTTCTGAGCTTGTTGAATGGTAGGCATACACTCTCCCCTTAACTGGGTGACCAAAAATCCAAACCCATTCATTTTTATTTTTATTTTCTCCTTAGAAGGCTTGCCTTGTGGGAAAAAGTAATCACCCAAGGGAACGACCCAACCAGGAACATGCTAAATCCAAGCAACTTCCACCTGGTATATAAGTGTGGGTACTTGAGGAAAGTTCAAATATCATGAGGATTGTTTTGATAAGAAGGGAAACAATGGTCTATTTCCATATGGATGATCCCTCATGAACAAAATTCTTATACTAGCACCTTTTTGTGATAGCGAGCTAAAATCCTATTCTATTTACTGGTGCAGAAGGTCTAACCTTTGAAGTCATCCCACATTTTTGTAGATTTCAGTAGAGATGAGAATTATTCCATTGGAGATTCATGGGTAATGAAGCTTGGCTAACCCAAGAAGTGAGTGTCATGGAGGGGAGCTAGTGTGGTCAAGCTTCTAACCATCCACTATATTTTCCAACGCATCCATTGCATTCTATAGTGTATTCACCCATTACTATAGTGTATCCACCCAATACTTTAGTGCATTCAAGCTATTATGTAGTGCATCCAACCAATCCTACAACACACCCAATCCATTTTGTAGTGAATACAAGCAATTCTATAGCGCATACACTTTTTAGTGCAAACACTGACTATTACAGTGCATCCACCAGATTTATAGCCAGAAAGCTAAATTTGACTCCCTATCTGACATTTTGAACCCAGATTTATAAGGGATATTTTCCATAGAGGAGTTCATTCCTTATCCCAACATTGCTTTGAACTTGGAAAAATTAGCATTTACAAGTGAAATCATTTACTTGAACTTTAATCAAACATCTAAAAGTTCCCAACAACCATCAAACCTAAATTTGATCAAGTTAAGTTTCACCATCAGGATTTGTCATCCTTCATCCCAAAAAAACACACTTTACATCAAATTTCATAACCTTAGTCCCATCAATAGAATTCATCATTCTATTCAACCTAGGTATCCCTTTGGCACTCCTAAACAACAATCAAAGTTTAGCAAACCTTCATCACTTGCATGCCTATTTTAATAAGATCCTAAAAGTAAAAACTTAAGGGTAAGGAACTTGAACCTCAAAACACCATGGGTGAACCAAAAGCAAACCATTTCCACAAAATACCTCAAAATGAAACAAAAGAAATAATAGAGGAAATAGAACAAGCAAACCAAGATCCCAAATTTCAATAATTCCTAGAGAGAATCTTTGAAAAGGATGGAGAAAAATACTTTCTAATGTTAGCAAACCAAGGGGTCAAATTACCAAGTGATTTTGATGTCAAAAAATTGAAAGAAATAGTAAATAAAACTGAAATTGAAATGCCAAATGCAAATCAAATGGGTGCCCTAACACATCGAATGAAAAACCTTCAACAACAATTACAAGACTTGCAAAGAGGGACTACCAAAACATATTTGTTACAAGATATTTGTCCCTACCCTTTTGATAGGAATTTGAATATGATACCTGTTGCCTCCATTTCACCTACAGTTAAATCAGGGAAGCTAATCAAATGTTAGATCTTCAGAGGTTAGGTGGGACATTCACACAAGGGCAAAGACTCTACATCTGTTGCTAGGTCATGGGGAACTCAGTGGGAGAGCTACCCTGGGAGTATTCGGCATGAAAAATCATCTAAGGAAAAATTCGGCAAGACTCTCCTACTGTTTGGACGACTGAATGTTTGTTTTATTACATCCTGAGCAGGTCATTGAGACATAGTTTCTGTCATGCCAAACGAGCTTGCAGAGCCTATCGCTATAATAGAGATGGTTCGACATGACCTCTTACCGCATTGATTTCCTTGGCCGATAGGCCATTCAATTGTTATTCGCCAAGACTCTCAGCGACCATGGGCTTCGGGAGATCTATGGCACTCGGTGAGAGGTCCTAGCGAAGGTTTAATGTCTCGCTAAAGGATGAAGAGTCTCACGGAAAAAGATGTTTACAGTAAACATGAAGCGGATTCTCTAGGAGGTCTGGCCGAAAGGCCAGGGTCTCACCGAAGGAAGAGGTAGGCCTCGATGCAGTTGTCTTTGGCAGGAGTCTCGCCAACATAGAGCAAAAGGAGCCCCTCAGTGTAACTAACAGACCTCATCGAGATGTCCCGCCGACATTGGATGTCTTGCTGAATGAGGAGCTCAGTGAAAGGAAGGACGAGCCTCGCTGAGACAAGATTAGTTTGGCAAGAGTCTTGCCGAAAACATGGAGGTGTCTTCAGTGTAGCAAAAGGAGTTCAGGAAGACCTCTTCCTGACCGACGGGGGTCTCAGTGAAGGAAGGAGGAGCTCTGATAGAATGAAGATGGGGTCAGCAGGATGTCTTGTCGACTGAGCAAGCTTCTTCCAAACTCAAGGCAGACTTTCAGCAGATGAGGGAGTTTTCGCTATAGGGTCTCGGCGATGCAGGATGTCCTGCCGACTGAGGTGGCCATTGATGTAACATTGGGAGTTCGGCCTGACTCTTCCCGACTCGATAGGTCTCCCCAACCACTAAGCACAGGAGAACAGGCCCTCGCCGAGACAAGGGCATTCAACAAGATTCTTGCCGAAACAAAAGGTTCCCGCCATGAATATCACCGAACATAGAGGTCTTTAGCATGACATAATGAGCTCGGGGCAACCTCTTTCTGACTGAAATGAGTTAGGCCGAAAGAAAAGAAGTTGGCCAAGTGTTCATACTTTAGCGTGAGTCTCACCGAGCAGTGAAGCCTTCAGAATGAAATGAAATTTTCCAAGGAGAGGGGGAGTTCTATGAAGTGTCTTAGTGATACCAAAGAGCTCGCCGTAAGATGAACGATTCGCCATGAGGTCCTACCAAATTGGTAGGGTCTCACCGAAAGCCAAGGGAGCTCGAGCCGGAGGAGAAGAGTGAGCTCAGGGTAAATGAAATGAGCTTGATGAGAGACCATCACTAGGAATCATACCAATTGCGCCAAGAGATGGAGGGCTCTTTAGGAGGTCTTCCTGAACATATAATCTCTGGCCAATAGTGATGGAGGTACCAGGAAAAGGATATCGGTGTGACTTAATGGTGCTCGCTGGGACTTCTAACCAAATCCATTTTTCTTGCCGATGGTTTTGGCAGTATCAACATGACTTCTAAAGCTATAGAGACACATAATTGCATTGGCAAGACACTTTCAGTGTCTTGCTGAGATGCATTTCCATTTAAAGGAACTTTTGACCAGCTACAGGGTTGTATGGCTTTCACTTGGCCAATCAAAAGGATCTAAGGGTAAACCATGGCAGTCCAAAGAGCATCGACAAGATGAAGGGTGGCGTGTATCTATTGCAGGCTCAGAGCATTCAAGGTGCAGATGAAGTAGCTCAACTAGACACGATGGATCGAATAAATGTAGTAGTTGAAGAATATTTGAAGGGGGCCTTCTACGAGGGTAACTCTTCACTGATGCATGTAGCAGGGACACACAGGCTCCAGCATTAACTCGGAAAAAGATCTAGGGGAAAATCCTATCCCGAATCAGGATATTTTTTGTAAGCCCTAGGGGGCCAACGAATAGTCTATATATAAGGCATTTTTTTCCTTTTTGTAAATAGTTCTGATTACATACCCATAGGAGTTAGTGATTTTCAATAAATCCTTTCTCAGTCTATGTATTTTTTCTGTAACTCAACTAGAATCCTGAATACAACACATAATTTACCTTGAAGGTTCATGTTCATATTGGTATTGATTCTTGTTTCTGTATCTTTCTTTTGCACATGCAAGTCTATAACTGTGTTTTTCACATTGCTGCATTTATATCTTAAGGTCATGAAATTGATCTTTCCTTCCCAAGGTGTATGTGTGTGCCAAACCTGTTAGGCCTAAAGCATTGAATCAGAAAGAGGTTCTTGGTATGTAAATCAATTGAATTCAAGCTTTCAAGTGTTTGTTTTGCTGTGTTCATTTCATGATTTCTCATTAATACGGTGTATCACCATAGGTTTAGTTTTTCCATTTTATGCATCTCTTCCCCTTTTCCTTTTCGAAGAATCAATAGTTTAGGTGATACCTAAAGGAAGTCGGCCTTCTTTGGAGGTTCACTTCAACCATAGGTCACGCACAGCCCTAGAGTGATCCCATGTTTCTCTAGAATGCTCAGTTTTTTGTAAACTTTGCACAGGGTGCAATTCTAGGTGAGAACAGTTTCTGGCATGCCCGGTGGGACCGAAATTTGTTTTAACTACTGGCTTTGTATGCAGCTAGTGAATTATCAGGCTTTATAGAAGTCCTTTTGGTATACTTGGTGACTCCACAAAGAGGAAGAACTCCAGAAATCCACTCCTTCTTCAGTTTATGAGAAAAGTTCAGACTAGATGTAGCTCGGGTTCATTTGAATATTTGTAGTTGTCACCACCAAGAAGAAAAGGTAGAGCAACAGAAAAGAGAGGAGCAACAACTATCTATTCTAGAAGAACTCAGTCCACTCCTCTGTCTGTAGGGTCTCATCTTGCTCCACCAACAAATCCACTTCAGATAACTTCAATGGCCACTCCAAGAAATCAACCCTTTGTTGCTTTCAACAGAGGGATTCCTTTGAACTTGGTGCAACACAATGATATTCCAATGGAAGCCTTGAAGAGTCTGCCAATTTTCATGGGAGAAGATCAAACTACTCCCATTGAACATTTAAGAGATGTGGCTTCGTTATGCAGAGTCCACCACATAACCAAAGAAGATGTTGCAGTAAGGTTGCTAGCTACTTCACTAAAAGGAAGAGCTGTGCAGTGGTACAGGAGCCTACCGGTCAGTTCAATTGCAACATGGGATGACTTTGGAGAAAAATTGCATAATCAATTCCAAGACAGGTCTGACAACTTGTCTCTTTTGGAGCAACTGACTACCATTAAAAGGGCTCCACAAGAGCAGATGAACAACTTCAACTTCAGGTTTCAAATAACTTGGGATAGAATCCCTACAACGGTGAGGCCACCTATAGAGTATGCATTCTTATACTTTTTGAGAGCTTTGAATAGTGATATAGTTGTCATGATCCAGTCAATGGGAGGAGTATCTCTGCCAGATGCCTTTGAAACAACTATTAGAGCTGAAAACAGCTTAATACAAGCTGGCAAGCTTGCTCCTAGGCCACCAATGCCAATATTTCTAGAAATTCATGCAAACATCCCTTTGCAAATACCTCCTTTCACACCTTTACTAGCTCTACCAATGCTACCAGTCATTGTTCCAACCGTTGAAAAGCAAGAAAGTGTTGATTCAAGCTTGTCAAATGAATTACAAGAGATCAAAAGTCTTTTACAGACTTTTGGCAACAAGTTGGTGAACTTGGAAAAGCAACAGACCTATTCGAGGCCTTATCAACAACAAAATCAGGCCTCAAGTCAGCCTTTTCAAGGCCAGCAACAACAATTCCAAGAGAATAGACAGCAGTATCAGGGCAGCTACTAGGGCCCAAGACGAAGTGTGAATACAAGGCCTTTTCAGGCCTATGCTCTAGCACCTGTTAATGTAGTCAGGGACCTAGTTCCCACGCAAAACAACTTAGCAGCTGATTATGAGTGGTGTTACCCTTGTAACCAACCTCATAAGCAAGCCACTTGTTCAAATGGACTCATCAATCAAGCACTGATGGTACAAAATGATTCAAGTTCACAACAGAGTGCATGTAATGATGCATCCTCACAACAACAGGACCAATTTAGCAATGATACAACCCTGCTTAATTGGAAAGGTCAAGAATTCTTTGGATTGAATGAGGATAGCTCTCCAGTTGCAGCTAACACTAGGGCAAAGAAGAGAGAATTTGAGCTTGACCAAGTTGCTGATAAAGGAAGGGCAGTAGCTATGGAACCATCTACCTCTTGAGTTACTAGTGGTTGGCAAAGAGATCAGCAACTCCCAGACAAGGAGTAGCCACGCTTACAAGCTGATCATACTAGCGTAAAAGTACACAATAAAAATCCAACTGTACCTTTTAACATTCTTGATAGCATGAGAAGGAAAAATGTAACCATGTCTATGTGGGATTCTTTAGTCATCCCTGGTCAAAAGGATATGTTACAATTAGCCCTATCAAATTTGAAAATGTCTAATGAATCTGAGCCCCCAATAGGTCAGATTAGAGCTTTGTTAAAAAATGATCCTCAGGGAAATGATCAACAGTCTTGCATGGAGAATGAAAAAAGAGTTAAGCCACCTCCTTTCTACATGTCAGTAATTATTGGTGATAAATTAGTCCATAACTGTATGGTAGATAATGGAGCTAGCAGCTCCGTCATGCCAAAACAAATTGCTTACAAACTTGGACTAAAATACCATCCTTTGGAGAAGGGAGTGATCCAATTGGACGGAACTTCGGTTAATACTTTGGGTATCATAAAAGATCTAATTCTCACTCTCCATCCTTGTCCAAACTTTTCAATCCCTCAAGACATATGCGTCATAGATCTTCCACCTTTCTTTTCATTGTGTTTATCTAGAGACTTTACAACCAAGATAGGTGGGTATGTATCAGCCGATTGGTTACATATGCTATGTAAAACAAGATATGGAACCAAGGTTACCATCAAGTTTGAAAGATTGGAAAAATACCACATTGAGCCATATAATCCAAGCCCCATTAATGCTGCTCCTTCTGCTACAAATGCAAATTGTGTTATTTTTACTAACGATGAACGAGCTGCTGCTCAAGTACTCCAAACAGAAGTTGTTCCTAACATGCTGCTGCATGAATGGGTGGTTGAAAATGTATCAGACAGTCCTAGAGACCTCATTCAAGATGTTGGTATGGGCAACTACGTCATTCTTGAGCCTCATACAGAAATTCCAAACTTAGAGAAAGATGCAGATCAGTTATTGCAGCCCCTTAATGGACTTTGGGAGATGTTATTCGATGGTTCTAGAAGTAGAAATGGAGCAGGAGGAGGTGCAATGTTGATTTCTCCATAGGGTGATAAGTATTACTCTGCATTCCATTTTTCTTTTGCGTGCTCCAATAACACTGCTGAGTATGAAGGCCTTGTTCAAGGTCTAGAGTGGGCAAGAAAGAGAGGAATAACCAATTTGAAAGTCCATGGGGGCAACGAATTAATTGTTAATCAAGGGGCCTGAATGTTGCTAAGAATGACACATTAAAGTCTTATAGAAATAGAGTGTGGAGCATGCTTGAAGATTTTTATGCCTTTAATTTAGTGTCTATGCCAAGAAATTAGAACAAGCATGCTAACAGGTTCGTAGCCATTGGAGCATAGTTTGATATTCCATATGATATCAGAAAGGAGAAGGTGCAGCAGTATGTCGAGGTTGTAGTCAAACCATCAATCCCTGAAAACAACATCCACTGGCAAGTCTTTAATAGTGATGAGTAGATCCTTTCCTTCTTGCTTGAGGAAGATCAGTTCTCCATGGTGAATCAGGAAAAACTCAAGCAACAGTATGGTGATCAAGTCATATAGCTGAAGACAAACAAATTGCCCAAAGGCCTGGTTATCTTAGAATCGATTTTTCAGTACTGATGATCAACTCAAAAGGGTAGAGCTAGTTTGCAAATCAAGGAAGAACACTATGAAGAGATGGAGATCTTCAAAGGTAAGCTCCTTAAGATAGGTAAACTTTGTTCACTTGAAGATAGACAAGCTTTTGTTGCTTTATGCCAAGAATTTCATGATGTCTTTGCTTGGGAGTATTCAGATTTGAGAGGATTTGATCCCCATATTGCTTAGCATACAATTGAATTAGAGCCTAATGCCAAGCTGTTAAGATAGAAACAAAGGCCTTTGAATCCTAAACTTGAGCCTCTAATGATTAAGGAGTTGACTAAACTAGTTGAGGGAGGTATTGTCTTCCCTATCAAGCACACTTCATGGGTTTCTAATCTTGTGCCGGTTAGAAAGAAAAATGGTGAGATAAGGCTCTGTGGAGACCTCAGGGATCTTAATCGATCCTCTCTAAAAGACCACTATCCACTACCCTCCATGGAACGAATCTTTCAAGAGGTTGCTGGTTCTGAAAGGTTCTCCTTACTAGATGGTTTTTCAGGATATAATCAGGTGCTGGTTAAAGAGGAAGATCAGTTTAAGACTGCTTTACAACTAAATGGGGCACCATGGCATACAAAAGAATGCCTTTTGGTTTGTCCAATGTTGGTGCCACGTTCTAGAGGGCTATGGACATGGCATTTCAAAGCTTGATCAACAAGATTATATTGATTTACCTAGATGACATAACAGTGTATTCTAAGAATGTTGATGAGCATCTGTTACATCTTAGGAAAGTGTTTGAAAAATGCAAAGAGTTCGGTGTCTCTCTCAATCCAAAGAAGAGTATCTTTGTTGTCCATGAGGGGAAACTATTAGGACACATAGTGTCAAAGCAGGGAATCACTATTGACCCTGAAAGAGTCAGAGCCATACTTGAGTTGCCGCTGCCAAATCACAAGAAGGGCCTACAGAGTTTTCTGGGACAGATTTTGAGAAGGTTCATTCTAGACATGGCGAACCTGCTACAACCTCTAACAACCATGTTAAAGAAGAATGCAGTCTTCAGTTGGACAAGGGAGGCAAAGCACAGTTTTGGAGAAATTAAAGAAGCGTTAGCATATGCTCTGACATTGGTAAACCCTGACTTCTCTAAAGACTTCTTTTTATATGCTTTTGGTAATAGTGGTGCAATCTCTGCTATGCTGGTTTAGAAGAATAGCGACAATTTGGAGCAACCCATAGCCTTCTTTAGCCAAATACTTGTTGATTACGAAGAAAGGTATACATTTGTTGAAAAGCATGTCCTTGTTGTGATCAGAAGCCTGAAGAAATTCAAGCCTTTGATTTCTCATAATAAAATCCATATTCTGGCGGCGCACTCAAGTGTGAAGGAGTTTCTGTTGAATAAGGATCTAAATGAAAAAAGAGCAGGATGGGTCACCAAGATCATGGAGTATGACATAGATATTAAGATCACCAAGCTGGTAAGAGGCAAAGGTCTTTGTGAATAGCGAGCTTTAGGGTTGAGCGGTGAAAGTGAATTAAAAAAGGACGTTATCCTTGCCAATACAAATGAACTTCAGGATGCTCAAGATGATGTACCTATAGAGACAACCAATTGGGTCCAAGATATGACCCATTTCTTACAGACTGGTGGATGCCCATTAGGATTAAATAGAGCTAAAAGGAGATACTTTAGATTGCAGTCTATACCATATGTGATGGTAAATAATGTTCTTTTTAAAAAGGATCTGAATGGTGTCGTGTTAAGATGCATTCACAGTGACCAAATTGAAAGAGTGCTTCATGAGTTTCATGACGGAGCTGCAGGAGGTCACTTTGCTCCTAGAACCACTACCTAGAAGATCATGAGAGCTGGTTACTATTGGCCCAGCTTGTTCAAGGATGCACATTCTTGGTCAAGAAAGTGTATCAAATGTGCTCTATTTTTAGGAAAAGAGAAACTGCCTGATGTGCCCCTACACCCAATTCAAGTGGAGCAGCCCTTTATGAGATGGGGCATTGATTTCATCAGTCGAATAAACCCACCTTGCAGTGCTGGTCACAAATGGGTACTTACAGCCACTGATTATTTTACAAGGTGGACAGAAGCGGTTGCATTGAAAGAAGCAAAGGAATCTTCAGTGTTGAACTTCTATGAAGATATAGTCACCAGGTTTGGAGTGCCTGACTCCATATCTAATAATGCCCTTGCATTTGTGGGATTAAAACTGACCTATTGGGCTATTAAGCATGACATTCATTTGAACACCTCCTCAAATTATTACCCTCAGGTTAATGGTTTAGCTAAAAGCACAAACAAGAACCTCATCAAGATCATCAAAAGAACCATAGAGGATAATCAAAGGACCTGGCACATCAGTTTGAAAAATGCACTTTGGGAAGACAGAGTGACTCCTAAGAGGTCTATTGGTAATTCGCCATATATGTTGGTCTATGGTAAAGAGGCAAGATTGCCACTATTCGTGGAGCTTCCGGCTCTTGACATTGTTTACTAGCTGGAGATGCTTGAGGGACAAGACCCAATGTCTGTAAGGTATGCAGAGCTCATGGAGCTCAAGGAATCAAGGGACAGGGCAATGAAAACTTTGGAGGATCATCAGCTCCAGACAAAGAATACATTCGACAAAAGGGCTATAGCAAAATATTTTGAGGGAGACCTTGTGCTCAGGTGGGACGTTATTAAAAGCAGACTAGGCTATCACACCAAGTTCGACAGTATGTGGACTGGTCCATTCATTATTGTAGGCTGTAAAGAGCACAATGCTTATCAACTGGCTATGACAGGAGGAGATTTGCTTCCTATCCCAGTTAATGGGATACACCTTAAACCTTGCTTCCAAGTCTGATAAGTGCCTTTCTTGTACATATCTAGTTAGGTTTTATGTTTTCAATAAGTGCTTTGCACTATGGTTTGTTTGTTCTCTGTTTTGTCCCATTCCCTAAATGTTATTTTTGCGCGGTATTTTTTCTCTATAGTTTTCCCCTGTTTTGTTTTTGGGCAACCTGTTATGACCCGTGGATCTCAGGTAGTTGAGGCCATGTGTAAGACTAATTTTTGTTTATTTTTCTAAGCCTTCTAATGACTCCATGCCTAATGGATAAGCCTAGTCACTGGTTCTCATGTTTAGCAGGCAAACATCCCGCAAAGGTCACCAAAATTGTTGCCTCCATTTCACCTACAGTTAAATTAGGCAAGCTAATCAAATGTTAGATCTTCAGAGGTCAGGTGGGACATTCACACAAGGGCAAAGACTCTACATCTATTGCTAGGTCATGGGGAACTCGGTGGGAGAGCTACCCTGGGAGTATTCAGCATGAAAAATCATCTAAGGAAAAAGTCGGCAAGATTGTCCTATTGTTTGGCCGACTGAATGTTTGTTTTATTACATCCTGAGCAGGTCGCTAAGATATAGTTTCGGTCATGTCAAATGAGCCTGCAGAGCCTATCGCTATAACGGAGAGGGTTCGGCATGACCTCTTATTGCGTGGATTTCCTTGGCCGATAGGCCATTCAATCATTATTCGCCAAGACTCTCCGCGACCATGGGCTTCGGGAGATCTATGGCGCTCGGTGAGAGGTCTCGGTGAAGGTTTAATGTCTTGGCGATGGGTGAAGAGTCTCGGGGTGAAAGATGTTTTTGGCAAAGATGAAGGGGCTTCGCTGAGAGGTCTGGCCGAAAGGCCAGGGCCTCGCTGAAGGAAGAGGTGAGCCTCGATGTAGTTGTCTTCGGCAGGAGTCTCGCTGACACAAAGCAAAAGGAGCCCCTCGGTATAACTAAGGAACCTCGCCGGGATGTCCCACTGACATTGAATGTCTTGCCAAATGAGGAGCTCAGTGAAAGGAAGGATGGGCCTCGCCAAGACAAGATCAGTTTGGTAAGAGTCTTCCTAAAAACACGGAGGTGTCTTTGGTGTAGCAAAAGGAGTTCGGGAAGAGCTCTTCCCGACCGGTGAGGGTCTCAGCAAAGGAAGGAGGAGCTCAGATAGAATGAAGATGGGGTCGGTGGGATGTTTTGTCGACCGAGCAAGCTTCTTCTGAACTCAAGGCAGAATTTTGGCAGATGAGGGAGTTTTCGCTATAGGGTCTCGGCGATGTGGGATGTCCTGTCGACTAAGGTGGCCACCGATGTAACATTGGGAGTTCGACCTGACTCTTCTTGACTCGATAAGTCTCCCCAACCACTAAGCACAGGAGAACGGGCCCTCTCTGAGACAAGGGCGTTCGGAAAGATTCTTACCGAAACAAAAGGTGCCCGCCATGAATATCACCGAACATAGAGGTCTTCTGCATGAAATAATGAGCTCGGGGAAACCTCTTTCAGACAGGAATGAGTTAGGCCGAAAGAAAAGAAGTCGACTGAGGGTTCATACTTCGGCGTGAGTCTCATCGAGCAGTGAAGCCTTCAGAATGAAATGAAATTCGCCAAGGAGAGGGGGAGTTCTATGAAGTGTCTCAGTGATACCAAAGAGCTCACCGTGAGATGAATGATTCACCATGAGGTCCTGCAAACTTGGTAGGGTCTCACCGAAAGCCAAGGGAGCTCGAGTCGGAGGAGAAGAGTGAGCTCAAGGTAAATGAAATAAGTCGATGAGAGACCATCACCAAGAATCATACTAACTGCAAGAGATAGAGAGCTCTTTAGGAGGTCTTCCCGAACATATAATGCCGACAGTGATGGAGGTACCAGGCAAAGGATATCAGTGTGACTTGTGGTGCGCTTCCTAACCGAATCCGTTTGTCTTGCCGATGGTTTTGGTGGTATCAGACATGTTAAAATTACATCATGCATAATCATATTCCATTCATCCAATAAATCAGGACTTCCTTTAAATTAAATCCTAAATCATATTTCATCCATTTTCTGATTTAAATAAATCAAGTATTTAAGTCCTAAAAGTCAAATCACCTAATCAACATTAAATCAACATGATCATCATCTAATCCTAATCTAATGTTAATCCCATCCCACTTGCATTATCTAGATCTAGCCACTTGCACAATAAATCAATTTTATTGATTTATTAAAACATCATTTTCCCTCAACATGATAAGTCAAACAGGGCATTTATTGCTCTTCTTTCTTGTCCCCCTCTCTAAATTTATGGCAAATTTGAATTCAAAATTTCCCCCTCTTGGGCACTCTTCCCAAATCTTGCACATACATTGACTAATCACATGATGACAAGTGTTCTCAACTCATTGGCTTGTTTTTGATCCCACATTGGTCCATCTTCAACACTTGGCATTTTGAAAATCTTTAAATAGGTGCATCATCCTCAAGCAAATCCTCCACAATCTCTTGCAAGGTCACTCTCTTCATTTGAGATTTGATCTTGTCTACTTAGCATCTCCATATCAATAACAATTTCATCATCTTAAGCTTATCAAAAAGGGGTTGGGAAAGGGCTACTTTCCACATCAAAGTAGCACCAATCCCCCTATGAGATAGTGTTTGAGTAGTTTAGGAATGGATGTCATGCTTATGTTGCTTATGATTTTATGTTAGTTTGATGTCGTTATTTCCTTTATGCTTGCTCAATAATTTCATAGGGAGAGGGATTATCTCATTTATTCAACGTTGACAAATTTATGCCATATTTGTCAATCATTTGATAAATGAAAGGTTTTACCTCTCACATATTGGTGCTAGAAGGAGGGCACCTAAGAGTTTTCACATGTATGTGTTGGTTATCTTCGTCTAATATTATATCCATGTCAAAACTGTTTCATTTGAGAAATTTTCAGGCAGTTTAAATCGTTCAATATGAACTGAATCTTTGGTATATATGTCTCTTTGTCTTTCTTTCTGAATGATATTGAGGCACGAATTGAAGACCTGACAAACTACATTTCTTTGATTCTGCAATATTTGTCTACCGTGTGCTAATATCTCCTTTGAGTATTCTGTCCAACAGCATATTGATTACATTTCTTTTCTTATTGTTAAAAAGTCAATAGCCAGTGGCGTGCATCAGCTTGAATATGACTTTTGTTTTTAACCAATAAATGCTGGCAGAGATTACTTTGAACATTGTTTTTGCAGGAGAATCGAAGGAGCAAGGCGCTGGTCTGTACTTATTCTACAATAATTGCAGTTCATTGAACCACATCAAACCAGATTTAACCTTCACATTGTGGCTTTAGCTTGGAAGTCTCTAAAGATCATTCATTCGCTGCTTTGATTTTCATCAGGTTCTATTTTTAACATTCCTCTATTGGATAATGACATTTTCTTTGATATTAGAAAATGATGCATTGATTTCTTTGTTTGTTGTTGACAGGTGCAAATGAAACAGAGGATTCACTGTTATCAGGAAACTCGTAGGGAAGGAATGCTAGCAAAGGATGATTGAATATAATCGAGCAGGGAGGATGTTGGCAATATTACTGAGCTCGGCCTTACACTTGAGGAAGTCAAACTGTTCATGTCACTTGTTTATACTTCATGGCATTTGCTAAGATCGCATTTCTTTGAAACACTTTGTCAAAAGATTCTCACGCCTTGTCTATGTCGCGCGCAGAAAACCTAGCAGCGGTTTGAATGCACATGCGTGCCTCAACGGAAGCTTTGTCAGCAGTTACCGTGCCTTGTCTATGCCTTTTTCTGCTGATAGTCCATAATCTGTCAAAACAGTCCGCACGCCTTTTCTATGCTTCCACATAGCGCATCAGAGTATTTGATATTCAAAATTTATACTATGCTTTGATTCTTTAACATAATTCCCAGTTTGGCGCAGGCTGCGAGGATGCTACCGAAAGTATGAGGAATTTGTCTTTGCACCTGCCAATTGCATTCGTTTAAAAGCTCTCAACTGCTTTGGGCGCGATTTGTCCTTTACCTATCAAATGCACTTTCCTCAAAAAACAATCTTAGCGCCTTTTCTAAAATCTTTTTGAAATTTGCAAAGCTCATGTCTATGTTTAGGGAGCAGGCAGTTAATACAAAAAACCAGTCATTAATGTATGAAAATATGTTCTCTCTTTTTAAAGTATTCAAAACTGGGATGCATGGATATAACACGCATTGAATGATTATGCCTGCTGATTTCGCTGTGGATGTGACAGAGAAAAACTGACATCGATTTCAATAACAAGGGGAGGTTGGCTTTATTACTTGATGTCTCTTTTTGTTTATGGTCATTCTGTTAAACGTTGAATTTTCATTGCAAAGCTCATGGTTGCAAGTAGTTTGATTGTGTTTTCTGATACGCAGTCCATATTAAAGGCTCTAGGTACAAATCTAAAGACTTTAGCACTTATGATCATCGCCTTGTTTTAAATATGGTTGTGGCAGACTTATGTTGATTTATTTGACAGCGAACTCTTCTTGGGCAGCGAACTTTGTTAATGGCTTTAGTAGCTTTGGTGTCTTCCATACATAAATGCGTTTGGAAATAAAGTCACGGGGATCTTTTACATCAATGGTAAAAAAAAATCACAAGAGTCTCTGACAATAGCGGCGGTGCAAAACAGGGAGTTGGTTCAAGTTGTTATTTTGATTTTCATATTCAAAGTATGAGGATTTGATTTGGGAAATGAATTTGAATCCAATAATTATCAAACATTGATGGCAACACTCAACTAATTCTCGAAGTGCTTTATTGAAGTGCTTTATTCTAAAGGAGAGCTTATATTTTGCATATCATTATGGAAAACAACCATGCATTTAATCTTATTGCTTTCTATTTAGCGGTTGTCCTTTATGTTTAATCTAAAGAAGGTTGGATGAAGGTTTCAAATCAATTTTTCTTCCATAAAAAATACCATACGCTTTTATTTAAATTTTTATTATCTCTTTAAAAGGTTTCCTCAAATGATTAACATGTCTTATTATTTCACAATACATGCATAACCCTTATTTATGATGTTTGATAGGTACAAATCTGAAAATCAACAAAGGTACAAACGAACAACAAAAGATAACCAAGGTACAAGCGAAAGGTGAAAGGTACAAAAGGGAAACAAAGACTAACGAAGGAGGTACAAATGAACAAAGGCGAAAAGATGCAAAGCAAAAGAGGAGGAGGATTCTTGTTTGAAAACACAATGTGTTTTTTAACACTTTGATTTTTTGATCAATACTACTTCACGAAAGGAGGGAAATGTTTTTTTGTAAACACAATGTGTTCTTTAACACTTTAAGTGTTTGATCAACACTTCACGAAATTGTTTTCCTTTTCGTTTTAGAACATTAGTTTTCAATTGGGGCTAAAACGAACAAATTGCTTTTCATTGCAAAGGACTTAAAACGAACCTTAGAACACACTTACTAGATTTCGTTTTGGGTTAAAAATTGAACAAGCAATCCTCATATTTCATTTTGGTGCTTAAAACGAATTCACAATTGCTTTGAAGGATTGTAAAAGCGAACAAGTGTTTGATTTGTGTGATTGTCTTTTGATGCATTAATCCTCTCCCTTGCGCCGTCGCGATCTGATTACAAGAGAGAAACACTCCAAAATACATTTTATTGCTTTAAAACACTTCATTTTGGGCTTAAGAATTGAACATCTTGTGGAGTGTGAGTAGGGGCATTTTTCATTACATTCTGGATTCTTTGTGCCATCAAAAAGATGATTGAGTTCACGGATTGTGTCTTTGCTTTCGCTTTGTTTATCTTGGAGAACTTGCCTTGGGAAAAATGCTCACCCAGCGGCGAGCTCGAACACTCTAAAGCCAAGAGTATTTCAGTAGGGATATAAATGAGGGTTTTGGTTAAGCATGCATAATCCACTTGGCCGGTTGGCTCGGCAGGGATGGATCGAAGGGGACTCTTGCCGTGGGTCAATCTCCATGAGCGGAAAGTCCTTACTAGAAGACATGACGCCGTTTTCCGAATCTTAATCTGTTTGTTGGTGCAAGAGCGAGTCGTTGCAGAGGCGCCTGACCTGCGACTTTTTAGTAGAGATGGAAAGCGTGGAACAGATGTTGAGCATGCCCGATATAAGTGAGTGCCGTGGAGAATTTGGTGAGATCGGCATCTAACCATCCGCTAAAAGTAGGCGTAGCTAGACTTGTCCAAGTGGGGACTCAACAAACATTGTCTTACACATCCATAGGATTGTACATGCTTTTGGGTTACAAAAACACATGCTTGTTCGTAAACATTGGAAAAACAAACACTTAAACATGATCATGCAAATTTCAAACCCCTTTTGATAGAGCAAATACCTTTTGACAAATTTAAGTGTTGTTGCCTTCCCTTGGGATTATGTCCTTAGAGGTTTCTCATCACTTGAATTTATATCGTCATTTGCTCTAACTAGGGTTAACCTAGGAAATCCCTTTGCCTCAATTTCTTGGAATTCCCACACAACACTTTGTGGGAAGAAAGGAATTTTGACATAGGACATCTTTAGTTTGAAACATAATCAAGAAAGTGTATTTGGTAAAAAGAAGTCATTAAAAGAAAAGATAAGCAATTGAGCCCCACACATGTCTTTTCAATGATTTCTCACAAGATCAAGATACAAAAACCCAAGAAAAGGAAACTTAGCCCAAAACAACATCAACAAAGACTCAAAAGGTTATATGATTTTAGAGAAAATTTGTTGGCTAATTTCTATAGACATGCTTCAAGAGACAACCCCACTTTATATTCATTTTACTACACACAAAATCCAAGATTGTTTCAAGGGATTGGATACCTTGCTTAGGGCATAACACGTTCTTCAATACCTTGGTCTTGTTAAGCAAAAGTCTAAACTAGGGTCGTTCTAAGATCAAAACAAACATTCATCCATCAAAAACATCATCAACCATAAACATCTCACCAACATTTTGAGAAAATCTTGACACAACTATGCTAGGCTCCTTTGGTAGACATCAAAACCTTTCAAACATGAGACTTTGAATTCTTCAAACATCAAACATCAAACTTGTTCAACTCAATTGTGTGTGAATGAATCCTTTTGCACATGCTTAGTTGAATTATCACTTTGTTCAAATTAATGGTGGATAGATGCATCCTTCTCCCATCACTAATTTGGATTATCTTTTGGTTAGCTTGTGAGTAGACACATCCTATTCTCACTCCTAAATCAAATTATCCTTTATGAGCATTAGTTATCTTTTTTAGATCATCATTCAAACATCTTGGGGATATCTCTTGCTCAAACATCAACATTCAAAAGATAGAATTCAAAGTCTAAACATCAAACAAACATCAATCAAAGCAAACCCAAAGTACCTAGCATCACATCAAGATTTTCAATACAAATTCAAAACTTCCATTCTCACCCATATATCCTACACCTTTCATCTTCACATCTTTGATCTTTTACACATCCTAGTTTGCTCTTTTATGGTTCCAACAAGATCACAACACAAGAGGAACATGGAGTTAAATCAAGAAACATCAACCACAAGTGATCTAAGCCAAAACATTCCAGAAATCCAAAACACACCACTTCCAGACCTCACTATCACTACACAAAATCCACAAAAAGAGGTCTTGGTGGAAGACATCACACCAACAGAACTAAGTGAGGAAGAAGTTCTTGAGATGCTCAAACAACCAAAACTACAAAAGTTTCTTCGCGCAATGGATAAAATAAATCCATCAATTCTCAACACTATTGAGGATGAGCTTCTTGTACCAAATGACCAAAACACCCTTCCGCAATCAACCACTTCCATTGCCACCATCGAACCTACTATCAATGAGGATGATACCCTCTTCAACACGCATCAAAACCCACTTTACAACCCACTTGGATTTATCGATACATCTGAGGTTCCTTACCATACCACCACATCATTTTCTCTTGACACGCAAGTGTCTAGACCTTTGGTACAAGCAAGCTCATCCGAAATAGAGACCCTCTTCATTTCCATTCCATTCCACCCCTTCCATATTTCCAGTTTAAGGATCCCCCCATTCCACCTCATCCCCCATCCATTCCTCCACCTTCCTGTCCTTCATCCATCCCTTCCATTCCACTTCCATTCCACCACCATCCATCTCCTTTTCATCCACTCACCTCCATTTCCACCCCCCCCATCCACCCCACCCATGCCAGCCTCCACCATGTCTAAGCACATCTCAGGCCCCAGCCTGATTCCGATCCCACCACCACCACCATTGCGACCAAGCCAAGTAAGCCATTACAATGCTGCATTCAAAGAATACCAACAATTGCTCCAACAATATCAAACAATTCAGCAAACACCTATAGCCACGCACGCTTCTCAAGCTTCACAGCAAAATCAAGCTCAAACATTGCTGCAACAACAACAAGCACAACAAGCAGCACAAGCCCAAGCTTTGTTGCAACAACAACAACGAGCTACACAAGCTGCACAAGCCGCACAAGCTGCTCAAGCTGCTCAAGCTGCACAAGCTGCACAAGCCGCACAAGCTGCTCAAGCTGCTCAAGCTGCACAAGCTGCACAAGCCGCACAAGCTGCTCAAGCTGCACAAGCTGCAAAAGATGCCCAAGATGCCCAAGCACGAGTGCAAGCACAAGCGCAGTACTTTGCACAACAACAAGCAGCCCAACAACTCGCATATCAGAAAGCATTAGAGCAATACCAAGAGCAACAAGAAGCAGCCCAACAAGCCCTAGCTGACCAACAACAAGCATTGTTGGACCAACAACATCAAGCACAACAACAAGCTCTATTAGCGCAACAACAACAAGATCAACAACAAGCGTTGTTGAAAGCATACATGGCACAACAAGCAAACATTCCACCCATTCAAACACCCACTCCACCCCCCCAGAACACCTTCATTCCACCTCCTGATCCACAATTGGATGTCACCGCACAAATAAAATTTCCGTCACAACAAGTGCTTGACCTTCAATCAGGAAAGACACCAAAACCACAAAAAAACCTATGCCCTTATCCATTTGATAGGAGCGTAGAAATGAAACCATTCCCAAAAGGGTTTGAGATCCCTAAATTTGACAACTATCGCGGAACGGGTAACCCTGAAGATCACATCAGGGAATTTCAAGTACATTGCATGGAGGTGGCTCACGACGAAACGTACTTGATGAGATTATTCCCAAGAAGCTTGGCTGGAAACGCTATTGATTGGTTTTCTCGATTTTCTGGAATCAAAAAATTCCAGGAAATTGTGGATGCCTTCATACATAATTATTCCTTCAACACTCCCATGGAGGTTAGCTTACAGGAATTATCATCTCTCAAACAAAGGAAAAATGAATCATTCGGTGCTTTCTTACAACGATGGCGATCCAAAGCTAATCAAAGCAAGTGGTCCATGCCTGAAGAACAACAAGTGGGAACTATCATTGCGAATCTTGATGGGCCCTTGGCCTTCCACCTCAAAATGCAAAACATCACCACTTACGCCCAATTGATACCTAGGGCGCTCAATATCGAACAAGCCCTTGCCACGCAGGGAGAAACTTCATCATATCAAGAAGGCCGCTCATCATCCAATTATCATGACAAACCACGAACATGGGCAAAGAATCGTAATGTAACCAATGATGGTGTTGTTGACGCCAAAGTTGTCATTAGTGCCCCATGGAAGAACAATCCACCATCCCAACAACAACAACACCAAAATACCAATCAAAGCAATCGACAAGTCAATACTGTGGTCCAACCATCCCATAACCAAAACACAAACAACATTGATAATCAGGGAAGACCACAGCGAAACAAGTTCTTCCCCAAATGAAAATACACACTCCTTGGGGAACCTGCTGAAGCAATCATGAAGAGATTGGTAGATGAAAAATTGATAACGGTCCCTACACATAACAATTATCAAAAACCATCGGTCAAGCCACCATGGTATAATGAAAATTATCTTTGCGACTTCCACAAACTCAAGGGACACACGACAAACAACTGCATGAGGCTCAAAAATCTAATTCAAGACCTCATAGATGACAAAATCATAGATGTGGAAGCACCATCAGGAAACAAAGATCTAAAGATTTACACGAATCCGATGCCGAATCATGGCAACAAAGGAAACAAAGATCAAGACAAAGGAAAAGGGGCTTATAAAAATGTCAACCACACATACGAGGGTGTTGTTGCTTGTTTAGACGAGTTTTGTGGAGTCATCACCATCAAAGGGGCCCAAGCCGCTTGTGGAGTCACCACAAGAGGTGGAAAGGTTACCATTGCAGCACCATCCCAACCAAGCAGAAATTCCACATCCAATCCAAGGTCTAACCCTAGTGGCTATAATGTCTTGGATCAATTGAAAGAACCCCTGCACATATCTCCATCATGGAGTTACTCAAAATCTCATCTGCACACAAAAAGATTCTAGAAGAAGCTTTGGCATCATCTACTGTCCCCGCAGATCTAGATGCAGAACAATTCCAAGCTATGGTTGCAAATATCACCACACCTAACATTCTTACTTTTTCTGAACAAGACTTCCCCACACAACCATCTCACAACCGTGCACTTCATCTGGAGGTGTACGTAAATAAAAAGAAAGTCAAGAGAGTCTTGGTGGATGGAGGTGCGGGCTTAAATATTTGCTCCTTAAAGCTTCTAAAGAATTTGAACATTTCAGAGGATTCAATTGATAAAGGAAAAGGCATCACAATAAGAGCATACGATGACCAGGAAAGGGTATCCCAAGGCACCATTCAGCTTCCTGTCCAGGTTGGACCCGCCATCATGCAAACCAACTGTCAGGTCTTGGACCTCGATTTACCATACAACATTCTCCTAGGGCGACCATGGATACATGCAATGCAAGCTGTAGCTTCAACCTTTCATCAATGTGTGAAATTCACACATGAAGATCAAGAGGTTACTATCCATGGAGATCCTGAGCCATTTGCCTACTGCAAAAATCTAGAGGCAAAATACTACAAGATCCCGCAAGTACCCAAGAATGATGAAGGCCCATCAACACCTTACGTGGATCCCGCCACTCTCACTTCTGTGACAGAGACACCCTCCACCCCCGCCATCCCCGCCTTTTCTGATATCAAAGTCATAATACAAGATGATGGTTGTGGAAACTATTCAATGCCTAAGAATGCTTTTGTAGTAGGAGAGCTACCACAATCTCCTAGATCAAGAGGACGACCACAATCACAAGAAGCTTCAACATCTCAAGGCTCCTATGAACGAAACCCTACCTTCACAAGTGCAGGAGATCTTGGTCAGGAAACATTAGAGGGGGACCTATCTCATCTCCTTTATCGAGATGATATACCGGCAGTTGAATTGCCTATGGATGAATGAAACAAAGGTATGAAGCTGATGCTCTTGATGGGCTATAACCGGAACCAAGGGTTAGGCCAAGATAATAACGGGCGTGTAATACCCATTATACCTGAGAAGCAAATAAAAAATCTTGGCATTGGTCATCCTACTCCTAAGGTAACTGTACTTGGTCGAGGTGCCCAGGATAGACGGAACCGAACGCCTCCTCAGGAATTTGTAGCTACTCCAAAATCCTCCATGACTTTAGGAATGCCCACTGATTTAACTGAGTCACCAGAAATAGGATTACCTTTGTTGTTTGAGGATACTAATGTCCTTATGATTAGCACCTTGTCTTATGAGTTTGAAAACCAAAGCAATGAAATCCGATTAGTCTATCCCCAACTGATTGATTACGACCAACGAGGACCACCAATTCTTGACATGTTTGAAAACGATAAGGCGCTCTCGAATTCATGGGACTTAGGGATGACATTCCATGTGGGGATCATAAGGCAGGTTTTATCATAGAGCTGGATACACATGCATACTATGGAGAAACGATTGAATCCCTCAGTCGCAAAAATAAAAAATTGAGAATAATCTCCAAGTCCTTGAGTGAAAACCACCTTGTGGCACTCTCCGACTCTAAAAAAGTAAAAAGAAAGGACGCATCCAATGGTGAAAACCTCTCTGAGGCGCCTGAGGATGGGGGATTCAATCTTCCTCTTACAGCTATACACCAAGAAAAGTCAGCTATGCTAGCAGAAAAGTGCAACCCCATCAATCTGGGAACGCAAGAAACTCCTCATATTACATTCTACGCTGAGTCATTATTATGCAAAGAACAAGAGGAGTTGGCTACCTTCTTAAAGGAAAGGAAGATAAATTTTGCGTGGACCTATGCTGATATGCCAGGATTGGATCCAGAGGTAGTGGTTCATCACTTGGCAGTCTATCCTAAAGCTAAACCTGTGAGACAGCAGCTTCGCAAAATGCATCCTCAAATTGCTTTGTTAGTCAAAATGGAGCTCAAAAAGCTATTAGATGTGGGATTCATTCGACCAATTGATTATCCAGAATGGGTATCGAACTTGGTACCCGTATCAAAGCCTGACAGAGCCATAAGAATCTGTACGGACTTTAGGGACTTGAACAAGGCTTGCCCAAAGGATGATTTTCCGTTGCCTAACATTGATATGATTGTAGACATGACCGCGGGGCATGAAATGCTTTCCTTGATGGATGGATTTTCAGGCTATAATCAGATAAGAATTGCAGAGGAAGACCAACATAAAACATCTTTCACTTGTCCTTGGGGCACATACTGTTGGAACGTAATGCCATTCGGCTTAAAGAACGCTGGGGCCACATACCAAAGGGCCATGACACTAATATTCCATGACATGATCCAAAAAATAGTTGAGGACTATGTTGATGACATCCTGGGAAAATCCAAAAAGAGGGAGGATCATATATCGGTCTTGAGTGCTATCTTTGACAGACTAGAAGAATACAAGGTTCGTTTGAATCCCAAGAAGTGTGTCTTTGGCGTACAATCAGGAAAGTTGTTGGGTTACATAGTGTCAATGAGAGGCATTGAGATTGATCCGGCAAAGGTGAAAGCAATACTGGAAATGGAAGCTCCTAGGACATTGAAACAACTGAGAGGTCTCCAAGGCAGGCTTCAGTCAATTCGCAGGTTCATAGCACAATTAGCAGACAAACAAATCCCTTACTCTCACCTACTCCACAAGGGGGTAACGTACAAATGGGATGACAAATGTGAACAAGCCTTCAACAAAATCAAGGAATATCTGTTAACACCTCCAGTACTAAGGCCTCCAATTCAGAACAAACCATTGATCCTTTATATCTCAGCAACTGCAGCAGCCCTTGGTGCTCTCCTAGCACAACATGATGAAAATGGAATAGAAAGAGCCATCTACTACATCAGCCGTACAATGGTGGGCCATGAGTTAAACTATACATTCATTGAAAAAGCTTGCCTAGCAGTGGTGTTTGCATCCCAAAAATTCAGACACTACATGTTGGCACACAAGATCAAACTCATAGCTAAAATTGATCCCTTAAAGTATCTTCTTTCAAAGGCAATGCTTACAGGAAGAATGGCTAAGTGGGTAATGATATTATCAGAATATGACATTGAGTATGTGGAGCGCAAGGCAATCAAGGGACAGGTCATTGCAGACCAACTGGCAGATGCACCTATCTATGCGGAGAGCCCACTTGTTTCAGAATTTCCAGATGAATCCATTTTCAACATTGACATAGCTACTCATTGGAAACTATACTTTGATGGTTCCTACACACAACATGGGTCGGGAGCTGGTATCTTCTTCATCACTCCACAAGGGGATTGTATACCAAGATCATACAAACTAGCATTCCCTTGTACCAACAACATTGCAGAATACGAGGCTTTAACTATAGGTCTCAGGATAGCAGTACAGTGGAACATTATGGCATTGAAGGTATATGGAGATTCACAGCTTATCATAAATCAAGTGAACAATGAGTACCAAACAAAGGATGATAAGCTAACTCCATACAAAAGGCTGGTGGAAAATCTCAAGGAATATTTTGTTGACATCACATTTGAGCAAGTACCAAGAACCAACAACAGAGCAGCAGACGCAATGGCAACTATTGGATCACTCTTAGAGATCCCTCAAAATGTTCCGAAATATGACTTCTTGGTAGAGCAGCTTCTCGTACCAGCATTCAAGGTACCAGAGTCAGAATTTGTGGGTGAAATCATTGGTCCAAATGATCAGTGGTACCAAGACATTTACACATACCTTAGGATAGGTATCATTCCCGCCGATTTGCGTTCAAGCCTTAGACGAACCTTTATCAAGAAAGCATCTCGTTTTGTCATTTTAGGAGAAACCCTTTATCGTAGAAGCATAGAAGGAACCTTACTAAGATGTCTTAACCCTGAGGAGGCTTCGGCTGCCTTAACTGAGGTGCACAATGGCATCTGTGGTTCTCATTCGAGTGGCATGACCTTGTCTAAGAAATTGCTGAGGAGTGGATATTACTGGCCTACCATGGACAGAGAGGCACATGAATATGTCAAGAAGTGTCTACAGTGTCAGCAACACGGGGACCTCATCCATGCTCCAGCTCAAGAGCTTCATCCAATCATCACACCATGGCCCTTTTCACAGTGGGGACTCGATCTCATTGGGAAAATCACACCCACCTCATCCAACGGTCACAAATTCATTATAACTGCAACTGAGTACTTCACCAAGTGGGTTGAAGCCATACCTATGACCTACATAATAGGAAAGCAGATCTCAAAGTTCATCCTGAACTATCTCATATGCCGCTATGGTGTTCCACAGGCTATTATCTCAGATAATGGGACACCATTCAAAAATCAGGAAGTCCGTGACCTATGTGATAAATTCAAAATCCAACATCGCTTTTTCACCCCATACTATCCCCAAGGCAATGGCCAAGCAGAAGCTACAAATAAAACCATCCTCAAAATCCTTAAGAAAGCAGTCAATGGCATGAGTGCAGTATTTGGCATTTACTGACTTAATCACGCCCGCGGGCTTCTTAGAACCCGACATCCGCGCCTTTGGTGCCACCGTTTCCTTGGTCTACGCATCAGAGGCCATCTTGCCCATTGAGATCGAGTTACCATCCCTCAGAGTATCATTGCAAAACCTCATCACAGACGAAGAGTATCGAGTTTCAAGACTGAACGAGCTGGAACTGTTGGACGAGCGACGTTTGGATGCTTTAAACCATCTGCAAGTGTATCAGAATAGACTGAAAAGGAGCTACAACAAGAAAATTAGAAGCAGAACTTTCCAAGTTGGAGAATTAGTCTTAAAAGAAAATCAGAAGAATGTCCCAAATCCCAACAGCAAAGGAAAGTTCGAACCCAATTGGTTAGGGCCTTTCATTGTCACAGCAAGCTACAAATCAGGGGCATATCAGCTATCAACACCGAAGGGAACCTCGAGGAGCCAATGAATGAAGCTCCCATCTCAAAAAGTTTGCCACCTAAATCTTTCAAGGTATAGAACCAAAAATCAAAAAATCATAAAAAGTCCTGAAAAAATGGTTACTTCGGCGAAAACCTGGCAAACAGGCGTCTTGGTGACAACAAAAAAAAATAAAAATCAAAAAATCAAGAAAACAGTAAAGAGAAAAAAATCGTCCTCTAGTGAAAACCACTTCGGTGGCACTTTGGGCAAGTACCTTGGTGAAAACCTGGTAAACAGGCACCTTGTGTAAATAAGCACTCTCCATCCATCTTGGTCTCCATGACTTGCTTTGCATCATTCATTCACTCATCGCATATCATCGCATTTCACCCTTCCATCCGCATTTGCACCATAGCTTGGTCTTGCATTTGTGTCAGGATTCCTCCTAGAGCTACTCGGCCCACTTAAAAGGTCAGTTTGTCCTGCCTATATCGGAGTAGTCTATCGCTTCACACTGGGGGCACGTTCTCATCGGATCGGATTCGTGTATGATCTTAAAATCCTCAAATCAAAAAATCCAAAACATCGTGGAAAATCCAAAACATCGAGGAAAATCGAAGAAAATCCAAAAACATGAGGAAAATCGAGGAAAGAATCCAAAAACAAGCCAGAGAAAAGGAAATCAGAAATCCAAAAAACATCAGGAAAATCAAAAAATCCAAAACTGGAAAATCGAGGAAAATCAAAAAACATTCAAAACATTTCAAAATCCAAAACAAGATTAAGGTCTTGACCGAACTCGTCGTCTCGGGCTTGAGCGTAGGCAAAGGTTGATCTTTGATCATCCCCAGAGACATTTAAATTCGATCCTATAGGAGTCCATCATAATAAAAGCCCGACATGCGTCATGTGTGTATCTTCATCTACGTAAATCGGTCAAATTCGTTAATTGAACTCGTGGTCTGCGTGTATAACGTAGGCAAGGCTAATCTATCGATAAGCCCCCGAGGCCCCTAGGATAGGTCTTTAGGTTAGTCTCTTGGTCAAATCTCGTAAAATCCCAAAAACATTGGAAAATCGAAAATCAAAACATTTGTAAAACCTCAAAAAATTACCAAAAACAGCCTCAAAACATTGCAAAATTCCAAAAACATCCAAATATTTGAAAAAATCCATCCACCTCATCTCGCTTACACTCGCAATAATCAATCATCCATAATAAATCGTCATCACCCTCAACCTTTGGTAAAACAGTCAGAAACAAGTCTAGCAGTCAAACGTGAAAACCTAAACTGTCAAAATCTCAAAGTATAGGTCTGTCGGCAAGCAAGTTGGTCAACTCTTTTCTTATCAATGGCATATAAATCATAAATCAATTTCATCATCATTTGATACAAAGCATTTCCTAGGATCCGTTCCGACAATGGGCGCTTTTATCAAATCAACCAATTTGGGTAAACAAAATGACGTGTCATTAACATGTCCTAGGATCCGTTCCGACAATGGACATTATCTTTTGGCAATAAGTTTTGGCTCCCATCTTTTGAAACACATCCCTCTGGCTGAAGGTATGAAGAACATTGGCTTGTTTGTATACTTGATCTTTTCTTTTGATTTATCATATTAGCTCATTCAAGGACCTCTACGATGATATCGAGGCGAAGGATTTAGAGAAAGGAATGGACCTTGATCATTATTATTTTTAATGCGCTATGCTTGTTGGGCGTTCTTAATAAAAATAGCGAATGCTTGCTGTTAGATATGTATGGAGGGATGTTTAGGATAGCTTGTTGACTATTGCATTGATTGGTTATACCTTTCCGGTGTTTTGGTGGATGTTTGAGACTTCTAAAGTGCATCCTAGCGGGTTTAGGTATGTCAAGTGTGAACAAGAATACTCCTATCACGCTTGTTGAGTCAAAGTCCATCACTAGTACCGCGTAAAATCCACGGTCCTTCATGCCTTGATGCATGCATTAGCCAGGTGTGTTATCAAAAAATAAAGTAAGTGACCCTTTGAAAATCCCAATCCTTGATAAGCAAATCATCATCATCATCTATCATCATCATCTCTAATAAAGTCTCGACCAATCATGGACTTGTTGGATCCTCTTGTCATCATCTCATTTCCATACTAATAGCATCATCACCAATGCATCCATCCTACATCCAGAAAACCATCAGCATACCACATATCATTCATATCATACATCATAGGAAACATTGATCATTTCACATGCATTGCATATCATCATCATAATATAGATCTGTTAGTCTAAGCATATCATAAATCATCCATTGCATAATCATAGCATATCCATCATCAATCTCTCATCCATCTCATAATATCATCATTTAAGTTGTTTAGGATAATATAGATTTGTTATTTTAAGCATCTTGAAATCATCTTTGCATAAGTCATCCATAACCATCCATTTTGAACCTCTTTATGAGATCGACCCTCAAATCGAATCTTTAGCTCGATCTCGAGGGGCAATACCAGTGTACTTCTTTCGGCTTGGGGCATAAGAAAGAATCTCCATGAAATTTTTTAATTTGATTAGCGGCAAAGTTTATTCTTTGAACCAGCGCCAACAAGTACATTGCTTGAGAGGGGCAAAATGTAGACATGCAAAATTCACATTATGCATTCAATCAGATTCGGTCAAATTAGCTCTTACATTAGGCAAATTCATCACTTTCATCCATTCATTAAATAAGTTCATTTATCAAATAAATCTTAGCATTCAACCTTCATCTTGCATCATCCACTTAATTAAATAAATCAAAAGCCATTTAAATCAAATCTTAGATCATTTTCCAAAGTCCAAAAAGTCAAATCAGTTAATGAAGCATTAAATCAGCATAATCATCATTAAAATTAATCCTAATCCTAATCAGGCTGACTAATCACGCATCCCCTTGCATTATCTAGACCTAGCCGCACTTTTAATGCAAATCAATTTTATTATTTATTAAAACCTCATTTTTCCTCAACGACAAATTAAACCCGGGGCATTTATTGTTTGTTTTCCTTGTCCCCTCTCAAAATTTATTGCAAATTTGAATTCAAAAATTCCCCCTCTTGGGCACTCTTCCCAAATCTTGCACATACATCCATCAATCACATGGTGACAAGTGTCCTCAATTCATTGGCTTGTTTTTTGATCCCACATTGGTCCCTCTTCAACATTCAACATTTTGAAAATCTTTAAATAGGTGCATCATCCTCAAGCAAAGGGCTTCACAATCTTCACAATCTTCACAATTTCATGCAAGGTTACTCTCTTCACTTGAGATTTAATCTTGTTCATCATCATTCCACCATCTCCATTTGCATTTGCACAATTTGAGCTTTGGTCAAGGATTGGGAAAGGGTCACTAGCACATGTGACACCAATCCAACTATGGAATAGGTAATTTGGTTTTGTTTTCATAATGCTTTGGTCTTTTTAATATCATTTGCTGCATTTGGAAGCATTTCTAAGGTATTTCATAGAGGCATTTTAGTAGAGTTTGCATAACACTAACCCATGCTTGAAGTGTAGTTTGTTTGCAGATTTTGAAAAAGATGCCTACATGGAGTAAATGCTAAGTGCTGATTTCTTGCTGCTAATAGATGAATTTCATGATAATTTTATAACCTTTTGTTCATACTAATGACTTATTTGGCAAATGATATCTTAGCAGCAGGAATCCATTTGGGTCGGATTTCTTCGAATTCCACCTTGACTGGATTTTCCCGGTTTACATTATTTTCCCGGAGATCTCCATTTTCCGGATTTTCAAAGATTGATGATTAGTGATAGTTCTTAATTGCTTTATGTGATTTCGTACAAACCCTTTGATTAGAATATGTGTGATAATTGGATGCTTATGATGTTCTTTTGTGAATGTAGGCTGAATCGAGTAGGGTTGATGTAGGAAAGCCTAGGGGCGATACTAAAGCATCCTCCATTTCATAGGCAGAGAGATTGAGATTGGATACCAAGAGTTAGCTGCCTGATAGCAAGATATCTTCTGTATGGTCTGAGGTCTCTAACACCAATGTTGGAGCATGGAGATATGAGGAATTCAAAGAATGAATAGCTCAGAAGGATCTATTGGTCTTGAGACAAGGAATGATGAAGTTCGGATTGGTCCATGTGGCAAGATTCCCTTCTGCAATCCAGTGTTATGAGTTAATACTAGAGTGTGCCCGGCAGTATGATTTTGACACACAGAGGGTTGTAAGTACCGAAGGAAGAGTCTTGGAAAATTTCAATCCCATTTCTATTGCCCAAGATTTTGACATGTCAGATTTTCCATCTATGTGTGCCTTAAACATGGATTTGGCCAAAACCTACTATGAGAATGAGCCCACCAAAGCCCAGCAAATGATTAATTCCTGGTTGGAAAAACCAAAGTCCCATTTTTCCAAACTGCCCAAGCAATTACACAGGGTTAAATTCATATCAAATATAGATGATGTGATCACATTTTTGAGCAGAGTGGTAGGTTTGAAAAGTGTCCGAGTGTTGGAAAATTGGATGGTCCATGTGATCAACAAAATTGAACAGGGTACTAATTACCATTGGGCAGGACGTATTAGTACTATGATTGATAAACAACTGAGGGATGTCTTAGAAACAAATAAGTTTACCATGTCTTCATATGTGATGTATGTGTTGGCTAGATTCTACCCATATAGGGGTTTGAATCCAAAGGGGACATTTGGACAAGATGTAATCTATGACATATACCCAGAATTGCACCTAGGACACTGGGATTACAAAAGAGAAAATGATGCATTTACAATGTATATCACTAGGCTGCTTCAAAATGCAGAGCATGTGAGATTGTCTAATGGAGCAAAGGAGTTGATAAAGAAGTATGGAGCTTGGTTCATTCAGTTTCCCACCTTCTCCTACATCAGAATTGGTGGATGTCAAGCTGCTCCATACAGGTTACCTAGGTAGCCTACTAATCATATTGTGCTATTGGAAGTTGTGAGACAGATATGTGAATTTGATGCAATTGTTAAAAAGGCAAAGCATAAAATATGTTTTGGTGGAGATTTCCCTCTCAAAATTGGTATAGTTGAGGTATGTCCTATCCAATCGGCGCATGCAGGAGGAGATGAATTGGCAGCTCATGGTTTCTCCTTCCACTCCAAGAGGACAAACTTTGATATCACCGGGGAAGCATAGAAGAAGGCCACCAGAGAATACCATCACAAGGAAGACCTAGAGGATTACTAGGCAAATATCAAAGATGATTTCGAGGCAAGGAAGAAAAGATACTCTAGGCTTCCGGTTGATGTGATTAGGCAATATAATGTCAAGTTGATCCCCGACCAATAAGAGGATGATGGGAATCTAGTGCAAGATCATGCATATGAGTCTGTCAAAGATAGATCAATCGAAGAGATAAACTTGGTTGATGAATAGGTAACTGAGTTGGAAGACCTAATGGCCCCTATCATGAGATTTACTACTTCATGGTTGAAGCATAAGGTTTGGGAGTTGGAAAGTGAAAAGGTACCTTGTACCTTCAATTTGATGGGAAATCTGGATCCCCCGTCCACCTCAGAAGAATCCAGGGAAGATGATCCCACAGGGAAAACTAAAGTCAGCTCACCCTTCAAAATTAAAGTCAGAGGCCCAAAGGAAAGTGAGCCAGAGAAAAAAAGAAAACCAAAGGGAAAGAAAAGAAGCCAAACTTTGAAGATAGGCAAGTCTTCTGAGGAGGAGGAATTTGAAAAGGCTGAAGAAGAGGATGCTCCTCCATAGCCGAAGAAGACAAGGACAACTAGGGTTTCGAAGAGAAAAGGTCAAGATACTTCCAAGGATGAGACTCTGGTCATTGATGTGGAAAGTTCAGGAGAAAAAACCAAAGTTTATTCAAGGAGATCAAGGACTCCATCTCCTAAGGAGGCTATGCAAAGGATGGACCCTCTTCCTAAGGCACCAGTTGTGGATCAACCTAAGGCTACTTCCCCTTCACCAAGTGTACTTGAGCAGGAGACTCCTGAGGAGCATGAGACTAGTGGAGAGACAGAGCCATTCAAGGAAGGAGAACTTTTCAGTGCAGTAGCTAAGCTTGAGGTCGAAGATGAAAAAAGGAACCCTTCTCCACTAGTACAATATGAGGATTCTCCGGCAAGCAGCAAAGGCAATGGGTCATCTAAAAAGGAGGATGCCCCTGTTAGAACTCCATCACCTTTGCAAGAAGAAGAGATTGAATTAGGTGATCAAGGTGAGTAGTCTCCTGAAAAAGAAAAGGATAAAACAATAGAACAACATGAAGAGGCCAAGACAGAAGAAATTCGGGTGGATCCTACTGTCCCGGATTGGTTAGAAAAGGATATTACAAGAAAGAAACAAGTCATTGTTGAGGACACCCCTCTTGATTGGGATGAGATTCTGACGAAGATCAGTAAAGGTAAAAGGAAGAAGGTGGCCAAAGTAGTTTCAAGGATAGAAAGAGATGAAGCAAGTAATAGGGTCATTCACATTGCCACCCCTACTGCGGATAAAACTAAAGAAGAGGTCACTGGTAAGGATTACAATGTGCAAAATTTTAATCTTGGACCAGCCTCTATGGAACAAGACATTGAAGAGTATGAGGGGTCTAGTGCAGTAATAATTGGGAGATTAAGGAAAGAAACACAGTCAAAACATGAGCTTGAAAGGGAGAATGAGAGGCTTTAGAAGTGCTTGGAGGATGTGATGAAACCTATGCAATCTCTTCACCCATCATCTTCTGCTGTGGCTGGTTTCTTGCCCAAAGAGACTATTTCTGAAATTGAAAAGATGAAGGCTTCTACCCAAACTGCAATGGATTAGTTGAAAGATGTACAAGTGAAAGGAGATGATGCCATAAAGGAAATCCTTTCAACTGGAAAGGATGGAGTAAGAGCCAAGTACTTATTGGAGCATGTCCTATCTCAAGACAAGGAAGATGTCGACCTTCTGCTGTAGAAATCTAAAGTGATCATGGAATATGGAAAAGATCAGTTGGTGGTAGATGGGATCCTTCCTTCCTCTAGACTTAATGAGCCTTGGGAATGGTTCAAGGCCTTACAAATTCAACAAAAAGCCATCAGAAAGATGCATAAAGGAAAGAAACAAATAGATGGTGATCTGACTGGAATTTATGATGGATGCATTGCATTTTTTGAGATTATGATTGGCAAGAGGATAATTGCTCCTAAATACCTGAGCCTAGAATAGTTAAGAGAATGGTGGCATGATGTTTATGCCCCTAACTCTAAAAATATTATAACAAGGCACCAGCTAGATGATGCAGCAACCTACTTGGCCGTGATGGATAAGTACCAGGCACATAAAGGTGATTGGGACAAAATTGTTAAACAGTCAAAAGAGGAGATTGGTGCCATTGAATGTCGGCTTAAGATTTTTCCTTTGCCACCTATCGCCAAGCTGGATAATTTTTTTTTGAAAGTTCAGGATCAGAACAAGGACAAGGGAGGCAGTAGTTAATGCCCATTTTGAAGATTTGTGCTTCCCTATTATTATAGGGCATGTATTGATCCGGGCTACATTGGGGAATGTGTCTAGGCTGACCTTGATGAGGTATCGGCATTTAATGTGTGCCTAATTTTGAAATTCCTAAGGCTGACTTGTTTTGGACTAAATATATTTTGTAAAATGTTTGGCTAGGCCAACATGTCTTGAGAATTTTCTATAAAGGGAATTCTTGCCTCATTGTAAGGGTCAACTAGAAGAAAAATAGAGACAAGTTAGATTAGAAAAGGAGTTAGAGCATTTTGTATTAGAAGTAGTAGTCAATTTCTTGAAGCAAATATTGTAACAGAACAGTGGAATTGTTGCAATATTTTGGTAATCTAATACAATTGAAGGCATTGTGGTTTTCCTGGTGAAATATTTTGTGTTAGTTATCTTGCATGGTTCCTATTGTTTCATCTTTCAAATTGCTTAAAGATTTAGGATTTAGTGTTTAGAATTGGATTAGTTTGGTGAATGATGTTCATGATTTCACATTTGGAGTGTTTGTAGCAATCTCTGGTCTATACTCCCAGTAACTATCTGATTTTAGTAGGCTGGTGAAGTCAACCTGGACCATACAGTCATTTGTGCTTAGTTCGATTGTGGATGAATATCTATGATTTGAAAATCTATATACCTTAGAAGATTGCACCGTCCTTGTGATATTGCATTGTGGGTTGATCAAGAATTGGTTATTTGAGATTGGTCCATTCCAGATATCTATTATTTGCATTGTTCATTCCAGGAATAGTTTAGATCTTATCATATCTCTGCACCCTTATCTTTTGCCGTTTCTTTATCATCTGGTTAGATTTAGGATTTGAGATCATCATATTGCAAGATCTGATAAATTGGAAAGATATAGTCTTCTTGTAGTAAGGTCCGATTGTGATTACCAGCATTATCACATTTCATCTGAGTTGTTTATGCATTGTCATGACCTAACACCCGAGAGACCTTGGGGTGATTTTTAGTAACTTGTTGAAAATTACCTTTCAAGAGAAATAGAATATCGTATTCTGTCTAAGTTGTTGTTGTGTAGAAAACACCATCAACACTATGTTGGATGGTCCATTGAGAAAACACCATCAACACTATGCTGGATGGTCCATTGGGAGAATGATGCATAGAGTTCAGTCAATAGACACGGATGCTACGGGACCCACAAGGCAGGTGGCTGATATTGATTGGTCTTTTTGGAATGGTTCAACATGAGCGGCTATCTGGGTGCAGAAGCCTGCACTGGCAGACCTGCGGGGGTGAAAAGATCTTGCTTTAACTCATGATTTTGTTTAACTTTGAATGGTGACGACAGTGAGTAAGTTCTCTCCCGCATATGTAGGCCCGAAGGGGATGAAGGCCATGGTTTAAAGTTTGGAATTTGAAGACTAAGGTAATGGCAGTGAGCGTCATGTGGACCATAGGGGCTTGATGGCTCTGGTCAAAGAACGATGACATAGGAACTAAGTTCTACCTAGTTTTCTAAGGCTAATTTCGAGGGATTTTTAAATTTTTGAGACATGGGTTTGGTTCGCCATTTATTTTTCTTTCTAGTTTTAATGTTTTCTAGCTTAAGATTTTAATGACCTTGCAAGAATGAAGAAAATAACTATAAAACTAGAATGATGGATGACTAACCTAGAAGACCTAACAAAATACATGAAGAGATTGCAAATAATTATGCTTTGAACAACAGTAGGATTCTCTGAGCATGGAGGTGGCGATGGCTAGAGGCTCTAACAAGTTTCTGAAAGTATGCAGGTGAAAATGACTATTTATAGAATTTCATGCATTAATTTCCTATCATTAATGTGGGCACGTAGGTAGCCAAGGTTGGTCAACACATAGTTCAAAAGCAATGGTAGTGGGAACAACAGGGTCTATAAGGTGGATAATAGTTGAGGGTTGGTCGTGCTAAATCGACCATCGTAGAGACAGTGAAGAATGGGTGGAGTTCCTCCAAGGGTGGCCTACATAACTGGACTAGCATAGTGTGGAGGAGGATAGTTTGAAGGTTTGAAGGAAAACTGCCAATGGAATCCTACCAAGGCTAGAGACTTGAAAATTTTAAGGGTGATGAAACTTTGTTAACTCAAGATGGTAACTCCATGACTCCATGACCACATAGGACTCAAAATAGGAGGCACACAAAATGATGCAAAGGAAAAAGTGACTTGGGAAAATGAAAAGAGAGGATTTATGTTTTGAACAAGGCTTGTGCGCTATAGACACAAAAAATGGCGACTCTGATGGGAAATGATCTTGAGTATTCTAGGGATAGATGCTCATTCAAAACCTAGAATCTTTGGTTTCATAAACTAGGGGCTGGTTTCTAAAAGTGAACTGTGAGACTCGAAGGAGAAAGAGATCCTTAGCTGAATCAAATCACAAAATGTCTCAGAAGTGTGTGCATATGGTGAATTCATTCCTTTTTCCTTGGAGACTGTAACCAATGGCCATTAATTAGACCAAGCAAGCTATATGAATCATCTAACTCCAAAAGTAACTTGGAAATTTCCTTGCTACTAATCAGGCATCCATATCCGTGATGGAGTTGTCATTGTGATCTCACGAACATTTCTCTAGTACTAGCTAGGCATCCATAGCCTCAGTAGAGTTGTCCACACACCCACACAGTTGCTTAATTTTAACATTTTCTTTTCATTCCTTTCTTTTTAATATTTCTTTTAAGACTTTCTTTTTCCCAATTGTGTAAGCATCAAAATTTACTGTGGGTTTGGAATCATAGTGGTCACTGGAGTAGGCTTGATATTTTCACTTGCTAAGCCATCATAATGACCACTGTACAACTATTCAAAAGTAATTAGTGTATGTTTTGTGCAAGATCTGAGATGAAATGTGAGGGGATTCAACAAAGGGTCATGTTCTAGGTCAAGTTAGAGTTCAAATAAGGAGACTGTTCCACAACAACAATTAGAGACTAATAGTTGAGATTGAATATTTATCCAAAGAACATTGAAAGCAAGTAGCAAAGTGGACCACTCATCAAACTAATCATGACCACTGCATTAGAAACAAAGGAACACCCTTAGTAAAATAAAGTGACTGGGAAATGAGCAAAGCCAGAAGCAATGCAAACCAACAAAGGAAAACAACCTAGACTAACCTATATACAATTATTTATAGGGAGTTAGCTCAAAAGAGCTTAGGTGAGAAAATAATGCTTGAAGTGCTACCTATTGAAAAGCAGCGGGACATCTTCACAAGCTAACGTCTTGAGGTGGAAACTGTTAGCTCCTAAGATTTTAGAAATCTGAAAGGGTCCAAGCTAGAGCTTGTCGAATTTGTCATGTCCCCCTTTATTTTCATGGGCCTTGTCCCAACACAGGACCAAATCAATAATTCTAAAGGACTTGACCTTGGCTTGTTGATCGAACCATCTTTTGACCATGCCTTGATGTTTGGTGAAATTCTCAATAGCTCGACCACATACTTCTTCTAGGTGGAGCAATTCAGCTAAGCAGGCCTCTCAGGAATCCCCTTCTTTATAAAAGGTATTAATGAATTGGAGGGTGGGGATCTTGAGGTGGATAGGAAACATAGGCTCTAAGCCATAAACGAGGTAGAATAGGGAATCACCTAGGGAAGCCTTGTGTCATGTATGATTTTCCCAAAGGGTGAAACAAAGCTGGGTTTGCTAGTCTTTAGAATTCCTATCAAGCAGTTTCCTGATCATAGTGATTAGATTCTTGTTTGTGGATTCAGCTAGGCCATTACCCTAGGGATAGTAATTGGATGAGAATTTGAGGGAAATGTTGTAAACAAAGGCCCAACTGGTGAATTTAAGCGAGGAGAAAGTGGGGCCTTTTGTCATAAACTAAGACATATGGGTAGTCAAAATGATTTAAAATGAATCTTTCAAGAAAATTAGTAACTACCTCTATAGTGCATTGCATACATGCAATTGCTTCTTTCCATCTAGTACAATAATCAGAGGTGGTTAGAATGTATCTGTGACCCACAAAAGATGGTGGGCTTACTAGACTGATGAATTCAAAACCCCATTATGTAAATGGTCTTACCTCTAGAACTGGTTGTAGTAGGACAACAACATTTCTTTCTTTGGTCGTAGTGGTTTGGCAGATGTGGCACGTGTGAACATGGCTATGTGCATCCTTGAAGACTATTGGTCAATAGTATCTTGCTCGCAGGATCTGATGAGTGGTTGAAGGAATAGACCCATGACTAGTGCCAAATTTATCATGAAATTCTTTTAGCACTCATGTTGCCTCTTCTTTCTTGAGGCACCTAAGGTAGATCCCTTCATGATTCTTCTTATAAAGTATAGACCCTCACAACATGTAACTTCTACTCTTCAGTCAGAGTGCACACTTTTGAACTCCCTATAAATGAGATGGGCACTTATTATTTAGCAAGTAGTAGATGATATCATCATACCACTCCCCTGGGGAAACGTCTTCAAGTTGATATTATTGAACTATAAGCTCAAGTCCTACTTCAACCACTATCTTAGCTATTGTTTGGGTGATGTCCAACCCTCTCACTAGTTTGATGGGCTGAATCTCCATGTCGTATTCTTGCAACAGGGTAACCCATTTTTCTCTTCTTTCTCCTAACTCATTTTTCATTAGCATTGTTTACTGTAGGGTCAAGTACAATGGAAAACACCTTGTTTTGCAAGATGTAGTGTTTGAATTTCTTCACTTCCCTAACCAAAACATATATCCTTTAAGGGAGCACTCATGAAGGGAATTGGTTGCTCATTTCCTCATCATCCTTTTGAGTCAATATGTTGGCACATGAATGATCTAAAGAAAATGAGTAAATATAGAATGGCTTCAAGTAATTAGGACTAATTAGCATGGGTGCATTAGAAATTTATTTCTTGATTTCTTCAAAGACCTACTTTGTTTCTAGAGTCCACTCAAGTTTTGCATCTTGCTTCAACATGGCATTGAGTGGCTTGTCTATTTCGACAAATCCTATAATGAAATTTCAGATGAAGTTTAACTTCCCAAAGAGGATTTCAATTCTTTCTTGCTACCTGGCAGTTGAATCTTCAAGAGGGACTGAATATGCTCAGGGTCTATTAAGATTCCTTTTTTTGAAATAATGTGCTTGAGCAGCTTACCTTCTATAACTCCAAATATGCACTTCTTCAGATTAAGGGAAATCCCAAATTCTCTGCACTTTTGAAATACTTTGCATAGATCAAAAACATGATCACCCCATTTCTTTGAGAACATAGTGAGATCATCCATGTAGATAATGATACACTTCCCAATTAGATATTTAAATGTTATGTCCATTGCATGTTGGAAGGTGGCATCAACATTGATGAGTCCGAATGGAATCCTCCTATATGAAAAGGTTCCCCACTTAGTGGTGAACATTGTCTTGTGCTTATCCTCATACTGCACCATTACCTGATTATATTCAAAATACTTGTCTAAGAAAGAAACCATCTATGAACCATTGATGATCCGAAACAGTTCATCCAATGAAGGAATGGGTTAATTGTGTTTTTTTGAATCTCTATTCAAGTTACAAAAATCCACACACAATCTAATCTCTTCATTCTTCTTCCTGACTGGGACCAAGTTAGCCACCCATGTGGAGTTCTTGATAGAAAGTATGATCCTAGTTGATAACAACTTTTTTACTTCCTTGTAAATGATGGACTCCAACAATACATTGATAGGACATTGTCATTGTTGGAATGGTCGTACATTTGGCTTAAGAGGTATAGTGTGTGTGATGATTGAGGTGTCATATGTCTTCAAATCCTCATAGCTCCATGAAACTACATCATGATACTTTTGCAAAGCATCAATAATTCCTTTCTTTTCTTCTGACATGCATACTTTTCCAATGAATACATTTTTAACCCCCTCGATTGTTTTGAGATTGTGTCACACTGGTTTTTAATAGAATCCTTCTTTGCCTGCTGATCATGATATCTTATCTGATCCAAGTCAAATATTAGTTTAAGCTAAACCATGCCCCTTGGAATAGTGTTTTTCTTAAGGTTGATGACTCCTATATCTAACTCATCTTCTTCGGGCTTAGCCTCATCAATTATCTGAGTTGCAAACACATCATAACTAGTGATGAAATCTAGGATGTGCTTGTCATCATTGAACACCTAGAAATGAGTAATGTTGTCTGGCATAGATGGAGTGGAGGTAAACTCAATGGTGAACCTTTTAAGGCCAAAAAACAACAATGGTTGAAGGGTATTGGCTGCTTGAGCTAGGTCATCAGCAGTATAATTTTGGGAGTGAGGGATTAGATGAATATTGAAGGAATCTAGGCTTTCTAACAAGTCCCAAACTCTATGCCTATAGTTTTCTAGTCTTCTATCATGGTAGGAATAATTTTTTTTAAATTGTTTTACTACTAATTCTAAATCATTAAAGACTTGCAACATTTTAACTTTCTTCCTTAGGGTGATCAAGAGACCATGAACCAATGCTTTGTACTTCACCTCATTATTTGTGAAGTAAAACTGAAGCCTATGGGTAGCGAAGTAGGTCTTACTCGTAGGGCTGATGAGTTCGAATCCAACATGCACTCCCTACTTGGATTTGGATCCATCAAATCACAACATCTAGAACTTGGAGGGTTCCTTAACTTTGAGGCTGAACATACATTCATTCATCCTAGGTAGCACACCTGCATCTGCCATCTCTAGAATGAACACTAGCTCAACATGGTTGGTGACAGGTTGCCCTTTCGACAACTCCTTTTGAAGTGTAACTTCCCCTTTGATATGTTCTACTATTTTCTGACAATTTAAGCAACACTCAAATTCTGAGTGAGCAACATTATGAACTCTACACCAACTAGGCAACAAGAGCTCTAAAAAATCCATTCTTGCCCCTAGGCTATGCTGATCTTGCATACACTTCTCCTTGAAATCCTAGAATCCATCTAGTAGTCCCTGTTTTCATCATCATAGGATTCATTGTCATTTGATTCTACCAGCATCTCTATGCTCTGAGGTGCATAGGCTAAATTGGTAGGAGGGCTACATAGTACCAATAAGACTTCCTTAGTCATATCCTCTTTTTGAGGTTATGATTCTTCCTAATATGCCACAGGAGAATAATTACCCAACTCTGTTTCAATCAACACACCTCATTAGAGTTGTTGTACTTCATAATCATGAATTTCATGTATGGCTCTTGGTCTATGCAAATATGATTTGGAAGTCCCTTCCATGGAAGCCACACATGAGAGAAATTAGTGGCATCATACCCATTCAATACTCGAGTGAAGTATCATCCCAAGATTATTCCATATGTGTCTGGGATAGCTGCCACTTGAATGTCGATAACTTGCTACACCCTTGGGTCTATAGCAATCCACATGGGAATCCAGTTGATTTCTCCAACTATATTCACTTTCGTTTTGTCTAGCTAAGTCACCTTTCTTCTGGAAAGGGTGGGGACTATTCCCAATACTTTGCACATGGCAAGAGGCATAACATTGGCTGAGGCTCCTGAATCAAGCAAGCAGTTATGTAGGTTTTTCCCAAATATTCTGATAGTAGTGAGAAAAGGTGGCATTTCTAACTTTCCCTAAAATAATCCCATGGGTGTATTTGCCTAAGCCACTTTATTTTTATCCTTTTCATTGGTCTTTTCCTTAGCTTTCACTTGGCTCTACTCCTTAGCGAGTTGTTTTCTAGTTTATTGATTTTAAGGGATATCTTTCTTCTTACCTATAGTTTCTTGAATTACAGGCTCATGTTGTGGCTCTTCAAAAGAGACTCTCTTGGCTGGTATTTCTTGGGTTGACTTAGAAGAGGCAGTCCCATTAATCATCCTAAAGAAAGCATTCCTAATTGTAGGGACTTTAAGCAACTCAAAGGAAAACAAGCTTATCTTGACCTTCTTGAATTCATTAGCAACATACTCACCCATTTGCTTAATTTCAGCCTCAAAAGACTTGCTTTGGGAAGAGCCAACTGACTAGTTTTACATTTGATTTGGTTGTTTGTTCTTGTTAAAATATTGGGTGGGCACATAGGGGTAACTTGAATTGTTCTTGGCATTAGGGTCGGGCGGGGTGCTAGAGTTATTAGGTGGAGTGGAAGTTGTGAAAGGTCCTCCTACTTGCCTATTCCTTAGATTATATGGAGTTTCCCTTTGATGAAACATTTGGACCTCATCTTCATGAAACTCTTCCTCATCTACTAAGCCATTATCTACCAAAGCAAAGAGCTGAGATAAAGTTTCTTCATTACTTACCTCTTTCACATCTTTATTCTTCAAGGCGACAATCTTGGCCTCTAGTACATTTCTCTCACTTCGTAGGAATGGGGCTTGATTGATCATGAGTATTGAGGAATCATAGGGTTCAAACAAGACTAGATCTTGGAAACTAGTCTTGTCCACAACATTATGAACCTCTACTTGAAATATCTCCACAGTCATGAGGAACTTGGGGCAATCCAACTTGGAGTGCCTATTCATTTTATGGATCTGACACCATCTAGACAAAGCTGCCTTGATGAGATACACTCCACTAGTTGTCTTCTCCATATTGGTAGGCTAATCAAGAGGAGTGGGAACACCTCTATTGTTTGGCCTTGTATTCCACATTCAATTTTGTCATTGGGAAGGCCTTGTCTCAAGATTTTGGTTAGAGTTCTGCCCTCTTTCGTAATTCTATCTAGATGAGGTACCTGCATCACTGTTATCTCTATTATCCCAGTTGAGGTTGGTTTGAATGCTACGTTGGGAAGCCTGTAGCTGGTTATTTTGATTCCATAATTGCATCATTTCTATAAGCATTTTTCTGATCATTTTTGTTAGCTCATCCAATCGATCCTTCTCTCTGTTTCTTGGCTATGATGCTTGGTTCTGAAGGAAGACTAACTGTTCCATTGGCTAGTTTTGATATGCTTGCAGGAATTCTGGTCCCTATAGGTATGTAGGTACTTGGGGTTGCTACTGGTAGATCTAATGCTACTATGGCTACAAGTAGTGAGGAACGGGGGGTGCTTCATTCAACGACTTCCCTAGATGAGGGACTATGGGTAGCTGTGGGACTTGGTTCATAAGAGGCATATGATGTTCCAAAGCTTGAGTAAGCCCTTGAATCTACATGAGATGAGTGACCTGTCCCAAGAAGGGAAGTAGACCTGAAATGTTTTTCCCCAAATCAGTGCTGGCTATGACTATCTCAACATAAACATTTACCAACCTGGTAGGTGGTGGGTTTATTCTTTTCACCAATGCAACTATAAGGTTGTCTAATCTAGCATAATAAACTACCAGGACCACAACATCATCTAGCACATATGGAGTTTGTAGGCTCATGTATGCCTAGTGAAATTGATCATTGAAGGAGTTAATTGGTTCATTAACCTCCCTGCAGATGGACATGAATTGCTGATATAATTCTGAAGGGCTAATTGGAATCTTGTACTTCCTCAAGAACACATTCTTCAAGAGGTCCCAAGTGGTAATTGATCCTTTTGGAAAGTTGATGTACCAATAAAAAGCTTCTTCTCCCAATGAATAAGGGAAAAGTCTGCACGCCACATCCTCATGATCAATTTGCATATCCTTTAATGTTGTTTGGAATATTTTTATGTGTTCTTTAGTTGTCCTCTGAGGATCTCACTAATGAAACTTCATGCAAAAATTCTTTGGATTCTTTGGCATGCCATGATAAGCATTGAAGGATAGTGGAGAAGGGTTGTTACTCAGCCAAGCCATGAAGGGAGGTAGGATTTGTATTTGTTATTGAACAAGAACCTGGGGCTGCATGGGGGTAGCAGCAGTTGGGACTGCACCTTGGAATTGAAGGGAAGGGATAGGGACAACACCCTATCCTTGGGAAGTAAGAGGTTGGGAGGCAACTTGAGATGGCTGAGTTGAGGAGGAGGATGTTGGAAAAGAAGTGTGAATGTGGTGCAAAGGGATGGAAGGAATAGGTGAGGATGGAGGTGAAATAGATCAAGTAGATGTGGAGGAAGAAGCTGCATCTCCTCTTCGAGTCTTCTTACCCCTGGTAGGGGGCTACAGTTCTTGGAATTCCACTTTGTTTGGAGTTTATCCTAAGACTCTATAAAACATTTTAGGGGAGAACAAATCAATTTGATCCAGCTTAACAAGAACACTGCCCTCCTTCAAGTGCCAGTTATGTTGATGGGTTTTTTTGCACTTCTCAACACAGATAATGCATAAGCGCACTACCTCACTTGAAAGGTAGAAATCTGCAAATGAGTTCTAGATCACTACCCCAAGGTCTCTCGGGTCTTAGGTCTTGAAAATGCTTGGAATAGTTCAATTGATTGATGTGTTTTGTTGGTAATCACATGGCGGCCTTATGTATGCTAAGTTGGAGGGGAATTGGTCCTTTGAATGGAGTTTATGAAATTCTGAAATTATGTTCTATTGCTGAAAGTTCAGGACAATAGTTTGAAAATCCACTTTGGTCATCAGATTTGGCTTTACAATGTGCAATGATGCTTGAACTTGTTTAAAGTTACTATTTAAAAGAAAATTCAAAAGGGTGGGGAAGAGAGTAAGTTCCTAGATCTAAAACTACTAATGAATAGTGATAATGGAGGATGCTACAGTGGATAACCTTCCCAAAACTAAGTTCCACTTAACCAAATTAACTCACAGTCTCATGAAACTAGTGTAATCTTCTACTGTCTACAAATTTTCAACCATTCATTCACCATAAAGCATGAATAAAAGATATAATTTGAGTGCAACATTCAATTTATGTTTAGACTAGCTTTACATTGCTATTTATCATTAATAAACAACAAAAAGCATGAACAAGGAAGGGAATTAACACAGTATAATTCTTGAATATCAATGATCAACATCTATCAATCTACTAACAACATGCTAAACACATAGAAAAGTAAAATAAATCTACTCAAATCTATTAACTATGAAGAGAAGAATCATGAAACATGAGATGAAACTCAAGAATCCACCCAAAAGCAATGAATTTCTATTAGAATTTCAGCAGCATGTCTTTACAACAACTTTGCTCTAACTTGAAAATGAGATGAGACCCCCTATTTATAGTATACAAAAAGAAAAATGAATGGCCAAGATTCACTACAAACTAGGGTTTTACCTACCCCTTAATATTTTACAATTTAAAATACATCTTTTGTCATGCAGCCTAATTTTTCCTCTAGCGGCCAACACTATAGCTCTTTTGTCTTTTAGCTAATTTCCCTTTTGTAGCGGCTACTTTGTGAGGAATTCAACATCTACGACCAGATTCCCTTCATGCTTCTTTAGAGTATAATATTATAAAAACTTGTTGACTAACACCTAGAGCTTATTCCACTCCATTATATCAGATTGGATTACTTGGAAGTTGAACTTCCTGGGCCTACTAGTAATCCCATTCCAACCTTTATCACATTTTGGTGTATTCTTTATCACTTGCTCAGATTGAGAGAAGGCTCAAGCAAAAAAATCCATAAAGTTTGGCATGAGTGCTGTTGTGGCTCCATTCTCCATCTTATTATGAAATTATTTATTTATTTTCTCTGGATCCAGCTCAACGGAGGGCATACCAAAATTTTTCATTAGCTTTAGGTACTCATAGGTTGTCCTGATTTCCTTGGCCCAATCTATGTTAAGTGCCACTTCATGGAGCACTCATTCCAAGATCTATTTTCTATGATCAAGGCATAGCTTCCATATTTCCACAAGACAAAGATCATCCTTCACTAGTGCTAGCTCCTTTTCCCATGTTCATTCGAGCATATTGAGGATAGGCTCAATTTTAGGATATGTAATCCTATAGAGCTCTGGGAAGTCAATGCAGAATTTCCTAATACCCTCAATTTTTTTTTGCACCTCATGGATCTTATTGGCCACTCTAATAGCATGAGTGATTCCCATACTTCCATTGTAGAGGACTTGCTAGAACCAATCCTTGGTGGCCTTTTGTCCAATTCTTTCTCCTTTCAAGCTTGCTGATATGGTCCTTGGACAATAGCTATGGCAGTGCTGATGACATGGTGGGTAGCTCTTTAGTGGAGGACCATTGTTGAATGTAAGCTATTAAATCTACCACTTGTGCTTTTAACTATTCCGTGGTTGATTAATCTTTATTTATTTGGTGCACAATAGTGGCAACAAACCCTTGGAGGTGATTGATCTTCTGTTCCTGACTGGCTATCCCCAAGTCAATAGTGGATATGTTATAGTTGACTCCCTCATCCTTATCTGTCACTAAAGTATCTATTTGGACTATCCTTGATCCCAATGCATCCATTGTTAGGTGGGATTTGACCCTTGGTTTCTTTTGCTTCTTTGTGCCTATCAGCACTTAAGCCAGAATGGCTTCCAGCCTTGCTCTCAGATCCATGAGGATGGGGGCCTTCTTCTGCAATTACTTTTCTAGCCATTCAAGTATATGGGATCCTTCCTTTGGTGATTCATGATCACCTTCCTCCTTTTGAGCATGATGGATCTCCATTTCTTGGTGACCCAAGGCCTCTTGTTTTGTCTTTTCTTCCTCTTCTTTGTTGGAGTCACGAATGAATACAACAGTTTCTTTCCATTACTTGGTTACGACTATGTTTTCCCTAGGGCTATCTTCCCCTTCAGATGCCTTCTCTTCTTCTTCTTCTCACCCATGTTCTTTAAGATGCTCTACCTCTAGGATTTTTCTTGTTTTAGCCTCTTCTTCGAGATTGTCCTCTTCTTGATCTTTCTCTTCTTCTTTTACTTCTTCTCCTATAGGAGGCATCTCCTCATCATGATCAAGGATTTTCTCTTGTTCTTCAGTAGGAGGCTCTGAGGTTACCTCAAATTCTTCATTTGTATCCTTCTTCTCTTGAGAAGGCTGCTTCTCAATTTCCTTCCCAACATCCCTAAGTTGCTTGGCCAACTCTTCCTCAAGATCTTGGTTAGAAGTTTCTGCAATATATTTTGTTCCAAGATCCTCAATATCTTCTTCAGAGGATTGTGTTTCCTCTTCCTCATGCCCTACTTCATCAATAACTAGATGCTGATGCTTTGGGTGCTCGTGATAGTCATTAGCTTCCTCATAGATCTCTTTAGCTATATCCCTCTCTTGTCTCTCCAACTACTCATAAATTTTCATTGTTTCCTCCATCATAGGTGGTTCCATCAGAGGAGGAACGAAGAGGCTAGCGACAACTTGTGGTAGGGCAGCTTGCACTGTAAGGTTCATTAATACTCCAAAAAGATCCATTGGTATGTTTTGCATATGCTTGTTGAAAGGTTCTGGTAGAGCAAGGGAGGGTATTGTTGTTGTTGTAGAGGACAACGAAATCATTGTTGATGGAGACATGGAGGAAGAAGAGAGCAAGGAAGTAGTAACAGAGGAAGAATCTATCACCAAGATTGGTGCAGTAGGTGAGGTGGAGGCAAGGTGAACTGAAATTTCCACCACAGGCAGAGAAGAAGTAGGAAATTCTTGAGTTGTCAATGGAGGAGTAATGGTAGTGGTAGCAGTAGTGTTAGCAAGAGTAGAGGTGTCAGGTGGAGACTTCGGTTGCTCGACCTCTTCTTCCTATCCCTAGTGAAGTGGGTCTTCTTGGATGGTGGGTATCTCTTTGAAACCACCTGATTTCTTTTCTTTCTTGGAGAGCTTTCCCTTTGATGCTTTCCTACAATAAACCTTGCGCTTTGGCTAGTGTTCCACCACTTCTTTCCTCTTTCTTGATCTGGTAGTAGGAGGGGAGTTTGAGGTTTCCCTAGATGGGGCAATAATAGTTCCACTCTCCATTTTGCTTTTGGTCTCATCCTCAAGATCTCCATAAGTTAAAGTGGCTCCTTGGAGTTTTAGCTAAGCAATATTCCCATTGATCTATGCTTATCACTTAGAAGAGTATGTGCGTGTTGTAGCTACTTGGAGATTTCAAGCAATATAAGCTAGTCATTTAGATACTGGGGAAATTTATATGGGCTCTCAGAGAAGCCCTCAATTTTGATATAAGTAAACTTAGGAGATTGGATGAATAAAAATCTGAATTGGCAGATGAACATGTTTGCACTATGAGTGACTCTCCTTTTAAAGTCACCTCCAAGTAATCTGATAATGTGCCTAATAAAGGCATCATTCACCCTGTAGTAATCCTTCTGGAAGTTCCAGTACTAGAGCTGCGGGTATCTATCATAGACCTTCAGTTCCTTGCTCGAAGTCTAGCTTGGTGCCATAGACAGAACTTTTTACTGTGTGCGATTGACCAAAAAATAGACCAAGTATGATGTCATGAAGAATTGGGAGCTCTTTTTAACAGCCACAAACTCCTCATGCAGGAAGTTTTTGATCATTCCTGCCCAGTGAAATTTAGTCTTTCATCTAATGATTTCTTCTATGAAATACAACATCCATTCTTGGAAATACACCACAATTGGGAGGACTGTGACTCTGCTCAGTAAGGTTACCAAATCATGGTAATCTTCATGAAAATCACTCCTAAAATGCTCTTGAGGGACTTTGTTCATGTTGCCCCTCATTACCTTTAGCCAATATTGATTGATCAACTTCTTGCATTTCAGGAGGTCAACCTTCCATGTTATCTCTACATATTCCTTTGATGTCTCCTCCATCTCATCAAAGGTGGGGATGTGGAAGATTTGTCCTATAGATTTGGAGGACAAGTTAGGCAATACATTGCCATCTCGATCCACAATTCTCTTGGTTGATTCTTGGTATGCCTCCCTATAGGCCATTATTAGCTCAGGAGCCACTAGGGCAGATGGGAAGTCAACCACCTTAGCTAATCCACTTTTCCTAATCTTCTTTGCATTCTCTATGGTAGTGTTGACGATGACCCTCTACTTGAATTCATCAATATCAATTTGCCCCAAGTTTGTATTTGAGATAGTGTCCCATTCTGTGGTGACCTTATTTTTTATTTCCACCCCTTGGAATTTATACTTCATTTGATCCTTGTCCTCTTTTCCTCTTGGTGCTTTGGAAAAATTCTTTCCCTTTTCCTTCTATACAAATGCTCCTGAAGGTCCTGCAACTGATTCCATATATGCTGCAAGGAAAAGAGCAGTAAGCATATTCATGCACAAAACATGAGAAATGTCATCTAAATCCTACAAAATCCATGTTATATTGAGTAGTTCATCTTTCAAGTATCCCAAAATTCCTTTCAGATCATGATTTTCTTCTTGTTTGGGGGAGATATGGAAATTCAGGCCCAGGGGTGCGAACTTCCCTAGGCTGGCAACCATTTTCAGGGCAATTGTAAATAGGCAGTGGATAGGGCATGGCAGTCCACATTGATCCACCTACATTGGGATTTCCATCATGAGGTGGGGCCCACTAAGGATGTCAAGCCATTTTAGCTGATGGGTTAAATCATTTTAAGGTTTTGGAAAGGTTAAGTTGACCATTTAGGCATGTAGGCCCAAGAAATACGAGAGTAGGACCTATCTAGGCTATTTTGAGCTCTGCCATTCGAAACAACATTGGTGGGGTGGAGTCCCATAGGCGACATCCTGTAGCATGAGGCGCATAGCTAGGGAGGATGGTTTATTCTCACTTTTGAAGGTCGGTTCATTTAATAAAGTGTGGGTGAGAAGCCATGGAAGGATGGTAGGTGTCGGTCGTTTGGAACAGAAAAGAAGAGATGGAATTTTGTAGGCAGCGATCTGCACTGTTGCATCCACAGACATGATTGGTAAGTGTGACTTGTTCATAAGTGGTTGAATTATAATAGGGAGGTCGGGTCCCATACGACTGGTGGTAGGCTTAGGTTGGCATTTTTAGAGCAGCAAGAGCAGGACAATGGTCTGTAAGTGGCCACCCACATGATATTATACAATTAGTCATTTAGTTCTTTGGGCTCAAACAGAGGTAGTAAGCATGGGGTCTACAAGGCAAACAGTTAATACACCAAGGCCGTTCTGAATGAGATGCACCCAAAGGAGGCCTGCAGACAAAAGCCTACAATGGGTAACCCACAAGGGGTCGAGACTTAGAAATTTTCACTTAAAGGGTTTGGGTGGAGATAGATGGGGTGGGACCCACATAGTGGAAGGAGCCAAAGAATTCTCCTCTTTTGGGATAGCTATGTAACCAACAATGGAATGATTGTGGAAGCTTGCATTGGATGGTTCACCAAGAGAATGATGCACATAGTTCAATCAACAAACACAGATGTCATGGGACCTGCAAGGTGGGTGGCCAGGACCAATCAGTCATTTTGGAATGACACAACATGAGGGGCAATCTAGGTACAGAAGCTCGTACTCAGAGACTTGCAGGGGTGAAAAGATCTTTCTTTAACTCATGATTTTGTTTAATTTTGAACAATGACGACAGTAAGTGCCCTCTTGCATATGCGAGCTTTAAGGGGATGAAGGCCATAGTTTAAAGTTTGACGTTTGAAGACTAAAGTAATGGTGGTGAGCATCATGTGGGCCACAGAGGCCCGATGGTTCTGGTTGAAGAACAACTACAAAGGACTTAAGTCCCACTTGGTTTTCTAAGGCTAATTTTGAGGGATTTTTAAATTTTTGAGACATGGGTTTTGTTCATTATTCATTTTTCTTTTAGTTTTAATGTTTTCTAGCTTAAGATTTTAATGACCTTATAGGAATGAAGAAAATAACTATAAAACAAGAATGTTTGAGGACTAACTTAGAAGACTTAATGAAATACATGAAAAAACCACAAATAATGATGCTTCGAATGACAGTAGGATTCTACGGGGGTGGAGGTAGCGATGGTTGGAAGCTATGAAAATTTTCTAAAAGTATGCAATATGCGGGTATGTAGGTAGCCAAGGTTGGTCAGCACACATATCAAAAGTGATGGCGGTAGGAATGTTGGGGTCCGTAAGGTGAATAACAGTCGAGGTTGTTCATCTAGCATGTCAGTAACAAAAGTGAAAATGGAGGCTAAGGGTCCCACATAGTGGGAGGACGTGCTAAATCATCCGTTGTAGAGACAGTGAAGAATGGGAAGAGTCCTGCCAAGGGTGGCTCACATAGGCGGACCCACATAGCATGGAGGATGGCAGTTTGAAGGTTTGAAGGAAAACTGCCAACGAAACCTCGCCAAGGCTAGGAACTTGAAAATTTTAAGGGTGATGAAACTTGGTCAACTCAAGATGGTAACTCCAGGACTCCTTGACCACTTAGGACTCAAAATAGAAGGCACATAAAATGAGGATAAGGAAAAAGTGACCTAGAAAAATGAAAAGAGATGGTCCTTGTTCTAAACGGGGTGTGTGTGCTATAGGCACAATAGTAGTAATCAAATATAACAATCCTCCAATCACTGACATGTACATACTTGTATCAGCTTTAGGTGAATCATCTTCTTTTTTCAACTTGCATCTGACAACAATAGGTGTACAAACTGGTTTGGAGTTCTCCAACTCAAACTTCTTCAATAATTCTTTGGTATACTTAGACTAAGAAATGAAAATTCCTTTTCTTTTCTGATTTACTTGTAGTCCAAGGAATAAATTTAACTCGCCTATAATAGACATTTCAAATTCCTTCTACATTTCATCTCCAAATTTTCTACACATGTCATCATTTCCCCCAAAAATTATGTCATCAACATAAACCACAACAATCAACATTTGATCTGAGTGAATTCTATAGTATAAATTACTATCAATAGATCCCTTCTAAAATCCTCATCCAACTAGATACTTATCTAATCTACCATACCAGGATCTAGGTGCTTGCTTCAACCCATATAAATCTTTCTTCAACTTGCAAATAGCATCTAGGTCACTTCTGGACTTGAATCCCTCTATTTTCTCAATGTAGACTTCTTCCTTCAATTCTCTATTCAAGAATGCATATTTTACATCCATTTGATAGACTTTGAAATCCTTAAAAATTGAAAAAGCTAAGAATATCTAGATTGCTTCCATCTGTGCAATAGGGGCATATTTTTCTTTAAAGTCAATACCTTTGACCTGAGTATAAACTTTGCAAACCAATCTTTCCTTTTTTCTCATTACCTTTCCAATTTTGTCCAGCTTATTTTGAAATACTCACTTTGCTCCAATTATATTTTTGTCTACCAGTCTGGGCACAAGTTACCAAGTCTTATTTTTCTCTATCTGATCAATCTCTTATGTCATTTCCTTCACCTCATTCTAATCATTGCATGATTCTTCCATAGTATTTGGCTCAATTTCCAAGAGTAGACACAATAATACTTGCTCTTGAGTTTCCTTGCTTCTTATGATGATTCCCTTATGTTTGTGGACATGGAAAAAGTAACCCTTTTTCTTTTTTTAATGTTTAGGCCCTCCTAGTGATTTTGGCTTTATTTTTCCTAGATTCAATGTTGTAATGTGGTATAAACACATTCACATTAGGTCTTGAACCATTGTGAATCATTAAGAATTCTAGGATGTCTTTTAAAAGTGTTGTTAAGTGTTGTAACCCACTTTCACACTTTTCTAGGATCCTTTCATTATAATTCACTTAAATAACTTCTTTTTATCACTTACCAAGTCTTATTTCAAAGAGTTTTAAAGAGTTGTAACAAACTTTCATGCTTTTCTAGACATGTCATCACTAAGTCAACCCTTTTTTTATGTTTAAATGACCCCTTAATGCACTGTCCAACCTTACTTAAGTGTGTTTTGGAGAATAATCTCGTTGAAAATTAATTAATGCACTTTAATTCCCAACACCCAGTAAAATTGCCCTAGTGGGACCAAGTCACCACCTAGGGTGACTTAGTCCCATTGGGCACAAAAATCAAAATTATTTTAATTTTATGGTTGGATTTTATTCTCTTAACCTTAAGGTTGGCTTGCGATGTGTTGTTTTTTGGGAAATATTGTAAAATCAAGTATAGATAAAGGGTTTTCCCCTAATTTTTCATCTCCTAAAATCTTCTAATTTCCTAATTTATTTAGTGCATTTACTTAATCATTCTCAAGCATTCTAAGCATTATCAAGCATCTTCTTGCATATCTTCAGATTTCTGCATCAAGGGTTTGGTGAGTTGTAGCATTGCATGTTGTTCATTAATCATTCTCTTTATTTTATTTCATTTTCAAGGGTTTGATTACCAAATTGGGGTTTGACCAAGGAAAACGCCTATTCTCTAACCCTTAACCCTTTTCCCCGTCTTTGCATGTTCTTTTTTACATGTCTTTTATGTAGTTTTATCAAAGAGAAAGGTGTTAAAAAGGGTTTTGTCAATTCATCAAAGTCATTCAAGTCAATAAAGCCCTAATTGAAGCTTGGAGACCTCTTTCATCCTTATTTTTGCAGTTTTAGAACTAGAAACCTGTTAGGAAGAGAAGTGTAGACCTAGAGCTATAGATTCTTGCCCCAAATTTCTCAAGATTCCAAAATGGACTAAGTCACCATCTATGGTGAATTAGTCCCACTACTAGGCCTAAAAAGTTATTTCTACATTTCTGGATACCCATTTGGCATAAATCCATTCTGGTAGAATCTCCCTAAAATAGTACTAAGTCACCTAGCTTGGTGTGAGTGTCCCAGTTGGCCTTGATAAAAAATTCTATAGGATTCTAGAGCCTCTCTACATCACATTTTAGTTTCTAGGTGCACCTCTCTAGAATTTTTTATTTCTATTATTGTTTTCTTGCATTGTTAGGTTATTTTGCATACATCACCATGTTTTCAAACAACTTGCATTTCTTATATTTTGCATTGATAATTCATTTTTATTTTTAGTTCATTGCATTTAGACATCAAGTATTTAGGTATATTCCATTCATACTTGCATTTATTTTGAGTGGGTTCATTTCCCATTTTGGCCCATCCTCTCCTTTTAGGTGAAAAACCGTAGAAGTGTTAGAGAGCATTAGGGTGCCAAAATATTTGTCCACATTTTGGTGAACCTGACTTTTGAACTTTTTACTTCTAATTTTAAGTGCATTTACATCATAGACATGGATTGCATCAACATTGTAATAGGTTTTGTATTGTTTAATTTGCATCCTAGGGTTTTTAAAATTGCATTAGTGAAAAGCTCATATAGCTTACATTTTTGCATTACATTTCTTAAAAATTTCAAAAATTCTACATTTTCATATTATACTTGCATTTTAAAACTTAAAAAACATAAAATTCCATTTAAAATTTTTGAAAAATCTCAAAAAAATCACTACTGGGACTAATTTGCCACACTGGGCGACTTAGTCCTCTTGGACATTCTACATTGTAATTTCTGTCATTTTTTGCATTTCTTTTTTTTGTTTTTGCATTCTGTCACAATTTCTAGATTTTCTATTTTATTCAATTTCTTTCATTTAGTTTTCTTTCATACATTCACATCATGTCTTTGTGTTTTAATAAGTTTTGGATGTCATTAAAATCTTTAGTTGACATGCCAAATTGTGCCTTTGGAATTGATCCTAATGACCTTGAGCTTCCTCATGCTCCTTCAACTCCTCATGAACACCATCCTTGTGATGTTGAAATCATTATAGAAGATGATGATAGCATGAATAAGTTTCTAAATGAATATCTTGACAAACTTGAAGCCAATGCATCATGTTATCCATCCATGAAACAACAAGACCTTCCTACAGTCCCACCTCTTGATATGTTTGGTTATTTACATCCTGAAACAAATGAAGGACCTAAGTTCCCTCCATCAAGTGAACCCAGTTCTTCCAAACAAGCAACCGCTCAACAATTCTATTATAACAAAGTCACCAGTACTCCAATTAACCTTGAAGAAACCTAGATGGCAACAATTTTACTGTATTGAGAAAATAAGGATGTGACACAACAAATGAACATAACATTCATCAACTCTTAGAAAAAAATCCAATAGATGAAAACACAAAAGGTTTAGGATATCAAGATCATCCCCATGATAGTAAGCCTCCTATAGAATTTCATGATGATGACATAGTAATCTTTGATCCCCCTTCTGATTTGAATGTTCTCCTTCTGCATGAACAACCCTTACCTTCAAACAATGACAAGGATGATAGGATTACTTTGGGTGCTCCTCCTCCTCCTATTTGAGAAAAGGGTGAATCTAACAAACATAAGAAGCCTTACATGCTACAAAAATTCAAGTTTCCTCCTTGTCTACCACCTGAATGTGAAAGGAAATTGCAAATAATTTTAAACAAGGACTCATACTATTACCCTCTATGAATAGGTTGGTGATCTATCCTAAAGATGCTAATGTTCCAAATTGTGCATATCATTGTGTTCTTGGACATAGAAGTGATAAGTGTCACCAATTGAAAGAAATATTGAGCAAGTATCATTTTTATGGTGATAATTGCTATCTAATAAATCCATAAACCACTGCCACACCCATCATCCTGTAATAGTTTTAGAACACTCTCTTCTCACTATTACATGACCTCTCCCATCACCTATCTCAACTCATTCTTGTGTTGCACTTAGTGGGGGCAAGAAGTTGCTAGCCTTGTCCTAGTAATGTATTTGTCATTGTACCTTCGATGTGTTATTCACCTTCTGCTTATACTAATTGAGATTAGGAGGAAAATGACTTGCTCGATGGTTGACTTGCATTTACCTTACTATTCTTTTTCATTTTATTTTTCTCTTTCTTTCGTGTGTTTGTATGTGTGTAACGCGTTCCCTCGTGATGTGTTGTTTGATGTTATCTCTCTTTGTGACATTCCTCTATTTGTATCTTCATTATTCTCTATGTCATACATCACCTTTGTCTTTTCCTTCTATTTTTTAATTGTGTTTTCCTTTTGGGGATGATGCAAGGCATTGAGATCAAAATGTCTCTCTCATGTTGACCCAAAAGGTTTTCCATTTTCATTCATCTTTTCCTTTTCTTTTTGCTTGTGTTTTCCTTTTGGTGATGATACAAAGTGTCAAGAAATTTTATATCTCTTCCATGTTGACCCAAATGGATCTTTCTTTTTCTTTTTTTCTCTCTTTATGTCATTCTTCCAGTTCTATGTATTCGGGGAATTATGATCTAGTTCTAAGCTCTTTACAAAAAATTGCAGCACAAAACATACTGACCCCAAATCCATAGATCCCTTATGTGTTTGGTGTTTTCATTTTGGGGGAAACCCTTTCCTTTTCTCTTTCTTTCCTTTTCTCTCACTTGACGTAGCCTTACTCGGAAACATATGACTTGGCATAGGGTGCTTTTAAGTTGGCTCTGATGTCTTATTTCTTTTTGCATTGTTCATTTGCTACTTTAATATAATTTGTCACAGTACGGTGTGTAGCAATTCCTTTAAAGTGGGGCATACATTGGCAGTCTTCATTTGTATTTTTCATTTTTCTTGGTTCTTAGTGCAGCCTTGTTATTTCATACAATGCATTTTGTCACTTTGTGGATGACATTGGGTGTAATTTCCTTTATGAACGTGATCTACCTTAGCATATTACATTCCTCTTAGTGCCTTGATGTGACACACTGCATCCCCTAAGTTGTGATTTTTCTATTCTTTGATTGGTCCTCTCTTGGAGACATTAGACACAATGTTCCCTAAGTTAAAGACCTCACATTAACTAAGCAAGAATCCTTTCAACATATTTTGTAAATTTCATATTGCATTTGTTATATGGCCACCTTGCATAACATAGGTTGCATGCCTATAGTGTCATTGTGTTTGTTCATGGGCTTAAAGCATACAAAGTTTTGCTTGTTTCATGAAGCTCGAAATGTAATTTTATTTTGTGGCACCTTATTAAAGTTACCAAGATGTATAACTTTGGTATGGTTGAGCAGGAAGCCCATTCCAAGGCATGACTTTTCCCCATAGCTGCCTGCATGTGTGTGAGTGCATACCAACCATGAGTGTATTTTTCTCACTTTTTGGGCCTTCTCACCCAATGGACAGCCATGAGTTCCATCACCTTAGAGTGAGTATTCATTTTCTTTTCAAAAAAACAACCTAGATCTAATCCACAACGAGATGTACAAATGATTGAAGCTTCATCTGGCTCTCTCTTTTCCCTTCTCCCTCTTCATTTACATCATTCTCATGTGTTTTCTTGTGCTCATGTTTAGTTTTCCATGGGATCTTAATCTTGGGGGCTTGATCATCCCTCTTGATCATTTTTGTCTCATCTTACTAAGCATTATCTCATTGAAACCCATCTTGATTGCATGTTCACCTACTTTAGTGTGAGTTTGAAGAAGGTTCATTCTCTCACTAAAATGGGGGCTATCTTTGGACACAAAAATGGTAACCCTTCTATTTTTTCTCATGTTTAGGCCCTCCTAGTGATTTTGTCTTGACTTTTCCTAGATTTAATGTTGTAATGTGGTAAACAAATTCACATTAGGTCTTGGACCCTTGTGAATCATTAAGAATTGTAAGATGTCTTGCAAAAGTGTTGTGAAGTGTTGTAACCCATTTTCACACTTTTCTAGGACCCTTTCATTATAATTCACTTAAATAACTTATTTTTATCACTTACCAAGTCTTATTTCAAAGAGTTGTAAAGATTTGTAACAAAATTTCATGCTTTTCTAGGCTTGTCATCACTAATTCAACCCTTTCTTATGTTTAAATGACCCCTTAATGCACTTTTTGACCTTAAGTGTGTTTTGGAGAATAATCCCATTAAACATTAATTAATGAACTTTAATTCTCAACACCCAGTAAAATTTCCCTGGTGGGACCAAGTCGCCACTTGGGGTGACTTACTCCCACTAGGCATAAAAATCAAAATTATTTTAATTTTCTAGTGGGATTTTATTCTCTTAACCTTAAGGTCAGCTTGTGATGTGTTATTTTTTGGGAAATATTATAAAATAAAGTATAAATAAAGGGATTTCCCCTCATTTTTCATCTCCTACAATCTTCTAATTTTCTAATTTCTTTAGTGCATTTACTTAATCATTCTCAAGCATTCTAAGCATTATCAGGTATCCATTGGAGCATCTTCTTGCATATCTTTAGATTTCTACATTAAGGGTTTGGTGAGTTGTAGCATTGCATGTTGTTAATTCATCATTCTATCTTTATTTATTTTTATTTTCAAGGGTTTGATTCCCACATCAAGGTTTGACCAAGGAAAACCCCTATTCTCTAACCCTTAACCCTTTTCCCCCTCTTTGCATGTATGTTTTTACAAGTCTTGTATGTAGATTTGTCAAAGAGAAAGGTGTTAAAAAGGTGTTGTCAATTCATCAAATTCATTCAAGTCAACAAAGCCCTAATTGAAGCTTGGAGACCTCTTTTAGCCTAATTTTTGTAGTTTCAGAACCAGACACCTGCTAGGAAGAGAAGTGTAGACTTAGAGCTACAAATTTCTGCCCTGAATTTTCCAAGGTTCCCAGATGGAATAAGTCATCTTCTATGGTGAATTAGTCTCACTACCAGGATTGAAAAGTGATTTCTAAATTTTTGGGTCACCCATTTGGTAGAAGCCCATTCCGATAGACTCTCCCTGAAACAAGATTGTCACCCAGCTTGGCATAAGTGTCCCAATTGGCCTTGACAACAAATTTTGTATGATTCTAGAGCCTCTCTGCATCGTATTTCAGTTTCCAGGTGCACCTCTCCAGTCTTGTTTATTTCTGTTATTGTTTGCTTGCATTCTTAGGTTATTTTGCATACATCACTATGTTTTCAAACAACTTGCATTTCTTAGATTTTGCATTACTAATTCATTTTCCTTTTTAGTTCATTGCATTTAGGAATATTCCATTCATACTTGCATTCACTTTGAGTGGGGATATTTCCCATTTTGGCCCAACTCTCTCCTTTTAGGTGAAAAACCCTAGAAGTATTAGAGAGCATTAGGGTGCCAAAATATTTGTCCATAAATTTTATCTCTAATAATTTGGTTTTCTGAGTGGTTTTTTTGTACATACTTTGGGTTTTTAGTTGTAGTTTTTGGAGCCTCCTTTATCTCTTCTTCTTTCTTATCCTTTTTTTCTTTGTCCTCTGGGTCATCTGATTCATATTCAATATGCTTGTCAGGATTTCTCTAAATATCTTCATCTACTTTCACATTCACACTTTCAACAATCTTGTTCAGTCTTTTGTTGTAACACCGGTATGCTTTGCTTCTTGTAGAGTAACCCAAAAATATGCTTTCATCCGCTCTACTGTCAAACTTTCCAATATTGTCCTCATCTCTTTGATGTAGCATTTGCTTCTAAAATTTTTGAAGTACTTTACTATGGGAGCTCTTCCATGCCATAGATCATATGATGTCTTTCCATATTTCCTCTGGAATAGTATTTTGTTAAGAGTGTAAACTACTGTGTGTATTGCTTCTCTCCAATAGACTTGTGGTAAACATGCTTCATTGATCATTGTTCTAGCTGCTTCTTGAATTGTCCAGTTCATTCTTTCCACTACACCATTTTGTTGAGGTGTTCTAGGGGTAGATAGTTGTCTTTTAATGCCATGTTTTTCATAGAATTTTTTGAAATAATTAGAAGTAAAGTCTCCTCCACAAGTAGATCTCAAACACTTGATTCTTCTGTCAACTTCATTCTCAACTCTTTCCTTGAAAATATTGAATTTTTCTAAAGCCTCTAATTTTTCTCTTAAGAATGCAACCTAGGTTAATCTAGAATAATCATCTATTAAAAACATAAAATATTTCTCACCTTATAAGCTTCTTGTTTTGGTTAGACCACAAAGGTTAGTGTGTACAAGGTCTAACAAACCAGTAGATGATTCTTCTTTTCTTTGAAACATTTCTCTAGTCTACTTTCCTTATTGAAATCTTTTGTTGACAATGTTTTCTAGTTTGGTCAGTCTTGGAAAGCCTCTGAATGCTCTTATTGAACTTATCCTTACCAAATTGTCAAATTTGATGTGACACATCCTCCAGTGCTAGAGCCAACTATCATTGGACTAAGAAAATAAGCATCTCTTTGTAGCTCCTTCTAGTTGATACATATTCCCACTTTTTCTTTTTCCAGTTGCAATAAAAGTTTCGGATCTCTTCTAGATCTCCAACCATCATCTTGAAACACTGCATTATAGCCATTTTCATACATCTATCCAACACACAAAAGATTATGATATAAACCCTTGACATAGTAAACATTGTCAGTGTTATGTTTTCCATCAAAGGTATTGAACCAATTCCAACAATCTGTGTTATTTTATCATCTCCAAATCTAACAGAACCTCCATCACATTTTTCAAGCTTCACAAACTTACTTTTATCATTGGTCATATGATTCAAACATCCACTACCAATCAACCATTCATCTTTGTTTCTTTTAAAAAATAATGTTGCTTTAGTGTTATCATTATATTTCAGATAATATTAGAGATATCAAATCAAGGTTCATCCTTTTCCACCAAAAACAAACAATCCTCATGATCTGATTCACCATATGAAATGTTGACATTCTCATTAACATAATAGGCCTTTTTATTCATCTTTTTAAACTTTTTCCTTGTTCCTTTTTTTAGACACTTAGTTTCTAATGACCAATCTTTCCACATCTAAAGCATTTAACGGGAAACATACCTTTGTACTTGTTGGCACCTTTCTTTAGTTTCCTTATGAAGTTTTCTTCCAAATCATCTGAACTTTCATCATCTAGATCTTCTTCTATCTTTGTGGCTTTGAAGGCTATTTAAGATTTCTCCTTTTATTTTCCAAATCTTCTCATCTCAAATGTGATCAAGGTGTCAAACAATTTCTCTTTGGTGAATTTATGAGGATCATAAACTTCCTCAATAGTTGAGATCTTGTCACTCTAGCTCTATGGTAGAGTCATCAAAATCTTCTCCACAACATCTTCATCTTTCAGAGTGCCTCCTTGATTTTTGACTTCATTTACTGCACTGTCAACTCTTTGAAAGTAGCTTTCTATATCCTCACCTTCTTCCATCCTCAAATTTTCATATCTGTGCTTAGCTATCAACTTCTTTGATAATTTGACTTTATCATTTCCTTCATAGATTTCTTTCAACTTTTCCCAAACTTCATAAGTGGTACCCAATGAAATAACTTTTGTTAACTTAGTCTTAGAAAAATCACTAAATATTGCATACCTTTCCTTTTCATTCTCTTCATAGGCTGAGATCTCATCTACAAAACTAGGACCAGCTATCAGTTCAACATATTTTTTCTTAATATCTTTGCAAGTCTTGTAGCCTAGAGAGATCATATAACCTCTCATATGCACTGTCTAAAAATTGTAGTCAAATCCATCAAAAACAAGAATTTTTAGCTTGTACACCATCAGATCTACCCCAAGTGATTAAGCTCTTCTTCGAGAAACCAAAGCTTTGATACCAATTGTTGAAAAATATAGATAATTGAGAGGGGAAGGGGGTGAATCAATTATTATAAAAAAAATCTCTCGACTTTAATTAATCTAGAGAAAATTTAAATCAATTAGATAAATATCTAACAAATATGAACATGAAAGCATACAATAACACCATGCACAATAAACACTAGAAATTACGTGGAAACCCAAAAAGGAAAAAACCATGGAGAATGCTAATTCTAAATTATAAAACACCTATTAAGGTGACACTGGTTAAGGTGATTTTTACAAGGGCTCATTGCAAGTAATGTTCACTATTGGTGGGCTCACTTCCTGACTATTACAGCCAAAGATAAAAGGGTTCATTACTAAAAGAGAAAGGCTCATTGCCAATAGAAAATGTCTCACTACCAAAAGAATGATGAAAGGGAATCCACTACTGAAATAACTGTCACAACCAATGACACCAAATAGAATCTCACTGTCTACTACCTCCGGTCATATCCTTTCACATACCTCACAATTTCTAGATTTTCACATTCATCACACTTTCTTTCATCAAATATAATCAAATTTTACTTATACCATTCCATTCTTCCATAAACTCCTAAGTCAACCAAACAAAATGTCTTCATAGTAGATCCTAAGTCGACCAAACACAATTTGAATTAGGTCACCAAAAAACATTCACACAATGAAAAGGAATGAAACATGGACCAATCAAAACCTCCTCAATCAAATCAACATGCTACCATGATATCTAAAACCAAAGAATAGAATATACACATTATAATGCAAACAGTGTTCCAAGGCACATTAACCAATTTCCAAAATTGGTTCGAACCCATAAGATTGTGTCTCATTATGTTGCAAAGTGAATGGGACTAGGACAAGCACAACCAAAGATAGATCATCATAGCACAACATTTGAAACACACCAATCTGGATTACCAAAGCATCATAATCAATCAACCAAGATATGTTGACATCAATGACAACCATTAATGACAATAATCAACATCACATTCCAAAACTAAGCACTCTAGATCAAGAGAGCATCTTCAAGAGCATTATCAAGGAATTCAAGGGAAGCTTATCAAAGTCTTATTGCAGCAATCAAGGATCCATTATCATGTTGAAGGCATGCATGTTGATAGAGGAATCATGTTGATGTAGCATTCAAGATCACTTCAAGTATTTCAAGATATCATCTTCATGATCAAGAATCACATCCATGGAGATTTATACATGCTAATTTCATTCCAAGGTTCCAATATTGGTATGGTAAGTGTTGGTATGTGGTGACTGATCATGCTATACTGTATAGCCCATGGTATACTGTACACCCTAGCCCCCCGTCTCGGTCGGGGCTGGGCCCGGAGCCGGTAGCAGAAAAATTTTTCCTTTTTTTCTCATCGAAAAAGGGAAAAATCAATGAAAAAGGAAAAAAAATTTTGTAGAACCCAAAATCTGGAAGCTTCTAAGCTTGGTAAAAAGGGGTTCGGATGGGTATTTAGTATGATGAAAAACGCGATTATTCATAAGATTGTAATAGGTTTTTCACTGGATAATAAAAGTATTGGATGGCTGCGGTTTGGTGGATGTAGCCCAGAATTGGGTGAACCACGTTAAATCTCTGTGTTATAATTTATTCTGTGAATGTTTTAGTTTCTCTGTTTTTGTTTATTAAATCTGCATTTAATTGTTAGATCTGCCATCTCTAACCCTAACAGTAAGTTGTGACATTGTTATGTTCACTTCTCATTCCTTCAATTACATGTTTCAATTCATTATCAAGTTTTATTACTAAAATGAGGTTTGACCAAGGAAAACCACTATCCCCTAACAATCAACATTTTCTTCTCTATGATGTGTGATTTGTAGGTTTTAGGTTGAATATTTGTGAAGAGAAAGATTTGAAAAAGTAGCTTTGGTGATTGGTACACATCATTCTTACCTCTCAAAAATCTACTTTTTGATTATATGTATGGTTAGAATTTAGATATGCAACCCATATTGCTCATATTTGAATGGAAAATAGAGAATTAGAGATCTCCATTTAGAAGATTCCAAAATTTTCTATGTTTCAATATCCTAAGAGTTTTCTTGATTGGACCCCAAAAACACATTTCTTTGAATTTGACTTGAGTTTGTACTTTTCAAGTCATGTGAAAATCTTATCCAAGACTACTAGGTGACCACTTCATTCTATAGATTTTGAGAGAAGTTCATCAACATAATCCTCTATAAGTAGATGCATATAATCATGAAAAATGTTAGTTATGGCTCTATGATATGTATCTCTAGCATTTTTAAGTCCAAATGGAATAACGTTCCAACATAAAGTTCCCCAAGCACATGTCAAGGCTATCTTTGGTTGATCTTTAGGAGCAATTCTTATCTAGTTATAGCTCGAGAATCTATCCATAAGTGATAGCATTTCATATCCAATAGTGAGATCAACTATGATGCCAATATTTGTTAAGGGGAAATCATCTTTAGGACAAGCCTTGTTAAAATCTTTGAAGTTCTTTCATACTCTGATTTTCCCATTCAGTTTCATGATAGGAAAAAGATTAGATATCCAATCAGCATAGTCAATAGAGTGTATGAATCCAACATCCAAGAGTTTGTTTAGTTCCACCTTGACTAGGAGTGCAATTTGCAGGTGCATTTTCCTTAGCTTATGTTTGTATGGTTTGGAATTTTATATCAATGGCAAATGATGTAAAACAAGCTTGAGGTCTAACCCATGCATATCAACATATGGCCATGTGAAATTAACTTTTCTTTCTAAAAGGAATGTTGTTGACTCAGGATTTTCCTTAGTGGTCAAAGATGCTACAAGCAATATGATTTTGGAGTTATCTTGTGTCCCAATGTTCACTTCTTATGTTTCTTCTATAAGCAATGATGATCTCTCTTAGCCTATAGGGAGACTGTATAGTCCTCCATCCTCAAGCACCTTTGAGAGGTTTTCACTTTTGGATATGTCCTTTATTTTTACTTTTTCACGGTCAGTAGGAACGTATCAATTTTCACTTGAAGACATATTATTTTTATTTTTTTAATTTCCACTTTTGTAACTAAAGGACAAGAGAGCCTCACCAAAGTATGCTACAATATTGAATTCTACAAAAAATTAACCTTATAATCCCCACTCAGTATTCCTTCATGAAGTCCCATAACTTAGAAATTTCTTCATCATTCTTGAATGTGTCCAAACTCGGTGGTTCTTGTTGATCCCAATCTATGATTTGGGGATAGATGGGTGGTAAGACATCATTGGTATTGTCAAGGTTCATGGTGTAGGTAGATAAGGTAAAGATGATACTAGATTCATTGGGTTCTGAGAAGTGTTTGATCCAAGCTTCTCTTTTCAAGGGAACCTTTTGGTGGGGATTTGACAAGTTTTGTGGGGAACCAATTATAAACATTTGATGGGATCTTTCTTCAAGGGTAGGTTCACCAGGTTCTATAAAAATTTCATCAAGGTCAAGGTTAGTAGTGGAGGATAAAGAATCCCATTCATATGCATTGAAATTTATTTCATAGTGGTAAGATTCCTCAAATGTCTCAATCTCATCTAGAGCATTAATGATCTCAGTCAAGGTCAACTTAGTACTTGGAGGACACGGTTCTGGTGGAACATACCCTAACCCAATATATTTTGGTAATTTAGGAGGTAGTAAAGGTTTCGATATCCCATTTTTGTTTAGACCAAGGAAAATGTGTCTATCATATCCCTATTGTTTCATTAAAAGGAATCCTTTTGGATATCATTCAATTGGTAGTTGTTTAGGTTTTGTCTCCTCCTCTTCTTTATACAACCATGTGTAAATGTGGTCATCTAAAGATTCATTATCTAATTCCACTCATTTAGTGAAAATGTTAGGAGGATTGGGTACGTGCAGGCTCATCATGGAAAAAATAGGCCCTTAAGTGGCAAAAAATTCAGAAAAATAAGAGTTAGGAAAATTGATGTAAAAATATGAATAAGTTATCTATATTATTTCAAAAATTTGTAAGAATAGAATCTATAGAAAATTGAATGTAGTTTCTAAAATACTAGGTTTATTTTTTATTTTTTAAATCTATTTGGTGAAAACTTGAAATTTGAATGTAGTACTACTTAAATTTCAGGGAAAAAATAAGACGTAGGTGTCTGTTTGACCACCCTAACTACAATAAAATGATAATATTTTTTTATAAGATTTTAAATATAAGTAGAGGACTCATGTATCGATGTGATGCATATTGTTTTTTAATTTTTTTCCAAGTAAATAATTAATTATGAATTTTTATTACAACTTTTAAAAAATATTAAAAATCATACGTCTAACCACCTTAACTTGGTCAAAACTTCAGGAAATTCAATTTTTCTTTTTTAAATCCTATAGTATGTGGAGTATAGAATGTGACACATGTTTCAGATTCAAAAAATGTGATATCGTTTGAAAGCTATAGATGTTTTTCAATTAGCCTATCAATCAGGACTTTAGTTGTAATTCAAATAGAAAATGAATAATAATTATTTATTAAATTCAAAGTAAAGAATAATTTATATTGGTGGAAATATGAGAATCTCCTTTAAAAATCCTTTTCATTTCATCAATTTTGGGTGAAAAAAAAGTCATTAGCCACATACCCTACACATACCCATCATATCACCACTTTTTGGCCCATCATGATCCTATACATACCCGATTGTGGATGATAACCTTAGGATACATAAGATGTGGTTTTCCATAAGAATTTGGTGATTTGGTTAACTTTCCAATGCAGAATAAGCCTTTCATACTGTACTCTCTGCATCCTTTGTCTTGAATCTAGATTTTGGGTGTGAATGGAGTGGTAATGATGAGGGAAGATGGATCAATGTAGTGTGATGAAGTGGAAGATGAGGCCTCTCAACTTATGAGCACTTGATACTCAATGGTTCCTTTTAGGCTTGTGCAATATTGAAAGGGATTAGGGTCACTAGGAATAGTAATTTCAGTGCCATCATGTGGGAACTTGAGGCATTGATGGTATGTGGATGGGATAGCCTTCATGGCATGAATCCATGGTTGTCCAAGAAGAAGATTGTAGTGTAAATCCAGATCCAAGACATAAAACACGGTGTTCTGTATTATTGGACCAACTCTTACGGGAAGTGAAATTACTCCTTTAGATGAGCGCTCAACATCATCATAAGCTTTTATCACAATTTTCTAAGTTTAGTCTATGGAATTCTTAGAGTATCCCAGTGATTTCATCAATTTTAGTGAGAAAATGTTTAGACCTACTCCACCATCTACTAGGAATCGTCTGATCTTATGTTTATTAACACAGACTTCCAGGTGTAGGGCATCGTTATGATCTATCTTTTGTGCAAAAAAGTCTTGTTCATGAAACGTGACATGGTGCGACATAGCTATGTATCAAACCATGTCCTGAAATTCATTGACATCTAGATTAGTGGGTACAAATTCTTCTTGCAAGGCTTTATCAAGGATAGCTCTATGCTGAGGTGATATCCGAAGGAGTTCCGGGATGAAAATCTGTGTGGGAGTCTTCCCTAGTTGGTCTAGGAGATTGTAATGAATTCATGGTTGGAGATTGGAAGGATGTCCTAGAAGGGTTATCTTGGCTCTGTGAGTGGTGATAGTGCATTTTGAACTTTTCTTATTTATGGTAATGGTGGCAATGTGATCATCAAAGGGTCTTACATTAAGGATAATAGTGCTATAATCATGTTTGTTGTTGGCATAATTAGCATTATTGTTGTTCCCTAAACTAGAGGTTTTTCCTTTGTCATGATCTTGCAAGGGAGTTTTAAATATGGTATGCTCAACATTTTCCTTGCCTTGTGAATTGTCTATTGAAATGATTCCTTGTTCAATGAGGTCTTGAATGACATTTTTGATTGTCTAACATCTAGTTGTTTTATGTCCTTTTCTGCGATGATATTCACAATATTCATCTTCTTTCCACCAATTAGGTTTGATCAATGAAGGTTCATAGTTTTTTATGTCCAGTAGTTTGATGACATTATATTGCAAGAGTTTTTTAGGACTAATTCAATGGGTTCACCCAATTGGGTGTATGTTCTTTTGGCTTAGGGAGGACCTCTACATTGTTGGTTGTTTTGGACTACGTTTAATGTTTGAATTTGACCTTGTGTTTGGGTATTTGATGTGTTTGAAGTGGAAGGACCTTTGAGGTGAATGGTAGGACCTTTTTTTATCACTTTAGCGTCAACAACTCCATCATTAGTGACATTCTTGTTTTGGGACCAGTATTAATTTTTATCATTATTGGACTTTGGAGTCTCATTATGTACTTTGAATAGTCCTTTTGTGATAAGAAATTTTTCAATAAGGGAAACTTTCTCAAGGATTTCATCAAAAGTTATGCAACATAGGATTTGGAGTCCACTCATCATTTCTCCATTAAGGTTTCCTACAAACATGGTTACTAGTTGTTTCTCAGGAATGTGACAAGGAAACTTGCTAGCTAGACTTCGCCATCTTTGGTAAAATGAGGTATGTGACTCATTCTTCTTGTTTAGTTGTGCATAATGTTTCAAGGGTGATGCCACTTTCAATGTTAAAGGAAAAGTTATTAATGAATTTATCAACCAACTCACCCCATGTTCTAATCCCTGAAGGAAGGTGTGTGAACCAATCTAGGGCTAGCCTTGTGAGACTTCATGGGAATAGTCTCATCAAGTAGGTGGGATCATATGCAACTTCCTTACATGGCATATTAAATTCTCATATGTGTTTCACTGGATCTCCTTTCCCTTTGTACTTGGGTAAAGTTGGTGTCGTGAAGTGAGGGGGAAAGGGTGGAATGTAAAGATTTTTGTCAAATGAATAGGGGCATAATTTCTCCATGGAATAAGTTTTCTTGTTGGTTACCAATTGCATGTTTGTCATTTGTTGTTGGATGGCTTGTATTTGTTGCATCAAGGTATTGACAAGAGATGGTGTTGTACTAGTTTTATTTGGTGTAATGATGTTGGTGTTGAGGTCATATGTTCGATTTGGATTTGGATTGAAATTATGTGGTGTGGGACCTTGGTTACATTGTTGATATTGATGTGTGATGCTTTGGTTTGGAGTTAAATTGGAATTTATATTTGTCCCAAAAGTCATGTTTGTGTTTGGTGTAGTGTTTTGAAATTGGGGTGTAGGCCCTTGATTTGTTCCTTGGATTTGAAATGTTGGTCCGATTTGCATCTTGGAAAGATGGTGTGGGTCCTTGAAATGATGGGATAGGTACTTGATTAGCATTTTGGAATGATGGGGTATGTCCTTGATTAGTGTCTTGGTTTGGTACCCTTCATGGGACAGTGTGAGTTCTCCCAGATTTGTTTGGTTGATTTTGATTTGATGAGGGTGTTCTTTAAAATTGGAATGAGGGACCTTGATTCAATTTTTGAGGTGTTGGCATGGGACTTTGGTTTGTATTATGAAGTAAAGGTGTGGGACCTTGGTTTTTTGTTGAAATATAGGTGTGGGACCTTGTGATGTAGGACCTTGGTTTGTGTTTTGAAAAAGAGGATTCATGAAGGTCTTACCCATGGAATTTGATGAGCTTCCAAATGTGAAATTTTGTCCTTGTGTTGTCACATGATTCATCTTGTTTCCAAGTGAGGAGAAACTAGGTATATGTGTGGTAGTGGTTTCCATGTATTGTTGTTGTCCCAAGTGGTATAGTTGACATTTGTTATGAAGATGGCATCCCTAATGCAAATGGATTTTTAGTATCTCCCTCTACAATGGTTGAGACAACAAAGCCTTGAGGGAGTTTAGCACCCTTTTTGTCTAGTGCATAGAAGAATCTATTAGGATCAACACTAACAAGCTCATCAACCATGCACAAAATCCTTTGATCTTGGTAAGCTCTTTCAATTTATTTGGGTTTCATTTTTTTGTTGAATTCATCTAGATTTAGATTGTCCAATGTATGGTCTCTTTATGGTGTTTCTCTTTGTGGAGTAGATTGATTTGAGTTTAATCCAAAGTTGATGTCATGATGTGGACTAGAAAAGGGGTCATTTAAGGAATCCATGTCCTTTCTTTTAATGCATGACCTTGTTCAACCATGTAAGACTTGCAAGTTGGGAAGGTAATGTAAGGTGATAATGAAGCTAAACTATGTTTTTTTGGGGGATTTTTGGTTATAAGGATGCAAGGTGACCATGCAAGGATAATGATGACCAAAGGATGAAGCTAAATGAAACTAATGGATTCAAAGGATACCAAAGGTAGACTAAATAATGATGAAGGATAATGGTATGGAGACTAAATGATGCTAAATGATCAAGGGTAGTGATGCAACTAAGGCTAAGATGAAATTAAACTATGTTTTTTTTGTGTTTTTTGGATATAAGAATGCAAAGTGAAAGTGCAATTTAAGTCCAAGACTAAAGATTTATGGGATGATAATGAAGCTAAATCTAAATGACACTAGAAAGATGATACTAAGGATTTGAATCTTAAGATTTAAGACAAAGGATGGTAACCAAGCTATTGTAGGTCCAAGGTAACAAACCCCAAATAATTGACCTTTGTGATGACCAAGATAATGGTTTTGACAAAGTGACTCTAAACTAAGGCACAAGTTTGAGACTCAAGTGTTGACCAAAGATTACAATGAAAAAGGTTGGTAAAACAAAAGATGAAGGTCAATGACAAATTGGATAAGAAACCATGGATTTTCCAAAGGCTTAATAATCTTCCTATGTCTAAAATATGAAAGGTAGATGCAACCTAAAGTTTAGGATTAATTTATGCAAGGAAAAAGGATGAGGAAAGAAACCTAGAATGTAATGAACTCCTAATTGAAAGTGCTAGAATGGACTGGTAAAGGTATGCAAGTCTCTAATTGAGAATTCAAGGTCATTGTTATGATGAATTAATTCTACTTTGGACAAGGATTTTATGGTTTTCTGATAATCAGGCAATTGCGGCACTATTTTTCTCAGATGCGTCATTTCTAGTTATAGGTTTCTAATAAACAATTGTGGTTCACAATATTAGTTGTTGCTTTGTTTCTAGCAGATGCGGTTCAAGATATTAGTTGTGGTTTCCTAGTGAGCAGTTGCAACATAAAACAAAGTTGTGGGCCTATTTTGATCAGTTGCAGTTCACAAAATGTTGATTTTGCAATTTTGATGGTTTTGACCTAGTTTTCAAATGGGTTTTTGACTAGTATTGATGAAATTTTGTGCTCATATGAAGTTTGGAAAACATAGAATATAGTCACAAACACTTGTTTTGGTTTGATTTTGAGTGTGAAAATGTTTGGTTTCAAGGTGAATAAAGACACAAATAGATAACATGCACAACCTAGGTGTTTCAAGAGATACCACTCGCTAATTCCCCACTTGGATTTCTACAACCAACCAAACAAGGTGGATAACTAGAGACTTGGTGGCATTTGCTCCCCCTTACATGACACACAATTCTTAGGCACACCAAGTCTCATTCCCCAAAAAGGAATTTCTACCTCTACACATGAATGGTGAAAACATGGGGTGGCCTTAGAACGACCGTTCTTGCACTAGCAAGTGAAATGGGTTTTGGCCACTAAAACAAAGGTTCTTAGTGAATACACAGGGATGTGGCACCTCACAAGTTTCCAATAGTCCACTTAAGGCTTTAATCACTCTACTAGTGTCTCTTATATGTTTTACGATAGGTACCCTATTTCGAGTGAAACTGTATGACTAAGGCCTACATACCACAAGGACTTGACACTTTAGACTCATCCATTTATATACCAATGTGGGTGAAAATTTGATGGAGTTTCCTTTATGTTCTCTTAGGTTTTTGTTGTTCATTTTAACCTTCATCAATGAAATGCTCATTTTATCCTTATGAATGTGATGCAAGTGTGTAGTTGTAAATTTTAGGCCCAATGAGTGATTCATGCAATTTTTTTGTTCATTTTAAGCGCCATGAATGTGGAAGATGCAATTTATTGTAAATTTTAAGACCAAATGAGTGACATATGCAAATTATGGTTCATTTTATCCTCATGAGTGTAAATGCATTTTTTTGTAAATTTTAATATCAATAAGTGAAATGCAATTTCAGCTCTTCAAGAAGTTTTTTGAAAAACAAAAAAAAATATTTATTATCCAAAAACAAGCCAAAAATCCTACAAAACCACAAATTAGATCTCCTTGATGAAAGCCATTCGTTGAAAACAAAACATCAGTAAACCAAAAAACATTTAATGATAACAACAAATTAAAATAGTGATAAATTTCTCAAAACTAAACAAAATTTTAAACCGTAAAAATATATGGAAAGCTATGAAATAGACCTTCAAAACCCAAAAAGAGTTTGGAAAAATCCTACATGACAAAATTGTTATAAACAAAAGAAAACACTAGTCTTAACAACAAAATTTTAAAAATTCGCAAGCACTAAAACAACCATAACTTTCTGAAAACTTAACAAAATTCAAAACCGTTTGAAGTTCCAGAAAGATAAGAGAGAGCCCTAAAAAATCTAGAAAATAGTTTTTAAAAAATTTATAAGCCAATTTTATGTGCTGAAAAGAAGATGATGGGATTTTGTGCAAATTTTTGGTTGTAACTTGCAAAACAACAAAAGCAAATAGGAAAACAGATGGATTTCTCTACAAAATTGTAAGATTCATGTCGTGTTCACCAAATGTAAGATTAGGAAAATGAAAAAATGGCTAAGACCAAGTAGCAATCACTCTACCTAAGATCTAAGCCCAAATTTCAAGTCCAAACAAGAGAGTACAAATGATAAAAGAGAGAAAACAAGAATGAAAGCATAAAATAAAACTCCCCTATCAAAGTTGCTTCATCTCCCTTGCTTCTCCTCCATTATTTCTCAAGTTGCAAAGCTTTTCCCTTAGATTTTGAAGTGATAGAATGAAAATGACAAGATATCAAGAACTTTGGATAAATGTGGTTGTAAATACAAAATCAAATAGAAGAACTTCTTTTATAGAAAATATTTTGAATGGATGGACATGATTGATCTTCTAGAAAGATGCCAAGATAAATTGATGTAGCTATGGCAGGAGGGTCCTCAAAGAGAACAATCTGGACCATGCAACAAGAGTCACACAATAGAAGCAACATAGAATATGGAGGAAAATTCAGATTCAAACATGCTCATTAATAGAAATCTCAATTACAATCAGTCGGCAACATTTGGGCTTATAGATTTGGCTCACAGGCCTGATACAACATGCTCAAAATAAAATATTCTTATATGCTCCTTAATGTGAGCTGAAATATAACATCTCAAATCTAATATTATTTTGAATAACTTCCTAATGATCTATTACAATTATTTATATCACATCTTGAGATCTAAAATCATCTGCGTTGGCCAAAGATTATTACAATCTCCCATAAGAGAAAATGTAATTAGTGCATGAATAGGTCAGCTTCAAATTTGAATTACTCCTTGGTTGATGCATAGGATGAAGTGTGGACCCATAATTAAAGTTGGGGACACTCCATGGAACAACTCAAATCACACTGTCAAGATCTGCAAGTTACGAGAAAGATCCACGAGATCAAACTAGTTGTTAGATTTGAAAATTATTCTAGTGTCGATCCAAAAAACTGCCATAAAATTTGGAAGTGATAACTTGCCAAAAAATGATCCAATCACACTCAAATCTTGGAATAAGGAAAATGAACATGTCCATGATGTAAACATATATCCATAGGGTTTGGTTAGAAAATGTGATGAATCCACCAACATGAACTAAGCAAGAATAGAACAAGAACAAAAAAAATTGAAAGAAAATATTTTGGTTGATGCAAAATTGCCAAGAACCAAGGATGCTCCTACATCAAAACCAATCTAGTGTAGCCATGGTAGGAGGGTCCTCAAAGAGAACAATTTAGACCATGCAACAAGAGTCACACAACATAAGCAACACCGAATATGGAGGAAAATGTAGATTCAAACATGCTCATTAACAAAAATCTCAATTGCAATTGTCCAACAACTTCAGGGCTTACAGATTCAACTCATAGGCCTAATACAACATGCTCAAAATACAATATTCATATACGCCCCTTAATGTGAGTTGAAATCTAACATCTCAAAGCTAATCTTCTTTTGACTGAATTCCTAATGATCTATTACAATTATTTATATCACATCTTGAGATCTATAATCATTTGTGCCAGCCAAAGATTATTACAATCTCCCATGAGAGAAAATGTAAAGAGCACATGAATAGGTTGGCCTAAAATTTGAATTACTCCTCAGTGAATGCATAGGATGAAGTGTGGACCCATAAGTAAGGTTAGGGACACTCCATGGAACAATTTGAATCACACCATCAAGATCTGCAAGTTATGGGCAAGATCTACGAGATCGAACTAGCCATTAGGTTTAAAAATTATTCTGGTGTCGGTTCAAGAAATTGCTATAAAATCTAGAAGTGATATCTTGCCAAAAAAAAATCCAATCACGCTCAAATCTTGGAATAAGGAAAATGAACATGTCCACAATGTCAAAATAGATCCACATGTTCTGGTGAGCAAATATGATGAATCCACCAAAATGAACTGAGCAAGAACAAAACAAGAACAAAAAAAATTGAAAGAAAATATTTTTGGTTGATGCAAGATTGTCAAAAACCAAGGATGCTCCTGCATTAGACATCCAGGGTTATTGAAAAATTGAGTCCCTCACTTTGCAAGGGCCAAAGGAAAACTAATACGGTCTACCTCAACCTGAGAAATCCAAGAATAATCCTCCACTTGTCTACCTTTCCATTTCACAAGATATTCTTTGTACTGTCTTCCACAAGTTTTCCTTCCATCCCTGACATCCAAATCTCTTCTATCTTATATGTTGTTGTTTAGCAAACTGATCCTCCAATTTTGCTTTACTGTCTCCACTGAACTCTGCTTCATGGTATTGATGTAGATCTACAATGTTGAATATAGGTGATATACCCATGTCATCCAGTATCTCCACTTCATATGCATTTCCTAAATAAAATTTATTAACAATCCTACAGGGTCCAAACTTCTTCATATTTAACTTATTATATGTGCCAACTAGAAATTTTTCCTTCCTCAAATACACCATCACTTCATCTCCAACTTTGAACTCCTTATGTCTCCTCTTTTCATCTTCCTTCTCCTTATACTTTCGGTTCATATCTTCCAATTGCTCCTTCACTTGAGTATGCACTTACATCACAATCTACTTGAAATAACTTATTAAATTTTGGTAAAGCCAAATAGGTTGCTCAATCACCTTTTGTTTCAACAAATCAAAACTTTGATCTGCTCCACATGTCCACCTAAAATCCTACTTATCTCCTCTCATTGTTTCTGTCATAGGACTGCAAATAGAGTTAAAATTCCTAATGAAATTTCAGTAGAAACTAGCCAATCCATGAAATGATCTTACCTCCCAAATTCTATTTGGTGTAGGAAACTCAATAATTTCTCCTACATTCTTAGGATCCATCTTCAATCCATCCACAAAGATCACAAATCCCAAATATACAATTTATTCCTTCATGAAATTACACTTCTTAATGTTTATCAACAACTTCTCTTCTCTCAACCTCTGCAAAACTTGTCTTATATGAAACAAATTTTCTTCTCTACTCTTACTAAAAATCAAGATGTCATCCAAATAAATAATCACAAATTTACCCAATAATTTCTTCAATACCTCATTCATCAACCTCATGAAACTACTCAGTTCATTTTTTAGTCCAAAATGCATCATCGACCACTCATACAATCCTTCATTTTTCTTGAATGTTGTCTTCCACTCATCCCCTTCTCTGATTTTGATTTGATGATATCCACTCTTCAAGTTTATCTTTGTAAAGTATTTAGCTCCACTCAAAAAATCCATAATGTCATCCATCTGGGGAAAAGGAAATCTATACTTCACCGTGATCTTGTTTATGGCTCTAGAGTATGCACACATCCTCCATTCTCCATCCTTCTTAGGTGCTAACAAAACATGTACTACACAAGGACTTAAGCTTTCTATGATCAAACCCTTTCTCAATAACTCTTGCACTTGTCTATTCAACTCTTCATTCTCTATAGGTGTCATCCCATGTGCTACTTTAGCTCTAAGAATCAAATCCATGTAATGACTAATACTCCTTACAAGTGGTATTAATCCATCATGTACATTATCTGAAATGATCTCATATTCTGTCAATAACTCCTTTATCTCTTCTGGTTGTTCTTCTACATGCTTCAATTCTTCAAAAAATTTAGGAACCAAGGCATAACACATGTTCTCATGTCTCAATCCATCTAGGAATCTCCTTCCATCAACCAAAAAAATTCTAGCACTCATACAAACCTCAACACTAGGAAATCCTCCAATGGAAACAAAGTCTACTTCATCCCATGAGAAACAATGGTATATGTATTCTTATTTCCATCATGAATAGCCTATCTATCATAGTGCCAAGGCCTTCCCAAAAAAACATGGCATACATCCATAGGCATGATATCACACAAAACTTCATCATGGTAATTTCATATCTTCAATTTCACCAAACATTGTTCACTTACTAGAATCTTATGCTCATCTTGAATCCAAGCTATCTTATAGGGTTTCAGTTGTTTCAATCTTTCCAACTTCAATTTGGTCACCATTTCTTTAGAAACTAGGTTCTCTGAGCTTCTATTGTCAATGATCACTCTTTAACATTTACCAGCTACCTTGCATCTAGTTTAGAAAAAAATCTTTCTTTGCAACGGTTCTTGCTCCATCTCAGTTTGACATAATACTTTTCTATTCACCAACACTTCTCCATCTTCTAGTTTATTAGATGATCCAACATGATCTTCCTCAACAAAGGTTGTTCTCCTCTTGTTCTCTATCTTTCTGCTTTTGTCTCCTTGATTGCATTCAAATGCTCTATGTCCTTCTCCACCACATTTAAAATAAGTTACCTTGAATAATATTTTCTCTTGTCCTCTATCATCTTTTCTATAACCCTCATTTCGGTAACCACCATATCCTCCTCTTTGATAAGAATTTCCATCACCTCTACAGTACGAGTCATCATTCTTACTGGATTCCTTATCGTTATTTTGATATGCAAAAGTTCATCTTCCTCCTCTAGTAAAAAATCTTCCTCTCTGAAATCTTCCACCTCTTCCTCTCTTCCTCTACTCATGTCTTTTATTCAACTTCTCTTCTACTTTTAGGGCACATTGATATGCTTCTTCCACACTTTGCAACTTGATCAAACTAATCTCATCTTGTATAGACAACCTCAAACCATTCACATACCTAGACTCTTGCTTGATCTCATCCTTCGAATGTCCAGATATGATGTTCAACTTGTAGAGCTCCTCAGTATACTTTGTCAAACTTGACTCCTTCTGCTTGAAATTTTGCAACTTCTGGAACAAATTGATTTGATAATTTGTAGGAATAAATTTTGTTTTCAAGTTATTCACCATTTGATCCCATGATCTTATCTTTTATTTTCCTATTATTTTCCTATCTGTCTGCAAGTGTTCCAACCAAAGGGATGTATGTCCTTTCAACTTTGTACAAGAAAATTTTACCTTCTTATCTTCAGTGGTACATTCAAAATCAAAATACTTTTCTATCTCTGTTATCCAATCAAGCAACTCATCTAAATCCCACTTACCTCTATAATCCGGTGGATTGAAATGTGGCTTAGTATTTTCTCTAGTTAGGGCTCTTATGAACCTCTCTTCTCCTTGATCTAGGCCAAGTTGATCTTCTCTTCCTCTTTCTTCCTATACTTTTGCCTCTTCATCACTCACATCATCAACTAGTCAACCTCTCCTTTGGGCCATTTCAACTACATCTAATTTGGCAACAATTCCTCTCAACATCTCCATTCAAGCTAGGTCTACATTTCCATACACTCCATTTCCTCTAACATTTCTCCTTCCCTCCATCTTTACACAAGTCCTCTGCAACTGTAGGTCAAATCGTCAATTTGCTACCCCACAAAAAATCTTCCACAGGACTCTGTGAATTCAGACGAACTCTCACAGATTGAATCTTGCTTTGATACCAATCTGGTGCAGCCACGGTAGGAGGGTCCTCAAAGAGAACAATTCAGACCATGTAATAAGAGTCACACAATAGAAGCAACAAAAAATATGGAGGAAAATGTAGATTCAAACATACTTATTAATAGAAATCTCAATTACAATTGGCCAACAACATCTGGGCTTATAGATTCGGCTCACAACCCTGATACAACATGCTAAAAATACAATATTCTTATATGCTCCTTAATGCGAGCTTAAATATAACTCTCAAATATAATATTATTCTAATTGACTTCATAATGATCTATTACAATTATTTATATCACATCTTGAGATCTAGAATCATCCATGTTGGCCAAAGATTATTACAATCTCCCATGAGAGAAGATGTAATGAGTGCATGAATAAGTCAGCCTCAAATTTGAATTACTCCTCAATGAATGCATAGGATGAATTGTGGACCCATAATTAAGTTCAAGGACACTCCATGGAAACATTTGAATCACATTGTCAAGATCCACAAGTTATGGGAAAGATCCATGAGATTGAACTAGCCGTTAGGTTTGAAAATTATTTTGGTGCCGGTTCAAGAAACTGCAATAAAATTCGGAAGCGATAAATTTCCGGAAAAAGATCCAATCACACTCAAATCTTGGAATAAGGGAAATGAACATGTCCATGATGCAAACATAGATCCATAGGGTCTAGTGAGAAAATATGATGAATCCACCAACATGAACTGCGCAAGAACAAAACAAGAACAAAAAAATGAAAGAAAATATTCTTGGTTGATGCAAGATTGCCAAGAATAAAGGATGCTTCTACATCATAAATGGTGGAGAATTCAGACACCAAAATGTGGTGGGATAGGGACGGTTAAGGATAGATGGTCAAGATTGAAAGAAGACTAGAGAAAATCAACGGTCAAGATTTTAAATGAGAAAGTGGAGGAAAAGTAGTGGAGAAAATTAAATAATATAATTATTTAATTTGAGAGAGCATGTCGGTCATTAATTAATAATTTAAAATTGAAGAAGGAATCTTGACAATTAAATCATATTATTATTTAATTTGGGAGAGGAAGTGGAGGAATAAAATAAAATATTTAATTCATGGAAGGCATCTTTGACCACATTTTAAATTTGGTAAAAGATATGGAGGAATAAATAATCATTTTAGATTATTTATTTATAGAGAAAGGGAAAATGAATATTTAATTTAAAAGTTATTATGCAACTATTTAAATTAAATATAGAGACAAGTGAAGAAAGATGAATTAAACAATTAAGTCAAATTAATTATTTAATAGAGGAAAGGTGGTAAGAGGGAGTTAAATAATTTTTAATAATTATTTAACTATAGAAGAATGAAAGGGATGAATGTATAGATAAATAATTAGGAATAATTATTTAACTATAGATGAATAAAGAAGAGAAAATAATTAAATAAATAATAATTTATTTAATTATAGAAGGAAAGAGTGTTAGTAGGGAAATTGAATAAATAATTTAATTGATGAGAGGAGAATAAAGATCACAAAATGAATTGATTAAATAATTAAAATTAATTAATTATGTCATGAAGAAGACCAAGACGATGAAAAAATGGTGCTTGTAGACCAAGAAATTTTTCAGTGTCTACAATAAACATAAGTGGATATGCTACAAGTTCTTGACACTTGAAAGGGTAGTTCTACTACCCAACCCCCTTTGTGAGCTACACTCACAAACAAATCTCTCGAGGAGCCTAATGCAGGGACATCATTTCATTATTTGAGTTTTTTTTTTTTAATTTTCAAAAAAAAATTGTTACTTCTGATGACATGTGGCACTTTTGATATGGCAACGAACCTTCTTGTTTAGTTACATATCAAACCCTCAATTGGTGGCAAAGATATGCATTGATCAAGAAGAAGAATGGGGAGTACATAACTAATTTTTGGTGTGAGGAAGTTATCAACTTGAGGGGAGGAGAACAGTCAACAATGGTTGAAGAGGAGGCAGTTGGGTAGATACAAATGCATCACCCTATTTGTGTATGCTTTTCTAGGCTGTCAAGAAAAAGAAAGAAATGATTTTGAGCTGAGAATGATCTATTTTGAAGAGAGGGCCATGGTTTTGTTTGAGAAGGAAGCCAATGTCTTTTGTAATTTTTTGTTCATGAAAGAAAAGAGAATTATATTAGAGAAACCCAAACTAAGCTTTCCTACAAGACAACAAAAAGACAACATAGAGAATAGAGGATGTGAGGCAAAGAGGAAGTTTGTGAAAGGTTCAGTCACTCATTGCTGATGGTCAGACAATTTGGTTGGAGAAATGTTTTCTTTGTTCTTAGTTCTATTTTGATTTAAATACATTTTTTCTTTGCTCCACATGCAAGATGAAAGAATGAGTAAGGAGGATGCTATGAGTTAGTAGAGTGGTGATTGAAGGATTTTTGTGGGTGTTTGGATGTTGACTCCTTTGATTTCATGTATTGCAACTCCTTGAAAATTTAAACTATTTTGTTTGCTATTGTTCCAATTGAATATTTGACTTGGGTTGTTGCATATTGATTTCCCTTTTGTGTAGTCCAGAGGATGTTCTTTGATCTATTCTTTGTTTTCTCTTGAAATATGGCACTAGAGGATTTGGGGTTAACATTGTAATTGAAGTTGCATTATAATTGGAAGACGCCACCATTTACAAGGAATGATTGAGTCCATAAACTTCTATTAAAATGATTTGTTGTACTTTTCATACTAGGAGTTCTTATGTAGGTTTTTTTTAAGTATCAATGTTTGATTTTGTTTTTTTTTTTTCTGAGATACTTAATGTATAGTTTCAACCCTTTTTCATTATTTTTTTTACTAAATCCTTTTTAGCAGAAAGGTACATTGAGTTATCAAAATTTGTAAGCATTCAATAGTTAATAATGATTTGTTTGTATTTTTCATTAATAGTTCATAATCATGTCTCATTAGATTTGTATTATGAATGCTTTGTAATGCTTCAAAAAAGTGTGTTTGATTTGGAGTGTCACCTGGTTTACAAAACACTATTTTTAATGTAACAATTATAGTAAATTATTTGATGCATAGATGTATTTATCCATAATAGGTAGTAATTAGGTAGGGTCAATTATAAGAATTATTGATGTCATGGAAACATAGTTGTTGCTTATGGGGAGTTCCCTCACATACTCTATTGTCTATATTTAGTTGTAGCTTTGGTCCTATGAATCTCATATCATTAATGAGTAAATATTCTATGTTTAATGCCTTCTTGAAATATTGGAAATGACTATTGTTGTAATGGATATATTTCTTTTATTAGAACTTGAAGGGTCAAATATATAGTTGATTCATGCATGTTAAATATAGTAATTATTTTAGGAATGAGAGCAAGGAATGGGTTTTGTTTTTGTGGTATTCTAGTTTGAAGTGCATTTCTTATTCAAGTGATTAGATATTTTTTTCTAGTTTCTCCAAGTCCTCGGATGATCATATTCAAGGGGTTTTTTAAGGAATGATCATTATAGTGGTCTATAATTATGGTAAGTGTTAGTTTCTTTTGTGATAATTTATAGTTTATGGTATTCAACTTGGAGTCAATTGGTCATTTTATTTGGATATATATTTTAATGAATGTAAATGTAGTTTCATTTAAATGTGGAGGTACACTATATTAATTCCATTTGTTGTTGTCAAAATCACATATACCAAGCATTTGTCGTATGATTAAATGTACATTGTTCTAACAAGTCCCATTTATGATAATATTTCTCATTCATTCAATTCTATTGTATGCCTTATTTCTATCTCATTATAATAATCTTGTTCCTCTTCATTGTTAGCTTCTATTTCAATTTTATAATTGATGATAGGCCAAAAATTGGGTAAATAATAAACTAGATCTAATCTTTAATAACTAAGTTTCAATTTGGTCTACATGTCTGATGAGGGCGCAACCCGAGACAAAGAAAATAACCCACAAACAAGAGAATAATTTTATTATTCAGAAAATGGAGCTTCTTACATGCAGAGGATTTCAAATCCCCAAGTTCTACAACACATGCAAGTTACAGAAAGCTACAGAATCACCCTTTCACAATATGCGAGCTTGTCCCCAAAAAGCTACCCAAAAATTAGAAACCCGCCCATAAATAGAGCTCCTCTTTAGTTTGGAGCCAAAACAACATTCAAATTTGAGTTTAGGCAGTTTGGCGCCAAAAAATTACAACTTGAAATTCAAATTTTAAAAGAACATTTGCAATTGTATCTTCTAGAAAGTTTGCCAACTTCCCAGGGCCATCACTTTTGATCCAGGACTCCGATTCGCGAACCGTTTGAACCGTTGGAAAGATTTCGAAGTCAATAACGCACTCAAAATCTACTATGCTGATTTCAACAAGTTTCAAGGCCGTTCCAGAAAATCTAAGTGCCTCAAATCTAACTCAGAAGATTTCCAAGTGCAAATCTAGAAAACTAAAACTGCAATATCTTTCAACCCAGGAATAGAAAATAAAAACCATAAATTGGGAATTTCATTATGACGAAAAGGGTATCCAAAAATATAAAAACATCTAAAAACCGAGAAACTTGAAATTTAACTATTTTTGGGTGATGCAAGATTGCCCTTACACCACTAGATGCTCCTGCATCAGACACCCAGGGTAATTTGAGAAGTGACCCATCACGTCTTAGATGGTTGAGGAAAACCCAACTAGTTAACCACTACCTTAGATAGCCAGGATGAATCTTCCACAGGCCTTCCTCTCCATTTCACCATATATTCTTCATACTGCCTATTTCTGGTACTCCTTCCCACATGACTATCCAAGATTGCTTCAATCTCCTCCCTTTCTGAAGTAGGTGTTGGAATGCCATACTGCCCTATTGCTGGTGCTTCCTCCATTCCACCTTCATGATACTCTATCAAATATAAAATGTTGAACACAGGGGAAATGTTGATTCCATCAGGAAACTCTACCTCATATGCATTCCCTGAATCATGCTTCTTCAAAATCTTATAGGGACCGAATTTCTTCATCTTCAATTTGTTATAGGTTCCCACGGGAAACTTTCTTTCCTCAAGTGGACCATTACTTCATCACCAATCTGAAACTCCTTATTCCTCCTTTTTTTATTTGCCTTACCCTTATATTGTATATTCATCTTATTAATGTGTTCTCGTACCTTCTCATGTATATTTTTGATGTGTTCTACAAAATATTCAGCTTCAACACTTATTCTCTTCTCTTGGTCCATATTCCTCAATTCTAGAGCTGTTCTGGGGCTACCTCCATACACGATCTAGAACGGTGATCTACCAGTGCTTCTGTTGACAGAATTGTTCTAAGAAAATCCTGCCTAGGTTAAGATCAAGTCCCATCCCTTGGGTTTATCTCCTACCAAACATCTTAGTAGGTTACCCAAACTCCTATTAACAACCTTTGTCTACCCATCTCTTTGTGGATGGTGTGCAAAACTGAACTTCAACTCTATCTTCAGCTTCTTCCACAAGGTCCTCCAAAATTACCCCACAAATTTGGTGTCACGATCTGAAATAATACTCTTTGGTAGACCATATAACCTCACCACCTCTTTGAAGAACAAGGCAGCAATGTGGACTGCATCATGGGTCTTCTGACATGGAATGAAATGTGTCATCTTTGAAAACATATCAACCACCACAAAGACTGAATCATTCCCTTGTTGTGTCATTGGAAAACCAAGAACAAAGTCCATACTTATATCCTCCCATGGCCTCTCTAGTACAGGTAAGGGCTGATATAAGCTTGTATTCTAGATCACTCCTTTAGCCATCTGACATACCCTATAGCTTTGTACAAACTTCTTCACATCCTGTGACAACTGAGGCCAATAATAATGCTCATTGATAATGGCAATGGTCTTATCCTGACCAAAATATCCTGCCATTCCTCCACTATGCTTCTTCTTTATCAGATTCTCCCTCATGAAACTCCTCGGGATAGATAATTGACTTCCCTTAAATAACATGCCATCCTGGATTATGAAATCTAGCCACCTTGTCCTATCCACTGTAACAGGTTTCATGCAAGCTTTCCAAGCCTCTGCGAAATTAGGATCTTTTGTGTACAGTGTCTTAAGTTCATTGAACCCAACCACTTCAATCTGCATCTTTGTCATCAATGTATGCCTCCTACTTAAG
>VDFB02049217.1:63209363-63254773 GCA_007258455.2 Sequoia sempervirens
ATTATCTTGTGAAATGTTTAGTATATTCTTTCACGATCTGCTTCCTTGCTTCAACCCTTGCAATTTCTTCAACAGATCTAACTCGTAGTCCACTGGTATGAACTGCTTCTTTAGTTTCTCTACCATGCGATCCCATCTGGTGATATTTCCTTTTCCTCCTCAATTTCTTTCCAACTGGACCTCTTTCCACCTAATACTAGCATGGCCCTTCAGCTTCATTTTCACAAACTTAACCCAATCTGGGTCCTCTATTTCCTCATACTCAAAATATTCTTCTAGTTCATTGATCTAGTTGATCAACTCTTTTGGGTTCAGACTTTTAGAATAACTGGGGACTTCTACTCTAGGTTTTTTCCTAATCTTTGAAATGGCCCTTATTAGCCACATTTTGTCTTGATCAATTGCTTCTTTTTCCTCTTCTACATTTGAACCTTCTTCCTCTCCTTCATCCTCATTTTCCTCCCTCGGGTTTAACCCTCTTCTCAACTGCTCTTGTAATGCATCAATCTGTCGCTGGAGGGCTACCAGTGCATCTCTTCCACCAGCATTTCTGCCACCTCTAGCACCACCACGCCTACCAGGAATCACTCTTGGAGGAATCTTTCTTGACCTGAACCCACAACCACGGTCCTGGTGCGAACTACCTCACGATCGGTGATCTGTACACATGCTCAAGAAAACCTTGCTCTGATACCACTTGATGAGGGCACAACCCGAGACATAGAAAATAACCCACAAACAATAGAATAATTTTATTATTTAGAAAATGGAGCTTCTTACATGCAGAGGATTTTAAATCCCTAAGTTCTACAACACATGCAAGCTACAGAAAGCTACAGAATCACCCTTTCGCAATATGCGAGCTTGTCCTCAAAAAGCTACCCAAAAATTAAAAACCCGCCTATAAATAGAGCTCCTCTTTAGTTTGGAGCCAAAAAAACATTAAAATTTGAGTTTAGTCAGATTGGCACTAAAAAATTACAAATTGAAGTTCAAATTTTAAAAGAACATTTGCAATTGTATCTTCTAGAAAGTGCGCCAACTTCCCGGGGCCATAACTTTTGATCCAGGACTCTGATTCACGAACTGTTTGAACCATTGGAAAGGTATCAAAGTCAATAATGTTCTCAAAATTTCTACACTAATTTTGTCAAGTTTTGAGGCCATTCCAGAAACTCTAAGTGCCTCAAATCTAACTCAGAAGATTTTTAGGTGCAAATCTAGGAAACTAAAACTGCAATATCTTTCAACCCAGGAATAGAAAATAAAAACCATAAATTGTGAATTTCATTAAGATGAAAAGGGTATCCAAAAATGTAAAAATATCTAAAAACTAAGAAACTTGAGATTTAACTATTTTTGGGTGATGCGAGATTGCCCTTACACCACTGGATGCTCCTACATCACACTTGCAAATGCTATGTATTGCAATAACATCATTTTACCACTTAGTGGTAACTGGATTCTAGACACTGTCATCTTGGAAATGTCTTCCTTAACTCTCAGATTGCTTGCAATGCATTGAGGTATCCACTCGACCTTGATGGCTGAGGACATCATTGCTCCAAGCGAGCTTGATCAGGAGTAGCGGCTGGCAAAGCAAATCATGTCGAGAAGTATTCATACTCATATCATACATATTTTTCCTATTTTGATGATTCTTAATGCTATATGGAGCCTCCATTTATACCTGACGGGAGAGACATGACGATTTCGACTATAGACGATGCTTCTTCATTCATGCCAAGTCACGCCCGAGAGACTTAAGCGAATGACTATTAAAATATTTCATTCTATATATCAGTTTTATTTATATATATGTTTATTTATTACAATGCTAATATTTAAGCAATTTTATGTATTAATTTTATATTTGTTATATAATTATAATATTACTAATATTTCTTTTATACCTTTATTATATATTTGTATTTATAATAATTATAATTTTCTAATAATAATATTTTATCTATTATATCATAATAATACTTATAATTTTATTTATAATATCCACAATTATAATATTGTTTGGACAATTACAATGATGAAAATGTTTACTATTTTAATTGTGTTTCTTAATTTTCTAAATGTCTGATTTCGGGGACATGATAGTCCTCCCCGCCCAAAATTTCTTGTCCTCAAGTAATCATAATTCCAAACATGTTTTACTTCAATAATTACAACTCCTCAAGTAGTATTTTGACAAATAAAATTTACCCATATTTAAGCATAAGAAACTAGGGAGTAAACTTGTTTGAAGACACATCTGAAATGAAGCTAACATGAGAAAAAACTTAATGAAGTATTCAGTAAAGCATGGAACATGTATACACAAGTATGTAGGTTTCAAACATGTTGCTAAATCTACACTCTAAGCCACACAAGTTATTTATGAGAGACACACTTATATATATAAACACTCATGAGATAACTCATTAGTTGTGTAATCACATACATAGGAATACACATAAGATTGGAATACATGTAAGGCATAAAGCATAAGATAAAACATGATTCACACACATGAATACACATAAGGCAAGGATTATACGTATGAATACATGTCAAATATGAACATCTTGGACAACATTGGAAATGTTTGAAGCATGAAGCATTAAGTTTACATGCACGTATAAGATATAGACATGAGTAAGGCATAGAGCATATACGCACGGTATGCAAATAAATACACATACATATTCAGTCATATGCTTATATAAGGAAAGAATCATACACCTTCAGCGCATTCGCGTAGAACTCACATGCCTAATACACTTTGGACATAGAGTAGATATTTAATACATGTGGAAATCAATGGTGGACAATAGTTATACATATAATCACTCATGTTGAATACATATCATACATGGAGCAAATTATCATACATGAAATAGTCACAAGGTAGGCACATAAGATATTGCAAACCTCCATCAGAATGCAGCCAGTGACATGCAAAGCATGAGGAAACATACATAAGTTATGTTATGAAGCATATTCAAGGCATTAAGAGAGCACTTAGGAAGAATCTTGACGAACAAGAATTATTCACACATAAATCTTCCAAGAAATAATCATGTTGAAGGTACATCAAAGATATAGTGAACATCACTCACTTGCAAGATATAATACATACACTTAGGAAATACAAGTAGGCCTGTAATACACTCTGGGTATGCAAATACACTTGAAGAAGTATACATGTTCATTCAAAAGTATACACTCAAGAAATAGAACATACATGACATAAATATACGCATGTAGTGCACATTAGGAATAAAGCAAGTATGTAAGACATGAGGTTCACCCATAACATATAACTCATACATCTGAACACACATAAGCAGTAAAGCATGAAGCACAGGCATGAATGACTGCATGGGGCATACACCAACATGAAACATAGACTTGAATACGTAAGGCATGAAGTAAACTCTTGAATGTATCAAGCATGAGGTATGCTTGTCAATCGCGAGTAGAAAGTAGAAAAAACACTAGTCATGAAAGACACATTAGAAAGTTATCCACAGAGCAATCATTTCAAATATGCATACAAGATACAAAGCATAGAGCAACATGAATACATGCATGAATCATAAGCACAAATTACACATGAAGCATGCAAATACTTAAAATGTACACAGTGTAAGTCAAATGCATACAAAGGCAACAAGCAATAAATTACACACAAGGCATATAAATCATGTAGTTATACAAGAAATACGCATAGAGCACATAAACTCAGACAAGGTATGCAATGTGTAAATACTCATAAGGTAGGAAACATATAAATACACTTAACAGATACTAACATTCACATACAAGGCATGAATTACACAATCATACACTTAAGAATGAAGTAGACATGTATATTAGTCATGAAGTGAGCAAGTAAGATGTTGACCAAGAAACAAACACCCAAATATTTCATCATGAAGGATACATTTAAATTCAAAGTCACAGGGTATACAAAGGTGGAGAGTACACACTCACATTCAAATACACTCAAATATAGTCATAAGTCAACTCAATCATAGAATATACAATCAAATACAAATGTAGTCATAGAGTATACACCCAATTGAAAAAATCAACCATAAGTCATAAAGTATACACTCAAATACATTTATACTTAGATGAAATATACTGTCAGACAGTTGGAAAAAGGGGATTCAGTGCATCCCATACTACACTAAGGACCCCTTCACCATCCCAAGTCATCAAGTATAGACATTAATGAGACACAATCATACTTCATGAAATTAAAATTAATCCAAACATAATGAAATCATGAAACCCATTCTTGTCATATTAATCATTGGTAAATCATATGTAATCATGCAATCAACCTGCAGGTTTCTTACTGAATAAATTAAATTCAACATAAGTCACTCTCAATTTATCATCTCTTTGATCATCAAATTCCCAATTGGGGTAGAGTGGATCACGCACAAGGATGCCCTTAGTGATACCCTTCTCAACCCAAGAGCAGCCAACAAATGCCTGTTGTAATGACCCCTCAGCCCCCAGTGACAGACCACAGTCTATCTATGAAGGGTGGTCTATCTTGAAGGGATCCTATTCTTTGCTCTCCTTTGTGGGAATCCACTCCACCTCACTTAATGGTTTATAAGAGATCATAATGGCCAAACACACAGTCCATGCGATAGTTTGAAGGAAGGATTTCCATAGGAAGCCCTTAGAGTATTTCCTTCTCAGCCCAAGAGTGGCCAACAAGCACCCGTTGTAATGACCCCCTTGGCCCTCAATGGCAGACCTGTAGTCATCCAATGAGGGTGGTCTACTTTGAAGGGACTCTAGTATCTGCTCACCCTATTGGTTCCATCCCTCAACCAACTACATGATTTTTTGATGATACAAACAATTGCATCTAATGATTATCATATTAACAAGTTACCCACAATTACAACATGCTATGAGGATTCATAAATTTAATAATCTATTTATCATATGCATTAGTCCTTAAATCTATTAATCACTGATCCCTTGTCAATCATTTATAACACATTTAACATATATTGTTTTCCCACTATATAAAAGTATTGTTGATTTAGGGCTATGAAAATACACACCTAATACTTACCATTGCGATCTATGAAAACCTCCACATGATGTCACCTTCTTGTACTATGTTTAATAGAATGATAGATTATCATAGCATTGTTAGTTGTCCAATTCAAGATAACATATTAGCAACACTATAATAGTGGCCTGACATAAATAACATCGATTAGACAAATATTGTTATGTGTAAATTGTATTGATCAATTGTCTATTGTATATTTACTAGTCATCATATATTTAAGTATAAAATAACATCACCTGTTTCCTATTCAAAATCTCACAATTTTAGGTGGGATATGACCCATGGACCATACTCATAGATATGTAGACTAACAACATAGATATTTATCTATTAACACATATATATCTTGATACTTATTTTACCCTCACATCTAGTAGCTATGATACGAATGTCACAATGGTGGTTACATTCAATGGTTACAGGACATACCTGATCTGCATAATTCAAAATGTGTTCAATATGTTTATAGGGTATACCTTTTCTTTTGGTAAGATTGCATACACTATCTTCACAGGATGGCAGGAAAGTTGCTCTGATACCACTTGTAATGTTCCCTTTCATGTGGAATCACTAAACCTGGATCTTACAATCAAAATGTTTCTCAAAGAGGCATTGGGAACCTTAGAAATTAGTAAATTTCAGTAATCATATCTTATATGATCAAAATGATATAAATATTCTAATATATATATTCATCTATCCTAAAGTATTCAAATATATATTCATAAACATATATTTATGAACATCAATTGAAGTTTAATCTACTATTCTTACCTTATATTAATCCCTCCTATAATGGAACTCATACCTGACCAGTAGCAAGTCTATGGGCTTGCACGAGCATTATACAGACATTTCTTATCCTATACTTTTGATCTTCTTTTTGTATGCTCAGATATGTACATATATATGTTATTCCCTTATTCGGAAATATATATATAAATAGCCAATGGTAGCAGTGCATATACAACCCAAGAATGTTGTCTCAGCCCACGGGTGATATCAATAGACTGGATGCTTATGAAGATTCATTAATACCTTAGATTCTCGATTACTCGGGGACTTAGCAAATACATGGGTAAAGGGATAGATTGAGTTGCCACCAATCACCAAGGTAATTCATTACCAAGGCCTGAGCAGGATGTAACCATTCCTAGCATTTGTTACCAAGGCTCGAACTAGACACAACACCCCATCCAACGTAGATGCAAGGGTATTAGGATTCTCCTAAGAACAGTTTGCTATGTGATTATGTCCAACACAACCATACACTTGCAAATGCTATGTATTGTAATAACATCATTTTACCATTTAGTGGTAACTGGATTCCAGACACTGTCATCTTGGAAATGTCTCCCTTAACTCTTATATTGCTTGATATGCATTGAGGTATCCACCCAACCTTGATGGCTGAGGACGTCATTGCTCCAAGCGAGCTTGATCAGGAGTAGTGGCTGGCAAAGAAAATCATGTCGGGAAGTATTCATACTCATATCATATGTATTTTTCCTATTTTGATGATTCTTAATGCTATATGGAGCCTCCATTTATACCTGATGGGAGAGACATGACGATTCCGGCTACAGATGCTGCTTCTTCATTCATGCCAAGCCACGCCCGAGAGATTTAAGCGAATGAATCTTAAAATATTTCATTCTATATATCAGTTTTATTTATATATATGTTTATTTATTTATTTATTTTTTATTCAAGGGGTAAACGCTTTTGATCGAAGCTATGAACTAGATACAACCATTCAACAATACCACGCCAACGGAGTTTGAACCTTGGTGGCAAGAACAACAATGCCACCTATAAACCATCACACCATGCCAATACCGGCATATATATGTTTATTTATTACAATGCTAATATTTAAGCAATTTTATATATTAATTTTATATTTGTTATATAATTATAATATTACCTTATGGTAATTATAATTATAATATTACTAATATTTCTTTTATACCTTTATTATGTATTTGCATTTATAATAATTATAATTGTCTAATAATAATAATTTATCTATTATATCATAATAATACTTGTAATGTTATTTATAATATCCACAATTATAATATTGTTTGGACAATTACAATGATGAAAATGTTTACTATTTTAATTGTGTTTCTTAATTTTCTAAATGTCTAATTTCGGGGACATGACAGCCACAAGTCACAGCGACAACACCAGTCGGCAAGACACCAACAAAGTCATAGCGACCAGAGCATTTCAAAAGGTTTCATAGCTGCTAGTCAGCCAGACAAGATGAATGTCACACCGACTATGCTCTTCCAGAGGTTTCAGCCTGTGAGATTGAGGCATATATTTCCAACAATGTTGACCCAAAATATTTTCCTTTATCTTTTCTTTTGTCTCTTTTTTTCCTTTTGGGGATGATGCAAGGCATCGAGAAATTCATGTCTCTTCCATGTTGACCCAAAAGCTTTTCCTTTGTCTTTTCTTTTGTCTTGTATTTTCCTTTAGGGGATGACACAAGGGGTTGAGACATTCACGCGTCTTCCTTGTTGACTTGAAAGGTTTTTCTTTGTTTTCACTCTCTTTGTGTCATTCTTCTTGTTCTATGAGTATTTGGGGAATGATGATAATTCTGAGCTCTCTAAAAACATTGTAGACAGAACATACTAACCCTAAATCCATAGATCTCTCATGTGTTTCATTTTGGGGGAAACCCCTCTCTTTTCTTTTGCATGGTGTAGCTTTATTTGGAAACATATGACTTGGCATAGGGCTTTCCAAGTTAGCTCTCATTTTTTCTTTATTATTAATATTTATCATTTGCTACTTTAAAGTGATTGCTCATAGCATGGTGTTTAAGACCTCGCATGAACTAATCAAGACTCCTCTAAATTTATTTACATTATTTTGCATTTACAAATTTTCAATTATATGCCCATGTTGCATAATAAACCTTGCATGCCTATGGAGCCATCTTGTTTGTTCATGAGTTCCAAGCATATCAAGCTTTTCTTTCCTCGTGAAGCTTGAAGTTCATTATTGTGTGGCACCTTATCAAAGTTATCAGGAGGTATAAATTTGGTATGGTTTGATGGGAAGCGCATCTAAGGCATGACTTTCCATTAGCCACTCACATGTGTGTGTGAGCTCATACCAACCATATGTGTATGTGTCTCACCTCTTTCAAATCCTCACCCAACAAACAACCTAAATTTCCATTACCTCAGAGTGAGTGTACATTTTTAGACAAACAACCTCGATCTAATCCACATCATTTTGGACAAACAGTCGAAGCTTGATCCACCCCTTTTGTTTTTTTCTTTTCTTTTCTCTTTCTCTTTGGCAGTGTATGATTGTGCCTTGATGATGCTCTTCATATCATTTTCATGTGTGTTATTTTGTTCCTATGTTGATTTGTCATGGGATCTTGTTCCTGGGGGCTTGATCACCCCTCTAGATCATTGTCATCTTATCTTATTGGCACTGGTGCACTTGGACCCCTCTTGAAGTGAGTTTGTCTACTTTAGTGCGAGTTTGAAGTAATTTCATCATCTCACTAAAGTGGGGGATAAATGTAGTGTTGAAAAATGTTTTCAGTGACATTTTCACACTTGTTTGGGCCCTCCTTATAAAATTAAGCTTAATGATGCCTTGGCTTAGTGTTGTAATGTGTTTAACACACTCACATCAGGTCTTGGGCCCTTGTAAACTAAATAAACTTAATCATACCTTATTTAGAGTGTTGTAAAGTGTTGTAACACACTTTCAAACTTTTATAAGGTTTTCATAAATAATTGGGATTTTTTATGCTTTAATTGGCCTTATTTTGCATCCACAAGCCTCAATTAATGCATCTTTTCAAGGATAGTCCTGACATAATTCAACAGACCAATCATAATTTAGGTTTTTTTAGGTTGTGTGGCCTAGATTTAGTGATTTAGGACTCATACGCCACCTTGGGCATATGATTCCCACCTAGGGTTTTGGGTCCCAATCTGGATTTCACACCTTTCTAATCATTTTTGAAAATGGTCCCATAATTTATGCCTAATGTGACTCATACACTAGCTTGGGCGTATGAGTCCCGTGTGGCCCAAAACTAAAATCAATTGAAATTATTGGCAATATTTTATCCTCCTAGATTTTATATCATCTTGTAGTGTTGTAATTTCAAGAAATTGGGGATAATCAAGGATAAATACAAGGTTCTTTCACTCATTTTACACCTAGCAAGTTGAATGAGCATCCTTATAGTAAATTTTAGTTCACAAGAGCATTCAAGAGTTTACAAGAGTATTCAAGAACATTCAAGATCTAATTATCAAGTGTTTTAGAGCATTATTCAAGCATCAAGCATCATGTCAAACATATCATGCACCATGTTTGTTTTTGAGCTAACAATTGTGATGTAGGGTTTTGTATTTCAAGCAAGCATTCAAGTCAAGATCTACAACATTCAAAACAGAATCAAGATCTACATCCATTGGAGTCAATTAATACATGTTTGCAACACTTTATTGCTAGGGTTTGGTGAGTTGCAACATCATATTTTGTTCATTCATCATTCTCCATTCCTATTTCATTTCATTTCAAGTTTTGATTACCAAAATGGGGTTTGACCAAGGAAAACCCCTTTCCACTAACAAAACAATATTTTCCCCTCTCTTTAGTGTGTGATTTGCAAGTTTAGGTTGAAGACACATTGAAGAGAAAGTTTGGAGAAAGTTGTCAAAGTGTTTAAATTTGTCACATTGCATTGAAGATCATTAGAAGACTTCTAAAGGTTGAAAATCAAGGTTTTGGATATGGAAATCAATTGGAAAGGATAGAGTAGACATTAAGGAGCAGATTTAGACTTTGAATTTTTAGAAAACCCTAATTGGATTGATACACCAGTTTTGGCATATGAGTCCCAATATAGGTCATTTTCTAGATTTTTGTGGTTTTAGACACCCTTTTGCCAGATTTTAGTTTCTGCCCATAAACCCTAATCTAGGACTAAATCACCTAGTCTATCATATGAATCCCAATCAACTTTAAATTTAGTGTTTTTAGCATTTTAGGCCATCATCCAGTCATCTCCATATTTTCAAGTGCACACCTTTCATTTCTCATCTTTTTGTTCTGATTTACATGCATTTTCACATCATTTAATGAAAGATTGCATTACATTAGGTTTAAGCATTAGGTTTTACATTTCATTTTTCTAAATCCATGCCCTAGCTTGGTGGTGAACCCCTCATTAGTTTACAATTAGAACCTAGGACAACCCTATTGCAAGATCTCTTTCTCCTTTACATACTTTTGGTTGAGATCTCTAGGGTTATCCTTGAGTGAGAGAGTGTGAAGTTTTTTATTCTATCTCCTAAGCATATAACCAACAAAACTCAACCTTTCAAATTTTAATTACAGAAGTACCTTAAATTTGAATAATATCCTAAATAGTAAGAGTACAATAGAGACTAAAATTTATTTATGATTTACACACATGAGGAACATCATTAGGAATAGTGAAAAATAAAATTTCCCAAGCTTCATTTCCCTTTAGGGTTCTAATTATCCATTTAACACATAAGGCTATAACTTGCTAATGCAAATTGTCAATAAGGCCAAGTCACCCAAAATAGTGAGGTAGGCAACAATTTTCTTAGGAAAATTTGTGAAATATTTTACCTTGTTCTAAAGAAGCCCAAATGAAACTGCTAATTTTCTTTTTTCTATTTTAACTAAAGGATTTGTGCAGCACCTAACATGAGCAATAATACACATGCGTGGTCGTGCTAGAATTTTAACCCATGTTAGTTTAGGAAGGACATATTATTTATTGCATTGGTATTTTATCATTGAATACTCAATCCAAAAGCTTAGAAAAATTTAACCATGCATTAGAGATCTTGGTCGACATTGCATTCTTCCTATGGTAAAGTGAAAGGAACCATAAAACTAATGAATATTAACAAGAAAGTGAGATGAATTTGGAAGAGGGATAGCTTTGACCAAGCTCTATGACATAGCATGAGCTAAAGGATAACCAAATATTTCAATATCTAGAACATATAAAGAAAAAGAGAGGGCATCCTTGTTGTATGGGATGAGATAGGCCAAATGTAGAAGATTGATGATTATTGATAGTGATTCAATTAGAAGCATCAAACCATAAATCAATTGACCTCAAGCATTTGGGACCAAAAACTAAAACTTAAAACATGGAAAGTATAAAGGGACATTCTATGCAATCATAGGCTTTGGAAAAATTAATTCTAATAAATATTGGTTATTGTTGAGAGCATTTGGCCCACTATACTCCCCCCCAAATAAAAATTGGCAATATCAAGAATATATCTAGATTTGGTAAACCTATTTTTCTCTAGTAAAATACTCAAAGGAAGAATTTGGTGTCGATTGAGGGAAGTTCCTTATTAATAATTTTGTAAGAAAAATTAAGCAAGGTAATTGACCACTGATTTTAAATATCCTCTAGATGTCCAACCTTATCTATGAACTTAATATTTCTTTTGTTAATAATTTTTTTCTAGGGATTTTGATCAAATAATATTCTAGAGAAACTTTGTAAAAATTAGTATTAACCATATCTCAAAGGGAATTGACTAATTCATATGGAAATCCATCACACTAGAACTTTATCATTAGCCATGGAAAAGGTGGCCTCATGAAATTCTTCTTGAGTGAGGAGTTTCTCATAGAAGTTTGAATAAGAAAGTGAAAATCTACAAGGGACCACCTCAATACATTATTCAAGAGCATTTGATCACTCAAGAGTTGGCTCATAATATTTAAAAACATGTTCATAGTGCTAAATAAAAGTTGGGGCAAGGGAAAAAAGATCCTTTAAGAGTTAGGATCCTTCTTTGATATATTTTATCACCTAAAAATGCACAAAAGGATCTTAAAGAGGAAAAAATCCTAGAATAATCTATCTACAACTTTCAGCAATGTAGCCAAGCCTTGATTTGAGCTCCTTTAAATGAGTGATTTTTTGAAATCTATTTTTGTTCATGAATTTTGTAAACATAAATTCGTAAAAAAGTAAAAGGATATGTTTCAATCTTGGTTGTGATATAGCATAGCTAGGTGGTGGTGGATTCATAAGCCTAGTAATAGAACTTAACCACTTGGTGTCCAAAAATGTTAACAAATTAAGATGTACATCAAATTATATTATTCCACCCTTTAATCTATCTTGTGTGATGACGAGCATGTGGTATAGATTCTAAATATTTGAAACACATGTTAGGGTAGCTTGATTATTTAGAATTTAGAGGTATTTAAAAAGGGTTATATTTACTTAGTTTAAAGAGTAGAAATTTTCCATTAATTGTATAATTTAATTCATAAACTATTTGAAAGGATAAAATTTGACAAAGACTTAACCACAATTTTAGCTTTAAAAAAGGAAGGGGAAATCCTTAAGCTTATGCTCAAAGGATTGATGCTTGTAGAAAGTGTTAATTAAATTAAAGAAGATTACTCTTTGGGTATGATACATTTGGATAATTTCAATATCAACCAACTCTTTTAAATATTTTGAGTGGTAAACCTAAAAATTATCCTTTTGTGGTGTTGGTTATTTTTTAAGAATCAAATTGATCTCCAAAAATACCTATGGACTTTACCATTTCCAATTATCAGTACTTCCAAAGGGATTGGCCAACGAATGAATAGAAACTGCAAGACTTCTATTCCTACTCTTTGGGCTCTATGAAACCCAAGAGGGTGATCCCACAATGTATATTCAAGAACTCATACAAATATAACTAGATACACTGTCAATAATAGATACTTCTCATAAAAAATTTCAATATAATGTATCAAATAAGTTGGCAACTCATTAATCAATGTCCTATATATTGAGCATGAGAAGGTGGAACTTCCACACAAGACAACTACAATGGTATCCATTTGAGAGTTTGTGATTTAAAAGTGAGTATCCAATGAATCAACACATAAACTAAACCATGAGTATTTTTGCATGAACCAGTGCCTTTATCCCAAGCATGGAGTCAATATCAATCTATGTGATCTAACAACAACTTAAACAATAGCACCTATAATCTTAAGAAACCCTGCATTACAACATTCCTTTGTGAAATTCATGATTATTACTGCTTACAAGCATCCTAGCACCTAGTTATTACAAGTTATTAATCTCACCCAAGCATTTACATTAACTCATTGAATTAATAAGCAAGCATGAAATTAAACATCTATCAAGAAATAATAGAGACAAACAAAAGAAATCCTGTATTACTTTCACTCATAACTCATAAAATGCATACAAGGAGAGACAATAGCCTTTACCTTTGGCTTCATCTTCTTCCCTACATAAACTTTCTTAGGGGAATTTTCAGTCCCCAAATTTACTTCTTCCAAGTCCTCTGGGTGAGCAATAGTTGTCTTTGCCTTATTTCTATCTTGACTATCAAAGACCCTTTCAAGAGCTACAAGGCCTTTAGGGATTTTATTTGTCTTTAATTGGATGACATATTTTCCAAACACAATGTCCTTTCCATCAATATTCTCAACAAATCCACCAAATTCAAACTCCTGACCTTCATACTCATCAACACAATTCAAAAATCTTAGAATATCTTCATCATCATTGAAGATTTGCCAATTGTACACATTGTCTGGGATGGAAGGCCTTATCTATATCTCATCTTTAGAAATTCCTATGAAAGTTATATCATTAGGTCTCAATGCAATATTAGCAAGTAAATAAGCTATTCTATTCTTCCCTTTTTCCATCTAATCAATTCCAAAAGCATCAAATTGCTCAATGGAATTTGAGACAACATTTTTGTATTGCTTCAGTCTGTTATTTTTGCAGGCATACTTAGCTCTCACTTGGGATATCACAAGCTCAGAACCACCAATTACTATCAACTTCTTTATTCCATGTTTCTCTGCCAATCTCAATCCCAATAATAAGGCTACATACTCTACCACATTGTTTGTACATACAAAAGACAATGTAAAAGAGAACTTATAAGTATTGCCAGTAGGTGATACCAATAAAATCCTTGCACTAGACCCTTCTTTAGAACTTGTACCATCAAAGAAAATTTTCCACAATCCATCTTTTTCAAACACTCTTGCTTCATTTTCTATAGGTGCAAGGAACCTCTCAACCTCTCTTGATACCTCTCCTACCTTAAACTCACTGGTATCAGTATCTATGAAAAATATTGTGTCATCTTCAAGAACATGCTCCAACATATGTGGCACCCTTGGTTCTCTCATTACTCAAACATCCTTACCATTAATGGGAAATGTGGCATAAGACATGCCACACAGTATTACGCCTCCCATTGATGCACTCCATTTCTTAGATAATAACATTTCATAGTTAGCTAGGATATCTACTACTACCACACTCATTTTGAATTCTTTGTCAAGGTAGGCTACTAATCTGTAAGGAAGTTCATTTATCACACATATGACATGGACTTCTCTTGCATCCATGGCATATCATTTTCCATGAGTGCTATCAAATTTCAACCCTAGTGCATCCATGATTTTAGCTAGAATGATATTGTTGGGTGCTCCAGAATCAATGATATAGTTCTTTATAAAATTTCCCCCAACCACCAATGTGAGGAAAAATAGATCTATCTTATCAGGGCAAGTAATCACAAAATTTCCTAGGAAAATATGGGGAATTTTAGTAATCAACCCCTCGAATTCCTTACCTTTCTTATCTTTTCCACTTAGTTTGGGTGGAGAGAGATCTACTAAATCATTACAGGCCATAGCAGCACTATTGATAAGAGCTACTTCCTTTTGTTTATGTTCCTCTATTCTTATCATTTCAAGAAAAGGCACATATACTTTAACTTGGCTAAGTAACTGAAACATATCAATAGGAGTACACTTGGGTAATTCAATTAGGAGCATACCTTGTTCATTTTTGTTATCCTTCTATTGATTTTTTGTTGCCTCAACCCTATGCTTAACATCCTTGTGGCTTTAGGATTTTTCTTTTGTGTCTTTATCTTCTTAGTAGGAGCTTTGGGTTCTTGAGTAGATTTTTGCTTCTCTACTCTTTTAGCCCAAATTGTATCTCCCCTAATTTCTTTAGCTTTGACCACTTCCACCTTTCCATTAGGTTTGTGTTCTTTTCCCTTGGAATTTCTCTCCTTGATGAAAAGGCCAGCAGGACTACCTTGTTCACCTCCAATGGTTCTATTCCTCAATTGATAAGAACTTGTATCTTGGGTAGCCAAGATTGCAGTATATTTTGCAATCTCCTCTTCTGAAGGTATTATTAATTAAACACCATCTTCCATTGCTTCCAAATTGTAAACCTCAACATCAATATCGACATCTTCATCAAAGAGAACTTGTTGATGATATGCACTAGCAACTTTCCTTTGATTATCCACATCCACTTCATAAGAGTCTTCATCAAAAAATCATTCACTGCCATAAACATTAGAGTCACCCATAATCATAAGTACATCACCATCCTCCTCATTTTGTTGATCACAGTCTTCAGGTATGTCATCTTCTACTTCAACCATCTATGCTATTGCACCAAAAGCATTGCAATAGTTTACCAAACATACATGATCATTCAAGTGTAAATGAGGAGGCAATCTCTTCCTATCCTTTTGGAACCTTGTAATGAACTCAACAACAGATTCATTAGAACCTTTAGCAATATTATTGAATTGATTCAACAGAAAGCTTGAATCAGATGTATCACCATCTTTCTCTCTAAAAACCATCTTGAATTCTTCCCAAGAGCCAATGTTCTCAGCAAGAAAACTTTTGTACCACTCTCGAGCATCTTCAGTGAGAGACTGCATAAACAACTTCATCATGATATCTTCTTCCTCTACCTAAAAATCATCCATAACATTAGCAATTGCCTTGAGATTATTTTCACCAATCAAAGCATTATTACCAAAGAATATGACTAGAGCAGGTCAGAAATTTTTAGGGAAAGGGTTTGGGTAGCCAGATATTCTAGTGAAACACAATTGCTAGTATTTATCTACTTGGAGTGGCCTCCTAGTATGTCGATCCCTATGAACATCTTTGTGCTCATCATACCTTTTGTTGTCAGAATGGCTACTATCTTTACCTTACCCACCTTCACCATCACCTCCCCCTTTCTTACTTCCTTCATCATCCTCAAAATAATAATTATCATTCTTGTTCTTTCCTCCACCACCACCTTCCTGATCTCCACCACCCCCTCCACTAGGAGTGTGTTCATCTGATTTCTTCTTATGTGACTCATCATTAGTATGTCTAGAACTTGAAGATTCTAGAGTAGTTGTGGACATTTGTAGAAAATCAATCTTCCTATCCATCTCTACATTAGAGGCCATTATGTCAGCTTTCTTCAAATCTTCTTGCAACTTTTCATTCTGCAATTGTAATTTCAATAACTCAAGATTTGGAAGTGCATTGGATGGAGTTGGGTCAAATTTGGATTCATGTGTGGGGATTGTAGTAGATGAGGTATTAGTATTTGTATTAAAGGTAGTTTTCTTGGGTTGGTTGATGGGTCTACAAATGATGTCTCCTTAGCATTAACAGGAGGATCTGAGGCTCTAGTAGTTGAAATAGATGTAGTGTAGGTATCAGTAGTTGAGGTCCCCATCAAGACTATTGCTTCAAGAATATCATTGGTCATCTTAGAAGCAAATATAAAAAGGTTATCCTCAAAAGTCTTACGTCTAGCAACATCTTCTCTCATTTTCTCCAAATTATGTTTCCTTGCATCTCTTTCAAGCTTCTTAGCCCTAATCCTATCTTCCCTCTCTTTTAATGCCCTTGTTCTATTTTCTTCTTCTTCTTGAAGCCTTAACTCTTCCTCTTCTATATCTTTCATGTCTTTATCTATATCTTCCTCATTTTCTAGAACATCTCTAGGCTCACTTGGGGCAGGAGTATAGTAGGGTTGGTCAATAGGATCTTCCTCAAGAGAAAAGTGTACTTGTTCATCAAGAGGTTCACCTCTAGGCTTAAAATTTTTCCATTAAAAATGGAACCAATTCCAGGGGTTCAAGGCTCTAAAAAATTCTAAACTCCCACCTATCCTCCTCTCTTGAAATGTTAAGCTCACTATCAAACACTTGTTTAGCTAGAAAAATTCCTTGGTCTATGTTAGACCCTTGAACTTCATGTGCCTATTTGTGAATACTATCACTACTTACATCAATATTGAAAGTAGGAGATGCATCAAGAAGGGAATCAATAGAATTACTTGATTCAAAGTGTTTCCTGACCCATTCAGGTTGCTTCTCTTTTGTAGGTTCAAATTTTTCCTTCTACTTAGGGTGCTTCTTCACATAAATTTTGGTCTTCCTCAAGATGTCAAATGCTGCAAAATATTTCTTCTTATTTTCCCTTTGATAATTGATCCTTACATTGGTATTAGAGAACTCAGAGTTGCCACCCAGAATACTAGGAAATAGAAAGTGATTGCACTTTGATTTTGTACTTGTTACTTCATAAAAGACTTTAAACATCACCTAAAAAAATGTGGTAGAATGGAACAATACTTGATGCATAAGACTTAGTATGATGGGACTAAATGCAGCAATGTTTAAACTGCTTATTCTTCAAATAGTAAAGAATACCATAACAAACAACTGACTCTAACTGTACCAAATCTAAACTTAGAGACTTTGGACTTAGCTGTCCCCAGCAGAGTTTCCAATATTGTTGGTTATTTTTTAAGAACCAAACTAATCTCTAGGAATACCTATGGAATTTTCCATTTCCAATTATCAGTACTTCCAAAGGGATTATCCAATGAATGAATAGAAGATGCAAGACTTCTATTCCTACTCTTTGGGCTCTATGAAACCTGGGAGGGTGATCCCATAATGTATATTCAAGAACTCACACAATTATAACTAGATACACTCTTAATAATAGATAGTTCTCATAAAATTGTTCAATATAATGCATGAAATAAGTTGGCAACTCATTAATCAATGTCCTATATATTGAGCATGAGAAGGTGGAACTTCAACACAAGACAACTATGGTGGTATCCATTTGAGAGTTTGTGATTTAAAAGTGAGTAGCCAATGAATCAACACAAAAACTAAACCACAAGTATTCTTGCATGAACCAGTGCCTTTATCCCAAGCATTGAGTTAATATCAATCTATTTGACCTAACAACAACTTAAACACTAGCACCTATAATCTTAAGAAACCCTGCATTACAACATTCCTCTATGACATTCATGATTATTACTGCTTACAAGCATCCTAGCACCTAGTTCTTAAAAGTTATTAATCTCAACCAAGAATTTACATTAACTCATTGAATAAATAAGCAAGCATGAAATTAAACATCTATCAAGAAATGATAGAGACAAACAAAAGAAATCCTTGATTACTTTCACTCATAACTCATAAAACGTATACAAGGAGAGACAATAGCCACGAAATTGGTATTACTCTATATTGTAGTTGCTATAATGTTATCAAAATTGTATACATAACATTGAACTCCAAAAGAAACTTAAGATAAAAACTCTAAAACTTGCATAGTATTATCTTGAAAATTTTATAGTGTTAACTCAAATTTTTCAACTAACTCCTGCTTCTAGCCTTGAATTCTTTCTTATAGAGATAAAAGAGCAAAACAAGCTTTAGGCCAAGAAGCACACATGTCAAAATTTCATTGGATTGTTGCAACAATATTCCTTTTTCAGTTACACTTGAGTCTTCAAGTGGAGCAAATAAACATGAGGAAAAATTGACCTCAACTCATTGTAGAAAACAAGTCCCGCCTCAAAAATACATCATTGGTTTGTTACAAGAGCTTCAAAATCTTCCCCACATGTCCAAAAAATGTCAACCGTGGGAGAACCAAACAGAAAAACTTATGAAGCAAGACAAAGAAAGCAGATAGAAAGTCAAAATGCATTCATCCACATCAACACCATGTGCTACCCAATTCAAATTGAGGAGAGAACAATATTTTACCACATGTTTTATCAAAAGCCTGATTTGTACTATATTTAGGTTATGAATTATTCTTCTCATATCCATTATAAATCTTGTTTATTATTGATCCCTACACAGATTCATTTTGTGTATTTATCCAACTAAGTGTTATATTCTTCTTCAGTAAGCCACTTTACATTCAATAAATCTTGCACATTAGTAATGTACTGAGAATATCTAGCATCAATTAAGACCTTGGCCTCTTTAACAAAGATGTCCATCTTTGTTTCAATATCCACCATTGTATCAATATTTGAATTTAGAAAGATGTAAGCAGTGACATTCAATTGTATCAAAGTTGTTGCAAGCATCCCTTCCAAATCTTTCTTCTAGGTGTCAAATGGTTCCAACTCACCTTTTGGACTCAATATTTGAGGCATACTGCATTCCTCCATTTCTTTAAATATTTTTAGCTTAATTTAGAGCTGCACACCTAGCTTCCCATGGAAGGAAGTTATCTCATTAATTGAGTCAATGATTTGCAAGACCTTAGGAATATTAGTAGGCACCTCAAGATCCTCCTTCATTTTGGGCATCATTTCCTTCAAAGCACTCACCCTAGCAATCCAATTATTACACTCACTCTTGAAGGCCTCTTGTAGTTGCAAATACTTTGTATTTTCTTGATGAATATTCTTATAAGTGACCCAAACATCATCAACCTTGTTGACCAACCTAGTCACCCTATGCTTCAATACATCCTCAAAAATTTCATTTGCCACTTTCACAATTTCATGTTTGGCCTTCTTAACATTTTCTTTCTCAGTAGTCAATTTACCATTCAAATTACCAATTCTCAAGGCCAAGGTCTCCCTATCCTATGTAGACATATCTGAGGAAGAAGAGCATGGAAGGGTTATTGTCCTTGTTGACTGAGCAACCTAAACAATAACCCTCAATTTATTTATCTCATCCAAGGCCTTATTGTACTCCACCAAAGAATCATACTTCTTCTGAGAAATATGTGTAGTATCCACACTAAGCATTGCAATGTGAGAAGTTGACTCAGCTACCTAGACATAAGTTATATATGTAGTTCTTTTGACCACTAAGGAACCAATAACCTCTTCAATAGGCCTAGCAACATCATCTCACTCCCTAATCCTGGGATCATCATCACTTTCTCTATCATATTGCCATTTGAAAATTCTGTTAGGGGGAACATTTGAACTATTAGTTTCCTCAATATGAGGAGGAGGGAACTTCTGCTCCACCTCCTCATTCCCTGGCACATGTTCTAGCATTTTTTCTTCCCTAACTTCCTGAACATTTTCAGTTTGCTATGGGATATCCATAGCTTTTTTTTGTTGTTCTAAGAGAACCTATTCTTTATCAGCAGCTTCCTTCACCTTAAGCTTAAAATCACCACTTTTATAATCCCTTAGCATAGTGAAAGCTCTTTCAAGAGGGTTTGCAATTACATTATATGGACCCACATAAAAGGCATTCCTCTTCATGATATTTTATTCAATGTTCATTATAGTTGTCCATTCCTTCTTTCTCATCATGACAACCTCATTACTTGTCAAATTTCTTAGCACATCATTTTTGTATCAAAACTCATGGCATATCACTTTTAAGTTTTTATCTCTTCTCCTTCCTCCCACAAATTCTTCTGGATCAAAAATCCTAATCTCATTAACATGAATTCTAAGGTTATTTACCATGAACCCAAATTTTTCATATGCCTGAGGGGTAGTAACTTTGAAGTAAGCAAAAGTGCACTAGGGATGCACTATAGTACCCTTCCTAGGAAATCTAAACATCTCATAATCCATGACATCAATTTGCCACATGAGTTCCATAAAGGCCAATCTATCTAAGACATACATGGGAAAATAATGTACAATTTGGGGCCACTTTAGCTCCATAGGATTTGATCAAAGTATACTTTGAATGAAGAAACTAGTCTTCCCAATTGTGGGTTGCTCTAGATCCTGGTGTATCTCTTGGGCACGTGATATTTCTAATTTTAGGGGAAAGCCTATAAATAGGTGCTACACCCAATTCATCTAAGATACCATATCTTATAACATTAGAAAACAAGATATAATTAGAATTGAAACAGTCCTTATCCCAAATGTATGTCCACATTTGTACTAGTAAAACATTATTTGCACTATCCCTAAGTCTCAAATCTAACTTCCTTTTCCATTCATAATCACCTTCCCATAAGAGCATATGCATTAGCAAAGAATAATGCGAGAAATGTAAAGGGAGCACTTCCTTTTTCAAATTAAGGAAATCCTCATGCATCTGATCAACAACATAGTTAGCATAATCAAAACCAGTGTTCTAATTATAACCCTATATATCTGCCACCATCACCAACAAATCAAGGGCTATCCTTACCTCAAAATCTCGAGACAACACTTGATTCAAGAAATAGTAAGTATTCTTGAAATAATCCACAAACTCTTCACACTCAAAAGGTTCAACATCCTTAGCAATGAATTTCTCCTTGCTAATTTTATGCCAAACAAACAATCTCTCTCTATATGCAAACTTATTTTTCTCATACTCAACATATAGCTTAGCACGCCTAAACTTTGTAGTATAATTAGGATTTAACCCAAATATTTCCACCATCTTGTCCTTTGTCACTTCTAAGACTACGTTACCATTTTCACTTTTGATTGTTTTGTCAATGGGATTATAGTGCCTATCCAATTCCATCATCAAGTCCACCTCTACAAACACATTCGGGACCACTAGCTTCCCAAGGTTCAACCCCCATAAATAACATGAAAGCTTACTAGAATACAGCCTGTTAAAATCATACTTGAAAAGTTGCCACCTGCTTTGAGGCTTGGGTTTCTCACCAATTTCACCAACACTATCAATTAACCTAGTGGTCATGGCAACTTGGCCTGTAGGTCTTTTTCCAATTCATGACCCTCCTTCCTTTATGTCTCCAGAGGCCTCTTGCATAATTTTTTTTGTTTTCTTCTTTGCACTTCTAGACCTAGTAGACATTGCAGGAGTACTTGGTGAAGGGTTGGATACTGCAAGTGGTTTTGACTTAACCTCAGCTGAAACATCCTGAGTTTTAAGTTGTTTAACCCTCTTTTGTTTTGCTTTCCTCTCCAGCTAAATGCTAGATTCACTAGGCTCTAGCTCACTCATGTTTGCAAATGTAGGAGAACTAGGGTTTACAATTTATCACAGCCAAAAAGAAACACTTCACAATTATGCAAATAAAAGGCACTATTTATTTAACAAAACACTCTCCTCAAATTTTACCCAACATTTATCACCAAATTGAAGTTATCAGTAATGGACAAGTAGACGATTCTCCCAATTTCCTATCAACCTTCTAAGGTATTTCACCTTAATACACTAGCTAGAAAGAGGTATACAATTTAATTACATGGGGTAAATGCTATGCCACATTCATTACTTTGTTGCTTCTAAAGCTTCTTGCACAAATTTCCTTAGCTTTTGGTATCCTTTCTGCTTGCGAGAGAATCCAAGTGCATGACCAACCAAATATCTACTTTTTTTTACGGCCAAGAGACAAGCATGTCACCATTAATGCTTGATAGTAAGTTCATGTGAGAGAGCTGACAATTAGTCATTAATGTTTAAACCTTGATTGTTGATCACTATGTTTTAAAACTAGATCAATGGTTATCAATTCCCCTCGCTACTTTCTTTCTTTCTTTATGCGATGTCATCGGGATTTTTCCACATCGTCTCTTTGAATGCATCGGTTGTCACTTATCATTGATACATCTAATCCTTGACCAACTCCATCAGCGATGTAAGTATTTCACGTGATGAAAATCTCAACCTTTAGATCTATGACACGTCCTTTGATCATGTTCATTCTCTATCACTCATCGCTAATTGCAACTTCACACCATGAATCCTATTAGTGAAGGGAGATATAGTGAAGAGATTAGACTAGGACATGTGCACCTACATGAAAATCAATAGTACAAAAAACATAACAGATAAGATTTATTTGTTAGAAACCAAGATATGAAATGCAAACCAGAAAAGCCTTCCACAGAAGAGAAAATCAGAAAAAGCAAAGCTTTGCAAAAAATGTGCAAAAATAATATTATTCAGGAATTCATAATTACATGAGATGATTTTCTTTATAAAATAAAAGATGCATAACCCTAATCTTATCTTGAGCAACAAGATAGATCAACAAGATAAGGATGAGAATAATAAACCTAAGAATTAAATATTACCTAAGTAATGTTATGCAAGTGTAATTAAATATTAATTACACTAACACCTCCCCATAAGTGCAACTTAGGGAGACTAAAAATGCATGCACCTAAAAACTAAGATGAATGCAAGAAAGCATGAATGGGTCTCGACAACAAGGCCTGATCAGGTACCCAAGTACAAATGCAATAATGAAGTAGAGAAGGAAAACCCAGTGGGACAAAACCCCCTACAATGAGATGACTGCTGCAAAGAAGCACTGGAAGAAAACTGTGGAGTAACACTGGAATTGCAATCTGACAAGAAAGGAAAGATACTTCTGTCTACAAGAAACCAAAAATGGAATCATAATAATGCGACAGTAGACCCAATGCCACAGAACACTGGAAAACTCACAAACTGGAACAACCCTGGAATTTGTGAAGCAACAATAGATGAAATGATGACATAATCTAGAAAGGGTGTATCTCAATGCAAATGCTAAACTGAGACTAAAACACTTCCATGGGAATGAGTACCATAAAGACTCTAGAACATTAACCATAAAAACATGGCCCTCAAATTGAGAAGGATCTAAACCAATGCAGATCAAGAAACATAAAATCTCAATCTAAAGTGTGAACCGATGTGAATCTAATATGTGTCAAGCTAGAGAAAAAATGTGGCCAAAAGAAAACTAAGAAACCAGATATCCCATGTGAGCTATCATCAAATCAAGATGGAGATGGAGATCAAAGTGCATGCACACCCTAATCAGATTATTATGCAAGAAACCCCCCTGATGGAACTTTATCTCAGTTCATTTATTACAATAACTCAACGATTGTAAAAGGAGAGAATACAAACATGCATAAACAAGAAATAAAAATAAACCTCAGATCTGTGTAGAGGACTGAACCAGCTTTCCAAAGCCGCAAGAATAGAAAAAAAGGGATCACCGAGTCAAAAGATATGCCCTTCAGAGTGAAAACAACAATATCTGAGTTCAAAGATCTGAAAAATAAATCTGGAGAAAAAAATAGTAAGAAAACCTATACCACTAGATTGGTGTTGAAATTATCTTTTCAATGGTATCTCGTTTGCGAAAAATGGACATCGTATGCAAAAAATACACCCGATTTAGTGAAAGTTGCTCCAGAAAGGCCAATCTGGCCTATAGGCAGCCCTGGGGGCTAAAAAAATCAGCCCCTGGTCCTGTGCATGACCAAGGCTGGAGAGCAGGTGTTGGAGGTAGAGCCCCTGGTCCTCCATGGGACCTGCACTTTCACTGGGAGGCCACCGAGGGCTGGGTGAGGGCCCTTGGTCCTCCATAAGACCTCAGCCTTGCTGAAGGGGCCCAACGGGGGCTGCAGGGGAGAGCCACCAGCGGCGGTGGCAGGCTGGCGGCCACCTGGTGGCTACCCGGTGGCGCAATTGATCTATGCAGGTAGCACAAAGTTTTCAAAGAAATTTCAAGTTTTCTAATTTTTTTTTGAAATTTTTCAAAAAATGTGCATTGGAATATGTGCTGGGGAGGTTGTACGGCCTCCCTGGCAAAAATTATTTTGCCCCAGAATTAACTTTCACCAAAATTGACAAAACAAAGGGTGATCTTAGGGTTTTTGGCTGCTGTGAATAGGATGGTGACCTCCGTTTGTGCTCAAACTTCTCCGAAAAATCGGCTACCTCCAAAGCTTGCAAAAAATCTCCTAGCTTGAAACCCTCATGGATCTGGCAAACGATGACCAAAATATGCAAAACAAAATCCAATCCTGACTTTTTCCAGCGCTCTGAATCCAATGGTGAAGCCCGATCTAATCCAAAACACCTCATAAATGAAATCAAGGCATGATACCCTCGAGGAATCTCGAACAAACTCTGCAATAATTTTCTCAAAAATCTGAGAAGGGGTTGCAAATCAAGGCTCTGATACCATGTTAGAAACTAAGATCTGAAATGCAAACCAAAAAAGCCTTCCACAGAAGAGAAAATTAGAAAAAGAAAAAAAAAATCTTTGCAAAAGATGTGCAAAAATAATATTATTCAGGAATTCATAATTACATGAGATGATTTGCTTTATAAAAGAAAAGATGCATAACCCTAATCTTATCTTGAGCAACAAGATAGCTCAACAAGATAAGGATAAGAATAATAAACCTAGGAATTAAATATTACTTAAGTAAAGCTATGCAAGTGTAATTAAATATTAATTACACTAACATTATTTAGATTAGTGAAAGAAGCTTTAAAAAAGAACAGTCTCCATCGCTCATTGCTACTGTGGAACTTAAGATTTGGAATGGATCCACGATGAACGATGAAACTTAAGGCTATCACTCATCGCTAATTCTCCTCATACAATTTGCGAGCAATTAGCAATGAGAGACCTTCATAATGACATTATATATCACATATCACTAATATAGAACTTAGCACTTAAAACATATCCGCGATATGCGACGCAAGGGAAACCCATCCTATTGCTCATTGCTACTTGAAATTTATCATTTCACAACATATCCGCAATGAGCGATGAAAGTAAGAACATAAGGCTAGGGAGCATTGCTTATCACTATTACAATACTGAAGGCTCAAAAGACATTAGCAATAAGCGATCCCTCAATAATACAAAGAACATCGCTCATCGTACATTCAAATTAAGAGCTCCGATAGCTATTCGTAATGAACGATATCAAAGAAATACTGCTTCATCACTTGTCGCCAATTTGAAACATGCATTTCTAAAGTAATCATCGATGAGCGATAAGGATAAAAGGCTGACAGGACTTGAGTGAAAACCTTTAAACACATGCTCGTATGTTGTTCTAATGAAAGGGACCCTCTAGGACGATACGATAGATAGGGATCAAAGATGCCTAAGTCATAATAATGCAAAAGATGTAAAGGCCAAAAAGGCCCTTTATTTAACCTTATAAAAATGAAGACATTCAAACCTAGGCGTGAGGGACCGGTTACCCGATGACAATGAATGACATAAGATGTTTTAAAGTGACTGGCAACAGGCAATAGGAAGTCAACAGTGAAATAGAACCCCTCAATAGTGAAGAGAAAATAAACTCCCAACCCCACAGGTATCAGCCAAAATATGATAAGGCTTTTAGATGGAACATCAAAATTCTTCAGGTTCCATCATGTGGGTGGGTAAAGAAAAGAATATTAAGTTAAACATAAATGACATCACCTAAAATGCCACAATATAGTTTAAAAAGGCCAAAAAGACAAGGGAAGGTCAGGAAACTTGACCCAAACAAGGATCCACAAGGATCTTTGTTGAGAGATGATGAAATCTTGATTCCATTGTGTAAGAACTAATTATGAGATATACATATACTAAGGGCCATTCATGAAGATGATTTTTGCATGAATAGGTTCTGTAAGACTCACATAAGGAATCAAGTTCTTATAATTATATAAATATAAAGGATGCATTGGGTTTATGTTTCTACTTTTGAGCTAGTTATTATAATATTGTAGAGGAGACAAGTGAAACTAATTTATACACGAAAATCAAGAGTATGGGGATTGCTAAGGAGATATCATTGTAGGAACATTTTGATTTGGAGTATTAAAATGAACTCATTGTATTTGTAATATGTTTATAAGACACTTACATGCTTAACAATATTGTCTTTGAACATTTGTCCAAGACCATTAAATTGGTTCAACAAGAGGATTTGATTGGAGACAACTTGACCATCACAATTTAACAATTTATTAAATTCCTTTAAATACTATATGTCTTAACACAAATTTAGATATTAGAGATCAATGTCAAACAAGTTATAAAAGTGCATAATTAACTAGATTGATTCAATGAATCATAGGAAAATCTCATATGTTAGATCATTCTTAAAGTGTTTACACTAAATATGAATATAACCCACAAAAGAAAATGATGACTATTCAAAATGAAGACAATACTTAGATTGTAAAATGATTTCGTATTTCTAAATTGATCAAATTTTACATGATATTAAAATTTTCAAAACTAAATACCTTAAATATCTTATCATTTAATTTTTTTAATATTTAATATATATTTTTTAATTACAAATTTATACAATTTACTGAAATTAATTGAACTTTATTAATAACCCTATTTAATCAACCTTCGAGTTAATCCATATAAAATGTTTATTCCCTTACAATAATTAAAGTCAAATAATGAACATTCAAATAAAATTGAATAACATGTCACTTAAACTCAATGTCATGTGGACTTGTATTTTAATAATAGTAATATACCTGTATTTGAAGCAAACCTAAATTAACCAAATTCCTCCAAGGAAATTACTATAATATAATTACAGAAAGTAATAGGCACATAAATTATAATAGAATATATATCTAAAGTGAACTCGGCAGGGTCTGTTGCAGGGGAAATAGATCCACATACAATTTACTGCAGCTAATATGACATTTAGCTTACCTGCAATTACATCACATTTATATTAAGTGATATATATATAAAAAAAAAATTAAAGATTTAAGCATGATATTATTGTATGAAAGAGAGTATTTTTTTATAAGAAGGAAAATTATATATTTGATAATTGAGTTTTTTATACTTACTATAATGAAATTAAATATTTGAGCTGTTATTGAAGTGGTGTTTAATATCATAATTGTGAATACTTTCTTCCTTTCAAATCAGCAGCAGCTGCTTTTGGTTTGGTGCTATAAATAAGCTTTGCTACATTTGTAGCAATTTCTTCCAACAGCTCTCCTTGATCTCTGTAATATATACAGTAAATCCTCTCTTAAAAATATTTATAATATTTAATTTTATGTAAAAGTAAATATTTATAAACCATTAATACTACAAAATAAAGTAAAATTATTTTTCTTTATAATTTATTTTCTATTTATTATTTATATATTTTTTAATTTATTTTCCTTTTCATTATATAATCTTTGTTATTATTAATATCACTAATTTATTTTAAAACAACTAAAAATTAAACATCTTAATTAATATTCTACTATTCTCATAAACAAAATATTAATTAAAAACTCAAATTTTAATCAAACAATTATTTGATAACAAAAAAAAATATTATATAAAATCACACGACTGAATAAAAAATTACTAAATTATTTTCTTCACATTTAAAAAACACACCTATTTAAAAAAAAAACTAAAAAAAAAAACTAAAATGATTTTACCCTGTAAAAATATAGCCCTTAATAAATGACACCTCATATAGGGCAATCTTCCATTCATCTAGTATTTGGGGCTCAAAATTTTCCGTATGCTTATGCCTTTGGAAGGCTTGACCATACATACTGTCTTCATCTCTCATTCGAAGCTCTGAAGGCTGAACCCCACTGAATACTGGTAGGATTGGAGCCCCTGTTTTGAGGATCAGCTTCAGCTCTTTCAAGCACCAGATGGACTGTGCATAATTAGGAGAAAATATAACAAGATGCGCAGATGCTGAATGAATAGCCTCCTCTATAGCTTGAGGTATGTTTTCTCCACCTTGAATTGAATTCTTGTCAAGAAAGACTTTGAATCCCTTGTTCTTAAGATTATGAAATATGAGACTGCCCACAGTTTCCTTCACATCTGCCCCACGATGGTTCACAAATACATCATATCTTGGACCCAATACAGAACGCACATAATCGTTATTTTCCCCCCTAGGACCACAGAGAGGGGGAAGCAGAAGACAGTTGTAAGCAGCAGGCGAGGCAGAGAGAGGCAGAGGGCATTGGAGAGAATAGATGGAGATGGAGCAGAGGGTAAGGCAGAGAGTGGGGCAATGCACATTTGAGATGAGGGTAGCAATGCACAGAGGATTGATTATTACTTCCATTGCAGCAAAGCGAGAAAGAGGCAGAGCACATTTGGGGAAGTAAGTGTGGAAATGTATTCTAATTATATAGAAAAACGTCTCTTTGAGAGCGACATTGGAAAAGGCCTAGATTTGGACAGCTATTAGATAAGTATGGATAGTGAAGGCCGGGCATTAGAAGCTGCTACTCTACTTCATAATTCGCGGGGATGAATGGAAAGAATCGGAAAATTTGTGAGAGATATGGAAATCTAGATACTAATCATCGAGAATCCTCTTTAATAACGACAGTGCGAAAAAACAAGTGTAGGGATGTTTTCATGCTTTAGATGTATGCAAATGTCAAGGAAACCGACACATGAATAGGGTAGGGTTAAATGTATGGGGGTGTGTAAATAGATGAAAATGACGTGGAAACGAATTCAATTTTGCATAAATTGATGTCCTTTGTCATATTATTTCAATTATAGATAAAACAATAACAAATTTTATCATGATAATAATATTATTTTAGCCGCCACTTGTAGTAGAGTTGGTTGGGACTTGGGGTTTGCATTCCTCGAGGTTATAGGTTCGACTCCACTTCGTAGTGGGCAAAGGTAAGGGTTAGTTATATTGTGTGTCAGTTCCTGCTTTGCTGACCAGGGTATAGGAATGGACTTTGCCCCTAACCTCCTTGAGATTAGATAAATTTTAAGGATCATGGGGACACCCCTCTAGTATAAAAAAAAAAAAATTATTTGTAAAACTTTCATTTATTATATATATATTTTCAATACTTCCTTTGTATCTTTCCAATATTTATTATAATACTTCTTTAATCTTCCTTATTCTATATCCTCCTCGTATTATTTATAATGCTTCCTATGTCTTCTTACACTATAATCTTTGTTTTTTTTAATATTTATCTTTTAATATTAATTTTAATACTTTTCTTTTGTGTTCTTTGCATTATTTTTTCAATCACATCAACTAATTTTGTTGTGCAATGAATCTTAGTATATACATTCATTTTATATTATATATTTTACTATTAAAAAATATTGTTAATTTAGGAGATTTCAATTAAAAAATTAAAATAAAACATTATATGAATTGAAATAGATCAAGCGACTATTTATACATAAATAACATTAAGATGAAAGATTATTCCTAGGGGATTTACTTAATAAACTAATGTTATGTTTTCATAAGGTACTAATAAACACCCTTAATTTCATTTCCACCTTTCAAATTTATGTTTCTAATAACCCTCTCTACATGCACTAGTAACCTCTCTTCTTGAGCTCTACATTTCTTGATGATGGATCACAGAGTGTGAACTAAAACATACACTAGCTTATCTAGATACCTTTCTATTGAAAAATTCTATGGAATATAAAAATTTAATGGTTCTTCTACACTATTATACTTAAAATGCCTCTCTATTTTCACCAAGTATCCTATGTACCTATTTTTAGGTTAATTTTTGATATGACCTTATTATTATACTCTATCAACCAAGGGAGCTATCCACACCTACATTTGATTCAAAATAGTATTGATTTCCATCCCATACATTAACACTTAGATGTAAAAACCTAGATGATCCATGATGAATATGTCATATTGTAAAAAACTTTGATTTAAAAGAACTTATACATCTACACCCCAAAATCCTTGCCACATTAAATCAAACAAAAAATTTCCCTAACAAAATATATCTCAATTATAGTATATATATATATATATATATATATATATTACAATGGAAGGGTTTTAAAGATATTAAGTGATTCTTCTAGGTAGGGCCACCATATTACCAAAAAGTGTTCAATAACTAGTTTTAGGAAACTTGGGTAATGTTATACTAAACTTTCACAACCTTTGCATGACCATTGTTCATTTCCTAACTATATTAGAGTTGAGATGAGGAAAGAACCCATGGGATTATGAGACTTTGACATAATACAAGACTATGTGGTTGTAGTGTCAAAAATTGTACTCCCTTCTAGGTGAAAGCACAATTTCCCGTTGTATTTGGAATCAGCTTTAGTGACAGGTCTACCATATTAATGCAATTAGACATTCCCTTGCACTAAATTTTCCTATCAACCCAAGAGAATGTATCAATATTACCTTAGTAAATGTATTATCAATTAAACGTCATCAAATCAACTCTGACAAATGCCCTCACCATGGATAAGTCCTTATTTTAGTAGACCCTAGACACCCAATGTAAATATTGTTGAGTGTGAGAAAGCTAGTCTAAGGCACACTGCTCCCTAGACTAGCTATTTTTCCTAAGAGATTTTGTTTCCTAGTTTTATCGAGACTCCAATTTCAAAGATGTAATTTCAAATTTGGTCCTTGATAGTAATTTAATCTTTGAGATTCAAATTTATGTGAGTCGGCCTAAACTTTAACTTATCCTAAGTTCCACTATATAAACATGAATTATTATTTCAAAATTAAGGAGCTAAATTATACTTGACAATTATATTCTACCAAAATACATTTGAATTTATAGGATTTCAAGTTAAATTTCAGATTTAATCAAAATTGCTACAATGATAGAAGTTTGATGCCAATGGAAGAACACAATGGAATCTAGGTTTTGGAGATTACTTTTAGCCCTCTTCAACCACCTAATGAAGTATGTTTTAAGAGTGTTCTCGTCTTCAAGCTTCAGTCTACTTGCTGCCTTAACCAATGTATTATTGCATTTTAGATTTTCCCAAGGGTATTTGACTTTCTCTTGGGTTGATCTCATTGTTATCATTTAGGAATCCTTCTCTAACACATTTGAGTAGGGTTTTTAGTATTTTAGCTCATCAAATCCTTAGACACACTTAAGGTTAAGAGCACACACATTTTATCATTCAATTCCTTGGCTATTTGTGGAGGTAGAAATACCAAAATGGGGGTTTGACTTAGGTAAACTCCTATATAGCCACCTCTTTCCCCTCTTTGTTATGATTTTTTGTAGGTTTAGATATGAAGATGAAGATTCTAGAATGTGTTTGGAGAAGTAGATAAGGGATTACATACCTATGAATTTAGATCCAAGAAAAGAGGAGGATAATATAGGACATCCTTGCACCTTAGACTAGCAAGATTAGACTCAAATTTTAATGTCAATAACACAAGACTCTTCCCCTCCCATATCTACTTTTAAATTTTGGTATTTTAGTTTTGTCAGTACAAAAAAATTGCATTTTTAGATTTTTTCTTGTAGTCAAGTCAACTCAATATATTCACATTAATTTTAATAAATTTTTAAGACACAAAAAGATTTCAGATCCAAGATATATTGACTCACTTATTAGGTTGCACTTCAATCTTATACCCTTGTCGATTTGGAATCCAATGTTCATTGGAAAAGGATTTATTTTAGTGATCTAGACATTAGACCTAGAATCCCTTTTCCAACAAAACATTTTGGTGATCTTGACCTTTGAAACATTAATTAAACTTTTTTATTTGCATTAAAATTTGCTAGACCTGAAACATTAAGGAAATATTTTAGAAATTTTCATTATTTAGTTTGCAAAAACGTGTGTTTGAATTTGAAAGGAAAAGTGTCATCTTTTTTATATTGTGCAATTATTGGGAAAATTATTCATTTACATTTCTAAAATGCATTAGATCTATAGGAAAATTCCATAATTTTTTTATAAAATTGCATTATTGGGTTAAAAATATTATTATTGTAAATTTTTAAAACCCTAGTTTGTTACATGTGTAAGGTTACATGTCATAAAATTAGGGAAAATAGTAACAATCCTAATTTTATACCTAAACCAACATTGTCTCGAACATCTAAAACTTGTCACTAGTGTCTCAAAATCTAAAATTTTAGATAAAAATTAAGCCAATCTAGGGCATACTACACCCTAGACTAGCCTATTTATGCTCAAATTTCAGTTACAGATTGATATTTGTATCTTGTCTATAAATTTGGACTCTAATTTTTAGTTCTATTACTGTAATAGATTTATGCATGACTACATTTGACCATAGATAACATTGACAGATACACACACAAGTTGACATACATAAGTAATGTTATAATTAACATCTTGGAGAAAGTTCAACAATCTAATCATATTAGATCTCTTTCTACAAGTCTCTTATGCATGCAAGTCTTTTAAGTGTGATGATTTTAATATGTTAGATGAAACCCTTGAGGATTTTATCTCTCCTATATTGTCCATTAAGGCTTGTAAGGTTTCAACATGTCAAAGAACAATAAATGCAATTACACCTCAATTAGTGATTTACCCACCTTCAAATCCATCTCAACCACAAAAAAAACTAGTGTTGCAACATGTTTATCATTGCACCAAAAGATTGACCTATTAATTCCTGATACAAATAGATCTACAAGAGGCAATTAGTACATGTCTTTCAAATCTAAAGGGAGACGTTGGTGATTAGTCCAACAATCCCCCCTCAATGTCACCTGAGGGGATTTGAACCCACAACCATAGATTTTCTACCATTTCTTGGAACATGTTTTCCATTGTGCAAAAAGATCAACCTATTAACTCCTGATACAAACAACAAAGATAAAAGAATCCATGGGAGGTGGTTAGTCCATGTTCTGAATCTGAAGGGAGATAGTAGCGATTAGTCTAGCAACCAACGATCATTATGGGACCACCATCAAAAAAACCAACACCTGGTCATATCTTAAACTTTGCATGATAATTGTCCCAACACAACCATAGATAGCAAGATGTATTGCAGTCATAACAATACAATGTTTTTACTCATACATATAACACATGAAACAAGTAAACAAAACAAGTGAAAACCATTCTTATATCAATCCCTTTCCCACAACCTATCCTCCCTACTACACTCTATTTGACTCAACATAATGGTAAGGAGTTTGATCTTGTGGAGCAGCTTCATGCTACTCGTACTAAGATTTCCTTGTGGGATTTCATTCAAAAATCACCATTTTACTTTAACATGCTTCAAGAGGCTTTACAAAATGTTTTTTGTGTCTTCTAGTGCTAAACCAAATGATGTAGAAAAATTGCTTAAGGATATGAACTCTACAAGTATGGATATTATCTTTCATCAAAATCAATTACCCCCTCTTGAGATACAAAATAAAAATGATGACTTAATGATAATGGTTGCTATTAATACTTGACTAGCATTAGAAATACCCTCATCGATACTGGGTCGAATCTTAATGTATGTAGTGTGGATCTTGTAAACAAGCTAGGAGTGGATAAGTCCCTTATTCAACCCGATGCTCTAACTATTCATGATTTTTATAATTTGGGTATATAACCATTAAGAATAACCACATTACCTATTAGAGTAGGTCTTGTCCCCTTCAACTCTTCACCACCTCATGAAATACACATACAACAACAAAGTATACATGGTGACAATTGATCCTAAATCTGAAAATTGTTTACAAACCAAAATAGGAAAAATAAGACCCTTTAACATTTTGATTCTCACCTCAAATGTGAAACCTGTACATGTTGAGCATAAGGAGGAATGTGTCTCACCCATGAAATTGAAACTATTAGATGATGAATGGGGGATATTTGATCTTACACCTACTTTCATAGGGGAGTATAAAATCTCACCATCACAATATGGAGAATTAAAAGAAGTTGTTGTGGAATCAACACAATTTTCTATAGATCTTCCTCAAACATCCGATTTTGCAACCACCTATAATGAAGAAAATACTAGTTACATATCAACCTATGACGAGAAAAACTATGAAAACCATATTCTTCTAAAGAATTGGAAGGTATTTATGGAAGAGGCTATAAAATTATTTCCCCATTTGGATATACTAGTAAAGGATGTGGTGTAAAGGAGCAAGGAATCAAAGTACCTATATAGATTTAAACATCCAAGGAACAACAAATGGTCTTATTCATTGCCCTTCAAAAAATACTAAGGCTTCACAAAGACCTTCACTTAATGTTAACACAATAACACAAGACACTCCTAAATTATCTCTCAATATAGTTAATCCTCCTCATGATCCTTTGGATTTTGTGGCCATGGCCCAGGATTGCTAGTATAATGGTCAATGGGAAATATAGAATTTGGACATGTGGTCTCCCACCATCTACAATATGAAATAGTAAATCCTAAATCATATGCATTAGATATAGGGAATCTATCCTAATCCCCATCATCTAAATCACTCAAAGGGATTTCTATGTGATGAGGGCCACACTGCCCATAACCCACACAAATCACAACAATAGATACCAACGCAGAAGATGCGAGACAAAAAAATAACTCACTTTCAATTGCTTTTAGAAAATGAAATTACAAATTCAAAAATTACATGCTACAACTTCATGGGCTTGATTCATTACAACAAAATCAACTCTAAAAACAATATATTATTCAGAGCCATAATTTGCACTAATGGAGCCACCTTCTACAACCCCCACCTAACCCTTTTTATTTTACCCAATAACCGCCCTAGAATGTTCTAAAAAGTTCAACTTTCCATTTTTTGTGGTGCCAAAAATCTCGCCATTTGATTTTTGGCCTAGGAAGAAATTTTAATGAAATTCACTTTTTAGAGGGGCAACTTTGTGGGCCCATAACTTTTGATCCAAGTGTTTGATTGGATATTATTGCATATCGTTGGAAACTCTCAAAGAGATCTACAACATGTGAACTACCATAGGTTGGTTTGTCAACTTTTCAAGCTATTTCAAGGCCTCTAAAGTCTTCATATCTGAATTTGAAGCTACATTGGAGAAATTTCCTGGGACAAAAACTTTAATATCTCCCAAATTGTGTTGGGTATTGAGAAGATTCTTTCATGAACATAAATGTTTTTTAGTTCTACTTGCTAGGGTAGATTTTTAGGTCCATACAAGCTTGTTTAGGATGACTTACTAAAAATGGTAAGTGATTGTTTTTCACTATTTTTCACTCCTGATTGTCTTACACACCTTAAGTGCCATCATGGAACTCAAAACAACTAAAGAAAATATAGAAAAAACAATGTTTCTTGAGTGATACAAGATTTACCTACATTGCTAGATGCTCCTACATCAGACACCTAGGGTAATATGAAAAGTGACCCATCACTTCTTAGTGTTGTGCCTATTGCACACACACCCTACTCTGATCGAGGACCCCCTCTTTTCATTTTTCCTTCACTGGGTCGACCTACCTTTGCCTCAATTTTTGTGCCCCTAATTTTGAGCTTAAGTTGGTCATGAGCCTTAAATTTTCAAAATCCATCTTGGCCAAAATCACTCACCCAAGTTTCATGAGGTTTTAAGCCTTTACGAAAATTTTCTTGTGGGTTTTTGTCCTCCAAAATTTGCCTCATCCTTTGCTGCTTGCAGGGCCCTCACTGTAGGTTTCCCTTCACGGGATTTTGTCTCCGCTCGGCTGCTTCCTGCATCATTCATCCCATGCCCACCCACAATGGAATTTTTGCATGCGGGTTCTACATTTGGCTTTGAAGCCCGGGTCCTCACCTAGCATCCTTTGTGGGTCACATTTTTGTGTCCTCACCAACCCACACCCATTCTATACCTACAATAAATATGGCCATTAATGTCAGGTCATGTATAAATACAACCCTCCCCAACTGTCATTTTCATCCACAATTTTCAAATTTGAGAGAGCGAAGAGGAGAAACCCACACACAAAAGATTTACAAGCTATGGTTATGGCTACTTCCTTCATACATGCGAGCTAGAACTATGTATCCAAATTCCATCCTTTATCATTTTAGTGCTGTCAAATTTGCTATAGGGTTTCAGTTTAAAACCATAAGAAATTGATGAATCTGAACTTGATTAGTAGTGGCAAACCCTAGACCTTCAAATCCTCAAAATGCTTTCAAATATTTTCAACTAGTAAACCTACTCTGAAAATACCATTTAAGTCAGTAAAGGAAACAACTTTCATCACCCTCCCTCTCTCATGGAGGAGAGTGTTAAAATCAAAGGTAATAACCATAATGAATCATACTACATGTGGGAACTTGTTAGTAGGAATTTTCCCCACCAACACTGTGACCAACAACGAAGCCCTTAGGGCTACCTACCATGCAAACCCTTCATTCACCTTCAAACTTGAACAAAAAAATGAAATCCTTAAGCCAAGAAACCCTTGTTGGCTCGCTTCTATGTGGTGTCATCATCGAAAAGCCATCTTTCCATGGTTGTTGCCTAAAAACCATGCTCAGACGATTTCCCACTTCACGGAACCCAGCCTTGTTACCACTCACTTCCAAAATTAAACCCAAGTGTCAAAATTTCCAAGGAAACATGCCATTGTGGGTCTACTTTTACAAGCCATTGCTATCAGAAAGCTATCTCCCTAGGGCTGTTATTTAATGGAAAATCATGCAGGGCACCCCAACTTGTGGATGTTTTCCTTGTCATTGCCTTAAACCTAACTTGCCAACAAATTGACCAAGACTTGGGAGCTTTGGGAACCACCATTATGGGATTTTGACTGTGGATTGCATCCCCTTCTTCATTGTTTAAAAGGGGAAAAATCCTTTGTGAATTTCCACCTTATGCTCTACACACCAACCTTCCTAGCTAGCGTCAAATAACTTGAAATGATGAATATTGAAAATGGTTAAGTCATGGAAGATTTGCGGGTCCATTCATGTGAACCATCATCTGTGGGAGGTCATCATGCATTGACTGTAACTAGCAGCAAAAGCTTACTGCCTCCCTACCGTATGTACCCTGAGCCTATCAAAGCCACTGGTATAACCAATGCATAATCAGAAAAACCTCCAAGGTGAAATGACTTGGTGGGTCCACCCTTGTGAGTTTTCGCCTGTGAAACACTACACATTCAAAGCCGCTATTTAATGGCAGACACCTAGTGGTGCCCTGCCTCATAGCTTTCACTAGCCCAAATTCCACGATCCATAAAACAATGAGTTTTGAGTAGAATGGCTCCATGTAGTTTCTCGTGCATATCAAAATGATTTGAATCAAAATTAGCTGAGGAATTGTGAGTTCCGCCTTGCGGAACTCCACTTGTGAAATTCCACTCACACAAGGACACACTTTAATGACTAAACTAAAATGGCATCCTCGTTGATGGCTTTTGCATTTTCGATCCCTACATGAACCTAAAAGAATGATTTGACAAATGAAAATTATTCCAAGTACTTCCATCAAATATTTTTGCACGTGCCCAATGACTTCATGCAAAATTTATTCAACAATTAAACATTATAGAAATTCACAGTCAAGTGGAGGCTTGTGGAAGTCTGTCTTCCCTATGCTATCCCTTAAGGCTTTCACCTTGGCAGCTTCCGTAGGGAAAAAACCCACACCTGCAAACCCACAAATCTATAAAATTCCCAAACGAACTTAAAATGATAAAATTTGATGAATGTAATGATTTTTTAAGGGTATGTGGATGCTATTAATGATATGTTTGCATGGTATAACTAACATTTTCCCTCCTAATTTGTCAAAAAACTTACTAGACCTTTCATGTGTAGAATTTATGGAACCTGCTGAAGGACTAGTGGAGAAGCTCATAGAGAATGCTAACAAAGGAAAGAAACCAACAAAGACTCCAAGAGGGGAGGAAGAGAAAACATAGATGAAGTACGAGTTCCACGGGGTTGAGTTCACCTCGAAGATCTTGCCTAGTTGGGACAAAGTCATTGACATTGACCTAGGGCATGCTAGTATAGATGAGTTTAGATAGAGGGTCATGGGAGACCCTAAGATAGAGGAGGCCTTGAGAATCAAGAAAAGTGGACTTGCAAAGGTAGCAGGCTTTCCTCCTACCCTAGTTGCTCTAGAATTGGTGTTTTCTTTTCAAAAGTGCTATCACTCTTAGACAGAAAGATAATTGTCGAAGATGGAAGAGTATTGGAAGACCTATCTCCCTAGTCCATTGGGAAAAAAATTGGCATCCAACATTTTTAATAAAATAGAGGTAGTTGAAAAAAGAGTTTTCCTTGAAAGTATGGCAAGAAGACCCCACCGGTTGCAAAAGAACAATCAACTAGACATGGCTATGAGAAAAGAGGGGCAATGCTAACAAGGTGCCCCAAAAATTGTACCAGAGCAACTTTGTGGAGGAAAAAAATGACTTGGTCACACTTTTGAGCAGGGTGATGGGCCTCCCCACTTCCTCACTCTTTGAGGAATGGATGTTTCATTTTGTAGAAGAGATCCTCCAGGGAAAGGCCAAGTTCCATTGGGCTAAAATGATAAGTGAAAACCTTCACAATCAACTCGTGGCAGTGAAGAAAACCTCAAAATTCTACATGACCTCCTATTTGGTCTACCTTCTAGCTGTAAAATTATTGTACAAAGGATTAGACTGTGTTGGGACATTAGGAACAAAGAAGGGGCAACTTAAGGTGTACAATTGTTACGTGTAGCTCCAATATAGAAACTTCAAGAAGGATTATAGAAGAGTTAATGATTCCTTCATTTGATAGATCATTAGGACCTTGGGAGGAGATTATCATAGAAGGATGTCCCATAGTGCCAAGACAGTGGTGAAAGGTTTCGGGTATTGGTTTATCCAATTCCCTAAGTTCACATACATTAGAGCCAAAGGATTCTTGGGAAGACCCTACCAACTACCCCAATACCCCAACGACATAATTATATTGTTGGAGCTTACTCAACAGTTGCAGACTTCCCACACTTTGTTACACAATAAACATCATTTTGGGGTTCCATATCCCCTCACTTTTGGACAAGGAATGTACTCCTACCTTACTACCCACTGTGCGAAATACTATGAAAAAGAACTGGTAGAGTACAATTTTTAGTTGCATATAGAGAGAGGAGGCTTGGACCCTCTTGAGAAATTGAAGAAGCAAGTCAGAAAGTAGTATGACCACCAATCCCATATTGAGGACTTTTGGTTGAATTGTGATGATGACCAAGAGGTCAAGAGGTGGCACTATATGAGAATGACTTTTGGCTTTGTGAAATCCAACAATTTATACCTAGTTCTAGATCAAATTATTGAAGATGATAATGTCCTTGATGAAAAGTATAATTCTATAATCAATGTCCCATTTCTAGTGATTGACCTGAATGAACTAGTGGTCACAGACCTAGACATTGTTGCCCATCCTGTAGAAGAAAGAACCAAGAAATGGATAGATGACCAAATTTCCCTATTGCATGAACATGGTGCAAAAATGACTTATGGGGAACTTGAAGATGATATAGGAAGTGAAACAGATAGTGGCACTACTACAGACTCATTGGGTGAGGTACCTAAGTCTCCACCCATTACAAGATAAAGAAAGTGAAAAGATACATCTAAGCAGCAACCAAAACAAAAGGTGTATACTCAGAAGTCAATAGAGGGACCGAGGCAAACAAAGAAGCTAAAGAGAATGGGAACCTTTGTTCTCGAAATTCCTACCATCCAAGAGGAAGGATCCCCACACAAAGAAGACGAAACTAAGTGACTGTGATCACCACCAACCACCACCACTACACTCCCATCAGTCGCTGCCATTGAACCATCTCCTACCACTCCTCAATCATTGCTCATCTCTTCTCTGCCCACCATGGACATCTCTTTCCACCTCACCTCTACCTCCTTGACTACTCCTATGGTGGTGCTTGATTCTTCCTCTTCCAAAAATTCCACACTCTCATCTTCCTCGCTCTTGCCTTCGCTACCAACTCTTTCTTTTCTACCACCTTCTCTACCAACAACCTCTATGGCACCCCTCTCCTTGCCAAATGCCTTCGCTACATATTTGTAGAATGTTCCATCCAAGCTCTATGAGGTAATCCTCAATCTTCAAGTCAAAACTTCTAATGGACCAGCTTGTTGCTGCCCTACCTCTTCCTCCACCTCCTACTAAGCCACCTAAGATGGAGGCTACTATGAAAATTTGTAAAGAAATAGAGAGGTTGAGTGCAGAGTAGCCTAAGGAAGTAATAGAGAATATTGCTAAAGAACCAGAGGACTCTAACCAAGATGACTACTTCGAGCATCCTAAGGGAGGGATAAGGATTGATCTAGATAGGGTAGCCTCTGATGAAGAAGGGAAAAAAATGCCTAAGAATGGGGATGCTACCAAATTTGATGCCTATTACAATGTGGAGACCTTAGACCAAGAGCTTGAAGAAGATCAACCCAAAGAACACAAAGATAAAGAAGAAAACCCAAAGGAGAATTTCTCTAAGGAAGGGAAAGTTGATATAGATATTGGTGGAGAAAATATTGATGAGCATCAAGAAACTGTCCAAGATGAGGGCTTGTTACATGAAGAAATTCCCTGAGAAGAAGAAAGGGATAAAGAAGAAGAAGAGAATGTAGAAGGAAAGAGTGTTGAGCATGAGAAGGAAGTTGAAGTTGAACACAAAGAGAACAAGGGGACAACACTAGAAGAAGAAAATATTGTTGAAGATAATGTGGAATCTACTGAGCCTGACAAGGGAAAGGTCGTACTGCAGGAAGAGGAGAAAGATGAGGAAGAGGTAAATGATGGAGATGCTCCCAGGCATGAAGAGAATGAGCCTTTGAGGGAAAAGGAGGAAGGGGAAAGAAATGAATTCATCACTACATTCCCAAGCCAAAAAATGGAGTGTCCCTCATGGTTGGGAGGAAGGGGAAAGAAATGAATTCATCACTACATTCCCAAGCCAAAAAATGGAGTGTCCCTCATGGTTGGAATAGTAGTTGGAAAGAAAAGCTCTAGTACTTGTGGATCCAAAAGCCCATTTGGAGGTAATATTGGCTAGAGCACAAGTGAAGAACAGGAAAGAAAAGAAACCCAAGGTCAGATCGCACATCACAATTGATGCCTCAGGGTACAAGATATTACAGGTGGCCACTCCCACTGTTGACAAGGATGCAAGCACAATCTAGGGAAAGGATTATCAAGTAACAACCATCAAGTTGGGCCCAACATCTTGCGCTCAAAAGATTGATGAGTTTCAAGGTTTCATGTCCACCATCCTTCAACAAATGAACAAATATTAGTCGAAAAAGGAAGAACTAAAATCAAAAGTGGTAGAATTGACTACCTTCATACAACAATGGACAACATCAGGAGAAGAGGCTCTAATGGAATTGCCTATACCCGCCTTACTCTCAAAAGAAGAAGTCAATAAGATGGAGAGAATGAAGAATTGGACCAAGCCCACGTTTGACTAGTTCAAAAGTGTAGTTAACATTGGTGACAAAGGCATTTATTGTGCAACCAAGATGCATAATGAATATTGGGTCTTGAAGAAGGAGGTTGAGGCTATGATCGACGTATGTAAAGAATTCCTAGAACTATACTGGATCACATACTTGAAGCTAGGGAGCAGTCTCAATCTCTCTTGGGAAACCTAGGAAAAAGAGTTAGCCCTACCTAAAGAAGACCACTAGCTGCTAGAGATATGGCTACTAAATTTTGAGTACAAAAAAGGCATCTTGGTAAAATCACTAGTCGAATTAGAGGCCAATCTTGATGCTAATGAAAGGATATGAGACACCAGTACTGGAGTTGGACCGAGAACTTATAAAGCATGAATTCCACAAGAGGATAGAAAAATGAGTTAGTGATACTTTAGCGGTAGATTTCATGGATTTCATTGCACAGGCCTTCTCTAAGTCAGAACAAATGTTCAAAGTAGGGCCAAAATGTGTAAAACATTGAGACCAAATGGTGGAGGGATTCAAGAGAGTCACCTTCCAAATCTCTAAATCTGACCTTTCTGAGCAAAAGAAGTTGTTGGCTACCATTGGAAACTTTGTTGAGTATGCAACAACACAAAAGGAAGCTAGAAATCCCATAATAGTTGGTGAGTATTTGTTAAAATAGCTAGAAAAGCCAAAATTGGCTAGAAGAAAAAATAGACTACAAAACAAAATAGGGAAAAGAAAAAATAGTCTATTTTTATATTGCAAATTTTGTACTCATATTGGGTGATGTGAAAACCCTAAACTAGAATGAATCTGAGCCACACATTGTAAAGCAATCTTGATCATTCATTCTACTTGTTGAAAAATATAAATAGGGGCATCCTCTTATTTTCAAAGAGAGATATGAGTTGTTGTATAAATACATTCTGCTACAATATATGACAAAAGCATTGAAGTTGATGGTTTCTTGTGTATTGCTTTGTATGTGTGCATGATTCTATCTCAAAAAATTTGTTTCAAGCATTGTTATTTTAAGTTTAAGTTCATTTTTTGTTATTAGTTCATGTTCAACTTTAATGGTGGATGTATGCCATAGTATTTGATGCACTTCCAACTCATACTTTTGGCCATTTTTTGATGAAAAATTGTTGTGTAAAGTTAGTTTGAGCTAATTCATTTTACAACACTTAACTTCAACTATGTATGTGCATGCTTTAAGTATTCATTTTTGTAGAGGCAAACTAATGTGTTATGGGCTTGGTAAATTCTACACAATTAAGGGGTGTTCCAATTTGAACAGTCCACTTGACATTGCAATTCTACATTAAATCATCAACCAAGGTGTGTAAAATTATGATGGTACTACACTATTTGTGCCATCGCAAAATCATGTTCACCTAAATTAACCTATGCAAACCTATTCAAACTATTCTATTTTACTGAAAACTTACAGAATTGTAAAAAAAATGAAAGTAGTTACAAAACCTAATGGCTATGGGTACCTGCAACATAAGCTGTAGGTGACTGCTAAAGATGTATGAGTGAAAAATTAATCTAAAACTATTCAAAACAATAAAATAATTAATCCTAAGCTCCATAGTACTATGATCTATCAATTACTCCTTTGTTCATGAAAAATAACTTCTTTAACTAACCATAACTATTCTACTTTGCAGTGCATGTGTAAAATAATGAAAGAAAAATTAATGGAAATACATAAATAAAAAATAAATAGATGAAGTGAAGAATAGTACCTGAGTGGCCAGCTTAGAGGACTGTCTCACTTAACTTAAATCCAAATCTAACTCAGATTCTTACACATCCATGCAACATACAACTTCATTCATTGCATAATACCATATACTTGGAAAAAATCCTTCTTGCATATTTTATTCCATAAAATCATTTTAACATGTTTTTGGATAACTGGAAAACTAGAAAAACTACTAACTGATAATAGCTTGTAACAATCAACTAACTGAACTATGAACTCATCCCCTGAATTTATACAAAATGGGGAGAGTCTTACTCAAACCACTAACTAACTAATTAATTTCAATCATAAATCTCACTCCTAGATATGAGGATGTGAATTTAAGATTGAATTATTCATCTAATTGAAAAGGAAAAAGAGATCTATTCAAATAAGAACAACTTGCATGTGGAAAACATAGTAAAAAGTCTAGAATTCTAGAACAAGTATCTTTCCAGCATTTATTCCTTCCATAATGAACACACTTAGCTCCACACCTTCCTGCACTTTAGGCAGCTTGAACTTCATTAATTCCCTGTTCTGCTACTTTGGTGCTTACTACAAATACTCCTTTCTTGCAACTAACCACCATAATTAAATCACAACATTCCATTCATATACATACATATTCATATTTAAACCATGCAATGCTATGAATATTTTCACCATATTTCATTTCCACAAACTAGGTTCAAGGTTGCAAAGTATGCATGAAAGGATAACATATTATGAAAGTTTTTCCAAAAGGTTACTTTAGAAACATATATAAAGTGTCTTAAAAGTATATGAAAATCAATAATAAGATACTAATAACCAGACCCATCAATTATGTAGTATGAAAATCATAGGTAAGCCTTAGAAGATTGCACTAGTATTGTGAGACTGTAGGCTACCCTTGGTTAAGAAAAACTCATTTTGGGAGTCTGTCTACTGTAGCATCAGCCATTGTTATTGTTCAAGATAGTTTCAGACTTAGGAAAACTTCTAAAACCTTTATCCTTTTGGTATTTCTTTTAAAATACGAGTTAAACATACTATTTCAACATTATAGTAAATTCAAATCTGATGAACGGTTAAAGTTTCAAACTATTTTTATAAAATTGTTGTAATTATTCACCCATTTCTAAAAATCTAAAACATAATCCCAGAACCAAGAAATCCATGATTTTTCAACCATAAATTCCCCTTGTGATTTCTAGTAAATCACAACAACAACTGAGTTGTTTTTGCAAAGTCATGACCTGACACCCAAGAGACCTTGGGGTGATTTTTTGACATTCAGTTCCATATTTTCACCTTTCAAGAGAGGCATCACACTTGTGTGTTTTCTATGTTGAGAAATGAAAAAACAACCATCAAAATAACTGGCACTAGAAGGAGGGCCATGTGATGAAGTTGGATCGAATTAGGTCCTTCTCCCCTCAAAGATTTTATAGAGTAACCAGGTCTACACTAGATAATGGAGAATTTCAAGAGATAAA
>VDFB02049217.1:63254873-63304489 GCA_007258455.2 Sequoia sempervirens
CGCCATTCCATATCATCATCATAATATAGATCTGTTAGTCTAAGCATATCATAAATCATCTGTTGCATAATCACAACATATCACATCATCAATCTCATCCGTCTCACATCATATCATCATTTAAGTTGTTTAGAATAATATAGATTTGTTATTCTAAGCATCTTAAAATCATCTCATTTGCATCATCATCCATTACCATCCATTTTGAACCTCTTTATCGCGAGATCGACCCTCAAATCGAATCTTTTCGCTCGATCTCTCGAGGGGGCAATGTACCAGTGTACTTCTTTCCGCTGGGGCATCCGAAAAATCATGAAATTTTTAAATTTTGATTGCGGCAAGTTATTCTTTGAACCAACGCAACAAGTACATTGCTTCAAAGAGGGGCAAAATGTAGACATGTTAAAATTACATCATGCATAATCATATTCCATTCATCCAATAAATCAGGACTTCCTTTAAATTAAATCCTAAATCATATTTCATCCATTTTCTGATTTAAATAAATCAAGTATTTAAGTCCTAAAAGTCAAATCACCTAATCAACATTAAATCAACATGATCATCATCTAATCCTAATCTAATGTTAATCCCATCCCACTTGCATTATCTAGATCTAGCCACTTGCACAATAAATCAATTTTATTGATTTATTAAAACATCATTTTCCCTCAACATGATAAGTCAAACAGGGCATTTATTGCTCTTCTTTCTTGTCCCCCTCTCTAAATTTATGGCAAATTTGAATTCAAAATTTCCCCCTCTTGGGCACTCTTCCCAAATCTTGCACATACATTGACTAATCACATGATGACAAGTGTTCTCAACTCATTGGCTTGTTTTTGATCCCACATTGGTCCATCTTCAACACTTGGCATTTTGAAAATCTTTAAATAGGTGCATCATCCTCAAGCAAATCCTCCACAATCTCTTGCAAGGTCACTCTCTTCATTTGAGATTTGATCTTGTCTACTTAGCATCTCCATATCAATAACAATTTCATCATCTTAAGCTTATCAAAAAGGGGTTGGGAAAGGGCTACTTTCCACATCAAAGTAGCACCAATCCCCCTATGAGATAGTGTTTGAGTAGTTTAGGAATGGATGTCATGCTTATGTTGCTTATGATTTTATGTTAGTTTGATGTCGTTATTTCCTTTATGCTTGCTCAATAATTTCATAGGGAGAGGGATTATCTCATTTATTCAACGTTGACAAATTTATGCCATATTTGTCAATCATTTGATAAATGAAAGGTTTTACCTCTCCAAGATCAACATGACTTCTAAAGCTGCAGAGACACATAATTGCATCGGCAAGACACTTTCAATGTCTTGTCGAGATGCATTTTCGTTCAAAGGAACTTTTGACCAACTGCAGGGCTGCGTGGCTTTCACTTGGCCAATCAAAAGGATCTAAGGGTAAACTGTGACAATCCAAAGAGCATCGACAAGATGAAGGGTGGCATGTATCTGTTGCAGGCTTAGAGAATTCAAGGTGCAGATGAAGTAGCTCAACTGGAGATGATGGATCGAATAAATATAGTAGCTGAAGAATATCTGAAGGGGTGATTCTACGAGGGTAACTCTTCACCAACGCATGCACCAGGGACACAGAGGCTCCAACATTAACTTGGAAAAAGATCTAGGGGAAAATCCTATCCCAAATTAGGATATTTTTGTAAGCCCTTGGGGGCCGACATATAGTCTGTATATAAGGCATTTTTTGCCTTTTTGTAAATAGTTCTGATTACATACCCTAAGGAGTTAGTGATTTTCAATCAATCCTTTCTCAGTCAATGTATGCTTTCTATAACTCAAATGGAATCCTGAATACAACATAGAATTTACCTTGAAGGTTCATGTTCATATTGGTATTGATTCTCGTTTCTGTATCTTTCTTTTGCACATGCAAGTTTATAACTGTGTTTTTCACATTGCTGCATTTATATCTTAAGGTCGTGAAATTGATCTTTCCTTCCCAAGGTGTATGTGTGGGCCAAACCTATTAGGACTAAAGCATTGAATCAGAAAGAGGTTGTTCTAGGTATGCAAATCAATTGAATTCAAGCTTTCAAGTGTTTGTTTTGCTGTGTTCATTTCATGATTTCTCATTAATACGGTGTATCACCATAGGTTTAGTTTTTCCATTTTATGCATCTCTTCCCCTTTTCCTTTTCAAAAAATCAATATTTTAGGTGATACCCAAAGGAAGCTGGCCTTCTCCAGAGGTTCACTTCAACCATAGGTCACCCACAGCCTTGGAGTGATCCCATGTTGCTCTAGAATGCTTAGTTTCTTGTAAACTTTGCACAGGGTGCAATTCTAGGTGACAACAATACCATTCCCATTGAATTGTGACCTCCGAAAATATGAAAAATACAATGGAAAATATGACCCCATAGACCATGTGAGGGAATTTTGAACCATGAGTCTTGAGTTTTCTCACGAAGACACATACTTGATGAATTTTTTTCCTCGTAGCTTGGGAGGCCATTGTATAGAATGGTTTTTGAAACTACCACCAGGAATAAGATCCTTTGATGAACTTTTCAACAAATTTATCACTCAATATTCATATAACATTTCACATGAGATAACCATGAAGGATCTTTGCAATACCAAACAAAAACAAGGAGAATCCTTTCTCATATTCTTACAAAGATGGAGAAGGTTATTTGCTCGATATGTTCATCCTATACCCGAACAAGAAAAGATGGAATTTGTTATCGATAACCTCAACAACAAAATGAGCTATTGGTTGCAATTACAATGTCCCCCTAGCTTTGAGAAGATGATAAAAAATGGTGTCAAAATTGAAGAAGCTTTAGTCAAAAGAGGGGTATTGAAAATTCACAATGAAGGATCAAGCAATGCTAGCTCTTCCAATCATCATAACAACAATGAGAAATCAAAATTTTGGACATGAAACAAGAATGCCAATGATGGTGCTACTGAAACACATAATGCCAAACTAGTCTTTAATCTATCAGGAACCACCACCAAGACTGATCAAAACACCAATCAAGGCACTAATCAAAATGTTAACCAACACAACAATCAAAATAGCCACAATCAAAGTAATACCACATATAAACCTCCACCCTATCAAACACAATTAAATCATAGAAAATTCACACCCTTGAGTCAATCACACAAATCTGCATTGAGAGAACTTATTACAAATAACCTTATAACACTACCTGACACTCAAGGCTCCAAACCAAAAGTAAAATCGTCATGGTGGAATGATGCTTATTACTGTGAATTCCATCGGTGCAAAGGTCATAAAAAAAATAGCTACATGCAATTGAAACACAAGATACAAGACTTAATAGATGACAAAATCATATGAATAGAAGGACCCCAAATAAATGTTGATCATAGAGAATTCAAAAATCCCTTACCAAACTATGAAAAATGGGAGTCCTCTACAAAAAACAACAAAGGGAAGAATGTAGACTATGTTCATGATACAGTCATCCTTCATATCTCAACAATGGAAGGTCAAATGAATAACATTGAAAACAATGACAACCAAAACATTATTGCAGCCAACAATCAAATTAATGATATTCCAATTGAACATGAACAAGATATCATTATAGTTGAAAATCATATTAATGACATCAAACAAGACATGGTTGCAACTAATACTCAAATTAATGTCATTAAAATCAATGGGAAACAAGACAACTTGCCAGTAAATGTGACCACAAGAGCATAAGACAAATATGTACCAAAATGAAGTTCATCTAAAACACATGCTACCTCGTCCAATCAATATAACATAGTAGACCAATTAAAAAACATCCTCACGTAAATATCTATATTGGAACTGCTCAAGATTTCACCTGCTCACAAAGATATTTTGGAAAAATCCCTAGTGGACACAATAGTACCAACAAATTTGGAAGTTTGTAAATTCAAGGCCATGGTGGGACATTTGACTACACTTCATTGCTTACCTTTTTTAGAAAATGATGATGCATCTATTTCTCATCCCCACAATGCCCCTCTCCATATTGAATTCATAATTCATAAACATCGTGTCAAAACCATCCTAATAGATGGAGGATCTAGCCTGAATATATGTGCTTTAAAGCTTGTGTGTTCCCTAGGATTTTCTAAAAATGCAATAGATTCAAAGAAAAAGATTACAATAAAAGCATATGATGATGAGGAAATATCTTCATAGGGATTTATTGTCTTACCCATTGAAGTAGGACTGATTCAAAAAGATGTAATCTACCAAGTCTTGGACAAGGATTTGACCTACAACATACTATTGGGTCGCCCATGGATCCATGAAATGCAAGCAGTCCCGTCAACATACCACCAATGTTTGAAATTCCCTTGTGGTGGCCAAGAAATCACCATCTCGATTGATTCTAATAGTCCTCAGTATTGCAACACCCTTAGATCAGTCCAAGATATCTTTGTGCCCCATAATAGAGAAGCTTCCACTTCCATCTCTATCAATAATCAAACCCAATCGAATTCCTTGTCAAAACCGTTGGTCAGTTCCCCAAATCATGAAGGTCAATCTAGTTCCATGTTTAAATAGTCTGAGAAAAAGGAAGAAGTTACTCCTACATCCTCAAATCATGAAACCCAATTAAATGCCTTGTCCAAACAATTTGAGGAAAAAATTTAAGTTAAAGATAAAGGTGTGGGTGAATATTCATTGAATAATCTCTATGCCTTTCATAGCTGTCTTCCCCAAAGTCATATGGGAAACCCTCAACATCAACACAATAGTCATCACAACCAGTTACACTCTTTGATGGTTAATTTTTAAAAGCAGGCACCATAGTTGATGAAGCTAAAGACAAGGATGTTCTAAACTAGTTTTATAAGGACGAAGAAGAGTCCCAAGCAGCAATTACAAATGTACACACAACAAAATATGGAAAAGGCTTCACAATCTTAGAAAAGATGGGATATAAGGGAAAAGGACTTGTACGCAAAAGAAAAGAAGGAATTGTGGAACCAATTCAACCCCTCTTAATCAATCCAAAAAATAAGACTAGACTGGGTTATAAAGAGGAGACAAAAGAAGAGATAACTCATAGGGTTGTTGAAAGAATCTTGCAACTACAAGCTAGTTTTGATCATGAAACCTATTCAAATGAATATGAGTGGGATTCACTATCTAAAGTGTCTTGTCACGATAAGGACATTGATGTGGTACACAAGTATGCACCCCTACTCAAGGAGGGATAAGGTTCAAGTTCTAGAATGATTGAAATAAGATCACAACATATTGATGAATCCAACGAAGATGATCAGAATCAGAGTGTAATGGATAGTTTAGAGGAAAGTTACCTTATAGACCTCAAATTTTCTACTGGAAAAATCAAAGAAATTGCCATAAGGACTCTTCCTATTTTTGACCTTGACCATTATGATGATTCCTTACCCCTAGTGCATCTCAAACTCATAGACTGGGACCAAACTGAGTCATTTGATATCCCCACCTTTTCAAATGATCATGCTATCATTAACTTCCTCTATTATGAGAATCCAAAAGTAGATTCCACCATTGAACGTCATAACAAAGCTTCCAAAAAGGGGAGTGTTGAATCTATCAACTAAAAAATTAATAATGCAAGAAATAGATCTGATGGTGAAAACCATTCAATGGTAGTATCATATCTAGAAATAGTAAAAATAAAGAGTGCATGAAATGATGAAAACCTCTCAGAGGCGTCAAAAGATGGAAGATTTGACACTCTCCCAGAACACTTTTAGGAAAGATAAAAAAGTATTGATTGATCCCACATAGTTCATCAATATCGGTAATGTATAAACAATGAAGACTATCCGTCTAGCGGAATCCTTGAAAAACCAAGAAAAACCAAGCTTCCTTAAATTCTTCATAGAGAAACAAATCAACTTTTCTTGGTCATATGCTGACATGCCAGGGATTGATCTAGATCTTATCATGCACCACCTATCCTTACCACCAGGAGTAGAACCAGTCAAGTAGAAGCTAAGGAAAATGAATCCACATATTTCCCTATTGGTAAAAGCAGAGCTGAAGAAGTTATTAGATGTAAGATTCATCATACCCATTGACTATGCTAAGTGAATCTCCAACATTGTACCAATCTCAAATCCTGACAATAGAATTCACATTTGCACAAATTTCTGAGATCTTAATAAGGATTTTCCTAAAGATGATTTTCCTCTACCTAACATAGACATCATAGTGGACTTAATAGTAGGACATGGCATGTTGTCACTCATGGATGGATTTTTTGATTATAATCAGATCAAGAGGGCTTCAGAGGATCAAGACAAGATAGCCTCGACATGTTTGTGGTGAGCATTTTGTTGGAATGTCATGCCATTCTGATTGAAGAACATAGGAGCTACTTATTAGTGCACCATGGCATCAATTTTTCATGATATGATGCATAACTTCATGGAAGACTATGCAGATGATCTATTGGCTAAATCATACACCAGAGAAGGACACTTAGAGATCCTAGAAAAAATATTTACCAAACTAGATAAGTTCAATGTACGACTGAATCTAAAGAGATGTGTGTTTGGGGTGACTTTAGCCAAAGTCTTGGGATATATAGTTTAAAAAAAGGCATTGAGGTAGACCCAAAAAAAAAAAAAAGCTATCATGGAGATTTCGCCACCCAAAAACATCAGCCAACTATGATCTCTATAAGGGATATTCCAATCAATCTGAAGATTTATTTCACAACTGGCAGACAAGACCCATCCTTTCACTCACTTGTTACACAAAAATGTTTCTTTCTGATGGGATGAGAAATGTGAAGAGGTCTTCAACCAATTAAAACAATATCTAATGAGTCCACCTATCTTAATACCACCAACAGAAGGAAAGCCACTCTTATTATACATTGCAACAACTGAGATATCATTAGGATCCTTGTTAGCACAAGAAAATTCAATAGGAAAAGAAAGAGCAATTTATTACATCAGTAGGATGCTAAATGGCTATGAAATCAATTATACATACATTGAAAAGGCTTGTTTGGTAGTAGTGTTTGCCACCCAACAACTACAACACTACATGCTAACTCATACCATCAAGTTAATAGCCAAAATAGATCCACTAAAATACATCCTCAGTAAAGCTAATCTAATTGGAAGACTAGCCAAGTGGGTTATAATACTAAGTGAATTTAACATCCAATATGTGGATAGGAAAGCAATAAAAGTACAAGCAATTGCAGACTAGTTGGCTAAAGCACCCCTACCAGATGATCATCCTCTACACATTGAGTTTCTAGACACTGATGTCCTCACCTTGACTGCACAACAGTGGACATTATACTTTGATGGATCACACACACAACATGGATCAGGGGCCGGAATTCTATTTGTCACTCCACAAGGACATACAAAGATTGATGTTCCCTTGCACCAACAACATTGCAGAGTATGAAGCATTAATCATTAGCATTAAAACAACAGTAGAATGGAAAATCCCACAATTGCAAGTATTGAGATTCTCAATTGGTCATTAACCAGGTCAATGGTGATTATCAAACAAAGGATGAAAAATTGATGCCTTATAAAATAATGATTGATGATTTTAAGAAATATTTTGTGGATATCAAATTTGAGCAGATTTCAAGAGTGGATAATAAAGTTGTCGATGCCATGGCCACTATTGCTTCCTTATTATTAATTCTAGAGAAAATAAGTCATTATGAGTTCATGGTGGAACAATTGTTTACCCCTGCTTATGATGAAACCAAGTCCCAAGTTATATGTCACCTGGTTGATGTTGATACCTCAATCTATGGTGAAATTTATACCTATCTAAAATATAACACCCTTCTACCTAACCTATCCCAAAATGAAAAACAAAAATTCATTCACCAAGCCACTCAACATACTCTTATCGCATAGGTACTTTACCAATGAGTTCTTGATGAAACTCTCCTTCGATGTCTAGAACATGATGAGTCTCAAATGGCTTTACGAGAAGTTCATGAGGGTATTTGTGGAACTCATTTAAGCGGTTTAACTTTAGCCAAGAAACTCCTCTCTTTAGGGTATTAGTAGCCAAATATGGTGAAAGAGTCTTTTTAGTTCGTCAAGAAATGCCAAAAGTGTTAGATTCATGGCAACCTCATTCATGCACCAGCACAAAAGCTTCAACCATTCACATCAGCATGGCCCTTTTGTTAGTGGGGATTAGATCTTGTAGGTAAAATTCATCCACCTTCATCCAATGGAAACAAGTTTATCATCACAACCATAGAGTACTTTACAAAGTGGATTGAAGCTATTCCTCTAATCACCATCATAGGAAAGAAAATTTCATCCTTCATCCTCAATTACATCATCTTTTGTTATGACATACCTCAAACCATTTTCACCAACAATGGAAGACCATTCAAAAATCAAGACATGCAAGAATTGTATGAGAAGTTCAATATCCAAAATTTCTTCTCTACACCATATTATCCTCAAGGAAATGGTTAAGTAGAGGCCTCCAACAAAACTATTTTGAAAATCTTGAAGAAAACAGTCAATGATGTTGGACGTGATTGGAACATCCAATTAAACCCTACTTTGTGGGCGTATCAAACCAGTATCTGCACACCAATAGGATCCACACCATACACTGTTGTATATGGATCTCAGTCCATTGTACCTATTAAGGTTGAATTACCATCACTCTATGTGTCATTGAAGGGTATTATCTTTGATGAAGACCATCGAGTATCTAGATTGCAAGAGTTGGGGTTATTAGATGAACGACATCAACATGCAGTGAACCACCTGAAATCCTACCAAGAAAAAATGTCCAGAAGTTTATAACCATAAGGTCAAACTAAGAATATTTCAAGTAGGTGAGTTGGTATTGAAGGAGAATCCATGCAATTAGTAGGATAGAGAGAAGAAAGGAAAGTTTGAACCAAACTGGTTGGGTCCCTTTGTCATTCTATTAGTCTATGGATCAGGAGCATACTAGTTGTCCATGCCAGAAGGAGACCTATTTGAGAAGCCTATGAACAACCTCCATCTTAAGAAATTCTACACATGATTCATCTGATACATCATAAAAGTCCTGAAGAAATCAAAAAAAAAAAAAGAAAAATTCTTGAAGAAATCTAAAAAAAAATAGAAAAAGTTATGAAGAAATTTTAAAAATAAAAGAAAGTCTTAATAAATCTAATAAAATAAAAAAAATCTAAAGAAATCTAAAAATCAGAAAATTCCTAACAAAAGTCCAAAAAAAAAAAAAAAAAAAAATGATCGCCCTAATGAAAACCTAGCAAATAGGTGTCTTGGTGAAAACAAAAAAAAAATCAAAAAAAGAGAAATACAAAAAAAAGTGAAAATCATAAAATCTAAAAAAGTATAATAAAAGCAAGTAGTAAAAACCTGGCAACAAGCGCTATTTGTGATGGATCGACTTCTTCCTCTATTGGAACATGTGTTGACCATAGGCTCCATGTCTATCATTTGAGCCTCATGTACATATCCGGGCATCGTGGTTGTGCCTCACCTTGGCTTGGCGATCATTGTACATATCTATCTTTGAGCTTAAAATGACAGACAAACAACAATATGACAACATGATAAAAACACAAGGATAAAGTGAACCTCGACTTTGAACATCAATCACAATTACAAAGCTATCCATCTAAACCAACAACAACAAGAACAAACCAAAAAAAATTTCATTGGATGAGCATCTTCTGAATCAAGGTTTTATCACTTAAGCACATATGTTCAAATTATTTGCATCATGATTGTTGTTATCATTTATCTAGAGCAACTCAAGGATGTCAAGAATTAGAGAAGCTATAATCGAGAATGATATTTTTCTTTGTCTGTTTTTTGTGAGTTGATCTTTATTACTATGTGAATCATCATGGGATGTGCTCTACAAAGTATCACTGATGACATTCTGAACTTGCATAGGAAAATGATTAACTCTTGTCTGTTTATGCACGAAATGCTTAGGTCATCTAGGTCTAATTATACCTAGATGCTTGTGTTAACTAGCACTATCAAACATCATGAAAGAAGTACTTAGGTCATCATGGTCTAATTATACCATTGATGTTTGTACTTACTCTCAACATTTCAAAGCTCAATGGTGATACCAAGCACAATAAATTGACTTACTGGGATGACAACATTGCATTGTTAGGTTTGCATGTTTAGTGTGCCCTCATACTAGATTTGTATCTGTATTTATAGATTTTTCCATGGCAGGTACAATTTTACGAGTGATGTTATCTCTATCATTAATGGATTGAGTACATTTGACATAAAAAAAAAATCATTTGCATTTAGATGCATAAGCATTAGGATGTCATTCATGCATTATCATATCATTTCATAATCCATCTAGCCATTATGTCATATAATTACATCATAAAAGTCCAAAAAACAAAGCATTATCATATCATTTCCTATGCATTCATTTTCCATTAGGTCATATAATTGCATCATGAAAATAAGAAAGAAAAACAAAGCATTTACCATATCATTTCCATCCATCTGCACATTTAGTCATACATTTACATTACAAAAATCCAAAACCAAACATTTTCATAATCCATTTCATACACGTGTTCATACATTTGCATCAGAAAAATACAAAAATATAGAGTACAATGCATATCATACATCATACTAAAGTATCATCCATGGGAACACTTAGAATTATGCATCATCATTCAATCATTCCATCCATCCATTTCTGCATTAATATTATCATATATTGCATCATATATTTGCATCAAAAAAGTAAAAAAAACGTAGCATGCATAACACTTCATTCACATAATAAGATTCAACACATATGGCATATAGACAACATTCATAAAAGATTCATAGAATCATAGCACATGTTGTGCCTATAGAGCTGCAATCTATGCCTACTATTGTTGAGAAGGAAATCGTATCTATACATGTTGTGCCGTAGCTACTAAGGATCACCTCTTCCAAGGCACTCTGACATCTAGTCCTACATAGGAACCCCCTCCTCCATCTCCCCCGCCACCATCCCCATCTCCATCTCCATCGTCATCACTGCCACCTCCCCCATCTCCTCCATCCCCATCACCACCATCTCCCTCCTCCGTTTGGGTACTCTCTCCTTATCATCCTCCAGCAGCAACACTAGCTCATTAGGCCTTGAGATCCTGGGAAACGAATGTCCACAAAAGTAGTACGAGTACTCCTTTGTCATATATCCCTCCACAATCTCTAGATGATAGTCCCAAATCATTGGTTTTAATCTATGGTACTCATCACAAGCAACATCATGGGATAAGGTAGGTCCCCACTCTGTGGCATCCTACTGTCTCTTTGCATATGTAGCCAATCTTTGTGGAATCCCCTACACTGCCCTACTATCTAAGTACCATCATCAGTAAGAATCTATCAATAATGAAATGTGTCTGTCCAATGAGATATATGGTTTTGCAAACATAAGGCATCTCCAAGAGATCCTTGGCCCACTACTTGCAATCCACATACGACACCATGTCATAGAATCCAGGTCATCCAGTATGTGTCTCCAATACTCCATTTTTCCTAGCTTATGTTGGATAACTGGGCGGTATAACCAGACATAAGGTCTCCCAATCAACTGATACCTATTTGTCACTGGGCATGTCATTGTTGTATTCTACCAGGCCCATTTTTGTAATAAGGTCACCCCTGCAGATAGACGGGTGCCTCTAAGATACACTACCTGATGTAAATCACAATACAACTATGCAAGTATGCACAAACCCCAAGCATACCGAGTCCCATACAAAATCATCCACTCTAGTTTCTAACTCTAACTAACATATAATCCCTTTGACCTCTTGTCAGGACATAGAAAGCCACCAACAAAACCCACAAGCACATAAGGTAAAGGGGAATAACTCTCAAACATCTCCTACCAAGGAATATCATAATCATTGATCTAATGATTATGGAATATCCAGTGTAAAGCATGTGTACCACCCTACTCGACCTGATCATACACAACAATGTCACCTATCATGAGAATCTATAGGATCCTATAGACATCCTCTAGCATCACAGTCATCTCTCTAGTGGCCAGATGAAAATTGTTGTGGTCGCTATGAAACCTCTCTGCCAGTGCAGTCAGTAATCCCAAATTAATTATAACTTGGGGCATGTCAATCAATGAAGATAATCTACATCTCTTAATAATATATCTATCAGCCTGTGATAGACGTGGAATCAACTCCCAAGTCCATGCACCAGGAAGCACTCTCATGACTAAAGATTACTGAATCACTCTCCTATCATTATAACATATCACAATCAGCATATCAATTGATCAATCAATCAATCAAATCAATCAATAAAAATCAACAAAGAAATCAACATCAAACAATCAATTATCCTATCAGCTCAAGTGAGATTTTCATCAAATCTCGCAAACATCTACTTTTGATCGTCACCTATCATGAGGTCAATCAACATCATCATTATTGAATCTCACCTATCATGAGATCGATCAATCATCTAACATATCAACAACAATTAATCATTGGATGACACGATTGAACATCATCAAAATCATGGAGAAAAACAAACAAATCTTCAATTATGTCTTTGATGCACTAAAACAATGTTTCATTGTGCTAAAAAGACACATGCGCCACATAATTCTCTATGCACCAGTACAAACTCTCTATGTGCCATTCTAATCAATGCACTAGAGAATATCTCCAATGCACTAGAGAATCATTTCAATGTGCCAAAAAATGGATGCACCACTTCTTTTGGCGGATGCACTAAAACTATCATTCCATGCGCTATAATACAGATGTGCTATAACAGACCATCAAAGCACTACATCGGGCTTGGGATGTGCTAGAACCCTAATTTAATGTGCTAAAATTCATGAATCATAAAAATATAAAAACTAAAAATGCAGAAAAAATAATTCAAAATTCACAAAGAGGGTTTTGGAAATTCATACCGGAGGTCCGTACATCACTAGCCGATTATCTTTCTACACACGCTCGAATTGGTGAGTCTCATAGGGATCACCATCTTTGCTGAAATGCTCAAAGTTGCTCTCACTCCAAAATTTCAAAATTGCAAGTGCACAAATGAGTGCCTTTTTCACTTTTTTCCTATTAAAAGGGGTAATTAAAAGTGGGATTTATGATGGGATATTTTAAATTTTCAGAGATCAATTAATCAAATCGTAGGTTATTTCTTCTATATTAGGATATAAATTGTTGGAACATCATCAAATCAGAAAATTACCATCAACATCATCAAAAATTTCAAAAATTTCAAAAAAAATTTAAACATAAAAAATTCCCCGATTTATCTCCCAAGGGGGCATATATATGTTATCTCATGAAAATCACCATCTGGAGCATTATCAAAATTTTATCAGCACACGTAAATTTTTCTTTGAAGCAATGTGTAAACACATCACTTGAAAGAGGCACAAAATGTATACATCTAAAATTGGTCTAGAGAAAATTAATTAAATACTATTTATTTAATTAATAAAATCTTTATTTCCTCTACTTATAAATAAATTGCAAATTTCATTTATATAGTTTGTATTTATGAATTCTTCTTATCTAAACCACTTTCTTCATGATTTAATTAAATAAACAAATGTAACTAATTTGTTTTATTTGATTAATTCCCTCCAACCAAATTTGAATTTTAAAATTGGAATTTAGTCACATTTCTCCATATTTTCTAACCTCCTTCCACCTCATCTTCCACCTCACCATGTGCCACATGAAATTAATTATTTCTAATTTCTAAATGGGCATTTATTCTCGAAAAATTTAACAACCTCAGAGACACATGGCTTCTCCTTTTCACTTATTCCCTTCTACACTTGGCAAGCTTGTTCTATTAAAGGCAAAAACTTCCTTGATTCTCTCTAACCTCTTTGCTTCTCACTGTTGATCTCTCCAGACCGATTCTTGATGGTCCATTGCTGCCATATAGAGAGCATAGCATAAATTGACTCTATAGAAATACTTTTGAAGCATTAGTGAGCTTTGCATTTGCATTTTAGCTTAGAATTTAGCATTTTATTTCAAGTAGCATTATATTGGAAATTTCATTTCTAGGAACTTCATTTTTTGCATTATCAATACAGTATTTCCATAGCATTTCCATTAGCTTATCATTTTATCATTGCATCATTTCACATCATTTTGTATACAGCAGTACATCAATTATCATATCATTCATCAAAATCCACAATCATATAGATGTAGGCATAGTTTCCTGCATTTTATTTCAATGGATTCTCCTTTCTTAGGTTTTCATCCCAGTAGTCTAGTGCATACCTAAAATCTAAGAGCACTAATACAAGATTCTTAAGAATAGAGGACAATGGAATGGCTTTGAGGAATCACTTTATCAATTGTTTCGTTAAATTTTATTTCCTTAATATAACATGTTACATCGATTGTGTGACTTGAATTGATGATTTTGATTCCCATATTTTACTCACATAGTTTTTATTGCACTTTTTTAGATTTTATGATTTTTTTTATTCTTTTGATTTTTCACTTTTTTTTTGTATTTTTCATTTTTTGGTTTTTTTGTATTTTTTTCAATTTTTTGCTTTTTTTGTATTTTTTTAGGACTTTTTTTGATGCACTGGATGAATTAGGTATAGAACTTCTTGAGATGTAGGATTTTGAGGGGTTCGTCAAAGAAATATCCTTCAGGCATAGATAGCTGATATGCTCTTGATCTGAAGACTAATACAACGACAAAGGGAGCTAGCCAGTTTGGTTCAAATTTTCTTTTCTGTTCTCTATATCCTATTGATTACAAGGATTTTATTTCAAGACTAAGTCACCCACCTGAAATGTTCTTGGTTTTAATCTATGAATGTAACTTCTATAAATCCTCCGATGATAGAATTTCAGGTGATCAACTACATGCTGATGATGTTCATCCAACAATTCTAACTCTTGTAACCTAGACACCTGATAATCTTCATCTAAAATGATCCCCTTTAGTGACATACGGAGTGATGGTAGCTCAACCTCAATAGGTAGAATGTCCTTTGATCCATATACTGGAGAATAGGGTGTAGCTCATGTAAGCCCACAAAGTAGGTTTCAATTGAATGTGCCACTCATGTCCAACATTGTTGATGGTTTTTTTTAAGATCTTCAAGATAGTTTTGTTTGAGGCCTCGGCCTTGCCATTTCCTTGAGGATAGTACGGTGTAGAAAACTGATGCTAGATATGAAATCTCTCACAAAGTTCTTGGAAATCCTGATTCTTGAAAGGCCTGTCATTATCTGTCACAATGGATTGAGGAATGCCATACCGACAGATCATATAATTCAGGATGAAGGATGCAATTTATTTTCCTATGATGGTGGCTAAGGGAACAACTTCAATCCACTTCATAAAGTATTTTGTGGCTTTGATGATGAACTTGTGTCCATTTGACGAAGGTGGATGAATTTTACCTACAAGATCAAGTCCCCATTAACAAAAAGGCCATGTTGATGAAAAAGGTTGTAATTCTTGTGCTAGTGCATGTATCAGGTTCCCATGGATTTGACATTTTTGGCACTTCTTGAAAAACTAAAAAGACTCCTTTTTCCATATTCAGCCAGTAACACCCCAAGAGTAGGAATTTTTTAGCTAAATCTAGTCCACTTCAATGTGTGCCACAGATACCTACATGAACCTTGCATAAAGTAGTTTTAGCTTCATTACATTCAAGACACCAAAGGAGAGTACCATTAAAACCTCGTCAATAAAGTACATCGACTATGAGGGTATGTTGAGCTGCGTGTCGAATAAAGTTTGATTTCTGGTTTCGAGATAAATCTGGTGGTAGGGTATTGTCTTTTAGATAGGTGTAGATTTTTTCGTAGATAGAAGCATCAGCTTTGACTATATGGTATATGACTTGGGATTTAGGGTTATCATAGGCAGGGTTAAACTGTTGTTCCACCATGAACTCATAAAGGGATCATTTTTCAGCTATCTGTAGAAGAGAGGAAATGGTCACCATAACATCAATAGCTTTGTTGTCCCCTCTTGGAATATGCTCAAACTTGATCTCCACAAATTAATTTTTGAAATCATCCACCATTTTCTTATATGGCATCAATTTGTCATCTTTTGTCTGGTAATCATCATTCACGTGATTTATGACTAGTTGGGAATCACCATAGACTTTCAATTCTATGGTCTTCCATTCGACTGCTACTTCTATTCCAATGATCAATGCTTCATACTCAGCTGTGTTGTTAGTATAAGAAAACAATGACCTTTAGGACTTTGGAATGGTGTGTCCTTGAGGCGTGACAAATAAGATTCCTGCACCTAATCCATGTTGTGTGTAAGGGCCATAAAAATATAACATCCACTGTTGTGTTGACACTGTTAGGACATCGACATCCAAAAATTCAATGCTCATGGGATGATCATCTTGTAATGGTGCTTCAGCTAGCTTGACCTTTGATTGCTTTCCTATCCACATACTAGATATCAAACTCGCTCAATATCATTACCCACTTGGCTAGTCTTCCTGTCAGGGAAGCTTTGCTGAGTAGATACTTCAATGGATCAATTTTAGCTATGAGCATAGCACCTTCATGGGAAAACTTCAGACATTTGTGGATAACGAAGGAAATTCCATTCATAAAAGCTATCCAAGGTATGCCTAGCTTCATCCTGAACAAATCTAGCTCCAGGATGACATCAAAAACTATGTCAACAACCCTAGGTCCAACTAGGACAAACAAAGTTATTGATCCATAGGGCTTCAAGGAGAGACCATCGTGTGTACGGATGGTAGATTTTGTCTCTTCGTATTCATTTTTATGTAATGAGTTAAGCCACAACATCTCTTCTGTGATAACATTCACTCAACTTGTGGGGTCTACTATGACCCCTGTCACAATGTTGCCATTGAGGCGAGTAGGAATATAGAGAGGCGAGGGCTTGTTATTTAAGGGTAAGTCCTGCAATGTGAACGTTATATCCAGCAAACCAGTCACAGGTTGTGTGATAGAAGTAACCATGACCATGCTAACATAGGCCTTGGGCTGAGTGATAGAATTAATGGGGTCGACAATCATGTTAGCAGAATGTGACAAAAATGGGTTCGTGTATATCTATAGTTCACTATTTACTTTCTCCATTGATTTTTTTGCTACCATCAAGATGAATAGTACCATCCTTGATGTGGCCCTATATATCGTGACACAGGCACATATAGCATTCGATATCATGTATGTTAACTTGATGGTACTGACAGTAAGTACTTGCATCATACCGGTTAGGGTATGGTTCCTCAGGAGGTGTAGATTTTGGCAAGGTTACAATCTTATCCTTCAACAAATTTTGCAAGATGGAGGAATAAGATTCTAATAACTTTGTGATTTTTTGGTTGCATTTGAGGTTGTTTCCATTTGCAGTGGCTACTACATTTGCAACAACTTTTCCTTTTCCAGAGATTGACACAATGGATTTTTCTTTTGAACAGGAGCACAAGGAGGACCCCCCAAATAGAGCCACCATCTACTGATACTCTCATAGGGTTGCACACAAATGTGCAAAAGAAGGGTATTTCATAAGGGAAAACTTCTCTTTCCAAGGCCTTTGTAAGTTCCCTATGAATACCTTCTGCATGTCAAAATTGGGTAGGGGATATGAGATTTGTGAGAAGAGTGCAGGATATCGCACTATGAAATCAATAATATTTCCGTTGTTTCCTTGTTTGCATCAGATGGGATCTGAAAACGTCATCTTTGGCCTGATGTTAGCTTGAAATTATCGTAAAAATTGGTTTACATGCTAATCAAATGATAAAATAGAATTGTAGGGCAAGGAACAATACCATTCAAGTGTTGTATCCTTGAGAGATCAAGGAAATAGTTTTTCCATCAAGACATCATGATGGAAGAAGTCCATGCACAAGGCGTTAAAGGAAAACACACATGTCTATGGGTCCCCTTTTCCATCATATTTCTAAAATTTAGGAATACTTGAAAATATCAGCAATACTGAGTCCATTGAATTTAATTCCAGTCGGCAAGAAAAATAAAACTTTTCTTTTCCACTTTACTATGCAAGCAAATTTTCCAAATGCAATCCAAGAAGATACATTTGATCTAACTCGAACCCAATGGAAACATACTACCCCCACATTCTTATCAGCTACTTATTTAATTGAATAGTAAAAGTTAGCACTTTCAAAAGGTTAAAATAGTAGATCAATTCTTTTATAGATCATCTTTGATTATTTAAATTCAAGAAGATCTTTTATTTTCTAATAGTAGATTGGTTTTTTTTTTAATATTATCATTGATTATTTAAATTCAAGAAGATCTTTTGTTTTCTAATAGTAGATTATTTCTTTTATAGATTATTTTTTATTATTTAAATTCAAAGATGATCTTTCATTTTCTATGTTATTGACCTTTTTGGATTGAACAACTATTTTAGAATATATATTTTTTAATTTAGTTTTAATACAGCTACACATTAGGTGGGTGAGCACTTCTTTCCACTCTATGGAGGATTTTATAATAAAGTGAAAATTTTGAATAGTTCAAGAAAAGAGTTTAGCTTTTTTTTTCTCTTTTTTATATTAAAGTTGAAAAATATATACTTTTTATTCTATGTTTTATGTTTTGGATTTCTTTCTATTTGGATTATATGGATGTGATTTTATATCTATTCAAATGATAATCTCTATACTTATTCATACAAAAATGTTGAGGAATATCAATTTTAAATTATTATGTTTATTCAAGAGTTATTCATCTCACTTTAGAATTATTTACACAATAACATTATGAGACTTCTTGATGCTATTCTACAATGCTTACTTTATTTTAGAACTAATTTATTTCATTGTGTTGTTTGTTATATTTTTATTTGAAGAGTTATTTTACTTTTTTAAAAGCCATCATTTATTATGTCACTAATTATTTTATTTTATTTTTACTCTAAATAGTGTAGTAAGCATTATGTACATATATATTACTTTTTAAATGTTTCTTAAAATATATGTTGGTTATGTTTTGAATTTTATACAAATTTTAATGGCATCATTACTGCTTGCTTTCTTTTATTGTAATATATTTACAAGTTAATTTTCTTGAGTAAAGTATGGCTTATATTATACATATTAACAATTTTTCTCCATGAGGCAACCTCCTTTGATTAAATAAAATGCAAAAAAATATAGACATCAAAGCAAGATATAAATTTTTCATAACTATTCCTAATTAATTATTATTAAGTAGAATACATAGAAGCCTCTCTTACTATTGTGGAGAGAAGAGAGTTGTCTCCAAAAAAAAAAAAAAAAACCTTATACCCCTCCATATTGCACTTCAACTTGAATCCAAAGTGAACAACTTGTGGCATTCTCTTAACTCTACATTTTCCTCCAAAGATCCTTTATTAAACATGCTACAAATATTTCTTGTAGCCAACCTTTGATCATAGTTTTAAATGGTTAATAGGATTTCCTTCTACCTAAAAAAAGATTGAAGATTTCAAGAAAGGAGTTTAGATTAGATTAGTTTAGTTTATATATATATATATATATATATCGAAAACATCAACAAATATCAATCTTAAATTATTATTTTTATGGATGAATTATTTATTTCACTTTAGGCCTCCATCGATCTACAAAGGTCAATTTGTTTATTCATTCCCACGCCAAACCTAAGGAGATAAGCCACACCCAAATGCTGATTACGATATTGAATATGCCTTCTACCAACGAACTCACGGTGACTTCTTGTCTTAGGAGTAGAAAGGATCTCCACAGTAGGTTTTGACCAGAATGTTTAAAAAATCAGAATCAATATTTGTCATCATACATCAGGCAGCTATAACTCCAGCAGGTATCTTTTTGAGATGTATTTTTTTTTTTTACTATGCATTGAAGGGTGCGAGGAATCTCAACATGAGCAGCCATTTAACTCGAGTTTAACCTCACTTGTCGTGGCCAACATCATCAATAATTAGTTATAGAGTTGTAATTCAAATCTTACATGCTTTTCTACTTTGTTTACAGTAGATATTCCCTCCCATTATCAACACCATCTTCAGGCATTAATATAAGCATCTGTGGTTTATTGGTGTTTACAATCCCACGACTCCATTTGTTTTGTAAACAGCTTTTGGGCAACGTTTACTCACTCATCAGGGTTCACATTTGACTGTATTTATTAATTAATTGAAAATAAAAAACTCATTGTATTCTGATTTTCAATAAATTAATAAATACGGTCAAATGTGCAGTCTGATGGCCAACACGGTCAATAAGCCAACACCTCCTCACACATTGCTCACTACCATTTGACTCGGCTAGACTTTTTCAATTTGGAATTGCATAATCTTTATTGCTATAATAGTAACAAATATTGTTATTCATCGATATTTGTGGTAACAATTCATATTTAAACTTTTTGAGTGAGGAGATTTTTTTGTCATAGTTGACTAGTGTTGTACAGAGGGGAGATTTTTACATTTTGTTGTAATCTATAAAATCAGGGCTTCTTTTCGTTTTGCTACAATTTGCAAATGAGAGGGGGGAGTATTTTTTGAATAATGGGGGTTTTCATTTTCTGTTATTGTCATTTTCTTGAGGTTTGGAAGACATACTTAATCTCTGTCTTTATTAATTATCTCATGACATAAATGACATAAACTTGTAAGAACTTAACAATAAATAAGTTTATAAATGCACTCACATAAAGTACCACAAAAATTGAATGTCTGTTCCTTAGGGAAGGAATTTCGGAATTTTATACTTACGGGTGATCCCACAATAGTGGTTTACAATTTTTGGCCAAACTAGACACTTAAATTATTTTTTTAACTAAATATTCACATTTGGGCACCTATAGCGGCTAAACCGTGAGGAATTTGAAAATGATGCAAACTAGAGTCTCGTCACATTTTGTTTGAAGATTCTAAAAATATTTTTTCAATTTTTTTGGAATCAGATTGCACTCCTTTTTCCATCTCCCATGAAAACTGGTTTTTTTCATCAAACAACATTTTAAAAAAGTGACACACACTGTATCACGCATAACCTTTTTTTCCATGAAGGATAAAATTCTAATTCTTTCAAATTTAGATTTGTAACTCTGATATCTAGTGCTTCCACTTGGTTAGATAGTTTTTTATTGAATATTTTTTCTTTAATCAAGTTTTGAAGTCAAACCAATTACAATTAAGACATAGCGTGACCGTATAACATGTAAGTTTTTTTGTATATATCGAAATTCAACTTTTGTTTTTTTGTTGGATCAAGAACTTGAATGTCTGGTGCACTCATAGTTTTTAAATTTTTTTTGATAATATTCTATTTCTCCACATGTGCAGAACAAAGACCTTCATTTTCAGTGAAAAACCTATGTTTAATAAAACTAAAAAAATAAATACATAATAAAACCAAAACATATTAAAATTATATTCGTTGGATAGCTCATTCTGAGGACTACCTGGTTCTAGTTTGGTTTGTGAAGACTCCTCTATTTTCATCCTCAATTTGAGCTTCGAAAAGTAAAAATTTATATTTTTTTTTCTGTCTCAAGAGGGGGATGAGGGGTAAGCGGGGTTCGGTCAAACCAGGGTTCACTTGAATCCTGGTTCGAGCGAACCACCCTTCCATAAGGGGTTTTGTTTGGTTTTTTGGCAGGAAAGCATTAAAAGGGTTCGTTCGAACCCTGGTTCGAGCAAACCCCTGACGGGTTCGCTCGAACCAATAGGTTCGTACGAACCCCTAAAATCAATTTTTTTGCCATGGGGTCATTTTTTGTGAGTTTTCCTTCCTCACTTGAATTGTAAACCACTATTGTGGCTTCAACCTTACACTAGATTATAAAGTGTAATGGGGGGTTGTGTAGATCCTTGATTTAACAACACAGCTATGGATCCTCATGATTCTTACCACATGGTGCGTGTTGCCTTGATTTTCCATCACAACAATGGATCCTTGTGATTCTTAACTCATGCATGTGTGCCTTGATACACAACCTTTCTCAGCTTCTTGTATATCTTTTGGACCTAATTTGAGGTCTGAATTCCTTGTACACTCTTATGCCTGATTTCAGTTAGTTTGCTTATCTCTCTTAGCAATAAGGGGGGATTATGACAATGTCATGGAGAGGATATGCTACTCTTGAGTCTTCAAGATAGGGAAGAGTCTATAAGGATTGGATGGCCCTCTATTACCTCAATGTACAAAGCTCAAGTGCTAGAGGCACAAGATGAAAGAGATTGCAAAAATGTAATGAAAGGAAATACTAAGCGAACAAGATGAAAATTCCAATTAACAAAAACCGGTAGCAGATTATAGAATACTGATTATAAAAATAGAAAGAGGAGAACATACATAATTTACTCTAAGAAGGATAGAGTCACGGCTAATGGATGCTAGCTCATCACACAAAGATATGCACTATGCATTGTCAAATCAAGGGCTAAAAATGATAAACCAACAAACACCTAACTCTTTGAATTTGGAAACATGTACATAGCCTAGACGAGAAAAATTGTTGGGGTTGTTTCGGGGCTTGCCTCAATCAAACCCCCATTTTTTTGTTTCCACCTCCATAAAATAGGAAAATAGATAAAAAATAGATGAGATGTGTAGTAAAACAAATGAGATGTGCGATAAAGAAAAACCCTGCTATGGAGGAGAACTCGCATCACAAATAAATAGACAAGACAAGATAATGCAACAAAAGATAATTACCGACAGTAAGAGGCTCCTTCTTGGCTTGATAAATGAGATGTTGAAAGCTTGGAAGAGAGCCTTGGCTATTGATGAGACATGAATCCGACAGAGCTTTATTATAGAAAAGAGATGTAGAAGAGAAGAGAGTAAGCAAGAAAGAGAAAAAAATGGTAAGAATAAATGGGAATGAGAGTGAAAGAGAAATTTTTGTGAAGTTGTGTGGATGGGAAGATTCGTTATACCTATGATTATGCCATGACAATGTGTGTCATGGGTAAAGTTCACGAGATTCTCTCATTCAAACTTAGAAAGTTCATGGATGCTAGCGGGTTGCATGAATGTCCACATGTTGCATAGGTATCCAACTCACAAATTTACAAGAAATGAGGTGGTGAACTTGATGGAGCTTCCAAAGTCTTGTAATCTCTGGGATCCCATGGATATGGTCTACAAATTAAACCCTCATCTTCATGACTTAGATAAGGTTTTGTCTCTGAAAAAACCTCAGTCTTCTAATATCACATTAACTTGCCCAGCCAGTTGTTGGTTTTTTAAGTCATTAATTAATCTATTGTATCTATTTTTCCACCAGCCCCTTTGGTTAAGAACGCCAGTCACCCCAATCGGCCATCGATTTTCGCTATTTCCTAAAGTTGGGTTTTAATTTTCCCCATCACTTAGGCTTAAGTCACCTGCCCACAAGGCTTAAATCATCATCGACCTAACATTGGCCCCTTATTAAATACTAACCTTGTCGTTTATGCAGGTTTAGTGATTTTAGATTGTGGGAGGAGATCCTGACCGTACCCAGCCAGCTTGTAGATGAAAAATGTTGGCTAGTTATGTAGTGCGAGGACAACAAGATGAAGATGAGTGTCCTTATACAGATGTGGGTCCCACTCTCCACTATCTAGTTCATGGCATGTGGTTCTAAATCGATGGCTAAGATCAAATGTCGGGGATAATCTCCACCGTTCCCCGCTGGCTCGCTAGGAAAAGATGAAGGCTCGTTAAAAGCCACGAGATCAGCGAGATCCTGACACATGGATCAACCCACCAAACCCATGAGATAGAGGAAGTTTACCAACAAAGAAGTTGCCATCTGAAGTGGGTTAGTGCCATTGGCCGAAGACAGATCAATGAAGCACCGTTGGATTTCAAACTTGGTCAACTTAAACTGAGCCGTTCGATTTGTCATCTCATCATGAGATCAATGGTTGATATTCAAAGTTGATAAACTAGCACGTGATAGTTGTTTCCTTCTGCAACCAATGGGCATTAATGAATTGCTCTATGTAGGTGCGATCAAATTGATCCCCATGTGTGTGAAAACTTAATTTCCGGCACTCATGAAGTATGATCTGCATATTTCCATGCACTTGGGAATTAAACAGTGACAATACACAAGACAATGAATTTCCCAATTTGCGCATGTGTCTTTCATTGAGCATTAATGAGTGCTATCATCACTCTCTTCAATAAATAGAAGTGGCGAGTTGCTATTTTCACCATAGAAATTAGTTGTTAAGTTTGTGAGTTTATGTAGAGAGATGAGGTTTTGAATACATATTCTCTAGTGGTAAAATGAGCAATTCTGATGTTTCATCAGTTCATGTATGGAAGTCTTCTCAACCGAATTCACAGAAGTCCCGTGATGAAGATTTAGAGCAAAGGTATGGCACTTGTGAGAATACCAATGGTAAAGGATTTGTACCTATTGCTACTAGATGCAACTATCGTCTGAAAGGCCAGATCGAGAGCTTGATGGCAGAAGCAAAAGGAAAAGAGACTTCTAAGCCTTCCAACAGAATTTAGCACAAGCTCCGGTATGGTCGTGGCTCCTTTGGACGAAAATGTTTTCCCATTAACATTACAAAGAGCTCATAAAAAACCAAAATGGAGATGGACTCCAACTACCGTCAGTATCTCAAGATCTTGGGTCAAGCTCCATCTCTTGGAACTGAGGTGTTGTTCGTTCTGCCTCTGGCTATTAGGACTCCAAGCAGTTGTGATGCTACTGAGTTGAAACAAGAAAAGGATGAGGATAGAGTCAAAGTTTCATCTCCAACTATCACTACGACACAAAGTGGGCGTGTGTATCGTGGTGTGTGTGTTGTTGGTAAAGGGTCTTCTAGTTATTGAAAAGGTGGTGTGTGGGGTTAAATTTTTGTGCTGACTGGCAATTTCTGTGTTGGTCACTTTATTTCTGCGTGTGTGGTTGTTGCTTTTTGAGGTGTTGAATGCTGACTATGTGCCCTCATGGTGGTATTATCATCAGTCTTGCTACTTACATGGTGGTTGAGGGAAATTTTGGTGGCACTTTGTTTCTTCCTCATAGTGGATGTGGCAAATTTGGTTTTCCCTGTTTTAACAAAATCATATTGTGGGTAATTTTGAAATGTAGTTGAAATGTGATATGAAATGAAATTTTTGTAATGTAACTACATTTCAAGCTGGAATCTTGTTGGCTCCCTTGTTCTATAAAAGGGAATTCAGGGCTCGTTTGTAGGGGTTCTAATTTTTTGAGTCTTTGGGTATGATATGTAAAAGGGTAGAAAATAGAAAGATACCAGAGAATGGGATAGTAGAATTGTCTTGGGTTCTGAACTTTGCATACAAAAATCTTAAATGGTTATGTAGAAATTACTAATATCAAAAGTAAATTCCATACATAGTTCATATACTCTTCTTTGTAAACCATTCTGCATGTTTTGAATATAATATCAAGCATATTTGGTTCATCTTCAAATGTCTCATTTGAATGCATGCCTTCACTTTTTCTTTGATTCAATGAATCAAATAAATGTTTAAATGAGGTCATGAACTTGTGATGATTTACTAGGAATTTGGTAAGAAGTGATGAATTATGTGCAAAGAGTTTCCATAACACAAGTCCTTATGGAAATAGTCCATAACTATCAAATTTAAAAGAATTTATGCATGACACTTGGGTTGTAGTGTGTATGAGTCCATTGCCCAATTGATGAAGGAACTAGTCTATTTGTCTTGGCATTTGCATTTTGAGTGAAAATAACATATTGGACTATCGATTCAGGGTTAGAATACAAATCTTTTAAAATTTATCTACAATGAAGTATGTATGTGAGATATTTTTTGTGTTCTTGGTAAATTGATGGATATTTGCTTGAAGACTAGCCAACCTTTGAGTGAATATTTTTTTTACCCCCTATAGGAACCAATCTATGATTTTCTATGTCATTCATTGAGATAGTCAAGTAAAATGCTAAAAGGAATAACCTCCTTGGTCCCACAAAGCCTAAAGTGCAGAAGATTGCAGTCTTCGACTGAATCTTGTTAGTTGGCCATTCACTTTAAGGGTCTTGAAATAGGAACTAACTATTCTTTAGAGATTCCTTAGCTTTACTGGGAAAAAAACCAACAGAATGGTGACTCTGCTAGGGATATTCTCATTCTCCAAACATAGATACAAAGTGCATAGTCAAAGGGTAAAGTGAACCTAAACATCTTGATTGCATAACAACAAATTCTAGAACCTGGCTAATATTTTGAGTGTATCAAAGATTAAAGGATTTGAATGTGACTCTGCTGGGAAGATAGCCCAGAATGTGTACTACCTGTAGAGAAACTTCATCTCACTTGAAGTTCAATCCTCTCGAAAGAGGTGGTGACTCTGACTCAAAGGAAATGTTAAAGCATATATCAGTTGAGAAGATCTACAATTTAAAAGACAAAGGATAGTCACCTTCTGCAAATTACCAATACTGATAGGTACAAGGCTATTAGCTTTGACAATATTTCTGGTTACCTGAATATGGTACCAGCCAAGGTCAAGGAAAAACTACCTAGATTCAGTGGGGAAAAGTTAGAATTAGCAAGCAAGCATGTGCAAGAATTTTCTGATGTGATGGGTGATTATGAGATAGACCATGAAGATGTGGTTATGTAGCTATTTGTCCAATCTCTAAAAGGAGATGCAAGAGACTGGTTCTCTTTTCTACCTATTTCCTTTGTACATTGTTGGAATGAACTTAAGTAGCCTTCATGGACTAGTTTGGTGAAAGGATAAACCCAAGTGTTGCAAGAAATAATTTCATGGAGATTTCAAGGGGGGGAGGAATTGGTTTATGCTTTCAACCTTAGATTTGCTAAGATCATAAGGGAAATCCCTGAGCACATGAAACCAAATGATGCATAATGTTTTGTTGTGTATTTGGGGTCATTTGATAGTAAGATGAGCTTCTTGTTTAGGGATAAAGAGCTTGCCACCTTACAACAATCTTACCAAGAGGCTATGAACATCGAGGACAATTTGAAATACTCAATCATGAGAGGAACTAAAATTGCTAGTAGTAGTTCTAATAGCTTTCAAACTATTGAACCAAATAGATCAGGGAGTAGGAATGTTTGTCAAGAAAAGGAGCCTGTAAATGTTACATCTGCATTACTCCCAATAGATGCAATACATGAGCAAGCATCAACCTCACATCAACAAACGATGGGAAGGGCTGACTTGATTTTCTCTATTAGAAAGTTGTATGAAATGAAGAGACATGCAAATGAGTCACCATATGACTTGTTCTCAATATTTTTGGATGATATGATGGAGATACCCAAGAGTTTTAGGCCTAGTGATTTAATGTGCTCTAATTTTTTTTATGAATCCTACATATTAGGATCAAGCCAGTGGTCTAAGGATCAGAAGCCTCATAGCCTTGATCAAGTAGTGGATTGGATAAACACTGTGGAATAAATTGAGTAGGGTTATATGCCCCTTGTTTTTTCCCAGAATGTGGGCAATAATTTTCGTAAAGACAAGGATCACAGGCTAAGATTGACAGATCAAAGAGAAGCATTAGAATATGAGCAACTGACTATTGAATGTTGTTGTTTTACAAGCAACATAGAAGCAAGTGCATGTAGTAGTGATGAGGATGAAGAGACAGAGTGTGAAAATAAGGAGGTAGTACATAATTATCTCCCTTGGGATGTTATTTAAGCTGTGAAAAAATATAAGGGGTAAATGGTGGAACTTCCCAAGTTAATTCAGCCAACACTTATCATGCACCAGTCAGTGATGGGAATACACTTGGTTTCAATAATGTTGTACAAATGAGGAATCAAAGTGATGAGATCGAGTTTGGACAGTCTTCAATTGAATATGATTCTTCTCATGAAGTAGAGATGGAATCCCTTGCCTCTACTCGGTGATATGTTAATAGCCTTGAGGGTGTGTGTTTCCTAGGCATCAACCAGTACTCTTCATGTGAAGAATTCTCTGAATGTGGGTCAATTATTGTGAGTATAGATGATGAAGAAGATGTTGAGAATGTTTCTCTCTATTCTTCAAGTGATTACATTGAAGTTGAATGCATTGATGATCAACATTATTCGAATCCTGACACTGAAAAAGATGAGATACATCCAATTATTATAGAGGTATGGAAAAATCCCTTGCTTGATGAACCTGGAATGGACAGTGAGGTTATAAATGATAATTCCTATTGGTGTAGAAGCAATCCTCTTTTCAAAGATAAACCTGATGAATATTTAGCAAGTACTATTGGTGAATGTGCTATGGATGGCTCAAATAAGAATCAAGGTGATATTAAGGTTGGAAACTGCACCTTTGAAAATGTTACTCCTAATTTTGTACTTCCCAAACTAAATGGAGGAGGGGGCAACACAAACACTGGTGAATTGGTGTCCCAACATGTGATTGAGCAGATTGTACTTGATAAGCATCAAGAGAATGCCTCAGATTTGTTGACATCCAAATGTGACAATAGCTTACATGATAAAGAAGTCCAAGGCTATGATGGTAGTTTTGAATGTAGCATGGTTGTTGAAAGGGATGTAGATGATTATGCCAATTTTCCTATGGTAACTGGTTATGTACTTGAAAAGGTAGTTGAAATACCAACTATTCAAATTCCACATGATGACACTTACCTCGATATAGAAGGAGGTCCACTTTTAGGAAACCAAGAGGTGAATCAGGATAAAGGCATGGACGCTCAGGCAACATTATTTTATGTTGAGGAGAAGCAATTATTTGATGATTTTGTAGAATATGTCAGTATTGTGGGATTATTTCATCCATATGAAGGGAAATTCAAAGGAATGGATAATCAAGGGAATGATATACATGAGTATGAAGATGCAGTGGAATTCTTTGTAGATGCTCCCTACCTTATGGACCTTATCATGGAACTTCTTTCATCTCATTAAGACAACACTTGTGACAAATAGATTAAAGGTGTGCATGATCATGTTTTTCTTTTTCCTGGTCCTATAAAAGATTGGGCAAGTGTGAGACAAAGTGTTTATGATTTTTTCAAATTTGATGAGCAAGTGGAATGTGATTTCACAGTTCAAGACAGTGTGGAGTATGAGGGTTTTATCTTCCCAGTTCAGTTTGATGAACCTATTGTGGAGAGGGATAAGTGTGGTAATGTTACATCACATATCATAGTTAGTGTTGATTGTGATGGTTCTAGTAGCTTTGAATTGCATAATAATCATATGGACCCATTTCCAGCTGAGCAAGCCAAAGTGTTTAATAGAGGAAAGAATTGTCTGTGAACTTTAGAGGCCAGGGGCCTCCAATTTACGGATGTAAATTGCAATGTACATTTTGTAAATAGTGTATATAAGTTGGTATGGTGTGTTCACTTTCTGCTCTTTCTACTTTCCTTGTCCGAGCAAGCTCCTAGGTTTTGGTCTTCTACCCTAGTCTACTTCAACCTAAGATCTGGATTCTCGCTATACCCACTAGGGATATACAACCCTGAGCATGAGCCACTGATGGAGCTTCCAGAGTCTTCTAATCTCTGGGATCCCATGGATATGGTCTACAAATTAAAACCTCATCTTCATGACTTAGATAAGGTTTTGTCTCTAAAAAAAACTTGGTCTTCTAATATCACGTTGACTTGCCCAGCTAGTTGTCAGTTCTTTAAATCATTACTTAAGCCATTATTGCATTTGTCCACTGACCCCTTTGGTTAAGAACGCTAGTCACCCCAATCGGCCATCAATTTTAGTTGTTTCCTAAAGTTGGGTTTTAATTTTCCCCATAAATTAGGCTTAAGTCACTCGCCCCCACAAGGTTCAAATTATCATCAGCCTAACATTGGCCCCTTATTAAATACTAACCTTTTTGTGTACGTAGGTTTAGTGATTTGAGATCGTGGGAGGAGATCCTAACAGTACCCCGCTAGCTCGTGGATGAAAAATGTCAGCCGATTATGCAGTGCAAGGAAAGCGAGTTGAAGATGCATGTCCTCATATGAACGTGAGTCCCACTCTCCACTATCTATTTCATGGCATGTGGTTCTAAACCGATGGCCGAGATCAAATGTCAGGGATAAACGCCACCATTCCCCACTGGCTCACTAGGAAAAGATGAAAGCTCGTTAAAAGCTATGGGATTAGTGAGATCCCGACATGTGGATCATCCCACCTTGCTCATGAGACAGATAAAGCTTGCTAACGGAGAAGTTTCCATTTGAAGTGGGTTAATGCCATTGACCGAAGACAGATCAATGAAGCACCATTGGATTTCAAAATTGGTAAAATTAAACTGAGCTGTTCGATCTGCCATCTCATCATGAGATCAATAACTCATATTTAAAGTTGATAAACTGGCATGTGATAGCCGTTTTCTTCTGCAACCAGTGGGAATTAATGAATTGCTCTCTGCAGGTGCAATCAAATTGATCCCCGTGTGTGTGAAAACTTAATTTCTAGAAATCATGAAGTATGATCTATAGATTTCCATGCACTTGGGAATTAAATAGTGACCATATGCAAGACAAAAAATTGCCCAGTTTGCACGTGTGTCTTTCATTGAGCATTAATGAGTGCTATCATCACTCTCTTTAATAAATAGAAATGGCAAGTTGTTATTTTCACCATATCATCACTCTCTTTAATAAAAGGATTTGTACCTGTTGCTACCAAATGTAGCTATTTCTAAAAGGTTAGGTCGAGAGCTTAGTGACATAAGCAAAAGGAAAAGAGACTGTAGGGCCCTCCAGCAGAATTCATCGCAAGCACCGGTATGGTTGTGGCTCCTTCAGACAAAAAAAATTTCCCATTAACATTACAGAGAGCTCCTCACAAACCAAAATGGAGGCAGAATATGGCTACCATCAGTTTCTCAAGATCCTAGGTCGAGCTCTGTCTCTTCGAACTAAGGTGGTGTTTGTTCTGCCTCTGGCCATCAGGACTTCGAGCAGGGGTGATGCTACTGAGTTGAAACGAAAAAAGGATGATGAAAAAGTCAAAGTTTCATCTCCAACTCTCACTACGACATGAAGTGGGTGTTTGAATCATGGTGTGTGCACTACTAGTAAGGTGTCTTTTGGTTAATGAAAAGGTTGTGTGTGGGGTTAATTTTTTTTGTTGATTGGAAATTTCTGTGGTGGTCGCTTTCTTTCTGCATGCATGGCTATTGCTTTTTGAGGTGTTGAAAGTTGACTATGTGCCCTTGTGGTGGTATGATCGTCGGTCTTGCTGCTTACGTGGTGGTTGAGGGACATTTTTGTAGAACTTTATTTCTTCCTCATGGCAGCTGTGGCAATTTTGGTTTTCCCCATTTTAATAGATTCATAATGTGGGGAATTTTGAAATGCAGCTAAAATGGGATATGAAATGAAATTTTTGTAATGTAACTGCATTTGAGCTAAAGGCTTGTTGGCTCCCTTGTTCTATAAAAGGGAATTCATGGCTCGTTTGTAGGGGTTCTAATTTTTTATGTCTTCAGGTCTAATATGTAAAAGGATAGAAAATAGAAAGATAACAGACAATAGGATAGTAGAATTGTCTTGGGTTCTGAACTTTGCATATGAAAATCTTAAATGGTTATGTAGAAATTACTAATATCGAAATTAAATTCCATAAATAGTTCATATACTCTTCTCTGTAAATCATTCTACAAGCTTTGAATATAATATAAAGCATATTTGCTTCATCTTCAAATGTCTCATTTGAATGCATGCCTTCACTTTTTCTTTGATTCAATGAATCAACTAAATGTTTAAATGAGGTCATGAACTTGTGATGATTTACTGAGAATTTGGTAAGAAGTAATGAATTATGTGCAAAGAGTTTCCATAATGCAAGGCCTTATGGAAATAGTCCATAAATGTCAGATTTAAAATAATTTATGCATGACAGGTTGTAGTGTGAATGACTCCATTTCCCAATCAATGAAGACACTAGTCTATTTGTCTTGGCATTTGCATTTTAAGTGAAAATAACATATTGGATTGTTGATTCAGGGTTAGAATACAAATATTTTAAAATTTATCTACAATAAAGTATGTATGTGAGATATTTTCCCTGTTCCTGGTAAATTGATGGATATTTGCTTGAAGACTAGCCAACCTTTGAGTGAATTATGTTGTTCACCCCTTATAGGAACCGATATGTGATTTTCTATGTCATTTATTGATATAGTCAAGTAAAATTCTAAAAGGAATATCCTCCTAGGTCCCATAGAGCCTGAAGTGCAAAAATTGCATTCTTCAACTGAATCTTGTTAGTTGGCCATTCACTTTAAGGGTCTTGACATAGGAACTGACTATTCTTTAGAGATTCCTTAGCTGTACTAGGGAAAACACCAACAAAACTACTAAAACTTTGTCATTGTCCCTTATGGAGTTGGAATCATGAAATTCTAACTCATAAGGTTTTTGTCATAAATTTTACTGTGCACCATAAATTCAACAGGCTAAATGTGCAAGTGTGAAATTGCCATGGGGTGCAATTTTATGACACTACATTTTTCCCCCACTTTAGTGAGCTAAATTTTCAAAGAAAAAGTAGGTACACTATAGTAGAAAAGAGAAAATTAGTGCAAGACTAAATTTTTTAAAAATTATAGATTTACGTGCAAAAATGATACTATAGAGGCCACAGAGGTTGAGTAAGTAGATATTGGCAATGCCCCCAACAATTGAGCTCAATGAGAAACTACAACACCCAATGTGAATTTTTGTTTTGTAAAACTCAAATTTAAGTCATTTTTCAAAACCAAAAGAAGTTACCAAGCTAAGAAGAATGCTTAAGAAAAATTTAGGGGTTCAAAGGAAAAATATGATGAAGAGGTGAATATATAACACTCCTACTTTTGTCCCCGGGTAGGTGGGGTCAAAATAGGATTGATGGAAAGACCACATCCATTGGGAAAATGGGTCGAGAATGATCTATATATACATGGGTGGGCTCACAAAAGGGTCATTTTCACTATTCAGAATGAGTAGAGTATTGACTTTTGTGGAGAAAATTTAGAAAAATGCATCACAAATGAGATTGCATAGCCTTGAGGATCAAGAAACTCCACACAAGAATATCTAGGGTAGAAAGGTCGATGAGGTATGAAGAATTTGACCCAACTTTGTATTTTTATTGTATATTTTTGAAGTTTTCCTTTCTTAGAGTAGTGCAAGCATCCAACCAATGTGAAGGTGTTCAACTAGCACATTGTCATCTCGACAATGTTTCAGCATCCTCGAGTCATGTTAGTATTTGCACTATATTTTATCGTCGAATAACATTTAGCCTCAAACACTAGCGCATCACACAGATGTATGGGTGACTCACCTCCATCTTAGAGGCTTAGAAAAAAATTGATGTAGAGATAGAAAATTTCTTTCTTATGATGTGGATGGATCTAACATGAATTTTGTTTCTTTTGCAATAGTGACTAGAGATTAGAGAGCATTGGGGCAAGAATGTATTTACTATGTTGCAAGATTGTAGCAACCTAATGTACCCAGATGACCAGGATCTACTATAGTTTGTGAGCTTGTGGTGGGTCTACAGAAAGTCAAATATCTGATATCATACATCAATGCTCATGATGCTCATGGAGCGCTAGGATGTAGACACCTCTTCTTTCCATCTACCAATGAGAGAGATGACCATCATGTTGGAGGATGTGTATCAGATCATTAAGCTAACCATTCATGGAAAATGGGTGGCATATGATGAGGCCAAGATAGTATAGGATGTTGCACAAGGACAAAAGTATTATATTAGGTAGGTGAACCTAGTAGATACCACCAGCCACATCTACATGTGGTGGTTGGAGCAGGGGTAAGTTGTCATTCCACTCATCTAAAGAGTGATTGTCCTTATAGTCACCCTTTGTGTCATGATGGATGGGTGAAGCTCTCACCTGTATGGGGGCCTCATCCATTACATCTGAGAGATGGAGGAGCATAGGATTGTCTATGCCAAGGGTAGGAAAATTCTTTCTTATGTATACCATGACCTTAGGCATTATGTACATAATAAGAATTATAGTCTCATAGCCTGTACACTCCTAAATGTATGGGAATTTGCACATATCAAGTGTACTTGACCAATTAGGTTTCCCCAAGGCATAGCACCTAGTACACTAATGGCTCATGTGTACCTATTGGTCTATGAATGGTGATACAATGAGCCCAATTTTTGGTGTTTAAATTTTGATTCTTTATGGGCATAGGATATTAAATGGTACCCCTATAGGACGATGGGGATCTAGCCCACTGACAGGCGGTAGCTATAGCATATGTAATGTGATCAACTCCAAATGGGGTGATTAGATCACATTATTGTTTGTATTTTTGGCATTAGGTTTACTAATAGTTCAAGTAGATGCAGTCAATCCCTCCAACACTACCCACATACGTTCAATCAGCAAGGAGCATCACCCGAGTAGGTGATCATCATTGTCTATCCATTACAAACATTGTTATTAGTGACAATGGGTCAGATAATGATGACCAACCTCCCATCCTAGGGATTCACAACATTGATGCCACCCATGGTTTTAGACCATGCTACATGATGTCTGACCCGGCCCCAATTTTCCCCACACATGCCCCCATGGGCAATATCAATGCACAAGGGTTGGGAGGAGAGGATAACAACAATGATGAAGACAACGAGGGTGAGGTAGCATTCAGTGGATCAATGATGAGTCCAAGACAGTAGAAAAGAGTATCATCACCTCTGCATGCAGTCCAAGTGTCATTGGCACCACCTTTACTGATAGCCATTCCTCCTGTGGAAAAAGTAGCAACAACAAGACCAAGTGTTGCATCACCATCTGATCCATACAAGTAGGCTAGGAACCTAGGTATGAGAGTGGTTTATACTATTTCCTTTAAGTATCTTTTAGTTTAATATATCTCACATTAATATATATATATGCATATGCTTTTATATGATTCAATACTAATAGCATCTACTTCTCTATGGTTACAATCGAAACATAGGAGTGGATAGCCTTCATTAGGTAGTGCATTGTTGATGTTGGCCTATTCATGCCTATCTAGGGGAGCATCTTGGAAATGTATAGGATAACATCAATGAGGTGACATGTCTATATTTTTGAGCCTGTTACATGTCTAAGGAACTTAAGAGGGTTGTTGTTCCCTCAGTCCACATGCCCCATTTGGGATGGGAACCCCACTTTCATTTTTCCTTGCCGGGATGTTTTGTTGCTGTCTCGTTCTACGTGCCCCCCATTTTGGCATCCTAAATGGTTGACATGCCTCCATAATCTCATCTTAAGTTGATTGTTTATCATCCCCTCTAATTTTTCCAAGACCTGGTGCCTTGCAGAGATTCCTTGGCAGTCTGCTTCTGCCAACGGCCTTGGGGACTGGCGGGCCCGCCTCGTCAGGTTTCCCTAGTTGGGTTTCCTCTGGGTGTTCATCATTCTGAACGGTGGAAGCCTCTTGCCTTCCCGAGCCCCGGGACCCGGATCCTTCTTTTTCGCCTCATTTAACTTGTGATGAAATTGGACTGCTTTTACCCCTTCCGGGCCTACCCCTCTGAACTTCCATCCCTAGAACTTCGTGTTATCTTCACTGTTTCGATAGCCAAACTATGGCAGTGCTCCGTCTTCCGGACCCCAGGTTTTCTTTCATCGGTGATTTGCAAAATGAACTTTGAAATGGCCGCAGGGTTGCATCTTTCCGAACCTTGGGCCCCGGTAATCCTGCCATCATCTGAGATTTAAACCCACCAACCCTCCTATCATCTATATGGGCATTAAATGAGCGTATTAAATGCTAATTGGGGTATAAATCTCTGGCTCAAACTATCATTTTCATCTGTCAGGTTTGTCATAGGGGTTCAGAGCAGAGTTTGAGGAGTCCAATGCCTTTGTCGCCCATCGCCTTCGTGCCCGTTGCCTTCGTTTGCCAATCCTTAGTGGATTCTGCAACTTCTTTCACTGGACTACTGAGGTAGGTTTTCCATCCGCCCTCCTGTGAGGTTTTTTGTGATTTTGTGCTTAAAATGATGAACAAAATGGGATAAAAATTATTTAATTAGGTAAAACATGACAACATCTAAAAAACCCATGTGTTCAAATTCTAAGAAACCTCCAAAACATCTTCTAAGATGAAGTCGGAACTCGGCCTTGTCACCGTTGTTCTTCGCACAAGGCATTCGCGCCCTTCGGGCTAGTGTCAGCTCATCACTGTTAAACTTAGCAAATAGATTACAATCAAACCAAATGGTGGGATACCATATCAGGCCTACTACCCTATACTTTCATCGGCACGCCACTGTCAGACTTAAAACTCAACAAACTTTGAAGTTCGGCCTCCATTTTGACTTCCTGGACCTGCTCCTGTGGGAATCCGCATCATTTTTGCCATTCCAAACGGTGGGGCAGCCCCATCCACCTGAGCTCTGGGATCCACCTCTCCTTTCCCCATTTGTTAGACCACACCAAAATGAACTGACCAAACATGTCCATGGGCCCCAGTTCGTGGAGCTCTGTCCATAGATTTCCCTGGCGTCTACACCCTTTAGAACAACCATATGACATTGTCCTTCCGCCTCTTGGGTCCTGAGCCACCATTTTTCATGAAGACCAACTAATGATGAGCTCATGCATCCTTTCACTCACTAGGCTTTGTCCACTGGGATTCCGTTCCATCTCATTTGGCATGAAAGGAAAAATAGGTTTGTCTTTCCAACCTCCGGGGTCCGCCCTCCTGATCACCCAACTAACTTAGAAGAGAGATCTGGCGGCCAAGTTCAATGCTAGGTCTAGTTCAGTGGGCCACTCCCACTAGATTTTTTGTTCCACATATGTCATTCCCAAATGGTGAATCCCTGATAGCCATCTAGCCTTGTATCTCTGGGTGCTCCCAAAATGATCTAAATGACCCCTGATTAGAAAACCAATCTCGACCCACATGCTCAAATTCAACCATCTCTTGCATGAGCCTTTCAAACCATAAAAATATGAAGTCAGGAGAAATCACATGGATTTCCCTACCCTGTTATCCTTTCAAAACATCATTTCTGCTAGGGACGCCCGGCCCTCCCAACCCGGTTTTTCCAAAATCCCTCCAAAAAATTACTAACGACATCTAGAAGTAAAATTTTGATTTCATGAATGATATATTGTCTAATTGGGTTTCATCCATGGGATTTCAACTAATGTTCATGCTTTCATGATCGGTTGTTCTCATTATGCCCTTGTTTGCAGGATATATGGAATCGAGTGCAAGACCCTCGGGGGCAATTGCAAAAATAGACAAAGGGAAAAAGGCAAGCAAGGCTCCTCATGGAAAAGAGGATAAAGATCAAATTCAAGTACCAGTTCTAGGGAGAGCCTTTGCATTTGAAGATCATTAGAGACTGGAAAGAAATTATAGATACCAATATCGACCATGTCGATATTGAAGATTTCAAGCAAAGGGTCAAAATCCACCCTAAGACCGACAATGCCAAACTAATCAGGAAAAGTGGAATTGCTAAAGCTGCAAGCTTCCCTCCATCCCTCATAGCCCCCGAATTGGTCATGGCTTTTTGAAAAGCATATCAACCACATAAACGAACAATTGTTGACAAAGATGGAAACATCCTTGCTTACATGTCAGGTGAGGCGATTACGAAGACTTTTCACATCCCTACCTTTGGGGAGATGGAGATGCCCACCATAGCATAGTGTAAAGCAATGTGGAACGAGGACCTGATGGGATGCAAGAAGCTGATAAATTAGTACTGGCTCAAAGAAAAAAGGATTAGCGCTACAAAGGTTCCTCAAGAGCTCTTCCATAGAGACTTCCACAAGGACTACAATGACTTGGTCACCATATTGAGTAGGGTGATGGGCATCCCCACTATTGTATATTTTCAGGAGTGGATGGTGTATTTCATAGAGCAGATCCTCTATGGGGATGAAGATGTCACCATAAAAGCTTCATTCTACTGGGGAGGCATAATAAGCAACTCCTTCCACAAGTAGTTCATGAATGTAAAGAATACCTCCAAGTTCTATATGACCTCCTATCTTGTGTACTCACTGGTCGAGCGAAGGAAGTACAGTGGATTGTTTGTGGCACCTGATGAGGAATTGGGTCATGTGCTGAAGGTCTATGATAGATATCCCCAGCTCTAGTTTAGGAAATTCAAGAAGGATTATTGTAGGGTGAACACCTTCATCGGTCACATCATCAGATTGCTTTGGGGGGATATTGAAAGAAGGGTCTCTCACAGTGCTCAGATGTTCTTGAAGCAATACGCCTTCTTATTCATACAATACCCCAACTTCACATATATTCATGTCCGATGTTTCACAAAGAGGCTGAATAAGTTGCCCCGGTACCCCAATGACTAGATCATACTATTAGAGCTCTCCCGACAGTTGCAACATGTGCATTTAGTCCTCGACAGCAAACACTTGGTGGGGATCCCTTATCCCTTAGCTTTCAGCTATGGGATGTACAAATTGCAAACCTCCCAGTGTGTTGGGAATTCTGAAAAGGAATTGGTAGAATATAACTTTCGCCTACACATTGCTCGCCCATGGATGGACCCATATGGGCATGTAAGGAAGGCATTGGGGCCAGGGTACACCCATTTGAATCACATCAAGGATTTCTGGGTAGATTGCCAGGATGACAAGAAGGTGCGTGCAAGGCATTACATGCGAATGATGACGTACTTTGTAAGAAGAGTGCAACTATTTCCTATACCCAATCAAGTTGAAGAAGATGAAAGCACCATCATGGACCCCAGGTACAATGCAGTTGCCGCTGCCAATAATAGATTGGGATGAGCAAGAGATTGATGACCTCGATATTATAACCCAGCCAATCATGGCTCATACCAAAGAATGGGTTTATGGACAAGTAGCCTGATTGAAGCAACAAGGGGTTGTCCTAACATATGAGGGACTCAAGAGTGAGCCTAGTGCTATGGAGGATGTTGTTGCCATAACTTCAAAATGAGGGACATCCAAATCTCCTCTGGTCACAAGATCAAAGAAGAGGAAAGGGATTGAAGCAGAGGAGTCGCTAGATCCAAAGGTTTATTCCATAAAAGATTCAGGAGGTTCACCCTTTATGAGGCCCAAATAGATGGGACATCTCGGTCCATCTCTTCCAAAACCTCTTCCAGCTCTCCCTATTTATGTTGCCCTTCCATCTATTTCCTAGGCCATGGTTGCCACATCCCCACCTGCAGTGAACATCTCGGTCCATCTCACTTCCTTTCCGCTAGCTAGGCCTGTAATAATGGTTGAATCCTCCTCTACTGCAACTTCTCCACTTTCCTACACCTCCATGTCACCCACTACATCGCTTCCACTTGCAGCAACGACAATATCAATTCCCACACTCACACTGTAGGAGGCTTTCTCTAGGCATATGTAGAATGTCCCCTCTGAGATTTCCCAAATCTTTTTGGATGCCACTATCCAAGCTACCTTAGCGCAGGTCCTCACCAGTGCTTCACCCTAGCAACCTCTGATGGGACCACCAGCAATGGAGGCCACAATGCTAATCTTCGAGGAATGGGTGAATTGGGAGATGGAAGCTTCAAAATTAGCGGAGAAAGAAGCTGATGAGTACCACAAACACCCAGAGTATGAACACTAGCAAATTTATAGGGTGGTCCATGAAGAAGAAATAGGGTCTTCCGAAAGTGGAGATGAAGAGGAGGGCGTAGGTGGTAAAACTATTGTACAAACCTTCGATGATGATTTTAAGGAAGAAATAGCCCGAAAATTGAGGGACAATGAAGAAGAGGTAGAAAGGTCACCTCCTAGAGAAGAAAGGCAAGAAGATGACAAGGCAGTAGAAAATGTAGAACTCCCTATAGGGGAACAGTAGGAGAATGTATCACCTCCTTATAGAGAAGAAGAAAATGTAGAAAAGAAAAATATGAGGGTGAGGTTCCAGTTGACAAAAGTCTCAAAATTGAGCAGCCTGAGGAGCATGTGCATAAGGATGAACAAGATGAAGAAAAGAAAGGGAAGGAAACTGAGAAAGAAGAAAGTCCCAGGAGTGATTGCCTACTAATCCTCCCATCAAGCACCTTGTGTTCATCCAAGAATCCGATGAGGAAGAAGGAGACAACACTAAAATGAAAGAAAGGACTCCCGCAGGTAAACAAGTAGAGATCCAAATGAAGGAGGGTGACGGTGATTGTGAATCACCCAAGGGAAAATCTACATAATAGTTACTGCGATTGCCCACCAACCTCCCCTACAATTCTATGGGCTAATCTACTGAAGCAACAACTAATTGAAGAAACCAGCTATTAAAAGACATCTAGCATCTACCTCAACTATAGTAGTGGGTGGGTGGGAACCCAAATGGCTAGAGAGGAAACTTGAAAAGAAAAATACTTCCCCAAAGGATCCAAGAGCAAGACTGGAGGCTATCTTAACCCAAGCACAAATAACAACTAGGAGTGAGAAGAAGCCCAAAATCAGATCCAAGGTAACGATGGACGCTTCTCGATCTCGAACTGTGCAAGTAGCAACGCCAGTGGTGGGCAAGGAAGGGGTAAGCTATAATATCTCCACCATTGACTTGGGAACAACTACTAGAGAGCAGAAGGTGGAGCACCTCAAGGAATTTTTTGCCACGATAGTGCATTGATACAACAGGATAAAGTTTCAAAGGACGAGCTTAAAGCACAAGTAGCTGATCTGACAGCTTACATCCAGCAATGGTCCTCAACTGAAGAAATGCCTACCACGTCTATAGCTCCACCGCAACTGTTGTCCAAGGAACAAATTGACAAGCTGGAAAAGAGAAAGAACTTGGAAAAAACTACAAAAAGCTAGTTTCGACAGGTTCTGTACGTCAGAAATATGGGTATCAGCCAGGCTATTCAAACAACCAACAAGTTCCTGGACTTACAATAGTCTCTGGAAAGCATGAAGAAATTTATACCAACTTCCCTGTGATGTGTAAATCCACCTACCCAAAGATTGAGGCTATCTTTCAGCTATCAAGCACCACATGGGAAAAGGAACTCGTATTCAAGAAGGATGATCGTTGGCTTGTGGATGTTTGGAGGTGAGATTTTGAGAACTGAAAAGAAAGATTGGAGTAGGTGATTGATAAAGTGGACTCAGATATTGAATGGGACAAGGAGGTTAGAGTAGGTTGTGTTTGATACTTAAAGCTAATGACAGGATATGAGATGCTTGTCGTACAAATCAACCTAGATAAAGTAAGGCCCCACTTCCAGAAAAGGATGGAGGATGGTATGTCAATAGAGATAACCACAGATTTCATGAGTTTTTCCGCCCGCGCCTTCGCCTAGTCAGAACCATTTAGAGACCACACTACCAAGTATGATGAAGACTAGAAAAGGCTTGAGGACAACTCCAAGGAGTGGAGTTATCAATTATTGTGGTCCAAGATCATAGAGGTCGACAAACTCCAACCAGTAATTTTTAAATTCATGGAGTATGCAACTTTGAAGAAGTAGGAAGGTGACCTTATTGTTAGTGAGTAGCTTCTAAAGAAATAGCTACAACAAAAGAGAAATCAACAAAATGACAAGATGCTACAGTGTTGTCACTAGAGGACAAAATAGGGATAAAGAAAAAGATGTATTTTAAATTGTAATATATTGGGGGGTAGGTAGAACCCTAGTTTGTAGTGAATCTTGGCCACACAATGAGATTAAATCTTGGCCATTCGTTCTACTTTTTGGGCACTATAAATGGGGGAGTCTCCTCTCATTTTCAAGAGAGAGTTGAGTTGTTGTAAAGACATGCTGTAGAAATTTCTAATGAAAATACATTGACTTGGTGCATTTTCTGAGTTCTTCACATGTTTTATGATTCAATCTCCCATTGTTAAATGCTTTATTTAGATTTTCACTATTATTTTAGTTAGTTTTAAATAACTTAGATAGATTTTGGTAATTATGTTCCATGATTGTAGAAACTTTTGTTGTGTTGATGCCTTCCAGTCCATACTTTTTTCATTTGTTGCTAGTAAATGGTCTTGTAAGGTTAGTCTGGGCTGAAACTTGAAGCTGCTTTTTAAACTTTTATCTTTATTCATGCATGTAAATGGTGGATGAATGATAAAATATCTACATACCTTTAAAGATAGCACATGTTTCATGATACTATAGGTTTCTTGGTTAAGTGGAATCTTGTTTGAAGGAAGTTGTCCATAACAAAGCCTCCATGATCACCTTTCACAGTTAGTTGCAGATCTGGGAACCTTTCCTTTTCCCTACTCTTTTTCCTTTTTTTTAGAAACAACCTAAGCTAAGGTTCATTGCACATTGTAAAGCCACAACTTAAGGAAAACCTTGAAGTTTTAGAATGATGTTCAAACCTATAGCAAAGTGCAACTTAACTCCTGTAGACACACAAAATTGACATAACTCATTTAATTAAATCATATTCGCTCGTCAATTAAATAAACCAAGGTATTTAAATTGAATAAATTAACTTTATTTAATTTAAGCCTATTATCATCCTTTTAATTAAATAATTCAAGCCTTTATTTAATTAAATCTAAAATCATCATCTCCCTTTGATTTAGCTTAAATCCCTAAATCTAAGTCAAATGGGTCAAAAGCATCTAACATCATCTTAACTAAGCTAATCTTGATTAATCTAATCTAATCACCCATCACATCCTCTAGCTTTTCCCACGTGCACAAATAAATCAATTTATTGATTTATTAATTCATCATTTTCCATCAACATGGCATCTTTGAGGAATATTCCCTCAAATTTGAATTCAAAAATAAGTTGACATGTACATCCAACAAGGCATTTATGAGCTCTTACATGGCTCTTGCAAATGTCAAACTCAACATTTAACTCTCAAATTCAAATTTGAATCTCCCCCTCTTTAGCACATTGACCAAAACTTGCACATTCCTCAACCACTCACAATGTGACAAGTGGCTCCATCTCATTGGCCAAATCATTATCCCACATTGCTCTATTTTGAGCTCTCTTCCAATTTGAAAATCTATAAATGAAAGCTTCATTATTCATCAAATCCTCCACAATCTCATGCAAAGTCACTCTCTTCAATTGAGAACTGATTTTTCCCACCTCATATCATCTTCAAAGCAGTTTCATATCAACATATCATGGAGTTTAGCAAGGATTGGGAAAGGGCTTCTTTCCATAGAAGCACCAATCCACTATGAGATAAATTTTCATTCATGTTGTTTATATAATTATTTAGCTTTTCCTATTGTTTTAATTTCTCATTTTGCATATCTAACATGATGCAATATTTCATAGGGATATTAGGTTTTTTGTGTTTTGCTTCACTTATTCTTGTCAAGGCTTAAAATTTTCAGATTTTGATGTCCAAAACTCCCATCTCAAAAACTTTATATTTTAAGATCCACCGCACATCTAGCTATGTAAGTCTGCCCTATGATTACTAGCAAAATCACATGTAAAACATCAACTGAGGAATTCCATGCAAGTCGTGACCTGACACCCGAGAGACCTTGGGGAAATTTTTAGCAACTTGCTATTGGAGATTTCCTTTCAAGAGAGGTAGTGCACCTACGCATTTCCTGTGTTGAGAAAATTTTCAAAAACACCCATCAATAAGGGCCACTAACCTCACCACAATAATTAGGTTGTAGAATCAGTGCTCGATGAAGCTTCACACCATACTAGCTAAGCAAGATCAGAAAATGACATGGGAAAAGAGTGTTGAGAGTGTACACGATGTCCTTTACAACCAACTTGATGACTTTAGTAAGAAAGTGGAGGCTATGTGATTGGGAATTGATCCCAAGTATAGTGGCTTCATGAGGAGCTATGACAAGCCCGTGAGCTAGACGTCAAGCTTCGAGAGGAGGTCATTGAGCTACAAGGAGAGTTTTGTGGATTGAAATCATGGAGAATGTACATGTCGTAATCACATCGGTCACATTCCCAAGCATCAATATAGCATCCACCTCTTCCATCATCACTAGCATCAAAGGTCTCAGGGAGCCATGCATCAGGGGTTAGAGGCACATTTTGCATATGCCATATTTTGTATACATATTATATATTTCTATATAACATTATTTTTTATGTATAGACATATATAGATATAGTCACCATATTTTGATACAATGGTGCAATACATGTACATTACATTTTGATATTGAACAGTAGATTTTTGGCACCCTAGACCTTTCTAGCACTTCTAGTGTTTTTCACATAAAAGGATAAAGTAGGGTCAAAATTCTAGCTAGGTTCACTCAAAATATGCAATGTATGATGTTATTTGAACTAAATGGAATTATCTAAGTGCAATTGATTGATCTATTTGACTAATTATGTATGCAAAACCTATGATTTATGCAATGTTGGAAAACACAGTTATGTTTGCAAACAGTGAATTATGAATGAACAAATGCAAAACATAATAGAAAGAGGTTGAATTAGAGTGCACCTAGGTAGAGATTAGAGAATCTAGAATCTTCTATTTATGCTGTCTGAAATCACAACAAATCACTAGTGGGACTCATTCGCCATTGATGGGAAATTTGTCCTACTTCTGATGAAAATTGTTGGAACCAAGTTTCTGAGTGTTGGGATCTAGAATCTGACAAAATCTAGATTTCTAGCCTTAAGGTGGGACTCATTCACTACTGATGGTGAATCAGTAATCTCCCTAAATTCTGAGCAATTAGGGGACAATCATGTTGCACCAAATCTCAGGTTGTGTGCTTGTCGGGTTGCCGAAGTCATATCTACAAAAAATAGATTGAATGTCTTCTCCAAGCTTGAAATAAGATGTAGTTGACTTGAAACACTTTGTTGAATTCTTGTCCACTTTTCAACACCTAAATTCTTGTCAAATCTGCATACACAAGTCTGCAAACACACATGCAAAAGGGGGAAAATGGTTAAGGGTTAGGTTATAGGGATTTTCCTTGGTCAAATCCCACTTTGGTAATCAAACCCTTAATGAAATAAAGAAATGAAGGAGAGTGATAAAAAAATACCATGCAAATGGTATCAACTTAACAAACTCTTGTTGAAGAAAATTTGAAGATATGTCAATGGTTGCTCTTGAATGCTTGATAGATGCTTGATTATAGGATGCAAAGTGCTCAAATGCTAGTTGAATGCTTGAATGAGTTAGAAGATTGTAGGAGATGTAAAATTAGGAGAAAAAAACTTATTTATACATTATTGTGCCTTAGTAACCCAATGATACCTCATCACAGGCCAACATCAAGTAATTTTGAATAAAAACCCAAAATAAAATTTGAAATATTTTGAATTTTGAGCCAAGAGGGACTCATTCACCACCCATGGAAAATGGGTCCCACCTTGGACTTGAAAGTGGGTGTCAAGAATTAAGTCATATTTAATATTATTTGTCGGGTTTACATTCAAAAATACACTTAATTAAGCCTTATAAGGGCATAAAGTAGTCAAATAAAGCATAAGAAAGGTGCAAATAGTGAAATTATGCCTAGAAAAGCATGAAATATTGTTACAAGAATTTACAACACTTCAAAATAGGAATTCATAAGTGATGAAAAGGTGAATTTTAGGTGAATTTCAATTAATCGAGTCTAGAAAAGTGTAGAAATGTCTTACAACACTTCAAAACACCCATACAAATATGCATATTCAATCCATACTGCATCGATAAATCAAAGCAAAATAGACCAAACATTGTTAAGAAAGGCCTAAAAGACCATGAAAATGACAAGGGGACATTTTTCTATGGTGAATTTAGCCCCCACTTTAGTGAGAGGATGAACTTGATTCAAACTCACACTAAAGTAGCCATGCATATTGAGAAGGATTCAAGTGCAGTTATGCTAGCAATATGGAATAACAACAATCAAGAGGGATGATCAAGCCCACAAGATGAAGATCCCATGACAAACTAAACATAAGAACAAAGGAACACAAATGTGTTGAAATGAAAGAATAGGATATTGAAGCTTCGATTGTTTTTCAAATTAGTTGTGGATTAAATCAAGGTTGTTTGTTTGAAAAAGAAAATGCATACTCACTCTGGGGCAACAAAACTCATGGCGGTCCACCAGGTGAGAAGACCCAAAAGGTAAGATACATACGCTAGTTGGTATGCACTCACAAAACACAAAGGTGGCTATGGGAAAAGTTGTGCTTTTGGATGGGCTTCTCACTCAACCAAATCAAAGTTATACCTCCTAATAACTTTAACAAGGCACCACAAAGGAAAATTTCAGTTCATGCCTCATGAGACAAGAAAAGCTTCATATGCTTAGAACTCATGAACAAAAAGCAAGGTACCATAGGCATGCAAGTTGTGTTATAAAAGGTGGCAAAAAGTGAAAAGTGTAAAATACAAAAATGTAAAATGTAAAAGGATGTTTGAAGGAGTCTTGTTAAGTTTATGTGAGGTCTACCACTTAGGGAACATTGTGTCTAATTTATCCAAGAGAGGGCTGATCAAAGAATAAAATATTCACAACTTAGGGGATGCAGTGCATCGCATCAAGCCACTAAGAGGAATGTATTATGCTAAGATAGATCACACTTATAAAGGACATCATACCCAATGTCATCCATAAAGTGACAAATGCATCATATGAACAAGAAGGCTACACTGAGAACCAAGAATGCAAAATGAAATGATGGTAATGCATGCCCTCCACTTTAAAGGAATTGCTACACATCATTCTGTGAGCAATTACTTTAAAGTAGCAAAGGAAAGAAAAAGAAAAAGGTAAAAAGAAGACATGAGAGCCGAATCAGAAAGCCCTATGCATCATGTAAATGAAAACAAAAGAAAAGGGAGTTTCCCCCCAGAAAATAGAACACCAAACACATAAGGGATCTATGGATTTTGGGTTAGTATATTCATTTGTTTAATGTTTGTGTGAAAGATCTCAGAGCTATCATCATTCCCCAAAGTGCATATAACTAGAAGAATGGCACAAAGAGAGAGAAAACAAAAGGAAAACAAAGTCCATTTTGGGTCAACATGGAAGAGACATTGTGGTCTCAATGCTTTGCATCATCCCCAAAAGGAAAACACAAGTGAAAAGAAAACAAAAACAAAAAGCTTTTGGGTTAACATGAAGGAGACATCTTGGTCTCAATAGCTTGTGTCATCCCCAAAAGGAAAAACACAAGAAAAAGAAAAAGTAAAAAGGACCACACTACTAACATGGAAGAGAGACATAGGGCATCTCAACACTTTGCATCATCCCCTAAAAAGGAGAAAACACAAAAAGAAAATGTAAAAGGAAAGACCTTTGGTCAACATGGAAGAGACATTGCGGTCTCAATGCTTTGTGTCATACCCAAAAGGAAAAACACAAGAAAAAGACAAAGTAAAAAAGGAAAAGGCACTGATTGGGTCAACATGGAAGATACATAGGGTGTCTCAACACTTTGCATCATCCCCAAAAGGAAAACACAAAAGAAAAAATGAAAAAGGAAAGACTTTTGGGTCAACATGGAAGAGACATTGTGATCTCAACGCTTTGCATCATCCCCAAAAGGAAAACAAAAAAGGAAAAATGAAAAAGGAAATGCACAACACATACAAGAATAGAGGTAAAAGTAGAAGTGTACAATTAGAGGGAAAACATCAAATAGACGATACGGGGGAAAAAAAATACACACATACATGAAAAAGAAAGAAAAATGTAAAAGGATAGTAAGATGAATGCAAGTCAACCATCTAACAAGTCATCTACCTCCCAATCATGCTCAATGTATTGTGAGGGTGGTTGACTGTCCAAAGGAAGAATTGCAAGTGCCAAACTAGGAGATGTGCCAAGTTCCTTACTTGGTTGAGAATATTTATCATTTAAGCTCGTAGTAGAGGAAAAAAAAGAGTTTAGATCATTATGCACTTCTTCATCTATTTTTGTAATCTCCTCATCATCATCATCATCAAGATTGATTACGACAGGAGGGTGAAGGGTTATTTCCAAGGAAGGATGTATTAAAATTTGTGGCTATTGGATTTGTTCATTTTGTTTTGAGGGTTAGATTTTGCTATCTAGTGGCGGGTCGAGGGAAAGAGGGTGGTCATCTGTTGCTTCTGTCAAAGTTGGAGGTTGGTTTTTTTGTTATTTTCTTCCATGCGAGACTAACAAGAAAAGAGAAGACGACGACACCTACACTCCCTAGCACCACAATTTTGTTTAATTTTGTTTTGAATTTGTTGAGGTGTAAGAGTAGATTGATCCATTATAGGTTCATTTTCTTCTGGAGGGGGAACAATGAAAGAAACCAAAGAAGACGGGTTAATTACTTTCTCTTTAGCTTTATACACTTGTTTAATGTGGAGAGGTATGAGAGGATTGGTTTCATTTTCCCTTGGTCATTTAAATGATGGTGGGGAAGTGTTTAATGGTGGGTGTATAGTTTGCTCAATGTTGGACACAGGTTGAAGCATGGTTTCATCTAGGATAGGAGTGGATGCGGATGGGGACATGTTACGAAGAGACAATTCGGCTATGCATTTGGCTTTTAAATTTTTATGGGTAATGTAAAAGAAATCTTTATGGGGGGTGATGAGTTCCATAGGTGTGGGCCAAAATAATTCTAAGGAAAAATTACCTTTAGACTATAATGGATTAAAGCCACTATGGTGTATGGTAAATATTTCATTGCCATGTGGAAAATTCAAAAACTTGTGAACAACTGCGGGGACCACTTTCATTGAGCAAAGCCAAGGGTGGCCTAGCCACAAGCAAAATTGATCTGATTATGGAATGATAGAAAATGTTACCTCCAAAGCTTTGGGTCCTATTTGTAAGGGGAGTATGATCAATCCAATCGTAGGGCACACAAAACCAGTATGTGTTTTAATCCATGTAGTTGGTTTGTTATAGTCATCTTGATACAACTCATGTAATACTAGAAACTCTTTCGTGATCACATTCTCACCATAGGTGGGATCTATTAATATCCCATTGGTGGGCTTATCATATATATTTTATCGGCTATGTAAAGAGGACCATCAAGAAGTTTTTGAAGTATATCTTTAAAATAAAAAATGATATCAAGAGTTTTGTTAGTTGGGCCCTTATGAGGGATAACATCTATCACACCCACAAGTTCATCCATAGGATTAGCTTGGGAAACATTTGGAGTTATATCATGTTGTTCAGTATTTGTATCAACATTCATTACATTAGTGTTTGAAGGTTCACTAGCCTTGACAAATGAAATATTATGTTTAGGCATGGAGTTGGTAATGATTTGTAAACTCTCGTTAGGGGGTGCAACAAACTTATTGCCTTGATCATTAACACCCACAATGGACAAACGACCCAAATCAATGAGGCATTGAACTAAGTGTTTGAGATGCTTACATTTTTTAGTGTCATGGCCATTTTGGAAATGAAAATGGCAATAAGCATTTGGTTTAAAGGTGGGAGGTAAAGGTTTGGTGGTATCAAGCAGTTTTATGGTAGGAAAGGTGATCATTTGTTGTTGTAGCAATTGGTTCATTGTATTATGGAGGGTATTAGGTAAGGGATTAAATTGTCTCTTCGGGTCCCCATAGGTATAAGGAATCGCTACTTTAATAGCTACCACTTGACTTGGAACAGGTTGGGTTTGTCATTGAGGAGGCGGATTGAACTATAAAAAGCCTCTATTTGGTTTGTGAAATTTTTGTGTGTTGT
>VDFB02049217.1:63304589-63572266 GCA_007258455.2 Sequoia sempervirens
TCCATCTATGGTTATCCAGGCTACCTATCTCAAGGCGCCGCTCCATAGGGTTGCTCATGTGGAATCGTTAACCTTTCATGAAGACAAGGTAACGATCTTGCCAACCACGGCCTTCTCAATCCCCTTTAGCCTGTGATAGCACTAAATGGCGGACAAGGCATCAATTATCTTTTTAATGTGATTCTACCCACCCCCTAATTAATTATTTAAATTATCACTTTTTAATTTCACTCTAACGAGGGCTATCCTAGCACCCCTTTGTTCGCCGACCACCCACTTAGAGCCACTCTCTCTCTCTAGAAACTCAAAACATAAAAGCCAAAATCCAAGGATTGTATAACATAACAAGAATAGTAGATCATAACAGTGAAGCATGCGAGGCATTACCCATCTCGCTAACAAGTACAACATCAGAGTCTCACAAAGTCTCGTACAACCCTTTCAAAAATAATGATACCCAAAATACTTGCCAGTACAAAGGCACATAGAGAGAAAACATGGACCAACCATAAAAACAAGCCTTTGGAAGACTCTCAAAAAGTTACACTAGGGTTTCCCCATGAAAATCTGACAACAATAAAAGCAAAACCTTGAAGAACTATTTTCAATTCAAATATGATGAGAGAATACATCAAAATAAGATCAACAATTCCCTTAAACAACATCAACAACTTTGATACGAACCAAATCAGACATCCAAGGGAAACCTCTATTTTCTCCTCTCGGAATACCCATAACTCAAAGAACTTTTAATTTGACTCATTAACACTCAAGCAGAACCGTCAATCAAGACAAAGACAATATTACCCAACTTGCTACTTAGGTAAAGAGCAAAAGAAGACATATAGAAATGTAAGTTAAATGAGAGAAAGTCCCTAACTCAAAATCAACTCACGAAAAGTCACATCGAAAGAATCCATAAAACCACACATTCTAATAATATATCCATTCATTCAATAAGAAGTAACTTGAAACATTTTAAAAAGAACATTAGTTTAAAGATCAATCATTTCCAACATTTAAGGATAGCACAATATTGCGAAGTGAAAATAAAATCTAATGGTTTAAGCCATAAGACACTATTCACAAGTATACTCTTCCAAACACAAATATATTCCAATTTACACATTATAACAACAATCTCCCTTCGAAGATCAACCCACTCAAACCAACAATTTGATCCTGATATCAATCACAAGTATTTTCTAGAACTGTTCTTATAGAAACCCCACAAATCAACTAGTAAAAGAATATGAGGGAAATTGACTTAGAAAAGATCATCTAATTTTATTCATTTACATAAACCCTTTGTTTAACTAAATATAATTAATCAAAACATTTATCGAATCTACAATCATTCACTAGCCTTTATCGTAATACCCAACTATTTAAAGTTTTCAAATTTATTTACTTCCATTTATCTTATAAATCAATTCTCCCACCTAAACAGAAATAATCCTTATCGCCAATATTATCTACATACATCAACAACATACAAAACTCTACTTTTCATTATTTCTAAGTTAACTATCCCACTTGAAACTAATCAAATTGAGAATAAACTAATCTATCAATGTTACCCAAATTATTAACATAAGGAAACTCTCTCTCTCTAATCACTTTACTAACCTACTCAATAACATAATACCTAACTTAACTACCTAATAATTCTAATTTTCTAACTCCTATAAATAAATCATTTTCTGAATATAAACACATTAATTACAAAGTCTTAAGGAATAATTCCATACAAGGAAACCATCAAACACATCAACCTTGAAGAACACTATCTTAAAACACTTACAATGAACAGGCCATCGAGACATCTCCATAAATATCCCACAAATAACACCCATCTTAAAACAATTAAATAACACTTAAACCAATAATCAAAACACTTTGTTTAAAACACATTTACTCACACCTTATAACCATAAAGACCTTCCTTTAATTTAAGCATTATTTCAACGTTTTTACCACTTATTTTAACATATCCACTTAATTTAATTAAGAGAGTATTTACTACAAATAATTATATTTAAAATAACTATATCATTTATAAGATAACCAACTCCATCGACTGTTTAATATGAATCCTAATTATAACTTAAAAATGTAATACTAAGATGACAATTCTATAAATTACAACTTTATTATAATCCTAAGGTGACGATACTAATGGATTATTTCACATAGTAGTTTGATAAATAATTATCATTCACAGACTCATTAGATGACAAAAAGGTAATTAAAACCATTTAACACTTAATCAGTATCATTTAAATTAATTAACCTATGAACCTGGGATTTATCCTCACTTAAAAATAACTTTATCATTTAACCTTCAAGTAAAAGAAACTATGTAAATGTAGAATCACTTATCTCCTTTAGTGAACCCTAAAACTTAATTAACCATATAAATCGATTTACTTTAACTAAATACACAGTTCATTTATCTACAACAAAATTAAATACCTAATTCAATAATGTTTATTCCATTAAAATCTTTTGTTAAATAATATTTTACTAAGCAACCTATCGAAATAACCATTTTCACTTTAATTATTTACCTAAAATAAAATTACACTTTTACTTAACTCACTATCTTACAGAACATTCTAACACTCGATTCATATTTTACTTTTACACCACCATAAAATCATAAACAAAACAATTAAAGAAATTATTCATATTTTATAAACATATTATATAAATACGAACCATTTTCTTTTGAATAATACTCATCATACAAATCTACTTATATATTGAAATATCCTCATAAATTCTAAATATATAAAAGACTACCTTCACTCAAATCTTTTAACCTATAATTATGTATCTATACTTGTTTATATAACCATACGCATATATATAAAAGAATAGTAATAAAAAATATATAAATTCAAAATAAATAGAAAGTCACTCATATATGTAATTGGTAATTCAAATGCCCTAACTCAGACAGTTTGACAAAGAAATCAGAGAGGCTATTTAATTCTATACAATGTTTCAACTCTAATTGCTGTGACAGTGACAGGCTGCCAAGGGTTTCAGAGGAACTATTTAATTTACTATACTTTTGCAAGTCTAACGTTGCAGCTGTGATAGTTTTGCTTATGGTTTCGGGGAGATTTAAAAATTTAGATTACCAGAATATGTGAAGGAGCTCATCTAAGCGCTGTATCCAATAACATCAATTTCTCTTAGCTTCGACTGAACGAAGGTAACTAGCAAGGGCTTGAAACATTACGTAGACCAAGAGAATTAAATAATCTGCTCATTGGTCCACAATTTCTTCACTTGAACAATCTGCTCATGGACGACATCAGAGAAGACACACGAACCAAACTTCCTCCAAGTTTGACATGGTTCAGTTGTAAAAATGTGAGAAGCAATTAATATTAGAAGGTGAGTTTTGGAATTTGGAAATATCACCATTTACTTGTATTTTTATAAAATCCCGAATGTTCTCCTCAAGAATAAAGAGGAGAAGACAGGTGAGCTGCAAATACACGGATTAAGAGAAGGAGAATTAATGTGCAACTGTTCCTTTTAAACGTATTTCTGTTTGGCAGCGAGTTTCCAGGGGTGCGCTCAAGTTTGCAGTTTGGAAATTAAACTTCACCATGACCAATGGAAACTCTCTATCTTTTTAACAATGATGATATCTTATTTTCAATTGCTACAATTGTGATAAATTACTAGAAGAAACAAACGGGTTAATTAAATCTTAAAACTTCCTATTGAGTTCAAGTGCGCAGCTGAGAAGATTGCTGAGGATTCAGGGAGGTTATTTATACTATGACAGATATTTTATTTTCAAGTGCTAGAACTGTGACAGATGATAGAGGAAACAAGCAGATTATGCAATTTTATTTTATTTTAAATTCCCAATTAAGATGAAGCGCCGCAGTCGAGACAGAATGATAGTGAAATCAGAGAGATTATTAAAAACCTCTAAACTTCCTATTATGTTCAAGAATATGAAATGATTCCCGTACTTATACGTTTCCAGAGCAAGATGCTTGTAAGATTCAGACTCAAGACCCGATGTTTTATTAAGGCCTGAAATAGATATGAGTAAAAGATATACATAATTTCTCCAATTTAAAAAAAACAATATCAAGAGCATTTATATTGCCTAATGAAAACTGCCAGAGCATTTAGGGCGATATACTGCTGAAAGTGCCTAACCGAAATAATCAAAGAAAGTGGAAGATCAAAGATAGAAAGGAACCTGGCTAAGACGATGCCATGCAATCTTCCTAGCAACACCGCCGGTAATCCACCAAATATTTCGTCGGGGAGGCCAGTCTCAGATTCGATCATAAGGAGAACTCCCTCCAATGTATGGTAAAAAGAAAATTTTAACCATAACAAACCCTCCTCTTCGCGAACTGAAATTTCCTCCCCTTTCCTCTAGAATACTTCTTGTTTAATAATTTGTTTCACGGAGTCTTTTCCACTCCCAACGAGAAAACTGTTCAACTTCCGACAGTTATGATTAAATGCCCGCCACAACCCTTATTTATTATTTTATAATTGATTCTTTAATAGATGAACCAAATAGATCATCTATTAAATATTTAATAAATATTTAATAATTTAATCTTTCTTTTAGTTACAATAAAATATATTTATTTTGATAAATACTTTCACCTTAATTATTTAAACTTAAATACAATTTTAATATTTATTCCTCTCCAATATTTTCTTACTTTTAGATTTATTAATTGAATTTAATCATTAAATGATAATTACTTTTCCTCATCAAATTCGATTACTTTCAATAACTAACTCCCAAAGATAAATAAATTAATGTTTATTATTGAATCTTAATTATTTATATAATTCCAAACAAGTAACCTTATAATTAAATTAACTTTATTAATCAACTCCAAGTGTATTATTAGTGTTATCTCATCATCTTAAAATTAAATTAAATAATAAAATCACCACATCATCATGACATTACCAACAACAACTTACTTAACATCAACGACGATCAAAACGGAGGACACTACAAAACAGACACCTACTTCTTATTTTTTCCCTGAAATTTAAATACTACTACATTGAAATTTGAAATTTTCACCAAATAGATTTTTTTTTCAAAAAAAAACCTAGTAGTTTAGAAACCAAATTCAATTTTCTATAGATTGTATTCTTACATATTTTTGAAATAATATAGATAACTTATTCAAATTTTTACGTCAAGCTGCCTAACCCTATTTTTTCAATGATGATCCTACACATACCCCGAGGCTACCAATGATCAAGCTCAATGAGAAAATATAGTGCCAGAAGTGTGTTTTGTTCTATAATGCTCAAATTTAAGTCATTTTTGAAAATTGAAAGAAGCTACCAAGCCGAGAAGAATGCTTAAGAAAAAATTAGTGGTTTAGAGGAAAAATATAATGAATAGGTGAATATATACCCCTCCTAATTTTTCCCCCAAGTAGGTGGGGTGAAAATAGGATAGATGGAGAGACCACATCCATTACGAAAATGGGTCGAAAATGATCTATATATACCTGGGTGGGCCCACATAAGGGTCATTTTCACTATTCACGGTGAGGAGATTATTGAATTTTGTGAGAGAAAATTTAGAAAAATGCCTCACAAATGAGATTACATAGCCTTGAAGATCGAGAAAATCCATAGAAAAATATATAAGGGTGGTAAGGTCGACAAGGTACGAGGAATTTGACCCAACTTTGTGTTTTTAGTGTATTTTTTTGAATTTTTCCTTTCCTAGAGCAGCGCAAGCATCCAACCAATGCAAAGGTGTCCAACTAGAACATTGTCATCTCAACAATGCATTAGGATCCATGGGTCACATTGGTGTTTTCACTATACATGATCATCAAACAAAATTCACCCTCATAAACTAGTGCATCACACGGATGTTTGTGTGGCTCGCCTCCATCCCATAGGCTTACTTAGAAAATTTTTGATGCAGAGATATAAAATTTCTTTCTTATGATGTGGATGGATCTAACATGATTTTTTTTATTTTTGCAAGAGTGACTACAGATTAGAGAGCATTGGGGCAAGAATGTACTAACTATGTTGTTAAATGTACCCAGATGACCAAGATCTACTATAGTATGTGGGCATGTGGTGGGTCTACACAATGTTAGAGATTTAATATCATACACCAATGTTGATGGCACTCATGGAGCACTAGGATGCAGAAACCACTTCTTTCCATCTACCAATGGGAGATATGACCATCATGTTGCAGGATGTGTATCAAATCATTGAACTAACCATTCATGGATGGTGGGTGGCATATGATGAGGCAAAGATAGTATAGAATGTTGCACAAGGCCAATAGTATTATATTGGGTAGGTGGACCTAGTATATACCACCAGCCACAGCTACATTTGGTGGTTGGAGTAGGGGCAATTGGTCACTCCACTCATCCAAAGAGTGATGGTCCTTATAGTTACCCTTTGTGTCACAATGGATGGGTGAAGCTCTCACCTGTACAGGGGCCTCGTCCATTGCATCTAAGAGATGGAGGAGGACAGGACTATCTATGCCAAGGGTAGTAAAATTCTTTCTTACGTATACCATGACCTCAGGTGTTATGTACATTACAAGTATTATAGTCTCATAGCCTGTATGCTCCTACAAAATGGGGCATTTGCACATATCAAGTGTACCTGATCAATTAGGTTTTCCCAAGGCATAGCACTTAGTACACTAATGGATCACGTGTACCTATTGGTCTATGAATGGTGATACAAGGAGCCCAATTTTTGGTCTTTAAATTTTGATTCTTTATGGGCAGAGGATATTAGATGGCACCCTTATAGGAGGATGGGGATCTATTCGATTGACAAGTGGTAGCTATAGCATATGCAATGTGATCAACTCAAAGTGGGGTGATCAAATCACATTATTGTTCTATATTATTGGCACTAGGTTTACTGATAGTTCAAGAAAATGCAGTTGATCCCTCTAACACTACCCACATACGTTCAATCGACAAGGAGCATCACCTAGGTAGGTGATCATCATTGTCTAACCATTATGAGCATCACTATTAGTGACAATGGGTTGGATAATAATGACCAACCTTCCATCCTAGGGATTGACAACATCGATGCCACCCATGGTTTTAGAGCATGCTACGTGATGTATGACCCAACCCCAATTTTCCCTGCACATGCCCCCATGAGAAATATTGATGCACAATGGCTGGGAGGAGAGGATCACAACAATGATGAAGACAAGGAGGGTGAAGCAGTAGTGGGTGGACCAGTGAAGAGGCCAAGACAGTAGAAAAGAGTATCATCACCTCCACATGTGGTCCCAGTGTCATTGACACCACCTTTGATGATGGTCATTCCTCCTATGGTAGAATTTTTAGCAGCAAGACCCAATGTTGCACCACCATCTAATCCATACAAGTAAGCTAGGAACCTAGGTATGAGAATGGTTTATACTATTTCCTTTCAGTATCTTTTAGTTTAATTTATCTCACATATATATATATATATATATGAATATGCTTTTATATGATTCAATACTGATAGTGTCTACTTCTATATGGTTACAACCAATGCACAAGAGTGGATTTCCTTCATTAGGTAATGCATTTCCTAGTTTTCCAAAGTTGTGCCTATTAAAGGGAGCATCCTAGACATGTATAGGCCAACACCAATGAGGCAATACGTCCATATTTTTTATCCTGTTGCACATTTGAGGACCACTTATGAGGAGGCACATGTGGAGACTATTAAGAGGGCCACTAAATTTACCATAGTAATTAGGTAGTGGAATCCATGCTCAATGAAGCTTCACACCATACAAGCTAAGCAAGATCAGACAATGACATGGGAAAAGAGTAATGAGAGTGTGCATAATTTCCTTTAGAGCCTAATTGATGACTTAGGAAGTAGGTGGAGGCTGTGTGATTGGGAATTGATCCTAGGTATAGTTTCTTTAGGAGGAGCTACAGTAGGCTGTGAGCTGGAGGTCAGGCTTTGAGAGGAGGTTGTCGAGCTACAAGGAGAGTTATGTTAGAATCATAGAGTGAGATCACTTAGTGAGATGGAGTGTGAACCCAAAAATTGACACACTAAACCACAAAACCGTCAATAGAAGTACTTATCTAATTTCATGTACAATCATATTTACCGAATCAACTAATGTTGTACACATATATGGGTGAAGCCACAATAGTGGTTTATAATTTGATGGAGGAAGGAAAACTAACAAAAAATGATTGCAAAGAAAAAAAAATTGTTTTAGGGGTTCATACAAACCTATAGGTTTGAGCGAACCCATTTAATTCTTTCCCCTCATTTCCAGCCCAAAAAACCAAATAAAATGCACATAGAAAGGTGGTTCACTCGAACTAGGGTTTGAGTGAACCCTAGTTTGACCGACCCCTGGGGATTCACTTGAACCCCCCTTATCCCTCATTCTCCCCCTCAGACACAAAAAATAATATTTTTTTTGACTTCGGAGCTCTAGTTGAACATGAAAATGGTGGAGACTTCAAAACCCAACTGGAATCAGGTAGTCTTCAAAACAAGCTATCCAATGAATATAATTTTAATATGTTTTGGTTTTATTAAACATAGGTTTCTCACCGAAAATCAAGCTCTATGTTCTACAAATGTGGAAAAATAGTAGATTATCAAAAAAAAATTTGAAAAATATGAGTGCACTAGATATTGAAGTCCTTGATCCAACAAAAAGAAAAAAATGAATTTTGATACATATAAAAAATGTTACGTGTTATATGGTTGTGTTATGCCTGAATTATAATTGGTTTGATTTTGAAACTTGATTAAGGAAAAAATATTCAATAAAAAACTATCTAACCAAGTGGAAGAACTAGATATCAGAGTTACAAATCTAAATTCGAAAGAATTAGAATTTTATCCTTCATGGAAAAAAAGTTATGCATTATACGGTGAGTGACACTTTTTAAAAATGTTATTTTTTGAAAAAGCTAGTTTTCGAGGGAGATGGAAAAAGAAGTGAAAACTGATTCCAAAAATTTTGAAAAAAATATATTTAGAATCTTCAGACAAAATTTCACAAAACTCTAGTTTGCATCATCTTCAAATTCCTCACGGTTTAGCCACTATAGGTGCCCAAAAGTGAAGATTTAGTTAAAAAAAATTATTTCAGTGTCCAGTTTGGCCAAAAATTGTAAACCACTATTGTGGGATCACCCATATCTTTAGTAGAATTTCTAAAACATACTAGCTTGATCAAAACAATGTTGACATCAATGACAACACTAGATCAAGAAGTAGTATGCAATTCATGCTCATGTTGTCAACAGACCAAAACTTCCATCAATATCCTTCTTCTATATATATATGAGAATTATGTGGCATCATTTTGTTCTTATGTGTACTTTACTTTCATGTAAGGCTATTTCATAGATTTATGTTTATGGATGTATTTTTATATTAGATGCTATCATGATCTAATAATACACATTTTATGTATGTTAATTAAATACAATGATGATCTAATTTCCTAACCAAAAGACCTAGTCAAATACAATGCATGGATTCATAGAATAATAAAACACATGTGTATATATAATTCCTAATTAAAGAAATTAATTACATATAAATTTTCACATCATAACATAGAATGGAAAAAATGTGTTAATTAAGGAATTTCATAGCATAATGAACTACAATCGTTGATGGACAAGTGTCATGCATATGCCACATAGACACTATGTGTAGTATCAAAAAATATGCATTGCATTGACATGTTCTTTTAGAGGCATTCCATCCATAAACGATAGTCCATAGGCACCAAAACCATACATGGAGATAATTATTTAAGGACCTAACCAATTAGGGCTAAACTTCTCCTTTTGATTAGGTGGTGCATTTACATATCTCTGATTCTCATAGAGAATGAGATCACCTACCTTGAAATTTTGAGAAACACCTTGATTGTAATGTTTAGAAACATAACATTAATAATATTGGAGATGTTTTAGGGTTTGCAATTGGTTCTGATCGAGCAACTCAAGAAGATATAGATGATCAACACAGTAAGTGTCATTATCAAACAATCCTTTAATGGAAACTCACAAAGATGGAATTTCCAATTCTGAAGGAATGATAACCTTATCACCATACATGAGGTTTTAGAGAGTTGCACCAATAGTCATATGCATACTCATGTGAAGAGATATGTCAATTTAGTATGCCAATCTGTATTGTGTTTATTAACTAGTTTTTGGAGAATCAACTCAAGAGTTTTATTAGACACTTCAACTTGGCCCTTAGATTGAGGATAGTATGGTGTAGAAAAATAACGTTGAATATGAAAATCTCCAAGAATTTCTTCACCTCTTTGTTCTTAAATGAACTACCATTATAAGAAACAAGGGTGGAAGGAAATCTAAAACAAGTAATGATATTATTTAGAAGAAATATCTAGAGATTTTTTCAGCATTCGTGGATCAAAGTAGAACAATTTCAACCCATTTTTTAAACTAAAATTGAATAAGGTTCAAACCAACCATGAGAAGTAAATTATAGTTAGAAAATTAAAAATGGTATGAACTAGAAATCTATCAAATATTTTCACACTTTATCATCATCATAACTAAAATTTATCTAGCATTGAAGAAAGGAACCATGAAAACATGAGAAATCATAAGTGAAACACCAAAATTCAATGCTTTTCTTGTATTGATTTCAATTGTATGGTTACAACAATTGTTAAATCCTTTATAATAAGAAAATACTACCATTTTATAGGAAAGGGTAGAAAATCTCATGGAAACATCAATGGTGAAGATTATCTCAACACCAAGGGCTAAGATTACATTTACATTTAATATTTGGAGCATTAAATTATTATTACATATTCATCACCCATCTCCAGCTGAATTTTGTTGAAAATGTACCTAGGGATATGTAAATGTATATTATATTATATCTTTGCATTAAATTTAAGTTACAACATTCTAAAAAATATAGGGCACAAATTCCCTAATATATTACATCAAAATACATCCAAAAACAACCAGCTAGTATGCCAAAAAGTGGTCATCAATGATCCTCCTTCCTTTTGATTTATCCTTCATAATAAAATTAACAAAAGCAGTAAGTGTTGGAGTGACTTCATTACTAGGTTGACTAGTAACAACATGAATCCTACAACACTAAGCATTATACTAATCAATTAGTTGGTATTGAAGATCCATCCAAGTAGCCTTTTACCCAATAAAATTTTAATCCTTCACCAAAATTTGAGCGACCTCAGTCATGTAATCTATAGATAACTCTTCAATGGTATCCTTATAGATCACAAACTTCCATTTTTTTTTCAAAACCTAATCATTTATTTCTTTGGAGGTATACACCTTGGTCTTTGTAAGTTCCTTCAAAAATTGCTTGTAGGAGGCCAAAACTTCCTTGATTTGACCTATACTGATACTTCTCTTTGGAATCTCAAATAATGTATCGAATAGTGTGGCTCTTTAACCAATTATTTTCTTAAGATGCCTTGTTTTATGAAGACCTCATTAGGGAGCTTTTGTAAGGCCTCATGTTTTGGATATACCAAACCATGAAATTGCTCATTGCTGCTACAATTCTCCACTAACTTGTCCACCTCTTCCCTTAGAATAAGGAAGTTATTATACACCTAGATAGAAATATCAATTTTTGTATTTCCATTATCAAATATATTCTTGAGCTAACCTTGGATGGAATGAACCCAAGATCTCATATTTTCCATTTTTTCAGCTTCATCCTTTGACAAGACAAGTGGCGTTATTGTTTTTCCTAGCTCACTCTGCATTGGAGTAACCGAATGTTGGATAAAGGTAGTGAGTTCAACTACTTGAGATTTTAGCTCAGTTTTATTTGTCTCATTCTTATTTATTCTCTAAAAAATATTGGAGACAAATCCCTAAAATTCCTCCATCTCTTTATCTCAGTTGGTCTAGGACTCAAGTTTATAGTGAAATATTGAAGTCCTCAAGAAATATTCTCTTATTACAAGATCTTAGATCTTGAGGAATCTTTGGTCATGTGAGAGCTTATTTTTTCCTTTTTATTCTGCTTTGATATCTTTGCACTACTCAAAATAGCCTCTAGGATTAGCTTAGGAACTCCAATCATTAGCTTTATACTCTTTAGTTGCTCATCTAACTATTTGTGTAAATAGGTGTTTTACCTATCTAGGTCCTTTTTACATGTTAAGTCTACTTAGGTCCTAGGAGGGAATATTTCTAGTTAGCATTAGTTGTCACAAGATCTTATCTTATCTTTTGGCATTTAATGCTTGTGTTCTAAGTCATCTAGTATTTGTTGGCATAGTTATCTCATTATATATAATTAAGACACATGCCAAGATCTTTTTTCATCTTATCCCACATTTTAACTTTATAAGAAAGGCATCATTTGCACATCCTAGACAATTCAATTAATTGTAAGCTAAATATATCACTACAATATTGAATATTACATATTGGCTCTTGCATCCAATACTTCAAAAAAAAATTTCTTATATTCTCTCTTGTAGAAGGTTGTTTTTTTCTTTTTCAAGTGATCCTTGAGGCTTGAGTCCTTGAGTAACTCTAAAATGGTATCAAAGCTTTAGAATTGTAAAACCACTTCTCAAATTTGAGGGCAATTCAAACATGATATTTTGTAGGGTACACATTGGGGAAAAACAAACCTCATGGTTGAATTCAAAATGCCCAAAACCTCATGATTGAGTTCAAAATAGCTAAAACCTCATATTCATCCAAGGTACAACCTTAAAATTTTCCCTCAAAGGCACTCACAGGTTATTTTTCTATGAAGCATAGCTTTCCACTAGGGTATAAAATTTTTACAAACAAGATATTGATGGAAAGATAGTTCCAAGAACTTCATAGTGGTTCAATCCATTTGTTTATATTTTTCCTCATATGAATTTTATTTCTGGTTGAAGTATGTGAATGTTAGCTCTAGACTTGCTCAAACATAGACAAACAAAACAATGTTAGTCATCAAACACATCTAAAACAATCATTCCCCATGAAATTCATTCAAATGCCAAGAACAAGATAATGAAACAAAGATAATAAAATAAGAACTATTAAATGTTGCTCAAAACATTCAAACTGTCAATACCATGGGGGATTTGGTGTTATTTTGATGTGGAAAATAGCCCTTTCCCAATTCCTTGCAAGCTTCGATGATGAACTTGATGCTCCTTGATGAAAATTGACCATAACCTAGCTAAGATGGATGAAAGCTATACAAACTTGGATGAAGTGTTGATGAATTTTCCCAAAAATTTTAGATAATGACTTTGCATAAAGTTCTAGATCCAAAATCAATAGAAGAGTCCTCCATTTATAGGAATGAAGGATGGAGGAATGGGAAACATAAAGGGTGTGGGATTAAATATGAACCAATAACAATGTGCCACTTTTCAACATGCTATTGGAGAGAGGTGGAGCACATTTTGATCAATGTGCAAATAAATGCAATTAGGTGGAAATTTGAAATTTGAAAGATGGCTTGTGGAGGAAGATGTAGAAGAGGAGTTAATGCCACTTGGCTCAAGAAGAAGGACTTGTAAGAGATATAAATGCCATGTTGGAGGACAAGACCTTTTGGGAGGGAAATTTCAAAATGAGGGAATATTCCAACTAGATGCCCTTTTGAATGAAAATAGAAGAATTTATAAATCAATTAAATTGATTTACTTGTGGAAGTTGCAAAATCTAGAGGATTTGATAGATTAGTGTTAGGAATTAATTAGAATTTTATTAACTTAGATGGAAATTAGTTTGATTTGACACTTTGACTTAGATTTTTTGATTTATTTAAATCAAAATGAGAGGAATATGCATATTTGATTTAATTAAAAAGGGATGATGTTAGACTTAAATCAAATAAATGTTAATTTATTTAATTTAAAGGAGATGAAATATGATTTAATCAAATAGAGGGATTTATTTAATTAAAAGAGGAACATTAGGACTAATCAAATAAAATGGATTTATTTAATTAATAGAGGAAATATGATGAATTTAATTAAATAAGGGTTATTCAAATAAATGGTTAGTAAAGGAGACGATTTAAGCAGAATTGGCGTTAGTAAATTAGGATCAGGTGTATGATATCAATCAGTATAATTTACATGTCTACATTTTTCCCCTCTTTGAACCAATCTACCTATTACATTGATTCAAAGAATAACCTTGCTAAGATCAAAATTTAAAAAATTTCTAATTTTTTAGATGCCCCACTACTGCCCCAGTGGAAGAATTATGCTAGTATATTGGGCCCTCAAGAGATTAGATGAAAATTTGGATTTTTGGGTGATCTTGAGAAAAAAGAGGACAAGCTACCCGATGGGCCTAGAAAGGCTCCAAGATGCTAAAAATGTGCCAAAATATGGAAAAAGGATCCAAAATGAGCTTTAGTTGGGTAAAAATAGGATCAAGGGCACAAAACCCTAGTTTGACGGCTAAAACGGGTCAGAAAACCCTAATTTTCATGCTTAAATAGCCCTCGAGGGGTCAATTTTAATTCATTTTCACATTCAACCTTTGAGATTTTCATTATTTTGACCTTTGACCCTCATGTAGAATGGCACAAAGAGTTCTTCCCCGACACATTTCTGAGTGAGTTCGAGTCTACCAGAGACTTCCATGCGCAGGAGCACCGGTATGCTATCCTAACCCAACCTTTAATTTCAATTTTCTTGTGCATTTATTATGTTTTGAAGAGTCACAAAGTCCAACATCACTATATAGTGATTCTTAAAGTGTATAATCAATGACGCTAGGCTTCAAAGAGTTGCTGTTGTGACTTGTGATGTCGCTTCACAATTTAGCTTTTAGGGTACAAACTCCAAAGGGCAACGCCATTGCAAATGGCAACACCATGCTTTAGTTAGGTCTTTAGGCTTTTTGGTCAAATAGGCCTATGGATCAAACAGTGATGTTGTGGCTTGGTTTGCACTTTGGGGGGTTCCAACATCACAATTTGGAGTTTCCAAAGAGTGACGCCTTTGCAAATACTGACGCATTTGTTGTTTTAGTTTCACAAACTTGAAATAGGGTCCAGTAATTTTGTGAAACTTGATGTTGTCGCTTCATGGGTGCAAGAGGTTAGAGTGGACATGCACTCATGCGAGCATTGACCCTCAATATTTAGTAGATTGAGTGGGATGGATGAATTACTATAGGAACACCTAGGCATGATTGGTCTATGGTACGTTGCTTATGTGCCTTCCATTAGGACCGATTTGGCGATGATGGTCGCATTAGCTAAGTGATGGCATAGTGAGACTTCATCATTTCATCTTCCCACTGGCAAGGCAACTATCACATTGGAGGATGTCTAGTGGATTTTTTGATTTCCCATCCACAGTGAGAGGGTTATATATATAATATGGACACTGACATAGATGCATGTTATGAGATCATGGGTATAGATGAGATTGTTTTCATCGAGGGACAGATTGATCTTGAGTACTATAGGGGTCGGTGGGGGCGATATTTCAGTCAAGGATGGGGTTTGACTTGAGAGCAGATCCTATTCAGGAGGTGCTATTTTACTTGGGGACTAGTGATGCTGGCCTCAAAATACCATGATTTGCACGAGTTCATGTATTGTGACAGCAAAGTGATTGGTGTGGGGGTCACACTTTTGTACATCTAGGTCTAGGAGCACATAATCGTGCTCCATCCATGAGTTATAGTGGTCGAGGTTGAGCTTGACGACCCAATATTTGGAGGTATAGGGGTGGCCTCACATTTACTCATACAAAATAGCCTGGCCTACCCCACTAGTGGAGGATCTTGGATGAGATGATAACATTTATTTGGAGACCTTGGCTACAAATTCTGCCCTAGTATGATGATGTACAATAGTTATTCTACACTAGGAAGGATAGACTTATGTAGGGGTAAGAGCACACTATGATCTATCACTACCTACCTGATAGGGTAGCAAGACAGTTTAAGAACATCCAAGACATGCCAAATGATTAGTATATGGCTATCTTTGCTCAGTCCACTAGAGAGACTACATGGGGTTAGATGGTCCTGCCATTAGATGTAGTGGATTCCTTCAGGAAGTTGGTAGCTAGGCCATGGCCCTATGATCAGGGACAGGTAGATCCAAGCACTACATGTTCCTATGATGATTGGTTCAAGCCTCCAATCCACTTGAAAGTTCTAGGGGAAACACTTCCACCATAGAGACCACAGGGTAGGACAGCCAGGAGGGGGAAAGTTTCTGTAAGAGGAGGAGGAGGTGGAGGAGGACCACCTCCACACTAGCCAGATTCAGGGAGATGGACATCATCAGAGAGATCAGCCCAGGGACAAGTAGCCACCTGCGAGGGACCAAAAACCATCATAGACAGACCAACCACCACCACCACCACCTCTGCCACCTCATCCCAATAAAAGATATGCCCTGATACAACAGGTACAGGGGTAGATATAGGGGCTCTAGGCTCAGGTACATACATTTATAGTAGAGAGGGACCAAGCCCTCACCATAGAGTGAGATTAGGAGAGGCAGTAGCAATAGATGACAGAGTTACAGCTAGCCTAGGAGGTCGACATGCATCAACAGTTAGAGAGCATGGTTACAACATCACAGGGTAGGAAAGTCCCCATGCAGATGTACCATGAGGTAGTGTGAGAGGCTGAGTACTATAGGATCCATTATTGATAAGCAGTGCCTCTAGTGGCTCGAGTGTCGGATTTTTCTCAGCAGACAGGGTACAGGCAGGACAAGCCTGAGAGGCAAGCGGGTGAGGGGAGCAACCACCAGGGCTAGCTCACATAGTTTTTATCGACGATACTTGATTCTTTTTTTGATCCACGAGATTCATTTTTGATAGCCTTGTGGGCATTGTATACATTGTTTGATACACATACACATTTGTTCCTAATTTTGTACCATGACAATTGATATATATGATATGATTGATTCATTATATGATGTGTCCTATTTTATTTATGTATTTAGATGGATATATTTACTTTTCTATATGTGATGTGATTCTATATTATGTGATGTGATGTATGTATGATTTAGATTCTTATGGATGCATTTCTTTTTTAGTATCTTTTCTATGCACATTTTATGATGAAGTATGGAGTATGGATGTATGTATGCAAATGATTTTAATATGCTTAGACTAACAGATCTATATTATGCCCTAATGGATGATATCATATGTTATGATCATGATATGTATGGGATGTTATGACCTGCTCCTTTCTTCTTAGTATCTTTTTCATGTATAATATGATGATGTGTGTATGTATGACATGATGATACTTTTATGATTATGCAATGGATGCAAATGTATGGTTTATGAGATGCTTAGAGTAACCAATCTATATTATGCAATAATGAAATTCCATGCATGTGAGATGATTAGTGTTTCCTTTATGATATGGATTATATGATGCATGCTAATAGTTTGTAGATGTAGGATGGATGAATTGGTGATGTTTTTGATTAACTATCATGGTACCATGTTAGCACGGAGAGAAGAAAGAAGAAATGAGATGAAGACAAGAGGATCCAACAAGTCCATGATCTATGAGACTTTATTAGAGATGATGATGATGATAATGATGTATTGCTTATCAGGAATAGGTATTTTAAAAGGGCTTACTTACATTATGTTTGATAACACACATAGATACGATGCATCAAGGTATATAGAACCAGGATGGCATTGTACCTAGTGTGATGGAATTTGACTCAACAATCAGAGAGGAGTACTCTTATTCACACTTGACATACAAAACCTTGTTCAGAATGTAGTTTAGATATTCCAAACATCTCATACCAAAACATAGAAAGGAAAGCCTTCCTATGTGGTCAACAAGACACCAAAAACACCCTCCCTTTGGACCAAAAAAAGTAGGCATGACCAAGGTTATATTACAAGAACATCCAATGAGCACAACAGATAAAACATAACGATCGTTACTCTATTCCTTTCTCTCTAAATCCCTTTGTTTGGACATCATTGAGAGGTCATTGGAATGAGTGCAATAAGATAAGTCAAAAGACAAGGATCAAGTAAACAAAAAATATAATGTTCTTCATACCGCTAGCCAAGAGTAAACTACGGTGATGCCTGATGTTGATGTCCATTGTAGGAAGGATGCATCCTAGGACATGATGTGATCATACGATTTGGATCAAACTAGATGATGAGCTATTAGTACCAAGAGTTGACCATCTTGTTTACCTACTAACCTAAGCTTAAGATTTTTTTGATGTTTGAGTTCACACTTTCAATTTTCTATACCTATTTTTTATTGCATTGTCGAAGGGTGAAGGTGATGATAAATTTATTATGAGTGGATGTTTATTGTGGGTGAAAGAAAAATAGGATAGGTGATTTTTTCAGGGTTTTTTGAATGTTTATGGTATTTGCAAGATTTTGCAACTATTCTAATTTTTGAATTTTCTAATGTTTTTGTGTTTTTCTAATATTTTGACCAAGAGACTAACCTAAAGACCTATCTTAGGGGCTATAAGGTCTTTCAATCACTCTATAGAACCAGAACTCATAATGGAGCTAGGCAAGCTAGGTTTTGGGTTTAACACTGTGCCTTAGGAACCTCTCTTCCCAAGGATGAAAGCATGGTTCCAGAATGTCAGTGCTGGTGTCTGTACGACTAGAGGACTAAAGAGACAAGGTTAAACATAGGAAAATAGACTAACAACCTAGCTAGTGGTTTTTAGGAGAACAAAATAACGCTATGAACTAAGAAACATATACATGAATATGATAAAGTAAGTAGATTAAAGCTAGGGTGATAGGAATGATCTCATAGAAAATACTGTTCACCAGCTAGCTCCAAGTAACACATCCACCTACACACAATAAAGAGGAAATTTTTTGGGTGGCTGTATAGGGGCCTACCTTAGTCAAACCCCCGTTTAGGTTTTTCCACCTCCATAGACAACCAAGATAGTGATAATCGAGAAATATATGATAAAAGAAAGAAACAAAGTAAAAAACACAAAAGCACTACAAAAATAGTAGGGTGTTACCCACCAAATTGTAAAGGAGAGGAGTAGAAATATTACCACCTCCACCAAGAGCTCACTGGCCAATGGAGGAGAAAATGAGATGACTCAAGCCTTTGTTGTAGTTGTGTTGGTTCCACACTTGCTCTACAGAGTTGACAAAGTGTTGTTGTTGCTATTAAGTGCAAGAGTGTTGCTTGAATGCTTGGAAGAGTGTGTAGAGAGATGAATTGAATGCTTAAGCTTGTGAGGAAGATTGCTTGAAGGGATGAAATGGAAGAATGAATAGTGAATTTGAAGGAGAGAATAAGAAAATGACCATATTTGGGTTGGTTAGTCAAAGGGGGCATTACAAATCAAACTCAAATGCGAAGTGTAATGCCTCTCTAGGCTCCTGATGCAAGAATATTCTAGCGATGTAAGCACATTGTGTAGACATTTGTGCACTATGTAGGCATCCCCGACAGTTATTCCTCTATCGACACACAAAACAACCACCATGTGGAATGAGGGCAATAGGCTTATGTGGAATTTAGCCTTCGATTTTGGTTTTCTAAAGTGAAGAAGGGAAAAGGGGAACTTGCATAAGGGGTAAAAATTTTCTCTTATACATTTTTCTCCCACTTTAGCGAGCATGAATACTAATTGAGTGCTTCGATAAAGTAGATTGGAGAAGTAGTAGAGTTAGAAATGTATACTTGAACCATCGAGGAAGCAGACCACAATCTGGAAAAATCGAGAGTGCAGGAAAAGAAAAGGATTTCATATCCTCACAAAACTATGAAGCTAAAAAATGAAAGCACCTCACAGGCTCACAGTCCTACAAGGAAGGTGTCCCCTAAGAATTCTCACATGGTGGATACCTAGAAAAATGCCTTCCAGGCCCGCAGACCTGCAAGGAAGTGTTCCTCAAGATCTCTCACATGGAGGAAGCTGGGAAAACACCCTACAAACCCACATACCTTTAGGGAAGGTGACCTTCAAGATATCTCACATGAAGGAAACCAAGGAAAGCACCTTACAAACCCACAAATATGCAGGGAGGTATCCCCCAAGATCTCACATGGAGGAAAATCAAAGAAGTTCCTTACAGGGCCATAAACATGCAAGGAAGTGGCCCCCAAGATATCTCACATGGAAGAAGCTAGGAAAGCACCTTAAAAACTTGCAGCCTTGTAGGGAGGTGTCCTTCAAAATCTCTTGCATGAAGGAAACCCAAGAAAGTGCCATATAGACCTGCAAACCTGTGAGGAAGGTGTCCTTCAAGATATCTTGCATGAAGGAAACCCAAGAAAGCACCCTACAGACCCACAAACCTATAGGGGAGCCATGTCCAAGATCTCTTGCATGGAGGAAGCTCAAAGGAAGTGTCCTATAGGCCCGCAGACCTACAGGAAGGTATCCCCAAGATCTTTCACTTGGAGGAAACCCGAAGAAAGTGAAATCCCTAGAGTTGAAAAGTAGCTTCATAGGTGCACCTGTAGAGCGACAAGTTTACCTTTAGATAGAACATGTCAGAAAGTAGCCATGTAAGCAAGTAGACAGATAGTCACACAAACCATAGACAATTTGGAAAACTTACAAAGGGGTCCACTCATGGTATGCACTATTCAAAAGTGTGAAGAAGATGTCTTTCTCTCAAATCAATTGATCGTCAAGGAATCCTTTTGAAAGATATTCACTTCATCAAGGAATTTGAAAGGAAGAAAATCCCCCCATGCAAGGGGTAGACTAAAGCTATCCCCAATTTTGATGAAGGTTCTCAAATTATTTCTTTATGAACCCATGATGAAGGAAACACATTCCATAAGGGTTTCAAGTCAAGAATGAGATTCTTCAAAATAAGTTTGTGAAGACTTTCAAGAAAAAGATTCATTGGTAATGAGTGTATTTTTTTAAATTCAAGGTGTTGAAGAAGAGGTTTTGTCACACATAAGAGGGACAACTCAAGCAAAAAAGACAGAAAGATAAAGGAAAAGCAAAAAAGAAAAGAAAAAAAATGAGCAAAAGGCATAGGGGTAGCCTAATATTTTGGGGTCATAACTGCTCATTAATATATATATGTATAGTATATAAAATGAACTACCATCAACCCTCTACTATATCAAACCATGTGAAGAATGCACGAGAAGAAAAAATAAAAATAAAAAAATTGGGTCAACATGGAAGGGAAACCTAAATGCCCCAACTTTTTGCATCATCCCCAATTTATCAAAAAGCAAGTCACAAACATGGAAGAATGATGATACAAATAGAAGAATGTTTATGACACAAAAACTACGCATGTATCCAAGCACCAATAGGGGTGACGAGGGTCATCCAGGCACAAATAATAGGATCACAGGGGAACATGTCACAACACATACACACACATATCTAATCTAAAGATAAAGAAGAGGCACCCTCCTAACATTGATCAATCGAGAGGTCATTCACTTCCCACTCTAGATCATCATAAGGGGAAGGAGGATGAGCTTGCAGTGGTGGGATGTTAAGAGGAGGAGCATCTGACCCTCTCACAAAAAAAGGCTAAGGAAGAAGGCCCTACAAGGTCCTCTCCACTGACCTATTGTGGAGCTAAGGTCAGTGATTTTGTGAAGATTGTCGTTAAGGCTGGAACCTCATCTAGAGAGTTAAACATGCACTTTGCAGGAGTGTCATGTTTTACCTCAATGGATGGGGAAGGTTGCACTCGAGGTTCACTGATAGGCTCATCGAATGATTCAGGAGTAGTGACAAACTCAAGGGCAGCTGGGACTGGTTTCATCACTAGGACAAAACAAGTTAGTGTGAGGCTACCATTCAAAGAAGGTAGGCTCCTCTTGCATCCTCCTTTGCTAGAAGGATCACACTCCACCTTTTGCTTCATCAGAGGAGGAAAACTCCCCATAGATGAGGCAAGAGGTGAGGAGGAAGAAGAGGAAATAACCATAGTAGATATGACCGAGGTGTTCATCATATCAACGGGCATCAGGATAGGTTTTACATCTGGAAGGGACATCAACAGAGGTGGCTCCATCGAAGGAGTGATGAACACCTTCACCTTTTTGGGATTAGGCACATTTGCACTTGCAACGGAAGTTGGAAGTGATACAAAGTTGGTTTGAACGAAAGTAGAGGGGACGAGAGAGGAGAATGCAACAGAAGGCCCTGATACAAGGGAACTCATCTCCTCTTCCTTCCTCTATAAGGTAGCCTGCTCAGCCATGAGATCCTTTCGCTAGCACTTACACTCGCGTGCAAGGTGGTTTTTGCAACTCTTAGAACAAGAGGTAGGAGGTTGTGAACAAACATAAGGCTCTTGCTTAGCCATGGGAGTTTCCACTATAGCCATTTCAAGTGGAGGAACAAACTCCTAAATAGGAGTAGGAGGAGTAGGTTGAGAAGCAGTGGGGGATTCGGCTCAAGTGCCTCAAAAGCGGGCCTCTTCCCATTCATTGCTTTGGGAGTAGGAGCAGTAGGAGACCACATAGGTCAAGAAAAAGATGACTCTCCATGGGGGCCTTTTCCTCTACCATATAGGTAGTACCATGGTCGAGGTGATTTAGTAGGGAGGTCTGATATCCTAATCTTGAGTCTACACCAAGGAGGGACCATCAAACTCAATGGGTAATGTGAGTTAAAATGTGTAAAGTGAACAAGATCACAAAAGCAATGAAATGTATTACATTAGAGAATTGAATCATAAAATTAATCTTATTGCAAGCAAAACAAATTCCCCAAAATTGTTCCATTGTTTCCTATCTTCAGGGATTCATTAAATCATATTGGCTCTAAGATTTGTATATGCACTATGACTATTAGAAAAGCAACTTGAGGAACGAAATGTTGTAGAATGCAAGAATCTAATTCGTACATGATGATAAGCTATGTGATTTGTTGAATGATACTATGATATTAAATGATGTAAATGATAATGGTGATATGATAATGGATATGATGCTATAGACTATGATGCAAATGCTATATAAAGCTACTTTGATAATGAAAATATAGCTATGAAACTAATCCATGATTCTAAACTAAAATGCTTCTACAATGAAAATTGCTAAATGCTAAATTACTCTAAATGCTTTATGCTTGAACTCTAAATGCTCTCACATAATTTTTGCATAGTAAGTTTACTCAAGATGGGATTCCAAATGTTGTAGAATGAGGCTATATTTATAGGATTTAAAAGGCATATTGTGATTTGGCATGATTCAACGGTCAAGATTTCAGCTTGAAAGATGAATGGTGGAGGATAAAGAGGTTAGAGGGAATCATGGAGGATGTTCCCTTTAGTAAAACACTTTTCTAAGTGTTGAAGGGAATCAATGGAGGAAGAGAGCCATGTGTCTCCAAGTTTCTTTCAAGTTTGTTGAGGATAATTCTAGTTTAGAAATTAGATTTATTTAAATTTATGAAACATAAGGTGAGGTGGTTGATGAGGTGGTAGGAGGTTAGAAAGTTATGTAGAAATGTGACAAAATTGGATTTAAAAATTCAAATTTAGTGAGAGGGAATTAATCAAATAAAACAAATTAGTTAGATTTTTTTATTTAATTAAATCATGAAGAAAATGATTTTAGTAGAATTTAAGAGAGTGAACTATATAAGTACATTTAGAATTTATTTATAAGTAGATGAATAAAGAGGGCTTATTTGTTAAATAGCTTTTATTTAATTAATTTATTATCCTGAACGATTTTAGGTGTATACATTTTACCCCTCTTTGAAGTGATGTGTTTACACATTGCTTTAAAGAAAAATCTGAAATTTTCCAAAAAAAAAAATTCATATGCCCCAGATGCTGAATTTCAGGTGATACTGGATATATGCCCCCTCAGGAGATAAATCGATGAAGTTTTGAATTTTTAGAAATTTTCAAAACTTGATGATGATTTCATGATTTTATGATATCTCAATGATTTACCTCCTAAAAAATGATTTCAAACCTACCAATTTGGATGAATTGATTAATTAAGTCTTTTTGAAAAATAAAATAAATCAATCCCATAAAAATCCCACTTAATTAGCCTTTAAAAGGTTAAAAAGATGTGATTAGAAGTTAATTTGTGCATTTTGATTTTGAAATTTGTGAGTGATTGAGAAACTTTCAAGCAAGATGGTGATTCCCTACCACACACATAGATTCGAGCGTGTGTGATGTCACAACTGCTTGGCAATGTATAGACCTCTGGTACGTACCCTAAAAAACCTCTTCCTAAATTTTGAAATTCATTTTTTCTACATTTTTTCATGTTTAAATTCTCCTTTTCACGTTTTAGCACATAGGAACACCGATGTAGCACATTGAATGATTGTTGTAGTGCATCCAATAAATTAGTGTATAGGTTTAGTTTTGTAGTGCATTCATAGTGGGATTTAGCGCTTAAAGCCAGATTTTTGGTGCATATGATAAATTTTCTAGTGCATGGGGTTTATTAGCACATAGGTGATGTAATTTAGTGCAATAGGTCATTTTTGTAGCTCATAGAATCATTTAGCGCATTGATAGAGAGGTTTAGTGCATTGATCAACTTTGATGGTGCATTCGGTAATTCGGTGCATTGAAACCCTATTATGGAACATCCATGCAATTTTCTAGCACATCAATGTTTTTAGCACTTTGAGTCACTATTTTAGCACATCTAGGTCAGATTATTGAATTTTTAGATTAGACTCCTTGATTTTGTTGATTTTTGGTTGTGTCAGCCTTTGATTTGATGATGATTGATGATGTTGATAGATTAGATGACAATTGATCTCATGATAGGTGAGATTCAATGATAGGATGTTGATTATTGACCTTATCATAGGAGAGGATCATTGATAGATTGATGATTTTCCTCATGATAGGTGAGGATCAATCATAGATTAATGATTGTCGACATGATAGGTGAGGATCAATGATAGATGCTCATGAGATGCAATCAAAATCTCATTAGAGCTGATTAGATTTATAGGTTGACTAATGTTGATTGATTGATTTGCTAATTTGTGATATGTTGTGATGAAAGGAGCCTTTCTTAGTCCCATAGATTCAGGAGTGCTTCCCAAGGACCTGAGAGTTGATTTCACATTTAGATCAGGCTGATCTAAATGTGATTGGATGATGCAGACTGACTTCACTGATAGATATTTCCTAGCATCATATTAACATGGGGTTTCTGACTACATTAGTAGAGAGATGGCATAGTGATCATAACACCTTCCACTTACCTACCACTGACATGACAGTGACACCAGAGGATGTTTACCACATTTTGAGGATTCTAGTCATCGGGGAGCTAGTTATTTATGATTTGACTGAGCAAGGAGGAATTGATGCACTACAGAGAGTGTTCAAGGATGATCAGATTTATGGTTATGAGATTCCATGGTGAGAGATGGTCGATGCATATGTGACATTTCCATGTGTGCTTGTTGGTTTTATTTGAGGATTTCTATGTCTCAACCACAGGTCAAAGGGACTTTCAGTTGGATGGGGCTGAATACTCAAGAGTATGATGAAACAGGTATTAGATATGCTTGGGGATATTGCATGGTTGCCCATTTATACGATGATCTACATTAGGTGGTCTATCTCAGAGGGGCCAATTCATAAGCTCGAGCCACATTGTTATAGATATGGGCATGGGAGCATATAGTTGTCACCCAATGAGTTGTACAGAGACATCATCCAATAGGGAGACCATACGTTCATGCATATATAGGTCCAGTTGTCTAGCCTAAGTTGGGAAAACTAGAGTACTGGAGGAGAGTACTTGACGATCTTGAGATAGTGACATGGTGGCCCTACTTAGACTATGAGGAGTGGCTAGAGGATGATACTAAGATGTCATTTTTGTGCTCATCGATGTACATATTTGGGAGGACATAGTTTATTATTCAGAGGTTTCTATTGAGGAGGGTATTGTGATAGCATGGCGGGGTATAAGGCATGCCCCAGGGAGTTGCTCATTATGCACAGTGATAGATTGATGTGCCAGAGTGGGGACCCACTTTGTCCTATAATGTTATAGTTGAGGAGTACCAAGGTTTACATGCCATTATTTGGAATTATGATCTAGACACCATAGAGTCTCCTATATCTATGGATTATGCACATTACTTCTTCACACATCCCTTCCCATGGATTTCTAATCCAAATGATCGAGTGCCATCATTGGATGATGAGGAGAGGGAAACAATACAAGGACATTGGTGAAGGAGAGATGGAGGAGATGAGGAGGTGGTGGAGAGTAGTTATGATGGATATGGGGATAGAGATGGTGGAGGTGATGGAGATGGTGATGGGGTGATGGAGATGAAGGTGATGGTGGAGGAGTTAAGGGTGGTGTCGGGCCAGTGATAGATGTTTAATACTTTAGAGTGACTTAGAAGAGGCAATCACTAGTGTTTACAACATAGTAGCATGTAAAGATTAGATTACTCTCTCAGTAGTAGCAAACATAGATAGCTTCTCTATAGGCTTAAGTTTAGACAATATAGGGATAGTTAGCATAGATATACGGATAGATGTAGATACATGCACACACATAGACATAGTCCCGGGCATAGATTGCCACTCTTACATTCAAGAGGGATACCTTGAGGCAGTAGGTTGAGAAAGTAGAGGGCATGGCTGAGAGACTATAGAGGGTGGTCGAGGGCACAGGTACAACCAATTATCTAAGAGAGGTATGGTGCTTTGACAATTATCTTCTAGTGCATGCACTCATTTGAGGACTACAAATAGGGGTGTTATGGGGCCACCTCATAGGGATCTAGGGGTAGGACCATCAGGTACAACCAGAGGTATAGGGCCAACACCATTAGGGGGGAGCACCACATAGCTCCATGATGATCATTTGAGATGTACTTTAGACTAATGTATACACTGATTTAGTTGAGACCTTATGGTTTCTGCCATTTTTTGATATTGTATCTCTCCACATATTTGGACACCCTTGTACTCTTGACATTATGATTTTTGAGATTATATGATATGGGGTGATGATTAGTGATCTATGTGTCTATATGATCTATGATGGATTCCTGTGATGGATGCATTTAATTTCTATGTTATGATGCTTATATGATGTCTATATGATGCTTTAATATGCTTATGACATGATTATGTATGGATGCAATGATGATATGATGAAATGATGATGCATGATTTATGTTTCTATATGTTCTTATACTGCTTTCACACTATATGTGATGGATGTAATTATGTAAATGAGATGCAATGTATGTTATTTTTGTGTTTTTCAAATGCAATTATATATGATGTAAATTCTATATGAGATGAATTTCAAAATGTAAATGATATTTAATGCAGTTTCTTTTTGTGTTTTCTTGATGCAAATATATATGATGTAATGCATGAATGAATGGATGATGTAATAATGTTTTCTAATATATATTCGATATGAAAATGATTATGCAACTTACATGAGAATGATGTGTTTTTGTTTAATTTCAAGTGTAATAAAACCATTATTGATAGAGATAACATCATTGTGAAAATTGTGCCAGCCTTGGAAAATCCATAAATACAGATGCAAAACTAATATGGATGCAATCTAACTGAACCATGTAGATCTAATATGCAAAATTTTTCATCGTACCAGTCGATTTGTTGTGATTTTATCATCATTGAGCATTTAAAATGTTGAAAGTGAGTACAAACATCGATGGTATAATTAGACCATGATGACCTAATTACTACTTCCATGTTTTTTGATATTGCAAGTTAACACAATCATCTAGGTATAATTAAACCGAGATGTCCTAAGCATTGCTTTCATAAATAGACAAGAGTTAATCATTTTCCTATGCAAATTCATAACGTTATTAGTGATACTTTGTAGAGAACGTCTCGTGACAATCTACACAGTAGTAACGATTAACTCACAAAAATAAGACAAAGAAAAATCATACTCCTTCCTAGCTCCTCTAATTCAATATATTATCAAGTTGATCCAGAGATATGACAAAAAAAATCAAAGTACAATAGTTGAACATTCATGCTAACATGATAAAGTGATGATTTAGAGAAACATCATACATTTAAAGTTTTCTTTGGTTTGATTGATTTAGTTGTTTGTTGTTTGATATGGATGTTTGATTTGCAAAGTTTTATGATCGATGTTCAATGTTAATTGGGACTATGATTGTTGTGTTTGTTATGTTGTCCTACTACTATTTTCCTATTTGTTTAAGATCAAAGTTTTATTGCCCCTAGTGAGTTCAGGATTTTTCCCCTAGTCCAGGGTGAAACACAATTGTGATGCCCAGATATGTACATGAAGCTTTCCAATGATAGGAAGAATGATGGCGAAAGAAAATAGTCAGCATGCTCAAATAGATGGAAAAGCTAATATATCACAAATAGCACCTATTGTCAAGTTTCCACTACTTGTTTTTATTGAACTTTTTTAGATTTTATGATTTTTTTTATTCTTTTGGTTTTTCACTTTTTTTTGTATTTTTCAATTTTTTTTGTATTTTTGTATTTTTTCAATTTTTCGCTTTTTTTGTATATTTTTAGTACTTTTTTTTTTTTTGTATTTTCTCAAGACTTTTTCTGATGCACTAGATGAATTAGGTATAGAAATTCTTGATATGTAGGTTGTTGAGGGGTTCATCAAACAAATCTCCTTCAGACATAGACAACTGATATGCTCCTGATCTAAAGACTGATACAATGACAAAGGGACCTAGCCAGTTTGGTTGAAATTTTCCTTTCTTTTCTCTATCCTATTGATTACAGGGATTTTCTTTCAAGACTAAGTCACCCACCTGAAATGTTCTTTTTTTTACTCTATGATTGTAACTTCTAGACATCCTCTGTTGATAGACTTTCAGGTGATCAACTGCATGCTGACGATGTTCATCCAATAGTTCCAACTCTTGTAACCTAGACACCTGATAATCTTCATCTGAAATTATCCCCTTTAGTGATAGACAAAGTCATGTAGCTCAACCTCAATAGGTAGAATGGCCTTTAATCCATATACTAGAGCATAGGGTGTAGCTCCTGTTGAGGTGCGGATACTAGTTTTGTAAGCCCACAAAGTAGGGTTCAATTGAATGTGTCAGTCACGTTCAACACTGTTGACGGTTTTCTTTAAGATTTTTGGGATGGTTTTGTTTGATGCCTCAACCTAGCCATTTCCTTAAGGGTAGTATGGTGTAGAAAACTGATGCTAGATATGAAATCACTCACAAAGTTCTTGTAAATCCTGATTCTTGAAAGGCCTATCATCATCCATGGAAATGGATTGAGGAATTCCATACCAACAAATGATATAATTCAAGATGAAGGATGCAATTTGTTTTCTTTGATGGTGGTTAAGGGAACAACTTCAATCCACTTTGTAAAGTACTTTGTGGCTGTGATGATGAACTTGTGTCCATTTGACAAAAGTGGATGAATTTTACCTACAAGATCCAGTCCCCATTGAAGAAAAGGCCATGTTGATTCAAAAGGTTGTAATTCTTGTGTTGGTGCAAGAATTAGGTTCCCATGGATTTGACATTTTTGGTACTTCTTGACAAATTTAAAAGACTCCTTTTCCATATTTAGCCAGTAATACCCCAAGTGTAGGAGTTTTTTAGCTAAAGTTAGTACACTTAAATGTGTACCACAAATACCTTCATGAACCTCAGGTAAAGTAGTTTCAACTTCATTACATTCAAGACACCAAAGGAGAGTACCATCAAAACCTCTTTGATAAAGTACATCGGCTATGAGGGTATGTCGAGCTGCTTGTCGAATAAAGTTTCAGTTCTAGTTTTGGGATAAATTTTGTGGTAAGGTATTGTCTTTTAGATAGGTATATATTTTCCAATAGATAGAAGTATCAACTTCGACTAGATGGTATATGACTTGGGATTCAAGGTTATCATAGGTGGGGTTAAATAGTTTTTCCACCATGAACTCATAATAGGCTCATTTTTTTAGTTATCTATAGAAAAGAGGTGATGGTCACCATAGAATCAAAAACTTGGTTGTCCCCTCTTGGAATCTGCTCAAATTTGATCTACATAAAGTAATTTTTGAAATCATCCACCATTTTCTTATATGGCATCAATTTTTCATCTTTTGTTTGGTAATCATCATTCACCTAATTTATGACTAGTTGGGAACCACCATAGACTTGCAATTTTGTGATCTTCCATTTGACTACTACTTTTATTCCAATGATCAATGCTTCATACTCGGCGTGACAATAAGATTCTTGTGCCTGATCAATGTTTATGTAAGAGCCATCAAAATATAACATCCATTGTTGTGTTGACATTATTAAGACATTGACATCTAGAAATTCAATGCTCATGGGATTATCATCTTGCAAATGGTGCTTTAGATAGTTGATCCGCTATGGCTTGACCTTTGATTTCTTTCCTATCCACATACTAGATATCAAACTCACTCAATATCATTACCCACTTGGCTAGTCTTCCTATCAGGGCAACTTTGCTAAGTATATACTTTAATGGATCAATTTTAGCTATGATTTTGATGGTGTGAGTTAACATGTAATATCTTACTTACTGAGTAGCAAATACTATTGCCAAAAAAAAAATTTCAATAAAAGTGTAGTTGATTTCATAGCCATTCAAGGTTCTGCTGATGTAATAAATAGCCCTTTCTTTTCCCACAAAATCTTCCTATGCTAGTAGAGTGCCCAAAGATACCTATGTTGTTGCTATTTAGAGTAATAATGGTTTTCCTTTAGTTGGTGGTACCAGTATGGGTGGTGACATCAAATATTGTTTCAGTTGATTAAAAGATGCTTCACATTTTTAATCATGTTTGAAAGAAATGTTCTTGTGTAGCACGTGGTTGAAAGGATGAGTTTTATTTTCTAGTTGTGCGATGAACCTTCTGATAGATTGGAATCATCCCTGTAAAGATCTTAGTTGACTAATATTATTGGGAGGAGGCATCTCCATGATGGCCTTGACTTTCGCTGGATCTACCTCAATTCCTTTAGCTAATACTATATATCCCAAAAGTTTAGTTGATGTCATATCAAATACATATTTCTTATAGTTTAATCTCACATTGAATTTCTCTAATCTAGAAAATATTTTTTCTAGAATTTCTAGATGTCCCTCTCTAGTGAATGATTTTTCCAACAAGTCATCTACATAGTCCTCCGTAAAGGTGTGCATCATTTCATGGAAGATGGTTGTCATCACTCTCTAGTATGTGGCTTCAACATTTTTCAACCCAAAAGGCATTACGTTCCAACAAAATATTCCCCAAGAATATTTGAAGGTTGTCTTATCTTGATCTTCGGGTGCTATTTTTATCTAATTGTAACTAGAAAATCCATCCATGAGTGAGAATTTCATGTGCAACTATCAAATCTACAATGATGTCAATGTTAAGCAAAGGAAAATCATCTTTTCAGCAAGCCTTGTTGAGATCTCCAAAATTTGTACATATCCTGATGCTATGGCCAGGTTTAGAAATTGGCACAATGTTTGAGATCCATTTAGCATAATCAATAGGTCAGATAAATCCCACATCCAATAGTTTCTTCAATTCAACTTTCACTAGAAGGGCGATATGGGGATGCATTTTTCTCAACTTTTGTTTCACTGGCTTTACTCCAGGTGGTAGAGATAAATGATGGATGATAAGTTTTGGATCCATACCTGGAATGTCAGTGTATGACCAAGAAAATTTAATTTGTCTCTCCTCAAAGAATTTGGTAAAGCTTGGTTTTTCTTCCTCTATCATGGATGTTGCTAGATGTAAAGTCTTTACTATCTCAATTGTACCAATGTTGATGCATTATGTAGGTTCAATCAACACTAAAGATCTCTCATAATAGTTTTGGGGAAGAGTGTCAAATCTCCCATATTTTAGTGCCTTGGAGAGGTTTTCACCATCATATGTGCTCTTTATTTTTACTTTTTCTTGATCTAATATTGTCATTAAATGGTTTTCACCATTAGATCAATTTTTTATATTCATTTTTTTGCAGCTGAGAGTTTTGGAACTCCCCTTGTCTGAAGCTTCATTATGAGATTCAATGATGGAACATGTTTCAGGATTATTAGAGTAAAGGAAGTTCATAATGGCGTCATCATTTGGAAAGATATGTATATCAAGCAACTTGGTTTGGTCTTAGTCAATTAGTTTGGGGTGTACCAATGGAAAAGAATCGTCAGATTGGCTAAGGTCAAAAGGGGTAAGTGTCATGATGGAAACATCATCAAAGTTTTCAATAGAAATATCGAGGTCTATGATGTTACTCTCTTCCAAAGTATCTATCTCGTTTAAAGTCTGATCGTCTTCACTTGAGTCATTGATATGTTGTGATCCAATTTTAAGGGGTCTAGAACTCGAGCTTTGTCCCTCCATACGTGTTGGTGCATACTTTTGTATCACATCAATTTCTTTATCCTGACAATACTCTTCAAAGAGGAAATCCCATTCATATTCATTGGAATCTATTTGGGAACTATCTCTCAATTTAAGGATTCTCTCAACAATCTGCTGCCTAGTTTCTTCTTTGGACTCTTCTTTGTCTCCTAGTCCCATTTTGTTTGTTGAATTGATTATGGTAGGTTACAGTGGTTCTATGATACCCTCTTTTCTTTTTCTGACAAGAACTTTTCCATCATATCCCATATTCTCTAGGATTGTAAAACCTTTACCATATGGTTCAGTTAGCACATTGGAAGTTGATGTTTGTGACAATTCTTCATCCTTGTATAACTAGTTTAAAACATCTTTGTCTTCATATTCATCCACTAAAGTGCCTGCTTTTACAAAATTTCCACCAAAAATCATGGTTGGTTGTGAGGATTTTCTTGATGTGGATGGTTTCCCATATATCTTAGGAGAAGATAGTAGCTATGAAAGACATAAGGATTCCTCAAATGATGTGGATTGCTCAAATGAATATTCCCCCATGCCTTTTCCTTTTAATTAGATATTTTTCTCAAATTGTTTTGATAAGGAGTTGAGTTGACCTTCACGATTTGATGGAGTAGAATCACTGATAGCTTTGTCTTTTGATTGAACATTTTCCTCAAGCTGATTTGATGAGGAATTTGATTGACTTTCGTTACTTGGTGGAGTAGAATCACTGATACCCTTGTCTTTTGACTGGTCCTTTTTCTCAACCCACTTTGACAAGGAGTTTAATTGTCTTTCATTGTTGGATGAACTAGGAGTTGTAGCTTCTCTATTATGTGGCACAAAAGTATCTTGGGTTGTTTTGGGTGTGTTGAAATATTTGGGGTTGTTGGAATCAGCTGAAATGGTGATTTCCTACCCATTGAAAGGGAATTTCAAACACTGGTGATATGTTGATGGCACTGTTTGCATCTCATGAATCCAAGGATGTCCCAAAAGTATGTTTTATGTCAAATCCTTGTCCAACACATGGCATATTATGTCTTTTACAACTGGTCCCACTTGAATTGGTAAGACAATTAATCCTTTAGAGAATCTCTCTTCATCATCATAATCTTTTATAGTGAGTTTCCTTCTAGCATCAATTGCATTTTCTAAATATCCAAGTATATGGATAAGTTTTAAAGTGTGGATATTTAGGCTAGCTCCACCATCTATTAGAACATGTTTGACCCGATGTTTGTGAATTAAAACCTTAATGTGTAGGGCAACATTGTGTGGATGGGTGATTGATACATCATCATGTTCAAAAAATGATAAGAAATGAGGTGCAGTCAAGTGTCCCACCATATCTTGAAATTGCAAAAATTCAAGGTTATTTGGTACTGTGGTGGCTACAAGAACTTCTAAAATTTCTTTGTGAGCTAGTGAGATTTTGAGTTCCAATATGGATATTTGAGCTGGTATTTTCTACAATTGATCAAATATGTTGTATTGTGTTGTAGGGGAAATATGTGTTTTAGTTGTAGCTCCTTTCAATATTACTTTGGCTTGCCCCTTGTGGTTTTATTGATTGCTAAATTACCTTGTTTTTATCTAATTTTAATGACATTAATCTAATTATCATTTGCAACAACATGTGTGATCAGATTTATTGGTATGATGCATTGATTTGATGGACTTTGGTGTTGATATCATGAAAATGAGTTTCAACTATAACAATGTTTTGTTCATGCTCAATTATGATGTCATTAATTAGATTATCAACTACAATAATGTCTTTTTGGACCTTGATTTCTATGTCACTAGTTTAGTGTTTTCCAATTGGTATTATGTCATTGATCTGATGTGATGCGGTGTTGATATCATGGTGATGATTTTTAGCAGTGACAATTGTTCTTTGGCCCTTTAGTAGTTTGATTCCCAACTACAATGATGTCATTTTGGCCCTTGATTTTGATGTCCTTCATTTGATGTTCAGCTACAGTAGTGTCTCTTGGGCCCTTGATTTTGATGTCCCTAGTTTAATGCTCAACTACCTCAACACAATGAATGGTAGAATCATAAACATAGTTCACATTTTTTCCTTTGGTGTTTGATGAAGAGGACTCCCCCTTTTTGTAGTTTGGTAAAGGATTCTTGAATGCTCCATGATCATTGTTTGTTTGGGGTCCTACAAATATTGTCTTGTTATCAATCAATTATTATATCAAATGTTTCAATTGCATACAATTATTTGTCTTGTGTCCTTTATTTCTATGAAAGTCACAATAGTGTGCATCATTCCACCATGAAGGTTTAACTCTTGGTTCCCAATCTCTTGCCTTTGGTAATGTTATAACCTTTCCTGCAAGAAGCTCCTTTAATGCTAATTCTAATGACTATCCCAAAGGTGTGAATATTCTTCAATTTGAGGATGTTTGATATGGTGGTGGTTTAGATTCAACATTGCTTGGATTGTTATTTTGATTGGTGTTTTGGTTGTTGTTTTTATTGCTGGTTGGATTGTTGTTTTTTATTGGTTTTGGTGGCAATTGTTGTCAAGTTAAATACAGGTTTTGCATTTTATGTTTCAGCTAAAGTATCATTGTTACCAGCATTCTTTTTTTTCTCCAAAAATTTGGTTTATCATTGCTATTATAATTGTTGGAATAATTTTCTAAGTTGTTTCCATCATTGTAGATCTTTAAGACTCCTCTCTTTACCAAAGATTCTTCAATTTTGATTCCATTTTCAATCATTTTCTCAAAGGTAGGTGGACATTGCAATTCAAGTCTATAGCTCATCTCATCATTTAGATTGCCAATGAATATTTCCATCTTTTCCTTTTCAGGTATGGGACAAGAATATCTTGCAAACAGTCTTCTCCATCTTTGTAAAAATATGAGAAATGATTCACCCTTTTTTTTCTTTGTGTTGCAAAGGTATTTCATGGTTACCCCATGTTGGATGTTTTAGGAATATTGGGTGATGAATTTGTTAACCAACTCTTCAAAGGTTTTAATTGGTGGTGTAAGTTTGGAGAACCATTCCATGCATTGTCCCCCTAGGCTGGGTGGAAACAATCTCATCAAGTAAGTCTCTTGGTGTGCAAATTCAAGACTCATGGTTCAAAATTCCCTTACATGATCTATAGGATATGTTTTACCATTGTATTTATCATACTTTGGGAATTCATAATGTTTGGGAAAATGAATCATGTTGACACTTTGATCAAAAGGATATGGACAAATGTCTTGCAGCGGATATCTTTTTGAAGTTCCCCTTTACATATCTTGAATATGCTATTGGAGGTTTTTCATTTGATGAGTTAATGCAGCCACTAGATCTGTATGTGATGGATCATTTTTAGTATTTTTAGGTGGTTCTTTCAATTGATTAACATCAAATTCATGTGGAAGTTTCATACCTCGATTAGCCAACATTAGGAAGTATTTTTCACCATCTCTTTCAAAAATGTTTTCTAGGAACTTATGGAAATTTGGATCTTGTTGAGCATGTTGGATGTCTTGCTTAGTTATTTCCTCACCTTCAGTTTGGTGGATTTTATGGAAAGGATTTTCTTTAGCTTCAACCATGGTGATCTAAGTTTCAAGTTTTTTTTCTTTGAGTTTCTGCTTTTGTAATCTTGTTTGAACGGTCATGCAAGTGTTATAATTTAACTAAACTTTGATCTTTGTTTGGAGGAGTTCCAAGTAAAAACTAAGTCAAATAGAATAAAAAATTCTATTGATGAGACTAATTTTAATCTAATTACATAGCATTGTTTCATGATGAAAGGATGACAAATCCTGTTGATGAAACTTGGCTTAACAATCAGAGGTATGATAAGTTTGATGATTTAGGAACTTTAAGGTGTTAGATCTTGGTTTAGCTTGAAGAATTTCACTTGTAAACATCAATTTCAACAAGTTTAAGGCTCTAGTGTGACTGAGGAATGATTATGTGTTGATAGGGATCCTTAGTTTTGGTTCAAACTGTTGAATAGGGGATGAATTTAACTCTCTGGTTTTGAATTTATTGGATGCGCTAAAACAAGGTATGGATGCATTAGAAAATAGCCTAGATGCGCTAGATTGTACCCAAGATGCACCAAAAAATAGACTTGATGCACTGAAGAATGGACTAGATGCATTATAGAATGTATTGAATGTGCTAAAAGCTAGACTCAATGTGTTGGACAATGACTCGGATGCACTAGAAAATGGACTATATGTTCCAGAAAAAGCTAGGGATGCACTAGACTGCCCCTAAGTATGATGATTTTAACTTGGTATTATGTAGATGAATGCGCTGCACAATTTTTGCAGATGCGCTAGAATATGGAACCTATGCACCATAAAGTGACCCAGATGTGCTAAGATAAAGCAAGGATGCGCTAAACTGCCCCTCCTAAATGTGATTTCAACTGGGTGATCTATAGGCTAATGCATTAATCAATTTTGCAAATGTGTTGGAGGATGGAACAGATGCACTAGAAAGTGACCTAGATGCACTAAAAGATGGACCAAGTGCACTAAAAAATGACTCAGATGTGCCAAAAAATGGATTGCATGCACTAGAACAAGGAATGGATGTGCTAATCTGGAAGTGTTTGGTTTTTTTGCAAATATGTCTAGTTATTTGGCTTTGAATCTTTGAATGTGATCTTCCAAATTTTTTTTTGAATAGTGACTTTTGCTTGTTTTTTTCTAGTTTGTAAATTATGGGAATTAAGTGCTTAAATGGATGATTTCTTGAATTATGACTTCAAACACAACAAAAAGTTGTCAAACAATTATTTCCACCTAGGAACTAAACATTGAGTGTGTATTCAAGAATTTGATCTAATTCTTTCAATTTCCACAGGTATAAAACAAGAGAAGATAATTCAAGCACTTTTCTATTCTCAAGGGTCACTTAAAATACCACAACTCACATCTTAGAACCATGTCAGCTCACACAATCGGGTCACCCCCTAGAGGGAACTTGTGTTTTTTCCTTTCTCGGGTCTTAACCAAGGTTGAATCCTCCACCTTTGTCCAGTAATCCCTGATGGTTATATGGTGAGTGTCTTGGTGGCAGATTCTTCCCTCCCCTTGCACTGTGATATTAGAAGTGTTCGGAGATTGACTCTGCTAGCTTCTACACTAAGTTTCATAAAAAGGGTTTATGTTTGGTGTGGAAAATAGATAAACTCCCTAAGGAGACCTCCCAACCTTTAGAATAAAGGCTTTGGGGATGGTAATCTTGCACACTACTGTTGAGTTGCGGAATTTCCGCAAATTTTCTTTCGATTATAGTGGGTCAGAAAAATTGGCTTTAGTTGTTCCCACTTAGGTCATTCCCATAGGGTGAGTACTTTTTCCCACTATGGTAGGCCTTCTAAAGGTGTTAAAAAAGCATAAAATAGTGATTCTGGCATTCTGGAAGTTCTCCCATGAAGGTGCTATGCTCATAGCTTAAATTGATCCATTCAAGTATCTACTCAGCAAAGCTTCCTTGACAGGAAGACTAGCCAAGTGGGTAATGATATTGAGAGAGTTTGATATCTAGTATGTGGATAGGAAATCAATCAAAGGTCAAGCCATAGCAGATCAACTAGATGAAGCACCATTACAAGATGATCATCCCATGAGCATTGAATTTCTAGATGTCAATGTCCTGATAGTGTCAACACAACAGTGGATGTTATATTTTGATGACTCTTACATGCAACATGGATTATGCACAAGAATCTCATTTGTCATGCCTCAAGGACACACCATTCCAAATTCCTAAAGGTTAATGTTTTCTTTCACTAACAACACAACTGAGTATGAAGCATTGATCACTGGAATAAAAGTAGTAGTTGAATTGAAGATCATAGAATTGCAAGTCTATGGTGATTCCCAACTAGTCATAAATCAGGTGAATGATGATTACCAGAAAAAAGATGACAAATTGATGCCATATAAGAAAATGGTGGATGATTTCAAAAATTACTTTGTGGAGATCAAGTTTGAGTAGATTCCAAGAGGGGACAACAAAGCTACTGATGTTATGGTGACCATCACCTCTCTTCTACATATACCTGAAAAATGATCCCTTTATTAGTTTATGGTGGAACAAGAGTTTAACCCCGCTTATGATAACCCTGAATCCCAAGTCATAAACAATCTAGTCAAATCTGATGCTTCTATAAATCTACAACTATCTAAAGACAATACCCTACCACCAAATTTATCTCAAAACCATAAATGAAACTTTATTCGACAAGCAGCTCGACATACGCTGATAGCCGATGTACTTTATCGATGAGGTTTTGATGGTACTCTCCTTCGATGTCTTGAATGTAATGAAGCTAAAAATACTTCACACAAGGTTCATGAGGGTATTTTTGGCACACATTCAAGTGGACTAAATTTAGCTAAAAAAGCTCGTACACTTGGGGTATTACTGGCCGAATATGGAAAAGGAGTTTTTTCAATTCGTCAAGAAGTGCAAAAAATGTCAAATCCATGGGAACCTGATACATGCACCAGCACAAGAATTGCAACCTTTTGCATCAACATGGCCTTTTTTTCAATGGGGACTAGATCTTGTAGGTAAAATTCATTCACCTTCGTCAAATGGACACAAGTTCATCATCAAAGCCGTGAAATACTTTAAGAAGTGGATTGAAGTTGTTCCCTTAACCACCATCATAGGAAAACAAATTGCATCCTTCATCTTGAATTATATCATCTGTCAATATGGAATTCCTATATCCATTGTGACGTATAACGACAGGCCTTTCAAGAATCAATATGTCCAAGAAATTTGTGAGAGATTTCATATCTAGCATCAGTTTTCTACACCATACTATCCTGAAGGAAATGGCAAGGTAGAGGCCTCAAACAAAACCATCCTGAAAATCTTAAAGAAAACTGTCAACAATGTTGGACGTGACTGGCACATTTAATTGAACCCTACTTTTTAGGCTTACAGGAGCTACACCCTATGCTCTAGTATATGGATCAGAGGCCATTCTACCTATTGAGGTTGAGCTACCATCACTTTGTATGTCACTAAAGGAGATCATTTTAGATGAAGATTATCAGTTGTCTAGGTTCCAAGAGTTGGAACTGTTGGATGAATGTCGTCAACATGTAGTTGATCACCTGAAAGTCTATTAGTAGAGGATTTCTAGAGGTTACATTCATAGAATAAAACCAAGAAAATTTTAGGTCAGTGACTTAGTCTTGAAAGAAAATCCCCGTAATCAATAAGATAGAGAAAAGAAAGGAAAATTTGAACCAAACTAGCTAGGTCTCTTTGTCGTTGTATTAGTCTTCAGATCGGGAGCATATCAATTGTCTATGCCTAAAGGAGATTTTTTTGATGAACCCCTAAAGAGCCTAGATCTCAAGAATTTCTATACCTAATTCATCTAGTGCATCATAAAAAGTCATGAAAAGATACAAAAAAAATCAGAAAAAGTCCTAAAAAAATACAAAAAAGCAAAAACTTGAAAAAATACAAAAAAAGCAAAAAATACAAAAATTCAAAAAAGAGTGAAAAATCAAAAGAATAAAAAAAATCATAAAATCTAAAAAGGTGCAATAAAAACTGTGTGAGTAAAATATGAGAGTCAAAATAATCAATTCAAGTCACACAATGGATGCAATGTGTTATATTAAGGAAATCAAATTTAACAAAACAATTGATAAAGTGATTCCTCAAAGCCATTCCATCATCCTCTATTCTTAAGGATATTGTATTAGTGCTCTTAGATTTTAGGTATGCACTAGACTACTAGGATGACAACCTAAGAAATGAGAAGCCATTGAACTAAAATGCAAGAAACTATGCCTGCATCTACATGATTGTGGATTTTGATGAACGATATGCTAAACGATGTATTGCTATATAAAAAATGATGTGAAATGATGCAATGATAAAATGATAAGCTAATGAAAATTCTATGGAAGTACTTTTTTGATAATGTAACGAATTAAGTTCCTAGAAATGAAATTTCCATTATAACGCTACTTGAAATCAAATGCTAAATTTTAAGCTAAAATGCAAATGCAAAGCTCACTAATGCTGAAAGTATTTCTATAAAGTTAATTTATGCTATGCTCTCTATATGAAAAGATTTAAATGAGCCTCTATTTATAGATTTCACCATGGCATCAAGTGATGTGGCAGCAATGGATGATCAAGATTCGGTCTGGAGAGATCAATGGTGAGAAGCGAAGAGGTTAGACAGAATCAAGGAAGTTGTTCCCTTTAATAGAACAAGCTTGCCAAGTGTAGAAGGGAATAAGTGGAAAGGAGAAGCCATGTGTCTCTGAGGTTGTTAAAATGGTTGAGGATAAATTCCCATTTAGAAATTAGAAATAATTATTTTCATTTGACACATGGTGAGGTGGAAGATGAGGTGGAAGAAGGTTAGAAAATATGGAGAAATGTGACTAAATTCTAATTTTAAAATTCAAATTTAGTTGGAGGGAATTAATCAAATAAAAAAAATTAGCTAAATTTTTTTATTTAATTAAATCAATAAGAAAGTGGTTTAGATAAGAAGAATTCAGAACTACGAACTATATAAATAAAATTTGCAATTTATTTATAAGTAGAGGAAACAAATATTTTATTAATTAAATAACTAGTATTTAATTAATCTTATCCAGACCAATTTTAGATGTATACATTTTGTGCCTCTTTGAAGTGATGTGTTTACACATTGCTTTGAAGAAAAAATTTCCAATGTTGATAAAATTTTGATAATGCCCCAGATGGTGATTTTCATGTGATAATGGATATATGCCCCTTGGAAGATAAATTGGGGAATTTTCGATGTTTTAAAGGTTTTTGAAATTTTTGAAATTTTTTATGATGTTGATGGTAATTTTCTGATTTGATGATGTTCCAACGATTTATCTCCTGATTTAGATGAAATAACCTATGATTTGATTAATTGATCTTTGAAAATTTAAAATATCCCATCATAAATCCCACTTTTAATTACCCCTTTTAATAGGCAAAAAGTGAAAAAGACACTCATTTGTGCACTTGTGATTTTGAAATTTTGGAGTGAGAGCAACTTTGAGCATTTCAGCAAAGATGGTGATCCCTACGAGACTCATTGATTTGAGCATGTGCGGCGACATAACCAGCCAGCAGCATATGGACCTCTGATATGAATTTCTAAAACCCTCTTTGTAAATTTTGAATTATTTTTTCCACATTTTTAATTTTGAGTTTTTTTATGATTCATGCATTTTAGCACATTAAATTAGGGTTCTAGCACATCCCAGGCCCGATGTGGCACATCAATGGTCTATTATAGAACATCTATATTATAGCACATGGAATGATAGTTTTAGTGCATAAGCGTATTTAGGTAGCGCATCAAATGAAATGTCGCGTAGGTTAGGTCTTTTAGCATATCTGCCAAAAGAACTGGTGCATCCATTTTTTGGCACATTGAAATGATTCTCTAGTGTATTGGATATATTCTCTAGTGCATTGATTAGAATGGCACATAGAGAGAATTATGTGGCATGTGTATTTTTAGTGCATCGAAGATAGAATTGAAGATTTATTTGTTTTTCTCCTTGATTTTGATGATGTTCAATCACGTCAGCCAATGATTTATTGTTGTTGATAGGTTAGATGATTGATTGATCTCATGATAGGTGAGATTCAATAATGATGATGTTGATTGACCTCATGATAGGCAAGGATCAAAAGTAGATGTTTGTGAGATTTGATGAAAATTTCACTTGAGCTAATAGGATAATTGATTATTTGATGTTGATTTCTTTGTTGATTTTGATTGATTGATTTTATTGATTGACTGATTGATTGATATGTTGTTTGTGATATATTATAATGAAAGGAGAGTGATTTAGGTAATATTTAGTCATGAGAGTACTTCCCATGGACTTGGGAGTTGATTCCATGTCTGTCATAAGATGATAGATATATTATTGAGAGATGTAGATTATCTTCATTGATTGACATGCCCCAATTTACGATTAATCGGGGATTACTAACCACACTAGTAGAGAGGTGGCATAGCGACCACAACAATTTTCATCTGGCCAATAGAGAGATGATTGTGATACCAGAGGATCTCTATAGGATCCTAAGATTCCTGTGATAGGTGACATTGTTGTGTATGATCAGGTCAAGTAGGGTGGTACACATGCTTTACACTGGATATTCCATGATGATTAGATAAGTGATTATGAGATGCCTTGGTATGAGATGTTTGAGAGCTATGCCCCTTTACCTTCCATGCTTGTAGGTTTTTTCGGTGGCTTTCTATGTCCTGACAAGAGGTCAAAGGGATTGTCTGTTAGTTAGAGTCAAACACTAGAGTAGATGATTCTGTATGGGACTCGGTATGCCTAGGGTTCATGCATGCTTGCATAGTTGTATCATGATTTACATCAGGTAGTGTATCTTAGAGGTTCTCAGCTGTCTATAGGAGTGACCTCATTATAGACATGGGACTGGGAGAATATAGCAGTGACATGCCTAGTGATAGATGAGTATTGGCCAATTGGGAGACCTTATGTCTAGTTATACCGGCCCAATTTTCTAGCATAAGCTAGGAAAACTAGAGTATTGGAGATGCGTACTGGATGACCTAGATTCTATGGCATGGCGATCATATGTGGATTGTGAGTAGTGGGCCAAGGATCACTTGGAGATGACTTATGTTTGCACAGCTAGATATCTCATTGGATGGACATGTTTCATTATTGAGAGATTCTTACTGATGAAGGTACTTAGACAGTATGGCAGAGTGTAGGGGATTCCACAGGGATTGGCTACATATGCATGGAGATAGCAGGATTCCATAGAGTGGGGACATACCTTATCTTATGATGTTGCTTGTGATGAGTACCATAGATTACAACGAATGATTTGGGACTATCATCTAGAGATTGTGGAGGGATATATGATAGAGGAGTACTTGCAATACTTTTCTGGACATCCATTTCCTAGGATCTCAAGGCCTGATGAGCTAGTGTCAGCACTAGAGGATGATGAGGAGAGAGTGCCCATACAAAGGAGAGATAGAGGTGTTGGGGATGCGGAGGAGGGAGATGGTGGTGATGGGGATGGAGGAGATGGGGGAGGTGGCGGTGATGATGGTGGAGATGGAGATGGGGATGGTGGTGGGGGAGATGGAGGAGGGGGTGCCTATCTAGGAATAGATGTTAGAGTGCCTTGAAAGAGGCGATCCTTAGTAGTTGTGGCACAGTAGCACGTGTAGCTACAATTTCCTTCTCAGCAGCAGTAGGCACAAATTGAAGTTCTATAGGCGCAACATGTGCTACGATTCTATGATGCTTTTATGAATGATTTCTATATGCCATATGTGATGAATCTTATTATGTGAATGAAATGTTATGCATGCTATGTTTTTTGTACTTTTTTGATGCAAATATATGATGCAATATATGATAATTTTAATGCACAAATGGATGGATGGAATGATTGAATGATGATGCATAATTCTAAGTGTTCCCATGGATGATACTTTAATATGATGTATGAGATGCATTGTACTCTATTTTTTTTTTTTTTTGATGCAAATGTATAAACACATGTATGAAATGGATTATGAAAATGTTTGGTTTTGGATTTTTGTAATGCAAATGTATGACTAAATGTGTAGATGGATGGAAATGATATAGTAAAAGCCTTTTTTTTCTTTCTGATTTTCATGATGCACTTATATGACCTAATGGAAAATGAATGCATAGGAAATGTTATGATAATGTTTTGTTTTTTGGATTTTTATTATGCAATTATATGACCTAATGGCTAGATGGATTATGAAATGATATGATAATGCATGAATGCCATCCTAATGCTTATGCATCTAAATGCAAATGATATTTTTGTTTATGTCAAATGTACTCAATCCATTAATGATAGAGATAACATCACCCGTAAAATTGTACCAGCCTTGGAAAAATCTATAAATATAGATATAAAACTAGTATGAATGCAACCTAAACATGCAAACCTAACAATGCAATGTTGTCATCCCAGTAAGTCAATTTATTGTGCTTGGTATCATCATTGAGCTTTGAAATGTTGAAATTAAGTACAAACATCAATGGTATAATTAGACCATGATGACCTAAGTACTTATTTCATGATGTTTGATAGTGCTAGTTAACACAAGCATCTAGGTATAATTGGACCTAGATGACTTGAGCATTTCTTGCCTAAACAGACAAGAGTTAATCATTTTCCTATGTGAGTTCAGAATGTCATCAGTGATACTTTGTAGAGCACATCCCATGATGATTCATATAGTAATAATGACCGACTCACAAACAACAAACAAAGAAAAATATCATTCTCGATCATAGCTTCTCTAGTTCTTGACATCCTTGAGTTGGTCCAGAGAAATGATAACAACAATTGTGATGCAAATAATTTGAACATACGTGCTAAAGTGATAAAACCTTGATTCAGAAGATGCTCATCCAATGAAATTTGTTTTGGTTTGATCTTGTTGTTGTTTGTTCAAATGGATAGCTTCGTGATTGTGATTGATGTTCAAAGTTAAGGTTCACTTGATTGTTGTGTTTTTATCATGTTGTCGTACTGTTGTTTGTCTGTCATTTTAAGCTCAAAGATAGATTGCCCCTAGTGAGTTCAATATTTTTCCCCCATTGGAAACAAACCAATTTATTATGGATATGTACAATGATTGCCAAGCCAAGGTGAGGCACAACTGTGACACTTGGATATGTACATGAGGCTCAAATGATATACATGGATAATGATAGTGTGGAGTCGATGGTCGACACATGTTACAATAGAGGAAGAAGCCAGTCCATCACAAATAGTGCCTATTTCCAGGTTTTCACTACTTTCTTTTCTTGTATTTTTTTAGATTTTATGATTTTTATTTTTATTTTTCACTTTTTTTTGTATTTTTCTCTTTTTTTTATTTTTTTTGTTGTCACCAAGACACCTGTTTGCTAGGTTTTCATAAGGGAAACCATTTTTTCAGGACATTCTCTCATTATTTTTTTTCGATTTTGTTAGGAATTTTTCTAATTTTTTTAGATTTCTTCATGACTTTTTTTATTTTTTAAGATTTCTTCAGGACTTTTTCTGATTTTTTTTAGATTTCTTCAAGAATTTCTATTTTTTTTTGGATTTCTTTGGGACTTTTATGATGCATCAGATGAATCATGTGTAGAATTTCTTGAGATGGAGGTTGTTCGTAGGCTTCTCAAACAGGTCTCCTTCTGGCGTGGACAAATGGTATGCTCCTAATCCATAGACTAATACAATGACAAAGAGACCCAACCAATTTGGTTCAAACTTTCCTTTCTTCTCTCCATCCTATTGATTGCATGGATTCTCCTTCAATACCAACTCTTCTACTTGAAATATTCTTGGTTTTCCCTTATGGTTATAACTTCTGGACATTTGTTGTTGGTAGGATTTTAGGTGGTTCACTGCATGTTGATGTCATTCATACAATAACCCCAACTCTTGAAATCTAGATACCCTATAGTCTTCATCAAAGATAATACCCTTCAATGACACATAGAGTGATTGTAATTCATCCTTGATAGGTACAACGGCCTTAGATCCATATACAAGAGCGTATGGTGTGGCTCCTATTGGTGTGAAAATACTAGTTCGGTACACCCAAAAGCTGGGTTTAATTGGATGTTCCAATCATGTCCAACATCGTTGACCGTTTTCTTCAATATTTTCAAAATAGTTTTGTTGGAGGCCTCTACTTGACCATTTCCTTGAGGATAATATGGTGTACAGAAGAAATGTTGGATATTGAACTTCTCACACAATTCTTGTATGCCTTATTTTTTGAACGGTCTTCCATTGTCGATGGAAATGGTTTGAGGGATGTCGTACTGACAGATGATGTAATTGAGGATGAAGGATGAAATTTTATTTCCTATGATGGTGATTAGAGGAATAGCTTCAATCCACTTCATAAAGTACTTTGTGGTTGTGATGATAAACTTTTTCTATTTGATGAAGGTGGATGAATTTTACCTACAAGATCTAATCCCCACTGACAATAGGGCCATGTTGATGTGAATGGTTGAAGCTCTTCTGTTGGTGCATGAATGAGGTTTGCATGAATCTAACACTTTTATCATTTCTTGATGAACTGAAAAGACTCCTCCATATTTGGCTAATAATACCCTAAACGGAGGAGTTTCTTGGCTAAAGTTAAACCGCTTGAATGAGTTCCACAAATATCCTCATGAACTTCTCGTAAAGTTGTTTCAGACTCATTGCATTACAAACATCAAAGGAGAGTTTCGTCAAGACCTCATCGATAAAGTACATCAACAATAAGAGTATGCTAGGTGGCTTGGTGAATGAAGTTACATTTTTCATTTTGTGATAGGTCAGGTGGAAGGGTGTTATCTTTTAGATAGGTATAAATTTCAACATAGATTGAGGTATTGACATCAACCAGATGACATATAACTTGGGACTTGGTATCATCATAAGCAGGGGTAAACAGTTGTTCCACCATGAACTCATAACAACTTCTTTTCTCTGGAATTTGTAATAAGGAAGAAATAGTGGCCATGGAATTGACAACTTTATTATCCACTATTGAAATTTACTCAATTTTGATATCCACAAAATATTTCTTAAAATCATCAATCATTCTTTTGGAAGGCATCAATTTTTCATCCTTTGTTTGATAATCATCATTGGCCTAGTTAATGACCAACTGAGAATCTCAATACTTACAATTTTGGGATTTTCTATTCTACTATTGTTTTAATGCTAATGATTAATGCTTCATACTCCACCATGTTGTTGGTGTAAGGGAACATCAATCTATATTATTTCGAAATGGTATGTCCTTGTGGAGTGAAAAATATTATTTTGGCCCTTGATCCATGTTGTGTATGTTATCCATCAAAGTATAATGTCCACTGTTGTGTAGTAAGGTGAGGACATCAACGTCTAGAAACTCAATGTGTAGAGGATGGTCATCTGGTAGGGGTGCTTCAGCCAACTAGTCTGTGATTGCTTGTCCTTTTATTGCTTTCCTATCCACATATTGGATGTTAAATTCACTTAGTATCATAACCCACTTGGCTAGTCTTCCAATTAGATTAGCTTTATTGAGGAGGTATTTTAGTTGACCTATTTAGCTATTAACTTGATGGTATGAGTTAGCATGTAGTGTTGTGGCTATTGGGTGGCAAACACTACTACCAAACAAGCCTTTTCAATAGATGTATAATTGATTTCATAGCCATTTAGCATCCTGCTGATGTAATAAATTTCTCTTTCTTTTCCTATTGATTTTTCTTGTGCTAACAAGGCTCCTAATGATATATCAGATGTTGCAATGTATAATAATTGTGGCTTTCCTTCTATTGGTGGTATTAAGATAGGTGGACTCATTAGATATTGTTTTAATTGGTTGAAGGACTCTTCACATTTCTCATCCCATTAGAAAGAAAAATTTTTGTGTAGCAAGTGAGTGAAAGGATGGGTCTTGTCTACCAGTTATGAAATAAAATCTTCAGATTGATTGGAATGTCCCTTATAGAGATCGTAGTTGGATGAAGTTTTTGGGTGGCGCCATCTCCATGATAGATTTTACTTTTTTTGGGTCTACCTCAATGCCCTTTTTTGAAACTATATATACCAAGAGTTTGGTTTAAGTCACCCCAAACACACATTTCCTTGGATTCAGTCGTACATTGAACTTTTCTAGTCTGGTAAAGATTTTTTCTAGGATCTCTAATTGTCCTTCTCTGGTGTATGATTTGGTTAATAGATTGTCCACATAGTCTTCCATGAAGCTATGCATCATATCATGAAAAATTGTCGTCATGGTGCACTGATAAGTAGCTCCTACATTCTTCAATCAGAATGGCATGACATTACAATAGAATTTTCACCATGGACATGTGAGGGCTATCCTATCTTGATCCTCCAAAGCTATCTTGATATGATTATAATCAAAAAATCCATCCATGAGTGACAACATGCCATGTCCTACTATTAAGTCCACTATGATCTCTATGTTAGGTAGCGGAAAATCATCTTTAGGGAAATCCTTATTAAGATCTCAGAAATCTATGCAAATGTGAATGTTGTTGTCAGGATTTGAGACTAGTACAATGTTGGAGATCCACTCAGCATAGTCAATGGTTCTAATGAATCTTTCATCTAATAACTTCTTCAAATCTTCTTTTACTAATAGGGAAATATGTGGATGCATTTTCCTTAGCTTCTACTTGACTTGTTTTACTCCTGGTGGTAAGGATAAGTGGTGCATGATAAGATCTGGATCAATCCTAGGCATGTCGACATATGACCAATCAAAATTGATTTGTTTCTCTGTGAAGAATTTGAGGAAGCTTCATTTTTCTTGGTCTATCAAGGATGCTGCTAGATGGATAGTCTTCACTGTTTCTGCATTACTGATATTGACAGATTGTATGGGATCAATCAATACATTTGATCTTTCTTGAAAGTGATCTAGGAGAGTGTCAAGTCTTCCATCCTTTGACGCCTCAGAGAGGTTTTCACCATTGGATGCGCTCTTTATTTTTACTTTTTCTGGATCTCATACTACCACTGAATGTTTTTCACCATCAGATCTATTTCCTACATTATTCATTTTACAGCTGAAAGATTCAACACTCCCGTATTTGGAAGCTTCATTATGATGTTCAATGGTGGAATCTACTTTGGGATTGTCAAAAAAGATGAAGTTGATGATGGCATCATCATTTGAAAAGGTGGGGCTATCAAACAACTCGGTTTGGTCCTAGTCTATGAGTTCAGGATGTACTAGAGGTAAGGAATCATCATAATGGTCAAGGTTAGCAATAGTAAGAGTCTTGATGGTGATGTCTTTGATTTTTCTAATAGAAAAGTTGAGGTATATAAGGTAACTTTCCTTTGAATTATCCATTTCACTCTGAGTCAGATTGTCTTCGCTAGATTCATCAATATGTTGTGATCCTAATTCAAGCAGTCTAGAACCTGAACCTTATCCCTCTTTGAGTAGGGGTGCATACTTGTGTACCACATCAATGTCCTTTTCATGACCAAACTCTTCAGATAGTGAATCCCACTCATATTCATTTGAATAGGTTTCATGATCAAAACTAGCTTGTAGCTGCAAGATTCTTTCAACAACCCTATGAGTTATCTCTTCTTTTGTCTCCTCTTTATAACCCAGTCCAGTCTTGTTTTTTGGATTGATTAAGAGGGGTTGAATTGGTTCCACAATTCCTTCTTTTCTTTTTCCTTCAAGGCCTATTCCCTTATATCCCATCTTTTCTAAGATTGTGAAGCCTTTTCCATATTGTGTTGTTTGTGCATTTGTAGTTGCTACTTGGGACTCTTCTTCATCCTTATAAAGCCAGTTTAGAACATCTTTGTCTTCAGCTTCATCAACTATGGTGCCCAATTTTAAAAATTGACCATCAAAGAGTGTAATTGGTTGTGATGACTATTTTATTGATGTTGAGGGTTTCCAATATGACTTTGGAGAAAACAGATGTGAAAGGCATATAGATTGTTCAATGAAATATTCACCCACACCTTTATCTTTGACTTGGACTTTTCTCTCAAATTGTTTTGACAAGGAATTTAATCAGGTTTCATGATTTGAGGGCATAGAAGGAGTAACTTCGTCCTTTTTCTTAGACTATTTAGACATGGAATCGGATTGACCTTCATGATTTGGGGAAGTGACCAATGGTTTTGACAAGGTATTTGATTGGATTTGATTATTGATAGAGATGGAAGTGGAAGCTTCTCTATTATGGGGCACAAAGACATCTTGGACTGATCTAAGGGTGTTGCAATACTGAGGACTATTAGAATCAATTGAGATGGTGATTTCTTGGCCACCACAAGGGGATTTCAAACATTGGTGGTATGTTGATGGGACCACTTGCATTTCATGGGTCCATGGGTGACCCAATAGTATGTTGTAGGTCAAATCCTTTTCCAAGACTTGGTAGATTACATCTTTCTAAATCTATCCTACTTGAATGGGTAAGGCAATAAATCCCTATGAAGATCTTTCCTAGTCATCATATGCTTTTATTGTAATCTTTTTCTTTGAATCTATTGCATTTTTAGAAAATCCTAGGGCACAAACAAGCTTTAAAGTACATATATTCAAGCTAGCTCCTCCATCTATTAGGATGCATTTGAAATGATGTTTATGAATTAGGACTTCAATATGGAGTGGGGCATTGTGGGGATCAGAAATAGATGCATCATCATTTTATAAAAAATATAAGAAATGAAGTGTAGTCAAATGTCCCACCATGGCCTTGAATTTACAAACTTCCAGATCCATTGGTACTGTTGTGTCCACTAGGGATTTTTCAAAATCTCTTTGTGGGCGGATGAAATATTGAGCAGTTCCAATATAGATATTTTCATGGGGATCTTTTGTAATTGGTCTCTATACTATGTTACATTGATTGGATGAGGTAGCATGTGATTTAGACAAACTTCCTTTTATTACATATTTGGCTTGTGCTCTCGTGGTCACATTTACTGGCATGTTGTCTTGTTTCCCATTGATTTTAATGACATTAATTTGAGTATCAGTTGCAGCCATGTCTTGTTTGATGTCATTAATATGATTTTCGACTGTAATGATGTCTTTTTCATGTTCAATTCATTTGATCTTCCACTGCTGAGATATGAAGGATGACAGTATCGTGAACATAGTTTGCATTCTTCCCTTTGTTGTTTGTTGTAGAGGACTCCCCTTTTCATAGTTCGGTAAGGGATTTTTTAATGCTCTGTGATGAACATTTATTTGGGGTCCTATTCGTATGACTTTGTCATCTATTAAGTCTTGTATCTTGTGTTTCAATTGCATGCAACTATTTGTTTGATGACCTTTGCACTTATGGAATTCATAGTAACAAGCATCATTCCACCATGAAAACTTTACTTTTGGTTCAAAACCTCGAGTGTCAAGTAGTGTTATAAGGTTATTTGTACGAAGTTATCTCAATGCAGATTCATGTGATTGACCCAAAGGTGTGAATTTTCTATGGTTTAATTGTGTTTAATAGGATGGAGGTTTAGATGTGGTATTACTTTGATTGTGGATATTTTGATTTTTATGTTGGTTAACATTTTTATTAGTGCCTTGATTGGTGTTTTGATCAGTCTTGGTTGTGGTTCCTGATAGATTAAAGACTAGTTTGGCATTATGTGTTTCAATAGCACCATCATTGGCATTCTTCTTTCATTTCCAAAATTTTGATTTCTCAATTTTTTTATGATGATTGGAAGAGCTAGCATTGTTCTATCCTTCATTGTGAATTTTCAATACCCCTCTTTTGACTAAAGCTTCTTCAAATTCGACACCATTTTTTATCATCTTCTCAAAGATAGGGAGACATTGCAATTGTAGCCTATAGCTCATTTCATTGTTTATGTTGTCAATAAAAATTTCCATCTTTTCTTGTTTGGGTATCAGATGAGCGTATCAAGCAAATAACCTTCTCCATCTTTGCAAGAATATGAGAAAGGATTCTCCATGTTTTTGTTTGGTATTACAAAGATCCTTCATGGTTATCTCATGTGAAATGTTATATGAATATTGAGTGATAAATTTCTTGACAAGTTCTTCAAAGGATCTTATTCCTAGTGGTAGTTTTAAAAACCATTCCATACAATGGCCTCCCAAGCTACTAGGAAAAAAAATCATCAAGTAGGTGTATTTGTGAGCAAACTCATGACTCATGGTTCGAAATTCCCTCACATGGTCTATGGGTTCATATTTTCCATTGTATTTGTCATATTTTGGGAGGTCACAATTCAGTGGGAATGGTATCATATTCAAATTCCTATCAAAAGTTTAGGGACAAATATCTTGTAAAAAATATGTTTTGGTAGTCCCTCTTTGCATGTCTTGTAATTGTTGTTGAAGGTTCTTCATTTGATGTGTTAGGGCAACCATTTGATTTGCATTTGGTGTTTCAATTTCAGTTTTCTTTGGTGTTTCTTTCAATTTGTTGACATCAAAATCACTTGGTAATTTGACCCCTTGGTTTGCTAACATTAGAAGGTATTTTTCTCCAACCTTTTCAAAGATTCTCTCTAGGAATTTGTGAAATTTGGGATCTTGGTTTGCTTGTTCTATTTCCTCCTCTATTATTTCTTTTGTTTCATTTTGAGGTATTTTGTGGAAAGGGTTTTCTTCTGGTTCACTCATGGTGTTTTGAGGTTCAAGTTCCTTATCATTAGTTTTTGCTTTTGGGATCTTATTAAAACAAGAATGCAATTTATGAAGGTTTGCTAAATTTTGATCATTGTTTAGGAGTGCCAAAGGGATACCTAGGTCGAATAGAATGGTTAATTCTATTGATGGGACTAAGGTTATGAAATTTGATGTAAAGTGTGTTGTTTTGGGATGAAGGATGAGAAACCCTGATGATAAAATTTAGGTTTGATGGTTGTTGGGAACTTTTAGCTATTTAATCAAAGTTCACGTAAATGATTTCACTTGTAAATGGTAATTTTTCCAAGTTCAAAGAAATGTTGGGATAAAGAAATGAACTTCATGGAAAAGATCCCTAAATCTGGGTTCAAAATGTCAGATAGGGAGTCAAATTTAGCTTTCTGGTTATAAATTTAGTGGATGCACTATAATAGTCAGTGTATGCACTCAAAAGTGTATGCGCTATAGAATTGTTTGTATGCACTACATAATGGCTTGGATGTGTTGTAGGATTGATTGGATGCACTACATAATAGCTTGAATTTGCTGAAGTATTGGATGGATGCACTATAATAATGGGTAAATGCGCTACATAATGCAATGGATGCACTGGAAGATATGGTGGATGCGCTATAAAAACATATGGATGCACCAGAGGATGGTGTAAATGTGCCAGACCAAGTAGTGGATGCACTGAATTGGGAAAATGCCATAGTTTCTTACAAGCTTGTTTGATTTTTCTTATTTTCTAGTCAGAGAATTGGTTGTTTCAAAGGATGTTTTCTAAATCAAGGTTTTCACTTGCAGTGTGTGATGTTTTGTTTGAATTTTATTTAAACACACATTGGTAAAAAACATCAAACATGTACAATTCTTAAGGATGGGTAGGACAATATTTACTGGATTCCCACTTGGATTTTACTCTAGCTGCACTTACTTTTAGTGGATGATTAGAAGCTTGATCACATTGGCTCCCCTCCATGATACTCACTTCTCGGGTCAGCCAATCTTCAATACCCATGAATCTCCCATGGCATACTTCTCATCTCTACTAAAATATACAAAAGTGTGGGATGACTTCAAACGTCAGACCTTCTACAATAGTAAATAGAATAGGATTTTGGCTTTCTATCACAAAAAGGTGCTAGTATAGGTATTATGTTTGTGAGGGATCATCGATACGATAGTAGACCATTGCTTCCCTTCTTATGAAAACAATCGTCATGATACTTGAACTTTCCTCAAGTACCTACACTTATATACCAAATGAAAGTTGTTTGGATTTAGCATGTTCCTGGTTGGGTTGTTCCCTTGGGTGATTACTTTTTCCCACAAGGCAGGCCTTCTAAGGATAAAAAAAATTAAAATGAATGGGTCTAGCCTTTTGGTCACCCAGTTAAGGGGAGAGCATATGCCTACCATTCATTAAGCTCAAAAAACATGATCTTCTTTCCCTCCTAATTAATCTAAATTCCTAAATTAACCAAAAGGAAATAAGTCAACTCCAGCCCCTACATCAAAATTTTTAGTAGTTTTCAATAAATATTCTTTGACAACATTCAAGGGTTTCAAAAGAGTCTCTAACAACATTTATGAAACCTACACAGCAAAAAAACATTCATCAATTTTCAAAATCAGGAAAAATTTTGCAAAGAAAATTAAATGCACCATTACAGTAATTCAATGCGCTAAAATGATACATACGCCTAAAGATGCATTGAATGCACTATAGAAAATAGTGAATTCACTACAAAAAGTATTAGATGCACTACAAAAACTAATGAATGTGCTATAGAAACCCCCTGATGCACTGATGAATGGCTTGGATGGGTTGAAAGAACTTGTGGTTGTGCTATAATAGTCAATGTATACACTGGTAAATGTTTCGGGTGCACCAGAAGAATTTGCAGTTGCGCCACAAGAACTCACATCTGAACCTATAAGAACACTATCCAAAAAATGTTAAAATAATAGGGGCTAGGCCCCACGGTGGGCTCCAATTTATGTTTGAGTAAAATATGGGAATCAAAATAATCAATGCAACGTGTTATATTAAGGAAATAAAATTTAACAAACCAATTGATAAAGTGATTCCTCAAAGTTGTTTCATCGTCCTTTATTCTTAAGGATCCTATATTAGTGCCCTTAGATTTTAGGTATGCAATAGACTACTAGGATGAAAACCTAAGAAATGAGAAGCCATTGAACTAAAATGCAGGAAACTATGCCTACATCTACATGATTGTGGATTTTGATGAATGATATGTTAAATAATGTACTATTGTATACAAAATGATGTGAATTGATGCAATGATAAAATGCTAAGCTAATGGAAATGCTATGGAAATGTTGTATTGATAATGCACCAAATTAAGTTCCTAGAAATGAAATTTCCATTATAACACTACTTGAAATCAAATGCTAAATTCTAAGCTAAAATTAAAATGCAAAGCTCACTAATGCTGAAAGTATTTATGCAGAGTACATTTATGCTATGCTCTCTATATGAAAAGCTGTAAATGAGCCTCTATTTATAGATTTCACCAAGGCATCAAGTGATGTGGCAGCAATGGACAATCAGGATTCGGTCTAGAGAGATCAATGGTGAGAATCAAATAGGTTGGAGAGAATCAAGGAATATTTTCCCTTTAATAGAACAGGATTGCCAAGTGTAGAAGGGAATAATTGGAAAGGAGAAGCCATGTGTCTCTGAGGTTGTTAAAATTTTTTAGGATAAATTCCCATTTATAAATTAGAAATAAATAATTTCATGTGACACATGATGAGGTGGAAGGAGGTTAGAAAATATGGAGAAATGTGACTAAATTCCAATTTTAAAATTCAAATTTAGTTGGAGGGAATTAATCAAATAAAACAAATTAGTTAAATTGGTTTATTTAATTAAATCATGATGCAAGTGGTTTAGATAAGAAGAATTAAGAAATATGAATTATATAAATAAACTTTGTAATTTATTTATAAGTAGAGGAAATAAAGATTTTAATAATTAAATAACTAGTATTTAATTAATTTTCTCCAGCCAAATTTTAGATGTATAGAAAAACAAGTAGTAAAAGCCTAGAAATGAGCACTATTTGTGATAGATTACATTTTCCATATATTTGAGCATGTCGACCATTCACTTTTTCCATCATTTTTCCTATCATCGGAAAGCTTCATGTACATATCTGGGCATCACGGTCAGTCTCACCCTGGACTAGGGGAAAATCCTGAAATCACTAGGGGCAATAAAACCTTGAGCTTAAACCAATAGGAAAATAGTAGTAGGACAACACAACAAACACAACGATCGTAGTACAAATTAACATTGAACATCAATCATAAAACTTTGCTAATCAAACATCCATATCAAACAACAAACAGCTAAATCATTCAAACCAAAACAAACTTTAAATGGATCATGTTTCTCTGAATCATCACTTTATCACGTTAGCATGAATGTTCAACTATTGTACTTTGATTTTTTTTGTCATATCTCTGGAGCAACTTGATAATGTATTGAACTAGAGGAGCTAGGAAGGAGTATGATTTTTCTTTGTCTTATTTTTGTGAGTTAATCATTACTACTTTGCAGATTGTCATGAGACGTGCTCTACAAAGTATCACTAATGACATTTTGAATTTTCATAGGAAAATGATTAACTCTTGTCTATTTATGCAAGCAATGCTTAGGACATCTTGGTTTAATTATACCTAGATGCTTGTGTTAATTTTCAATATCAAAAATCATGGAAGAAGTACTCAGGTCATCATGGTCTAATTATACCATCTATGTTTGTACTCACTTTCAACATTTTAAATGCTCAATGATGATAAAAGCACAAAAAATTGACTACTACGATGACACCCTTTGCATATTAGATCTGTATGGTTAAGTTAGATTGTATCCATATTAGTTTTGCATCTATATTTATGGGTTTTCCAAGGCTGGCACAATTTTCACAATGATGTTATCTCTATCATTAATGGGTTGAGTACAATTGACATTAAACAAAAAAATATCATTGTCATGTAATTTGCATAATTATTTGCATATCGTATATATATTAGAAAACATTACCACATCATCCATTCATTCATTCATTACATCATATATATTTGCATCAAGAAAACACAAAAAAAACTACATTAAATATCATTTACATTATGAAATTCATTTCATAATGCAATTACATCATATATAATTACATTTCAAAAACACAAAAATAATATACATTGCATCTTCTTTACATAATCATATCCATCCCATATAGTGTAAAAGCGTCATCAGAACATATAGAAACATAAATCATGTATCATCATTTCATCATATCATCATTGCATCCATACATAGTCATGTCATAAGCATATTAAAGCATCATATAGACATCATATAAGCATCAAAACATAGAAATTAAATGCATCCATCATAGGCACCCATCATAAATCATATAGACACATAGATTGCTAATCATCGCTACATATCATATAATATCAAAATTATAATATCAAGAGTACAAGGATGACCAAGTATGTGGAGAGATACAATATCAAAAAATGGTAGAAACCATAAGGTCTCAACTAAATCAGTGTATACATCAGTCTCAAGTACATCTCAAATGATCTTCATGGAGCTATGTAGTACTCCCCCCTGACGGTGCTAGCCCTGTACCTCCGGCTTTACTTGATGGTCCTGCCCTTGGATCCCTGTGAGGTGGTCTTGTAAAACCCCTCCTACTAGTCCTTGAAAGAGTGTGCACACTAGAAGACTGTGTGTAACTATCCTGATGCTTTGGAGGAACTGCCTCATGGTATCTTAGCATGTAGTACTCAGCCTCCCTGGCAGAGTGTCGTACCTCTCTCAGATAATTGGTTGTACATGTGCCCTCGGCCACCCTCTTCTATCTCTCAACCATGCCTTCTGCCTACTCAACCACTGCCTCAAGGTATCTCTCTTGGTCATAAGAGTGGCAATCTATGCCTGGGCCTACATTTATGCCTGTACCTGTATCTGAACTTGAGCCTATAGAGTAGTTATCTATGTTTGTTGCTGCTAAGAGTGTAATCTAATCTGTACATGTTTTTGTGGTATAGCCACCAGTGATCTCATCTTCTAAGGCACTCTAAAGTCTCAAACATCTATCATTGGCCTAGCACTTCCCTCATCTCCTCCACCATCACCTCCATCTCTGTCACCACCATCACCATCTCTGTCACCTGCACCATCTCCATCCCCATCTCCATCATCATTTCTCCCTGCTTCCTTCTCCTCCTCATCTCCTACGTCCATGTACTATTTCCCTCTCCTCATCATCCATCAATGGCACTGGCTCATCTGGACTAGAAATCCATGGGAAGGGATGTGCAAAGAGGTACTTTGCATACTCCTCAGGTATAGGAGCCTCTATTTCCTCTAGATTAGAATCCCAAATAATGGCATGTAAACCTTGGTACTCCTCAATTACAACATCATAGGACAAAGTGGGTCCCCACTCTGGCACATCAATCCATCACTGTGCATAATGAGCAACTCCCTGGGGCATGCCTTGTACCCTTCCATACTATCACAATACCCTCCTCAGCAGAAACCTCTCAATAATAAACTGTGTCCTCCCAATCAAGTACATCGATGAGCACAAAAACATCTTAGTATCATCCTCTAGCTACTACTCGTAGTCTGAGTAGGGATGCCATGTCACTATCTCAAGATCTTCCAATACTCTCCTCTAGTACTCTAGTTTTTCCCTCTTAGGCTCAACAACTGGACCTATATATGCATGAACGTATGGTCTCCTTGTTGGATGATGTCTCTTTGCAACTGTATGGGTGACAACTATATGCTCCCATGCCCATATCTATAACAATTTGACTCCAGCTGATAAACTGGCCCCTCTAAGATAGACCATCTGATGTAGATCGTGGTATAAATGGGCAAGCATTCAATATCCCCAAGCATATCTAATACCCTATGTGATCATACTCTTGAGTATCTAGACCCATCCAACTGAAATTCCCTTCAACTTGCGTTCAAGACATAGAAATACTCTAATAAAACCAACAAGCACACATGGCAATGTCGCATATGCATCAACCATCTTTTTCCATGGAATATCATATCCGCAAATCTGATCATCCTCAAACACCTTTTGTAGTGTATGAGTTCCTCCTTGCTCAGTCGAATCATAAACAACTAGTTCCATGATGACTAGAATCCTCAAAATGTGGTAAACATCCTCCAGTGTCACAATCATCTCACTCATAGGTAGGTGGAAGGTGTTATGATCACTGTGCCATCTCTATGCTAATGCGATCAGAAGCCCCCTGTTAATATGATGTTGGGGCATATCTATCAATGAAGTCAGTCTGCATTGGCCAATCACATTTAGATCAACCTGATGTAAATGCAGAATCAACTCCTAGGTCCTTAGGAAGTGCTCCCAAATCTGTAGGACTGACGAAGGCTCCTATCATCACAACATATTAGAAATCAGCAAATCAATCAATCAACATCGGTCAACCTATCAATTTAATCAACTTTGATGAGATTTTGATTACATCTCATGAGTGTCTATCATTGATCCTCACTTAGCATGAGGACAATAATCAATCTATCATTGATCCTCACCTATCATGAGGACAATCATCAATCTATAATTGATCCTCACCTATTAATGGATCTCACCTATCATGAGACCAATCATAATCTAATCTATCAACATCATCAATCATCATCAAATCAAAGGTTGACACAATCAACAATCATTAAAATCAGGGAGTCTAATCTAAAAATTCAATAATCTGACCTAGATGTGCTAAAATAGGGACTCAAAGTGCTAAAAACATTGATGCACTAGAAAATTTAATGGATGTACCATAACAAGTTTTTAATGCACCAAATTACTGAATGCACAATCAAATTTGATCAATGCACTAAACCCCTCTATCAATGCGCTAAATGATTCTATGCACTACAATAATGACCTAGTGTGCTAAATTATATCACTTATGTGCTAAAAAACCCCATGCACTAGAATGTTTATTGTATGTGCCAAAAATTTGGCTCTAAGCGCTAATTCCCTAGATGCGCTAAATCCCTCTATGAATGCACTACAAAACTAACCCTACGCGCTAGTCTACCGGATGCACTACAAGAGTCATTCAATGTGCTACATCGGTGTTCCTATGCCCTAAAACATGAAAAGAAGAATTTAAACATGAAAAAATGTGGGAAAAATGAATTTCAAAATTCATGAGGTTTTTTGGGGTATGTACCAAAGGTGCATAAGCTGTCGAATAGTTGTGATGTCGCAAGCACTCAAATCGATGTTTGTATTAAAAAATCACCATCTTTCTCAAAATTTGCTCAATCACTCTCAAATTTCAAAATCAAAATGCACAAATGAACTTCTAATCACATCTTTTTAACCTTTTAAAGGCTAATTAAGTGGGAATTTTATGGGATTCATTTATTTTATTTTTCAAAAGGGCTTAATTAATCAATTCATCCAAATTGGTAGGTATGGCATCATTTTTTTGGAGATAAATCATTAAGATATCATAAAATCGTCATCAAGTTTTGAAATTTTCCAAAAATTCACAAAAATCCTAAAAAATTCAAAAATTCATCGATTTATCTCCTGAGGGGGCATATATCCAATATCACCTAAAATTCAGTGTTTGGGGCATATAAAAAAAAAATTGTTAGCAAATTTCAAATTTTTCTTTGAAGCAATGTGTAAACACATCACTTCAAAGAGGGGAAAAATGTATACACCTAAACTCAGTAAGGATAATCAATTAATTAAATACAAGCTATTTAATTAGTAAACCCTTTTAGTTCATCTACTTATAAATAAATTCTAAATTTATTTATATAGTTCACTCCCTTAAATTCTTCTAAAATCATTTTCTTCATTATTTAATTAAATAAACAAAACTAACTAATTTGTTTTATTTGATTAATTCCCTCTCACTAAATTTGAATTTTTAAATTCAATTTTGTCACATTTCTACATAACTTTCTAACCTCCTACCACCTCATCATCCACCTCACCTTGTGTCTCATGAATTTAAATAAATCTAATTTCTAAATTAGAATTATCCTCAACAAACTTGAAACAAACTTGGAGACACATGACTCTCTTCCTTCCTTGATTCCCTTCAACACTTGGCAAAGTATTTTACTAAAGGGAACATCCTCCATGATTCCCTATAACCACTTTATCCTCCACCCTTCATGTTTTAAGCTAAAATCTTGAACATCGAATCATGCCACATCACAATATGCCTTGGAAATCCTATACATATAGCCTCATTCTACAACATTTGGAATCACATCTTGATTAAACTTACTATGCAAAAATTATGTGAGAGCATTTAGAGTAATTTAGCATTTAGCAATTTTCATTGTAGAAGCTTTTTAGTTTAGAATCATGGCTTAGTTTCATAGCTGCATTTTCATTATCAAGTAGCTTTATATAGCATTTGCATCATAGTCTGTAGCATCATATCCATTATCATATCACCATTATCATTTACAACATTTAATATCATAGTATCATTCAACAAATCACATAGCTTATCATCATGTAGGAATTAGATTCTTGCATTCTACAACATTCCATTCCTCAGGTTGCCATTCTAATAGTCATAGTGCATATAAAAATCTGAGAGTCAATATTATTTAATGAATCCTTAAAGATAGGAAACAATGGAACGATTTTAGGGAATTTTCTTTTCTTAGAATTAGATTAATTTTATGATTCAATTCTCTAATGTAATATGTTTCATTGCTTTTGTGATCTTGTTCACTTTGCACATTTTAACTCATACATAAATTTTGGCGCCCACCATGGGGCCTAGCCCCTTTTTATTGATGTCTTTTAGAAAGTTATTTTGCAGATCTAGACTTGAACTCTTAGGTAGTGCATCTGATATTTCTTTTGACGCATACAAAACATATTTTAGCGCATCTACTTCCTATTACGACACATACGAAGTATCTTTTAGTGCATGCAACTCATCTTTCAACGCATACAAGGGGTTTTCTAGTGCATTCAGTAGTTTTTATAGCGCATTCGGTTGTTCTTTTAGTGCATAGAAGTGATAATTTAGTGCATCTGATGTTTATTTTAGTGCATTTGGTTAAATTGGAAAATTTTCAAAATCCCGAGAACCAATTATTGTATTTTGTGTCGTAGGTGCATAATATGCTAGTCAAAGACAAATTTATCAAACTACTGATGATGTATGCAAGGGCTAGAGTTGTTTTATTGTCTTCTTTTAATTAAATTAGGAACCTAGTTTATTTAAAAGGTTAAAGAACCCCCTTGTCTAATGTGCTGGAAGTGATAGGCCTATGCTCTCCCCTTAACTGGGTGTGTCTACCATAACTCTTAAATGGTCATTTGGGTTGGCTCAAATTTTTGATATATTGTCAGTATTAGTTATTACCTTAAAATATTAGCTTTCCATCTTTTGTTTATCAATCCATATGACTAAACTATCAAATTATCCTACTGCTGTTTTGTAAAACCCTATGATGAGTGCTTCAAACCTTTGTTGTTCCTTCTCTATTATGAATTTTGCAAAACCCTTCATGGATTTTGTAGGAAATTTATTCTTCTTTCTTTTGGATGTGAGAATTTTGAAAAGTATGGTGTTTTAAGAAATTTATGGTTAATTTATCTTAGGTTGTAGTTGTGGGATTATTGGCTCTTTTAGGAAGATAAGACCAACTTAATTTATATTGTTAGAAATGTCTTGGGTTTCTTTAAAAAAAAAATAGTGCTTGGAGGTTTTCAGATATATTCTCATAGTTTTTGATATGATTCTCTATTTGATAATTTATTCCTTTATGAGAATTATTTAAACATATTTTCCATACATATTTTCTTATTTCTAAATGAGACTATGTGCAAGTAGTACATAATGGAGTAAACATATTGAATTATAGTTCTAATTGTAAACATATTGAATTATAGTTCTAATTATTGATGATTCTTGTTCTCAAAACAATAGTATTATGATGTGACATATTTCCATGTTCTTTTTTCACCTTGAATTAATTCAAGAGGACATCAAAATTTAATGTGAAACCTCTACCCCACTTTATCATAGCTAAGAAATTATTTATATTCATGATTTTAGATATTTTTACCCTCTTGGTTGTCATAGTACTTTATTGAAGTTATAATTAAACTTTATTTTATTAAATGGAAGATATCATCTATTTTCTAATGATTGGTTTCAATGGTTAATATGATGTAGAATCTACATGGATAGATTATAATTTCCTCTCTTTTATAATGTCATATAGATGTAATAAATGCATGAATAAACCTCATTAAGAGAACTTGAAGTGTAATTTATTCTACATTGGGTTTGAATGAGAGATGCGTTTTTACTCTCTTTAGTGTTGTCTTTCTTATGCATTTAGTTGTAGAAATTGTAGAATGTATAATAATATGTTTAATTTCACTAATGAGAAGAGTCTCAAGGTGGAAATATATTACCTTATTAGAAGGAGCTGTCATTTTCCAATGTTTATATATTGGAATGAATTATTGAAGTTAAAATTGATCCTATTGATGTTATGTATGCTATCCATTTATTAAGCTAATGGTTGAGAATAAACTTATGTTTATCTCCTAATCAAACCAACCCATATTTTGACCTTAATGTAATGAGCTTCAAAGAAATATTCATCTAGTTCCTTGTTATTTTGTTTATCCTTTTATATTTTTGTTTATTTTTTTCTCATTATGATCCATATGGTTAGTGGCTGAAGTTGCAACATCTCTCTTTTAAGGTATTCATTGATTTGTACTTCCACTTTATAGATTGTATCACTTTAGATGATCATCACTTTTGGGCTATGAGAGAACATATTGGTTCCCTTTTGTGTGTTTCACCTACATGTCTATCCCATAAATGATGTGGATCTTGTGATGGTAATGTTGAGTTGTTAAAAAAACTTGTGCATATTTTTGTGCAAGGTAACTCTATAGTCATTGTGCTTGTGTGAGAAAGAAAACTAAAATTGTAGGTTTTTCAACCAATAATGTCCAACATTAAGTTTGGGCATTACACTATGTTGCATCATATCATTTGTACCATAAAAAAATATGTTGATTACATAATTAATTGACTAGCTTGGACATTTTGAAGAGGTTATTTATCCTCCTCTTCATTTTGGTGAACCTATTTGATCTTACACCTCATAGGGTTTGACCTTATGTTTTGTTATATTTAAATTAGATATTTATAATTACTTTGACTTTTCATTTCAAACTTGTTTTACATTAATTAGGTTAAAGATTCATATTTATATACTTTCTTTTCTAGATCTTTAATTATGGATATTTTTCTTTCTTACCTAGTGACATTTACCTCCTATCTCATTGTGATTTATGATATTTCTCTACTAGTAGGAACTTACCAAGAAAATCTCATCAAATAGAAACAATAATATGTAAAAATAACATAAATCTAGTAAAATAGCTACACATATGCTTATATTCATGAATATATATTAATTATCAAAAACCTATTTGAGGGGTAATATCATCAAGAGCAAAGCTTTGATACAAAATTTGATTCCAAGATGATTTTCTCTTCATTGCAATATCGATATATAAACATCACAAAAGTGAATTATGAGGAAAAAACCATATAGGATGAATTTACACACACAATATCAACTTATTACAATATTACAAATTCATTTGATGCACGTGGGATAAGTCTATACAATGTAATATTAAATAAATAGCTAAAATATGAATATTACATTACTCAAAATAATATTAGAAGGTTAGGACATAAGGGTCATAACATGCCCCCTTCAAAAATCCTTGTCTTGAAGGCTTGGACTACATAAACTATTGTTGAAGCTAACAAAGAGGTTCCCAAGTTGTGTATTCTAGGTGCAAAACTTACCATTTAACTAAAACATTAGTGAGGGTATGGTTTTAGAGTTGATCTATGAATGGTTGATCTAAATAGCTTTGAGTTTGAGGATGATAGAAAATTTATTGTTTGATCTAGGAAGAAATGATTGAACATGAATGTGATGTCCAAGGAATCTCTTCAAACATGAGACATGAAAATAAAGATTTATATTAGAGGTAAAAGGGAGGTCCAAAATTTAGGTGACTTTGCCAATCCATTATAGTATTCATAAAGATCCATAGAATTTTGGTAACAAATTTTTTCTTCTTGTAAGATTTAGATATATTTTAGTATAGGATTGAAAGCACCAAAGACCAAGTACCCTTCAATAAATGTGTACTAGGAATATTTTCAATCTTCTTATTTTTTTATATGATTTTGAGCTAAGGCCAAGTTATCCTTAAGATTTTAGACTTGATACATTCTTAATGTTGGAAAGTTGAATCAATGACCTATACCTTATAACTAAATACCCAAAATATAAGATGTGAGAAATAAATAATCTTGGTCATACACTTCATATTACATCATGTTGGCAAAAAATGACAAGATGTGTTATACCATCAATTTTCAAGGGGTAGCCACTGATTTGAGTGACTCCACTATTCTTAAGTCAAGCAATATAAAAAATTTCTCTAAGAATTTAGTTACTATCTATATTTGACCATTATTTTAGAAGTTTTGTGCTAAGATTTTTTTTAGTTGTATTCATTACATCTTGAATAATTCTTTAAAAACTTCATTAGTGGTGAAGTCACAATCATAGATAATGGAAGTGGAAATACCATGTAGTTATAATATCTCGTCAAGAAATAATTATGTAATAGTATAGTCTTTGTAAAGAAAAGTTTACTTTCAAAAATAAATCTTTTGGGTTTTTTTCGGTTTCTACTTTTTTAGCTTAAGAAAGAGTCCATGCTTAATGAAAAGAATACTGCTCCAAAAGCGAGGAATTTGCCATGTGGTGGCTATGTGGATTTTATATATCACTTTTCTCTTCGGGCACAAACTGAGACATGTGTCATCTGGGCGGGGTTTTTCTCAAAGCCATTCTCTCGGTTTTGAGATTGCCCACCCCCTCAACACATCATCTATTTTTCCAAGAAATTGTTATTTTTGTGGAAGGGTCTCTTCGAGAAGAGTTTATTGGAAAGTAGTGGATGTCTTGTCTCTAGGATGGAACCTTCGAGTCAAAACCATCAATCAATTTTTTTCCAGGCTGTGTTAGATTTGATTATTTTTAGATTACAATCTTTGGTAAAATATCTAAGTCATCAATAAAGCAGTTGGGACTTAATGAGCAAAGATTGCCACAATCTAAAGAAAATATCTAAGATTAGATCTTGGGCAATTAGGTGTAGGCATCTAGTAGTTTCTTCTTCTAGAATGTTGGTTGCGGTGTTCTCTTCTTCCAGCTATAAATAGGGGTCAGAAACATATGCAAAAAAGGTTTCCTTTTAGTTTTCCTTAGTTTTAGAGATATTTTCAGAAGTTAAAAGTTCACAGAGGATTGCTTGTCTTTGGCATGTTATATTTTTTAACTAAAAATATCATCAGATTGGCATCTGACCTTTTTTTTTTAGTTCATTTGACATTAAAGTTCAATCTATTTAGAAGAAATCTTTGAAACTGTGCATGTTATGGCTTTTGTCAAGTTCCTTCTTTATGTTTTTGTTCTTGTTAAAAACGTTGTGTTAAGCTTACTTTGATAGTTCGGGTGGATAACTTTATGTTGTAAGCTTCTATGTGAGTGATAGCTTTTGAAAATTGGATTATGTCTATTGAAGTTTTCCATTTTCTTTAAGGATTGTTATTTTTCATATTATGCTATAAAAAGAGGGAGGGTTTCTATAATTTCTAGATATTTCTATTAACTTTTGGAACTTTCTTATGTTTGATCAGACCTTAATAAGTGCTTCCCATGGGGACATTTGAAAGACTACACTGTGCCTTTACTTAGCCTTTTTTGTTTGTTCTCTTCCCAACAATGAAGGGTTTGTGGCATTCTGTGTCTATTATATCATTCATAGGAAATAGTTTAAGGTTTGAAATGTTATAAAAGCTTTGGTGCATTGCCATTTTCATATTTTATTTGAATTTCCTCCTACCATTTTTCCCAACTCAAAGAAGAGCCGACTTTCTATAAAAATTCTGAAGGTAGGCGTAAATTAGTCCCCCACTTGCTGAATTTCCCATAAGATTGTAGGAGAGGCACAAGCTTTTATGATCAACAGTTCTTTTTCTGGCACGCTTGGTGGAACTTGAACCCACAATCGCTTGATTAGAAGTCAAAGATATTTCTAAAACTAGACTAAGGAAAGAAGCTAGAAATTCCATGCCTAGAATCCAAAAAAGAGTATCCTCAAAGGGCCATTTCTAGTACTCCCAGTTACCTACCTTAGTATCCAGGAGAAGAATACTTACAAGTTCTATATCACCTGTAAGGAGCATTAGGGAAAGAAGTTAGAGCCCAAGTTCTAGAGCTTTATCTACCCCACTTGGAGGTAAAACTTTTCAAATCAGAATACCACTATATCTGATTCAGAGGAATCTATTTTCCATGGCTCATATAGCTACCCCCGCTCCTAGAAATGTTGTAACCTAGGATAGTGGTAGTCTGTTACAACCACCTACACCCCTAGACATATGGCCTGGCATACTTGCTAATGCCCTCAAGGCTATTCTAAATTTTTTTGGAGAATATTTCAAAACCCCCTCTGAATATATCCAAGATATAGCGGAGGTAAGAAAAATACATAACATAGCGAAAGAAAATATTGCTCTTAGGCTATTGGCCGCTTCTTTCAAAGGAAAAACTCAAGATTGGTATCAATCTGTGGCTTCCAATTCTATCTACTCTTGGGATTAGCTCAAAGAGAGGTTCAAATGCTTCTCAGAATAGGGGGATCACTCCTCATTACTACATCAATTAATCACCATCAAAAGGGCCCCGAAAGAGGCCATGAGCGACTTCAATACCAGGTTTCAAAAAACCTAGCAAAGAATTCATGTGACTTCCCGACCTCCAGCTGTGATGGTGTTTACATTTTACCTAAAGGATTTCAATTCAGACATCACAGTCATGATAACCTCTAAGGGAGGAGATGTCTTACCCGATGCATACAATTTCACTATGCATGTAGAGAATAATCTAATTGACATTGGGAAGCTTCCACCATGACCACCGATGCCTATGTTTGTAGAAATCTCTAGTGGTTGTTAGGAAAAAATACTCCAAACACCTCTACTCCACAAATGACCACATTGGCCACACCACAATCCATGCACATATACCTTGATGCATAACCAAGCATGTCGGGCTCCTCTTCATTAGAAGTGGATGTTAACGATATGAAGATTCTCATGCGATCATTTTCTAATGAGCTAGTCCTCATCTGATGACAACAAGCAGCACCCCTGAAGTAAGCCACTCAGGAATATTAAGGAGGAAGACCATATTATCAATATAATGCATACCAAGGAGCCTCGAGAGGAGGAGGTCAACAAATGACATCCACCAATCAGATAGTCTTGGTTACCATGTCACTTCAAGTTGTCAAGAGCAGTCCAAGCAAGGATCTAGTCCTAGGCTAGAATAACATGGTAGAGGATGGTAACGCATGGTGCTTCTCATGTAACAATAGTCATATGCCCCAAAATTTCTTGAGGGGAAACCTACAATAGAAAATAACAAATAATAGAATGCAAGGCATGTCCTCAAGTATGGGGGAATATCAATCTTCAAAAATGGAGAATGCCCACTTCAAAGCACAAACCCAAGGAATGCATTTAGAACAAGAATTGGATATTGCATCAAACCAAGCACTATTCTCATGGATGGAAGAAGATGTAGTATTTAGAAATGACGCTCCTATGACTAGTGCCTCACAAGTATAGTCATACTACAACATGAGGTCTAAGAGAAGGCTCACGAAAGAATACATACAACAAGCTCTATTGCATCCATAGGTACGTCAACCATAGCCACAAGAAAAGAAAGCTCAGCAAGCCATCACCTGACCTACTTAGAAATTGTGAACTTCGCCATTGCCAAAGAAGGAGATGGACAAGATACTGAGATCATTCATGAAGTATCATTTCCTCCCAAAGATGAGAGAAATACCACCATTCCAACCAAAGGCCCTGCTAGTTGGAACGCTCAATGTGGTGGAATAATTGAAGAAGGCACTTGCTAATGTATCTCTATGGGATGTCATATCCATTCTTGAACAAAATATGTTGCTCCAAGAAGCATTAAAGAAGGAAGAACAAATGCTGCAAATGGAGGTGACTCTACCCTGTGATCAAAATAAAGACAAAGGGCTCACATCGGAACCCTAAATTTCAAGAGCTGCAACTTATGTGAATGATAGAGACAACAAAAAAGAGAAAGAGGTAAGCAAGCCAAAGAACACACCTTTATTTTTAACACTTATTGTGGGAGATAATATTTTTCATAATAACATAATTGATTCAGGAGCTAGTGCAATGGTCATGGCTAAAAAAGTGGCCGATGCCTTGAAACTTAAGTATGAGCCCCTTGAGAATGGAATCATGCAATTAGATGGGAAGAAAGTTTTGATAGTCGACCACATTAAGGATATATCTTTGACCCTCTTCTCATGTCCAAGCTAAACAATCACGCAAGTAGTTGTAATAGAAATTCCCCTAGTATTCGGGATGTGCATTTCAAGAGATTTTACAACAAAGCTTGGAAAATATTTAGCACTTGATTGGTCTCACCTAATATTGTGAACCAAGCATGGGGAAAAGATGAAGATCCTATTTTTATCCTTGCATCTAGAACACATAGTAGATAATGGGTTCATGTTCTTCGAAGTGGTACACACCTCCTTCTCATAAAGGGAGAAGTACAATGTAGAAATGTTGGAATACGAGGAAGATATGAGCGATTAGACCTACAAAGAAGAGGTCCTTCTCAACCAATTCATTGACTCTGACCCATACAAAAAATTTCATGCTATTGAGTTAGGAAGGTCTGTGTGATCTTCAATGATGATCAAGTCCTTCCCAAGTTGATAAATGAATGAGAGGAGGATAATGGTCTAGGAAACAATAGTTTATGGACATTATTTTTTGATGGTGCAAAATGCAAAGCCAGTTCTGGTACAGGCATCCGACTAGTATCCACAATAGGGTCAAAAACCATCAAATATTTTTTTCCCAGTTCCCATGCTTGAATAATGATGTGAAATACGAAGCCTTCGTCCATGGTTTTTTCCTCATAGAATGGATGGGCATAAAGAGAATATAGGCATTCAGAGATTTAGAGTTGGTTGTGAGCCAAATCCATGGGGAGGCGGCTGCCAAAAATATAAGAATGAAGTCATATAAACATAGAATATGGGATGTGATCAATTTTTTAGAGGATTTTAACATTCAAGTTATCCCACATTCTCAAAATAATGTTACTGATCAGATGGATTTGATCGATTGACAATTTAAACTAGTTTTTTATTCAACAACGAAGTAAAATGTAGTGTAGGTCATCTTTTGACGAGCAATTCCTGACAATGATTAGAACTAGCAAGTATTTGAGGATGATGATCAGATCACCACCTTTTTAAAAAAATCAAGAAAAGCCTTCTACCATTTATAGACTAAAGCTAGGCCCTCTAAAGGGAAAGTAATCTAGTTAAAAGGCAATGAGCTTCCTTGAGGTTAAATTTCTCTTGAAAATATTTTTGACTACGAGGACGCAAGTAATAGAAAAAAAAGGTTCACTATGGATGAGAGAGATTATGAAGATCTCAATTTTGGAAGTAGTAGAAAAATTAAAATTTGAAAAGGACGTTATGTAGATGGACTGTAAAGAAAGATTAAAAGGGCTATGTTCTAGTTGTGATAGGGTCATAGCTTGGACCTATGCTAATCTTAGAGGATACGGTCTTGGCATAATTCAACATACTATTGACTTAGCATAAGGTTCAAAGCCTATCTGACAGAAGCAAAGGCCAGTCAATCTGAAGGTTGAAGCATTGATGGCCCAAGAACTCACTAAATTAATCAAATCAGGATCATATACCCTATTAAACATTCCACCTGGGTGTCTAATCTGGTGCTAGTTCAAAAAAAGAATGGTGATATTTGGCTTTGTGTATACTTTAGGGACTTGAACAAAGCCTCACTGAAAGATCACTACCCTTTGTCATTAATGGAGCAAATTCTATAGATTGTGTCTAGATCAAAAATGTTCTCTTTGCTCGATGGTTTTTTGAGTTATAACTAGGTATATGTCAAAGGAGATCAACATAAAATGATGTTCACCACTAAGTGGGGAATGTTCACATACTCAAAGATGCCCTTCAGACTCTCCAATGTTGGTATGGATTTTTAGCGAGTGATGGATATTGCTTTAAGAGGTTTAATTAATCAAATTATTTTAATATATTTGGATGACCTAATGATCTTTTCAAAATGAAAGGATGATCACTTTGACCATCTAGAGAAGGTTTTCTAGAAGTGTCAACAGTTCAGGATTTCCTTAAATCCCAAAAAAATGTGTTTTTAGGGTACCCTAAGGCAAGCTACATGGTTTTGTGGTATCAAAGGAAGGAATAGTGATAGATCTTGAAAGGGTGAAATCTATAATGGAGTTACCACTACCATTCAACCAAAAAGGGTTGCAGTCTTTCCTAGGAAAGATCAATTTTTTCAGTCGGTTCATTTCAGATTTTACAGGCATTGCGAGACCTATCACACTGATGCTTAAAAATAATCTAATATTCAAATGGACCCCTAAAGGCAAGACAACCATTGAGTAGATAAAGACAACCATCTCTACAGCCCTAGTGTTAGCTAACCCAAACTTCTCCAAGGATTTCTTGCTCTACGTCTACAACGAACAGTGCAACATAGCTTTAGTGCTCACTTAGAAGGATGAGGATAACAATAGGGAGCATCCCATCACATTATGCTCTAGGAATCTCAAAGGATATGAATCCAGTACAACTTCGTCGAGAAACATGATTTTTCTATTGTTAAGATCCTAAATAAATTTTGACACATAGTATCAACCAATAGAATCACGATTCTTGTCGCCTATCCCAGTGTTCAGGAGTGTATCACTGAGGGTGAAATAACTAAGAAAAGTTCCAACTAGATCATCAAGATCCTAGAATATGATGTGGATAGTAGACCAACGAAGCTAGTTCAGGGAAGAGGTCTGTGCAAATACCTTGCACAAGAGTTAAGTCCTATGGAGAAGGAAGAAACCAACCAGGTTTATGCAAACTAGTTTGAGTCCAATGAATCATGGGTAGTTGACTAGACATGTAATATATGCAAAAGGGTTAGTATTCGATCAATGTTCCACCTCATAAAAAGCGATACTACCAACTACAAGGTACCAGGTATGTACTACTTGAAGGCATCTTGTTTAAAAGAAATTATGATGATTTCCTACTTCGATGCTTAAATAAGTCATAGGTGGAAAGAATTTTGAATGAATTTCATAGCAGTCTTGAGGGTGGAAATTTATCTGCTAAGACTATTGCTTTGAAGATAATGCGGGCAGGACATTATTGTCCCTCCATGTTTTCTGAAGTATACCATCGAGTGCAAAAGTGTACTCAGTGCCAATTTTTTGTTGGCAAGCGAAAGAATTTTGCCATGCCCCTAAGCCTGATTAGAACTGAGGAACCCTTTGCTCAATGGGGTTTAGATTTCATTGGAATGATAAATCCTATTTCTAGCATAGGCCATAAGTGGATACTTATGATGACCGACTATTTCACAAGATGGATGGAATCCATTGCTCTAAAAAATGCTATAGAAGGCGAAATTGTCAACTTTCTTGAAGAACTGGTAACCAGATTTGGTTCATTGAAAACTATCATATATGACAATGCATGAGCTTTTGTGGGTTTTGTGATGTCGTATTTCACTCTCAGACATGGGGTCTACCTTAAAACCTCATCAAATTACCATCCAGAAGGAAATGGGCTAGCTGAGTTGACCAACAACAACCTAATTAGGTTAATTAAACGCATCAGGTCAGAACAACAAAGAAACTGGTACAAACACCTACGATACCCTCTATGGGGTGACCAAATTATGCCCAAGCACATCTTGAAGGCCTCTCCTTATGAGTTAGTATATAGAAAAGAGGTAGCTTTACTTGTCTCCATAGAGATCCTTGCCTTACAACTATTAAAAGCCCTGGAAGTTGAGGAAAGCAATGAAATGGAAATAAGGTTGAAAAAAGTCCTAAACCTTGAGGAAAATAGGGAAAAGGTGTACGATGCCATGGTTGGGTGCCAATAGATAGTAAAATGATGGTTTGACAAAAAGGCCTCCAACCCAAATTTTAGGGAATGAAGCCTAGTGCTAAAGTATGACGAGCACACTACAAAACTAGGACAACATACAAAATTTCAAGCACTATGGAAGGGACCCTTCCATATCACCGTGTGCAAGGAAAATAATACGTATGAGCTAGAAGATATGGAAGGTAATGTTTTGGGTATACTGGTAAATGGTATTAATCTGAAATTTTTCCATTAAAGTGCATGATTTATTTTTTAAAAAATTCTCAATTTTTACAATGCATATGTAATTTTTTTTGTAAAATACATTTTTAAAATTTGTGCGAATAAAGCCATTAGAATAACAAAAAGAGGAAGAAGAAATGTATTATATATTATATGCATTGAAAAATTTACAATATGCAGTACAAGCCTGAGGCTCTGAGAAGCTTGAAGCTTTTTAGTATAAACCCAAAAAGGATTACAGTGCAAAAGGACAAAAAGGAGGCACGCTAGAAAGGCAGTGAAATTAAAGCCTCCAAGCCATTGCTACATAGTCAAAACAACACTTTTTTAGGTTATTCTTCTTCTTCTTCTTTGGAAGAAAGGAAAGGGGGTCAACATAGCATGGGAAAGCTCGACATACTAAGGACCTCAGTCCTCGTTCCCACGGTTGTATGCCAGAAACTCGAAATGCATTTTCTAGTCCATCCCAGGAATGCACTCCACTCTGAACTCCCTCAGGAGGAAAGTGGCCATACGACAAGACAACGAGTGATGCCTAAAGATTTCCATAGTTCAAAAATCAATAAGTGGTGGCAACTAGACCACATCCTCCCCATAGCCAATGTGTCTGTGAAAGTCCATGGAATTTAGAATACAGACACCAAGGATGGCCACTTGAACAATTTCACCAAGCCTGTCCAGATATAGAAGGTCGAACATGGCATGACACAGTGAAATTATCCAAGGCTTGGATATATCCAAGTTGAGAAGGGAGGCCACAAAGCAGGAAACAACATTAGAGTTATAGTGCAGTTGGTTCTTGTCCTTCACATAGTCCTTGCTGAGTACCCACTTAAATTCCACAAGAATGAGGTAGTCGTTCTTCCTTGCTAAGCGCTTGATTCTGTTGCTAGTAATTTCACCCTCAAAGGAGTATTGCAACCTTCATCGAAGGATCCAAATGGGAGTTCCTAGGTCGGATGAAATGATAGCAAAAAAACTAAAACTAGTGGAATGGGATACATCGAAGAAAGCTTGCTAACTAAAAAGAGCTTTTTAGAAGTGAATATTTCACTAAGGTGGCATAGCTATTTATAGAAAAAGGTGTGTTGGCGAGGTCAACCAATGGAAAAACCATCACCTTCCGGATGACAATGAAAAATATCCAAGCAACTAGAGGGTGAGAGATGAATCATATGAAAAAAATTGTCATCATGCCTGGAGAAATAAATTTGGGTGTTGGGAGTAAATGCTCACGTATGCTAATCACTGCCATGTATCCGTTGTTGTCATCAATGCTAGATTGCTTATTTACACAAAAAGACATTGATTAATTCGGTAAGTCCTGAAAAATTAAATAAGCATGTCTTTTCAAAGTACCTCACATTGCTTAAGCACATTTCCCAGGGCTAAAAGCACGCTTTCCAAAAACATAAAGCTTATTTATGGAAGATTCAAAAAAGAGAATGTACTAATTCCATTCTCTTGATGATTTTGGCATTCTCGAGGGATACATATCCCAAATCCACATGTATTGCCTTTGTGGCAGCATTTAGTGGGCCAACGATAATGATAGTGCCTTAGATACATGTACGTACAAAAGAATTGAATGCACCCAAAATAAATTTTTGTTGAGTAGAAAAACATACTTGTATCCATTTCTAAGGAAGCTCTCTACAAATTTTCAAGGTACAACAATGGTAGAAGCATCAACTTTTGGAAGAAAGGCTTAACCCTCATCTAAAAAACTAGGCTATGTTGATGTCTTTGGGAGAGAGTTGTTTATGAATGCACCAACATCGAAAGAACAAATTTTTGCCTATACCAAACTAGTAGAAGTAGGTGACCCTGTGAAGATGGAGGCCATGCTAGACCTTGCATATAACATTTTTGACCCAAAGGTGGTGGCGAACCCTAAAAGCCTAAGGGAAGGGGATTTTCAAAAAATGATGAAACATGGGGTAGCTAAAGGTTTTGCTTCATGATTTTGGAATTGTGGTTTGCCACAATTTATGTTTCCTATTGTACACCTGTGCCTAGAGTTGGTAGATGCATGTACTGGGAGGTTCAAAAAATAAAGATGAGTTATAGTCAGTGGTAGAATAAGGGATACAATTGATGCAACAACTATTTGAGATATGTTATGTATCCCTTTAGACTAGGTCATGGAGAGTTTCAACTAGTATGCTATGGAGGAGTTTTGGATTACCAAAAATAGACAGTTGGCCTTTTATGAAGATGCAATAGAGGAGAAGCCAGAAGGAGGTCAAATCCTCTTCCTTATATCACATAGGAAATTCAAAGTAGATCTTAAGGCCATTTTCACAATGTTGGCCAATGTCTATGGTCATGACGATGATAGAGAAGTTCATCCTTTTTATATGGGATTTAACCTTTATGCTAAAGAAAGAAAAGAGATAGGAATATTATGATTCATAGAAATAGAAGTAGAAAAGATGCTGGAACAGTTGAGGAATTATGACATTGAATGCAAATTCAAGTACTCTTCTTTTCTAGTGCATCTAATTTTACATCAAACTCTGAGTTCCTTGAGAGGTACATGTAATTGTATAGGTTTGATGTAAAGGGGTCACATTGACCAATTTTTCTTTGGAACCACGTGCTTTCAAAGACATGGGATTATTATTGGTTTGTAGAGCATTTTATGAGGCTAGTGCTCCAAGATTTGTCCCTGTGCCTTCTAGGACGTTTCTCTCCTGAGGTCCTATAATGGATGAGGCCCTTGCGGACCCTGGTAGATTATTTTATGCGAGATGAATTCACATTCATCAGCTTTCATGGTTTCATCAAAGAGCCTTTTAGATTTCCCAAATTTGTAACAGATAGGGATTTTGCTTTGGAGGCATGCCATTAGTTAACTATTACTGATGTCTATGGTGCCAGAAGGCACAAGATTACCCAAATCCTCTTGCCATCACCAATAACCAGGTAACATTAATGAAAAGAAGGGTGTAGGATGTGCTTACAAACAAATTGGTGCGCTTGGGCCTAGTTCTCATTTGTTACACATGAGATTACAATCTGAATAGGAACCTCCTGACTTTGAGACATGAGAGTTGGGACTATTTTGAATCAAGAAGAAACCCAACTGAAGAGAGGCTAGAATTATAAATAGACTTGGTCCAGATACCATTCAACCAAGCATCGTGGCTTGAATTTTATGTCAAGATGATAGAATATCATATGAGCCTTCCAACAGGTGCCCTAAATACATAGCTAAAGTTACTAGAGTGGTTAGAGAAAAAGAGGGAAAAATTTTGGAGGTTCTGATAGGAAATGAGGTGCCTCAATTCCATGTATGGAGAGCTCCAGAGACATGATGAAAAGTTTGATGAAATTTGTGATAAAGAGGCTGACATTGAAGATAGTATTCATGAGACTGACTAGGAGATTGAACAAGAAGAGCTTCCACTCTACACTCCTTAGCCTTAGAAGCCCAACAAAGGAAAGGGGTCAAAACATAAGGACCCACAAGTTGCACCTTTTGAGTGCCCAAGGAAAAGGAAAGTAGACTTGCAAGTCCCCAAAGCGATCCACTGTGAGTACCAAAGGCTAGGTTTCATCTGTATCAACTGCCAGAGGATTGAAATCTATCGATTCTACTCATACAAAGAAGAGAGGAGTCTAAGAATTAGGTGGGCCTAATGCATCAGCCTAAGGAGAAGAAGAAGTAGAGTCTACTCTACTAGGATATTCAACTTCGGTGGCTTAGGTAAGTTTTTCTCCCCCTCTTCTTTCTACTTCTACAACTTTAGTTGTTCCTCCGCTCCCTTCTACTGAAAAGAGTCCATCTGCAAATTCAAAAAATTTGGTACTAAAAAAACCCCCTGCCATATTCAACAATGGGCCTCATGAGGAACCCTACATTTCGAGCAAGAATCATCCATGATTGATTATTTTATCACCCTATTAAGGGCCCCCATTGAAAGAGTTGAAGCATCCATGTTTCCAATTTCATGAAATCCATCTGCTCTTAGACAAATATTACTTTTTCCACCCACTTCCCCTTTCACTTTGATGAGTGTTCCTTCTCTATAGTCCCCATACAGTATCTTATCATTTTCAATGATAATGATCCCCTTTTCCTCTTTGTAATCCCATACAACCGAGGTTTCTCCTTCCATCACCCTATTCAGTCTCCCTCTAGGTGCTTCCATTGTTGTACAAAACATTGACACCACACAGAGACTTCAAGGTTATTTTGATGCAACAAAGTAGGCCTGAAAGGATAGAAAGTAGAAGCGGTAGATTAAAAATGTGGCACAACCAACTGCTAAGAAGATTGAGGCTTGTTTCAATGAAGAGAAGAAATCCCTATTGATTGCTACCATGAAGCCTCTAGTATCCTAGCTAGAGAGAGAAATGAAAATGGAGGATTACGACATCAGGGTTATTGGTCTAGAATTAAATGAAACTCACCTGTGTGACAAGATGGTTTTGGCTAAGGCCACCCATAAATTGGTCTATAGTGATACTGAGAAATTGGACAAGAAATTAAAAAAGTGTGAGGCTGAGCTAGCAAATGTAAAAGACACTATGTGTAGGCTGCAGGGGGAAATCAAGGGCAGGGATGTCGAGATGGTTTGAATAAGACAAATGTAGGATCAACAAGGAGAAGCAACTAAGTTGCTCAAGGATGCCCAAAGTGAACAAATACAACTTTATGCTGAGATAGAAAAGCTGAAGGTTGAGCTTGCTGCTGAGTGCCAAACCAACATAGAGTACCAACATACTCAAGAAAATATATAGAAAGAGCTGGATCTAGTGTTAGATCTTAGGCTTTCGATAGTCTAAGAAAAGCCTAGGTAGAAACAAAAAGGGAAAAGCAAGAGAAAAAAGAGATCAAATCCGCTCTACAAGCTCACAATCAAGAGGTCGAAAGGTTGACCTTTGAACTAACAAACTCCCTCCAAGAGAAGAATAAGATGGAGGAGAATATAAGAGCAAGAGAAGCTCAATTCCATTAGGAATTAGCTGTTGTACAAGGATTTGAGACCCTCTATATATTCAAAAGGTTGATATCTATAAATTGGGAAAGGATCATAGTTTCGATTTCCATTCTCAAACCAGTCCTACAGTTTCTAAGGGATGCTCAAGAATTAAATGAGAAGGTTGGCCCAGTGGTGGACTAAATTTTGTAGATTTATGCTCCCCACATTGTAGAGTCATAGAACCTAATTTCTAGGTTATGCAAGGCCACTAATGAAGCTCTAATAGGTGTAGAAATTCTAGATCAGACATCTGCCTCAAGAAAAGCATGTGAATTCATCAATTGCTACAAAGTTACTACAAAAAGCAAGGAACACTAGGTAGTGTTGAATAAAAGGGTCAATGAAATAAAAAAGGATTTCAATGTTCTGATTGATTCGGTTTGTCTTCCCTTTTCTAACCAGATGGAGAGGTGCTATCATTCAAATATATCACAGATGTAATCTGACATAAGGTTTGAACTTCTATAAAACTCTTAGGTATAAGCTTGTCACCCACTGTTGATGAAATCAAGAAGGAAATTCTTCCTCTTTCTCGGCTCTGTTACCACCTTGGGGTTGTTTCATCAAGATGGGGAGTTGTTTATTTTAAATAAGTTTTAGAGATAGATCAAGCATACAAGATCCTTCACACTCTCATCTGGCCCACTGATTTGGATTGGAAAGTACAAAATTCTGCCTTCCTTAAACTTCAAGAGTTTCCAGAGCTATAGGATCGAGCCTCCGCAAGTGAAGGCCCCTTGTGACTTGCTAGAATTGTAAAGAAAATTTTGAGTTTTTAAAAAAATATTTTGAGTTTTTTTCAACTTCTACTTTTTTAGCTTCAGAAGGAGTCGATGCTTAATGAAAGAAGATAGCTCCAAAAGTACACAATGCCCCACATTGTGGCTACATGGATTTTATATATTGCTTTTCTCTTCAAGTGGAAGCTAAGACACATGTCATCTTGGTAGGGTTTTTCTCAAAGCTATTCCTTATTTTTGAGATTCCTCGCTCGCTCGACATGTCATCTATTCATCCAAGTAGTTGTTATTTTTTGGAAGGGTCTCCTTAGGTGGATTTTGTCAGAAAGTAGTGGATGTCTTGTCTTGAGGATGGAACCTTCGAGTCGGTGCCATCAATCATATTTTTTCTAGGCTGTGTTCGATTCAATTGTTTTCATATTGCAATCTTTGCTAAAATGTCTAAGTCATTAATAAAGCAGTTGGAACTTAATGAGAAAAGATTTATGTGATCTTAAAAAAAGATCTAAGATCGCATCTTGGGCTATCGAGTGTAGACATCTAGCAGCTTTTGCTTCTGGAATGTTGGTGGTGGTGATCTCTTCTTCTAGCTATAAATAGGGGTCAAAACACATGTAAAAAAAGTTTCCTTTTAGTTTTCCTTCATTTTTAGAGATATTTTCAGAAGTTAAAAGTTCATAGAGGACTGCTTGTCTTTGGCATGTTATATATTTTGACTCAAACTATCATCAGATTGGAATTTGGCCTTTGTTTTTTAGTTCATTTGAAATTAAAGTGCAATCTATTTAAAATATATCTTTGAAATTGTGCATGTCATGGCCTTTTTCAAGTTCCTTCTTTATGTTTTTTTTCATGTTAAAACACTATGTTAAGCTTACTTTTGTAGTTCGGGTGGCTAATTTTCATGCTATAAGCTTCTATGTTGAATGATAGCTTTCGCAAATTAGACTATGTCTATTGAAATTTTCCATTTTCTTTAAGGATTGTTATTTTTCATATTATGCCATAAAAAGAGGGAGGTTTTTTGCAATTTCTGGATATTTCTAGTCACTTTTGGAACTTTCTTACATTTGATCAACCTTAGTGAGTACTTCCCACAAGGAGATTTGAAAGATTGCATTGTGCTGTTACTTAGCTTTTGTTGTTTGTTCTCTTCCCAAAAATGAAGGGTTTGTGGCATTCTGTGTCTATTATATCATTCATAGGAAATAGTTTAAGGTTCAAGAAATGTTATAAAAGCTTTGGGACATTTCCATTTTCATATTTTATTTGCATTTCCTTCTACCTTTTCTCCCAACTCAAAGAAGAGCCAACTTTCTATAAAAATCCTAGAGGTATTCAATGAGGCACAAATTAGTCCCCCACTCGCTGAATTTCCCATAAGACTACTGGAGAGGCACAAGATTTTATGATCAATAGTATTTATAAGTATGGGATAATGAATAAAAATAGGTGTATACTAAGAGAGACAATCAACCACCAAAAATAACCAATTTCTTTATTGAGTGTGACAACCCTTGAGTTAAGTCCATAGATTTTTTTATCCATACCACAATCAAAATTATATTGTTTATCCATACACATGTATCACATTCTATAACAATTTTTTTGATATCATTTTCACACCAACACAAAACAATGTTTTTGTTGTTATTTCACAATCTTCAAGAAGATTGAATGTCTATGAAAGTTGATGTATGCAATCCTCTCTAATACTTTATCCTAAAGAGTATAATTTTTAGAAAGAATAATTTACCCTTTGTAATGTAAGTATTATCCACCCCAAGTGTATCTAGTCTTGGTTGTGGGATCACTTTCTTATTGATGAGTAACAATTTGAACCTATGAATCTTTTCTCCACTCTCCTTTGACCTTGCACAACTACTATGAATTTGATAAGCATAAAAACCATAATGTCTTGTACTTTTTATTTTTTTGAGATAGGGTGTTTTCCACCACATTATTATTCCCGTTTAAAAAAATATTTTTATAATCATATAGCCTAATAATTTGGTGATCAATATTTATTCTGCTAAAGAAGAAAATTTATATTCTAGGAAGTACCTAAGGCTATGATGGTATATTTGTAGTTATAGTCTACTTGGAAGTCTTTCCAATTATACCACCCTTAATCAACATGAACCATGTATCTTTCAACTTTAGACCTCCATTTTAAAAAATTCTCAAAGGTTTTCTTGGTATTGGTTATTGAAGAGGATAATGAGATTAGGAGTAGTAGACACATGTACTTGATATCTATCTAGTCCTATTAAAATTATGTTATTAAGCTTACAAATTTTACTCTCTAGATGGATCATCTCAAATTAATTGGGAAGATTACTTCCCTCTAATTTGAAGATTTAGGAAATCATTCCTATCTTTTGTTGTAGGCCTTGTGAGCTAAATCAAAAGTTTCATATGTTCCTAGCAAAAAAATTTATACATATTTTTAAATTTGAATATATTTTTCCTTTATCTCTCTCTCTCTCTCTCTCTCTCTCTCTCTCTCTCTTTATGTATATATATGAATACGTACACAAATATACACACATACGTATACATATATATACATATACATATACATATACATATACATATACATATACATATACATATACATATACATCTTTGTGTGTGTTATGTATATATTTATCACCTAAAATTTTTAACAACACTTGAGTCTAGATATTTAAGCCTCATTAAGAGGCTTGTATTATTTTATTAGCTATTGTATTCCTTTATTTTATCTTCCCATTCTTCCTAATTTTCCAAAAGAAAGATAACTTCTCCAATTTATAACTCTCCCACAAATAAAATGACAAAAAAGAAGAAATATGTGTACAAATAATTCACACAAATAACTTTTTTAGTTAGTACCTCCTTACACATGTGCAACTACAAATTATTTTTATTAGAAAATCATGGGGAATACCACATGATATCCTTTATATTTTCTAATTACAACTTTTTTTTATCTTAATAACATATGATAGACACTTGAGGGCCTTCTACATATTAATAAGGCTTCTTTATTCTAATAGGTTGCTTCTAATCATTTTTCTAGAGTTTACTTCTAAAACATAGAAAAAAGTGAGCCCCTCTCCCTAGAAATCTCACCTTAGGGTTTAGGTACCTTTTTCTAAATGTTTCATTAGAGATTTTTGAAGGTGGTGGGGATTGCTAAATTTGGACAAGACCTAGGAATGACTTACAACCTGATAGGTGAGGCAATCTACCCTTGACCAAATCTAGAATGAGCCTAAGGATGAAATACAATATAGTTCATTTGACCTAATGATGCAAGTTACTATTTTGAAGCAAATACAACATATCTAAGAAATCACAGATAGAAACAAACTACAAAAATATACTAAGAAGGACACTATGCACCTGTGATATAAATTTGGAGCTAAAAATGATGGGCATAGGCACCCTAGGCACCACTATCTTTGTAGGGATAATTCATATTTGGTTTAACAGTACTTTGGTGCCATATTAGGGCTTATATTATCTCCCTATCGCACCTTCGGATCACTATCAAATAATTCTATAACTAAGTTTTTGTGAGTTGTCAAGGTGTAGGGTTTTGATTGCAACAATGCATATTTGACCTTCAAAATTATTCCACTCTTCTTTAAACCTGAAACTTGCACATTCAAAAAGAAAATAAATTTTGTGCCATTTAGGAGCTTGACTTAGTCAAACCATGTGTTAGTGTTTCCACTTCCACAATGGAAATGGCAATGATAAATGGATAAATGATAAAAAGGAATGATGAATCCACAAAGTGATACAACTCACTACCCTTCAATGTCTTCCTTGAAGGACTGTATTCATACACATCTCCTTAAGGCTTGAGTCTTTCTTACTTGAATTGGTTGAAGACATGTAAGGGTTAGATCTCACCAAAAAAAAAAAAACATAAACATGAATACACACTCACAAACACTTTGACACGATGTTTGGATCTTGAATTTGTGCAATAAATCCTCTAATAGTTGCTCTTGACAATAATTCTTGCTCTTGATGCTCAATTCTTTCACTTACTTTTCAAATGATGCAATAACTAGGTATTTATACATAATTATTCTAATTTCCAAAAATTAAGTCCTATCAACTGACTTTAGACAATTGAATTGCAAATGATAAAATATTGATATCGACTTATTTGAATTTGGAGCCAAAATAGGGGGACGTAGGTGCCCTATGCACTAGTGTCCCAGACCTATTTTCTAGAAATTAAGGAGTCAGAGACAAAGTATTAGATGGAAGAATTTGTTTTTTTCTTTCAATTTGTCAAAAAGTGATAAAATGAGCCACAAAATGCATAATTTAGGAAATTAGGTGTTCAATTAGGTCCAATTACTTAATGTGGAGGAAAAAATAGTGTGAAATTGTTAAGGGTGACAATTTATGATGCAACAACTTCTATCATTTTTGTTCTTCTAATTCCTTTTTCAATCTCTAGTTCTCACTCTCCACTTGCCTTAGGAAGTAGGAATTTGCCACCCAAGTTTGCAAACCATTAGGTAAATTATAATTTGAGGGAAAAAAATAGTTCCCTATTTTTTTCTCCAATTCCCCAAATCTTTAATATTTGTTCTTCTTCAATTGTTTTCAATTATTCCTCAATTATTTTTAGTTGGAAGGCTTAAATAACATTTTAAATTTTTGGTGCTAATGCTTCCATTTGATTTTATTTTTCTTCAAGAGTCTTCTCTAGGGATTTTATGTTGGAATATCTTTCATGTATTGATAACTCCATTGCACTTTCTTTCTCTTGGAAAGTTTTATCTAGAGATTCATTTTGACATATTTTTGTTGAGAAATAATTAAGGCCTTATTTCTTAATATCCTTTTGATTATTCCTCTAACTCATTGATAGTATTGTCTTTTGAAAGAAATATTATTTATTTATCCCATATTTCTCTTTTGGTGGGATGGAAGTTTGTTCTTCATCCTCTTCTTGTTGAATTGGGGATTTCCCCTTGTTCATGGTCATTTTTTTCTCTTGAAGAGGATATAAATGGTAGATATACCTCCATTATTAGAATATCATATGGGATTGGTTCAAATAGCTCTATTTAAGATGTGTTCCTCATTACTTTAGATGTGTTTTTTTTTCTTCTTTTATATTTTTTACTTCCTTTCTTATCCATCTTTAGAGCCAGAGCTTAGTCTCTCTTGATCCAAAGTTGTGTTGTCCAACCACTATTCTAACTATAATGTTACTTTATTCTTGTTATGTGCTAAGAAGTCTAGATCTCCAAATTTATTTTATCCATTTTCTTTATTTTTATCTCTTTCTCTTAAGGGATTATTGTGGCTATAAAGGGATTTGAGATTCATCTCTTATTTCTATTTCCATCCTCAAAATTATTTTAATTTAGCTTTTCTTATACTTTAAAAAGTGATATTTGCAAATTAGTTAAATTATAACATAGTGTTATAATGGTCCCATCTTTTTATGTACTTATCTACCATAATATGAATATATGTGTAAAGAAAACTAGGTAATTTTTCTCTATATTCTATACTTTCTAAGCTATATCTCAACTGTCTGAGCATTTCAATCTAGGGCTTGGGTTAGTGCCATATCAACTATCATAGGTAAATAATCTCATGAACCGCATGAACACTATATTCTAGGGCTTAAGAAGGATATAAATGTTGAATCCTTTAGATTCACCTTTTTACTATGAAGTAAGTTAAAAATTGGATCATTTTCTTTATGAAAAATATTAATTAGTTCAATGTAATGAGTTTTAGAATTGAAAATATTCACCCTCAGCAAGAAGTCTAGAAATATAGCATTTATGAAGAGCTTGTCTCTATTCTCCCTTCACAAACCATTAAATAAGTTTCTTTGAATTTTTGAATGAAATCCTTCATAATGCTACTATCAAAGCCCTGAAATTAATCCATAAACCCTAACTTCCTTGCATCTCTATAAATCTTGGAAATAACTTTATCTTCTAGTATTTATTCAATGGAATCTAGTTCAAACATCCATTTTTCGCCCATTGTTATTGACTCTAAATTTAAATGTTTAATATTTTGGAAGTAATAATGAAATGAGGAACATGTGAAAGATGGTAAATTGATTATCTAATATGGATATAAATGGTGAAAATATTATGGAGAAATCTAATTTTGAATGAGAGATGTGGCTTCAGAGTAAGAGAATTTAGAATTGATGTGACTAAATTAACTATTGTGATCGTTTTTATGTTTGGTAATGAGTTGTATATCTTTGCGACCACTCTCCTATGTTAAGAATTAAATTTAATTTACTTGAAGTCATAATTTTCATGTACATGACTTCCACACTTATTTATTTTTCTTTCATGATAATTGAAGCAAATATCTCTAGTGTACTTGTATGCTAACATTGTCAAATGTATGCATTCTTTTCTCCCCTTTTATTTTTAATATTTAACATGGTATGAATATATATTATTTTTGGAGAATTTATTATAAAGTGGATTTTTATATAGTTGAAAGAAAATTATAACCATATTTAAAGTTTAAGTAATACTTGAAAAATACCTTGTTGTATGTTCAATCATCTTGAATTCCTTCCTATTGATGTTTAGATGTTTGAAAGATAAAGTTTGAGTCACTAACATTGTTAGTTAATTTTTTGGAAAAAGTTGAAATTTACTAGTTTTCAACTCTTTTTCTTGGGAAAACACATGTCATTTATGATTTTCAACTCTTTTTAATTAATTAATTAATTTTAAAAAAACCACCATTTATAATATTTTTTAGCTATTTCCATTTATTCAAGACCTTTAAACATATATTCTAAGGTCTGTTGAAGTGAAAGATTCTCTTTCACCAAAAAACTTACATGCAACATTATCTAGGCAGTAAACTCTTCTTAATTTCTAGGATGTTGATATATATGTATCCTATGTCCATTCAATAAAAGTACTCTTCATTATCCACAAAATAATAATAAGAAAACAAATTTGTTGAATATTTCTTCTATTCTATATGGTCCCAACCAATGAGAATTCATTTTTTCTTTGAAGTCCATATACTTGTGAGGGCATGATCATAACCTAAGCTAAACATGATTAAACATAGAAGAATTAACCAAGATATAACTAATTAAGTCAAGCTCCCAATGAAATTATTGAAAACAATAAACTAAGAAGCCATTAAACTTGAAATAAACTAAAATTCTTCAAGGAAATCTATTCTAATGCATCAAAGCTCATCTCATTGGGGGATTGGTGATGAATTGATGTGGAATGTTAGCCCTTTCCCAACCCCTTTGTTGAAACAAGCTTGAAGATGGAAGCCATTGATGGAGATTGATGAAAATGGATGCAAAGCTTAACTAAAATGGATGCTAAATGATAAAATGATTATGAAGAATGCTCTAACAATTCACTAAAAAATGTAGTTACTCTAAATGAATGTGGGTCCTTTTTCTCATAGAAATGAGGACTATTTATAGGAAAAATAGTTGAATCAATGGCCAAGATTGAATTGAGTAATCAATGGATGAAAATCAATAAGAGGAGTTAGCATGGATCAAGAAATTCAATCCATGGATGAGATTGAAAGTCACTGACATGGATTGAGGATTTTAATCAATGGTTCGAATTGATTTGAAGAATAAAAAATCCTAACTCATTAAAGAGGAATTTGTAAAGAATGTCTATTTAGGAGGGAATTGGAGTGGATGAATATTCCAGGGGAATATTCCTTTGCAAGTGGGAGGATGAGAGAAATCGATTAATTAAATAATTATTTAATTGTTCATGATGGATGAAATTAGGAATTTCATTAAATAATTAACTCATTTAATAAAGGGGGAAGTTATGAAATTCAATTAAATAATTAAGATTATTTTATCAAATGAGAGGACTTAAGGAATTCAATTAAATAATTAGAATTATCTAATTAAATATGATGAAAATTAGCATGAAAGGGGATGAATTAACCTAATCAAATTGATTATCCGATTAATAGACGAAAGTGATGAATTTAATTAAACAATTTAGATTATCTAATGAAATGGTTGAAAAGAGGTGAATCAAAATGAAAGTAGTGTTATTAATCAAATTCAGATTTGCAATATTGATTAGGATGATCTTAAGTGTCTAAATTTTTCCCCTATTTGAAGTGAGGTAGCTGTTACATTGGTTCAAAGATTGATGCTTTTTAGATCAATTTTTTTTAAAATTCTTATTTTTTTGGATGCCCATTGTTTCCCCAACGGAAGGAATTATGCTAGTACACCTACCCCCTCAAGAGATCAAGTGAAAATTTTATTTTCTTAAGTTCGAGATCATGACAAAGATTTAACATAGGTTTAGTTGCAGAAAATAAGCTCCAGAATGCAAAAACAGGCTTAGGACACTAAAAAATACCTCAAAATAGGCTTCATAGCTCATAAATGATTAGAAGGATTAAAAATCCTATTTCCTCCTCTAATTAGGGAAAAAATATTAATTTTTAGGCTTAAATAGGGGTACAAGGGTCATTTTCAAATCATTTGCACACTCTACTTTAGTGAATTGCTACTATTTTTGCTCTAATACTCTGACACTATGGTTGATCCAACACTGCCCCAACAACTTGTGGACATGATACAAGAGTTCCAACAACCCATTGATGCATGACCCTTGGTACAGACTTCAAATCTCTTTTATTTTTTGTATTTTTTATGTATTTATTTTGAGTTGAATTAGGTTAGATAATTGCGTCACAATATTTTGATTCCTTTGTTAGGGTTAGTGGTGCAATTGCACTATTGTGATGCAATTGTAATAATGCATCATTATGGTCAATTTGAGTTTAGAGTTGCAGTTGTAGGATAACATTGCTATTATGAAATAGTAACGTAATGTGCCAATTTGGTCCAATGACGCAATTGTAAAATAGGATCAAATTGAGTAATTTTTCTCCCACAAAGCTTTTGAATGTTGATGCATAATTGTATATATATTATAGAAACACAATTAGAAAATTGTGACACAATTACAAATGACTAGAGTAGGGAAATTGTAAAATAGTTGTGCAATTGTTGATTTAATGTTTTAAGCTCAAAATTTTGTCATTTTTTAGAAAATTTGATACTTTTTCTTTATGTGTGTAGGAGATCATTCGACTGCTCATGTCTTGTGAGTATAGACCTAGCATTCTTTCTCATATTCACCATTTTGGTGATGACGAGAACTTCTTCCTTAGTGTGATTGGGTTGGGATTTGTAGCACACATGCTTGAGATTTTGACCCATTTAGTGATGATGACTACATTGGTGGAGCGTTGGAACAGTGAGACATCTTCATTCCATCTTCTCACCGATGAGGCCACGATCACCTTTGAGTATGTGTGGTGTATTTTGTGAGTCTCGATTGATGTGGAGAGGGTTATCTATGACAATGATGCTAGAATGGATGTGATTTATGATGCTATCAATGTAGATGTCATGTATGTAGATAGCCATTAGATTGACTTGTGATAGTAAAGAGGATAGGTTCTTGATTTGACTAGTTATTAGAGCTTTGATCAGTGGAGTACTGGTGCGTGATAGACGAGGTAGATTATTTAGCTTTAGTTGGGGGCTATCTTGTGAGGGGATGGTTCATAGGATGACTCTTTGTGCCTGGGGACCTGTAATTCTTGCCTCACTATACCATGATATGCATTAGGTCATCTATCTGAGAGGTTGGAGTCTAGCAGTTGGTGTTACACTTTTGCATATTACACTTTTTCACATTTGGGCTTGGGAGCACATTGTTGTGCTCAAACCTATTATCACACTTGTTGAATTTGATCCAAATCAATCGTAGTTTACTAATATGGCATTATGACCACCATATAACACACATATACCACATACATTACATATTGGAGATGGGTGATAGAAAACATGATAGTGTTCAAATGGAGGCCCTAGATACACACCCACCCATGGTACAATAATCAGGATAAGTTATTCTATGGTCGATAGCTTAGATATATTCTTGGATGAGAGTACACCATGGTTGAGTGATACCTACATGATCGGGTGGACCGTGAGTTAGGCAAGGTACAATATTTGGTGCTTCCCATTTATAGAGCTATTTACACATGTACTACCAAAGAGATAGTCTAGGGATAATAGGTCTCTCCTCAGGAAACCATTGATGATTTTAGAGCACTTGTATCGCATCCATGGGTATATACAAGTGGTTTGTATGATGCAAGGACTATTCCTACCTATGATACATGGTTTCTAAAACATTCCTTGATACAACTGATTGATAGAACCAGGGGATAGGTTCCTAGTAGGGGCAGAGGATAGAGAAATGGAAATTGGTAGGGAAGAGAACAAAAGCCTCCTCAGCAGCCTCCTTGGGATGGGCATGATGGATAGGTGACTGGTGATGGACACCATCTTGGTGTGGGAAAAGTGTCAAGACAACCTCCTCTGATACCACCCCTATGATAGGTGCCACCACACCACTGGGAGGGATAGGCTTAGGTAGGAATGAGACACCACTCATCAGGAGCATGATACAATAGTAGTGGATCAAGTTAGAAATAGGGAAGAGAAGGACCAAGAGTAGAAATAGGTCCAACAACTAATGATTCAACTTATGCAAGAGATAGGCCATAGACAATAGCTAGAGGCTATGGCTATTCAGACATAGGGCTTGGTCATCTTGGTACATATGTATGGATAGAACATGGCCAAGGTGACATACTATTGGAATTTTTACCACATGGATGTCTCATGACAATAGCGACAACCTAATTTTCACATAGGATTAGAGTTTCTCCTAGTGGTTTAGGTGGTGCACCATTAGTACAACACCCTCAGACAATAGACATAGACAACCCTCACAACACCCATCCCATCACGACAATAGAAAGATCAAAGGATAGGTACATATAGACATATTTTTGATATATAACCCTAATTGGATATGTATATACATTCATTAGCTGATTTTGATAGCCTCATGTATACTCATTTTTGTTAATATTAAACATTGACTCAAATTTTGTGTTATGATAGTCATATTTTGATGATATTGTAGACATCAAAAATATACTGATTGACATCATGCATTTGATCCTATATTACTAACATCATTTCTTCCTAAATCATCCCTTGGTCTAACCGTTTAATCAAATTCCCCTATTTGATTAAATTCATCAATAATCCTCTCTTGATTAAATAAAAAACTTCATTTGAATCAAGTCATTCCTTCTATTAATTAAATCAATCCATCTGATCTAATTATCCCTATTTAATTAAATAATCAATTTATTTGATTAAATCTCTAAAGTATATCCATTAAATTAAATAAAGTAAAACCTTATTTGATTTAATCTAACACCATCCCTTTTAATTAAATAAATCAAAATATTTATTTAATTAGCCTCTTATCATATTCCTCTCTTATCCGATTTAAATAAATCCATAAATCTAAGTCAAATTAGTCACATCATCTAATCTCCTGTTAAATTAATTAACCCTTGATTAATTTAACCTCATCTCATGTCACATCCTCTAGATAATGCAAGTTGAACATGAAAATATATTTAATTCAATTATTAAATCTCTATTTTCCTCACAAGGCATCTTTTGGAATATTCCCTCAATTTGAATTCAAAAATTCCAAGTCAACATGTACATCCAATAAGGCATTTAAAACCTCTTACATGTCCTTTGGCTTGAGCCAAGTGGCATTTATTGCATTTTCCTTTCCCTCTTACATGTCATTTCAACAAATTTGAATTTCAAATATTGGCATTTATTGGCACAAACCCCAAATATTGCACATCCACCATCCATTCATAGCTTGACAAGTGGCACCATATCATTGGATGAATGTTAGTCCCCCATTGCTCAAATTTGGGCATTCATCCATCTTGAAATCCTATAAATGAAGAGCTCCTCAACTCATTTTATCATCCATAATCCAAGTAAAGTTATCATGCTAAAATACTTAGTCACTTCCATCCATCATTCGAATTCTTAGCTAGGCTTTTTGTAGATTTGGCTTGGAGTTCTCATCTTTTCATCAAAAGTGGATCAAAAATCTCTTCAACATTCGAATCTTGCATCATAGGAATTGGGAAAGGGCCAATTTTCACATCAAATTGGCACCAATTCCCCCATGGGATCAAGTATTTTCTATTTAAATTAGGATTTTAATCTTTGGTTTATCAATTTCATTGTGTTCTTCACTATTTTCATTCCTAGTTTGGTTTGCAAATGGATTTCATTCAGAATCCTTCTTTTGGCTTGTAATTCCTTGTCTAACTCGTTTATTCATGTTGTTTTGTAGGTACTAGGAAAAGGGTTCGCACATTTGGCGCTAGGAGGGCTTGAAATCACTATTTCTAACATTTCCTTAAAATTTTGATGTTTTCTTGACACACAGGAAATTCCAACGTGGGCTTGTCAGCGTCACTGTTTTAGCACCACAGGCTCGTCAACATCATTGTTTTAGCACCGCGGGCTCACGAGTGTCGCTGTTTTAGCACCGCTAGACACATCTCACCAAAAATTTCAAATTCTTTACTCTGTCGCTGGACTCACCGATCTGTAGAAGTTTCAAAAAATTTCAAACAGCGATGCTTTCGAAAAGTGTGATGCTGGGCGAAAAGTGTGACACAATCATGCTCTCTATCCCGACACAGAGCACCGCTGACTGGTAAGCGGTGCTATAAGAGAACCGCTAAGAAGAAAAAACAACGACGCCTTCACGAATTGTGACGCTGGGAGACAACAAAAGGGAGAATTTAATTTTTTAGCACGTGTTTTTAATTTATGATTGCTTCTTCCTTTGTTTTCTGGTTTTTAACTTCTGTGTTTTTCCAGAATCTAACTATTTTTCTTGTTTGTAGGTTGGAAAATGAAAGCAAAGGAAGGAGGAGTATGGTGACGATACTTTGTCTAATCAAAGTGTTTTTAAACACTTAAGTGTTTGTTTAACACTTCCTTAGGAATTTGTCATCTTTTCATCTTTAGAACACTAGTTTTCATTTGGGCTTAAAAAGAACCTTTCAATTTCTTCTTGCAAAGGTTAAAATGAACAATAGGATCAACAACTTACTAGATTTTGTTTATGGGACTAACAAATTGAACAAATGTTTATCACTTGTCTTTTTGGTGCTCTAAAAATGAACTCACATATTGCTTTGAGGGTTTAAAAGAACAATTGTAGTTGTGTTTTTCGTGAGGGCTTACTTAGACTAAAGCCATTGGAAAAGGACGTATGCGCTTCTCTTGCGCTTTATAGCGATCTTCAGAATCAAAAGGTCTTTTCCATGACTTTGGCTTAAGACAAAGCAATCACCTCCACACTTCGATTTGGGCTTAAAATTGAACAAAATCTTGTGCGAGTGTGAGTGGGGGGCTTTGTTGCATACATTCTCTCTCCTTGTAGCCAACAATGATTGATCAAGTTACAAATATTGTTCTTCATTCGCTATTGTTTATCCTAGAGGGCCTACCTTGGGGAAAAAGTACTCACCCAAGGGAATGACTCAACTGGTAACACTCTAAAGCCAAGAGTATTTCGAGTCGGGATATAAATGTGGATATTGGAAGAAACGCCAATATCATGTGGTTGACTTTGACAAGATGGATCCGAAAGGGGACTCTTGCCACGTTGGGTCAACTCCTATGAATAGAAAGTCCTTACTAAAACCCATGTGCTAGAATTTTCCAAAATCCTTTTATCTATTTGTTGGTGCAAGAACGGTCGTTCTGAAGCCACCCCACACTTTTACGGTCTTCTAGTAGAAATGGAAAGCATGCCATGGGAGTTTCATGGGTGTTGATGCTTGGCTGCCCCGTATAAGTGAGTGTCATGGAGGGGAGCCAGTGGGGTCAAGCATCTGACCATTCGCTAGAGATAGGCATAGCTAGACTTGTCCAAGTGGGAATCCAACAAATATTGTCTTACACATCCATAGGATTGTACTTATTCTTGGGTTACAAAATGCATTGCTTGATCAATAACATCATGGAAACAAACACTTAACATCATCCAAATTTCAAACCCTTTTGAAGACAAATGCCATTGACTCAATCCATATGTTATTGCTTTCCCTTGGGATTCACATCCTTAGAGGTTTCTAAGCATTGGATTATATCTCAATTTGTCTTCTTAAGTAAACAATAGGAAAACCCTTGCCTTAAGTTCATTAAATTTCCACATAACATATCTTGTGGGATTTGAAGAAATTAAGACATTGGACATCTTAGTTTGAAAACCTAATTGAAGAAAGTGTTTTGGTAAAATAAAGAAATTACGCAAAGCTAAGAAAAATGAACTTTCATATGTGTTGAAGACTCCAAATCCCAAAGCACAAAATCATTGATTGGAAATCCAAAAATAAATGTTCAAATGAAATCATGTCTTGGTTACAAAGGTCATTACGAAGCATTTGCATGCTCTTCAAATACCTAGGTCTAAGCAAACAAAGTGTACCTTTTTAGGTTCATCTTAGGATCAAAACACATAAAAATATTTTTCATCCATCCTTCAAAACATCAAAACAAATTCCATCTCATCATCACCTTTTGGAAAATCTTGAAATCATCCTTGATACTAGGCTTTATGGAAAAATCAAAATCATCAATATCATTGAGACAAAATCCTTGAAAACATTAGCAAAAACATCTTTGGCTAGGTATGTGTAGATGCATCCTTTTGCATATACTTAGTCAAAGTTATCAAAATCATCTTGTCTAGCTTAGTGTATGTAGATGAATCCTTCTTCATATGCTTAGTGAAACAATCATCTTGTTTGAATAGGTGTGGGTAGATGCATCCTTCTCCTCACACATATCCAAATTATCATCCTTTGAACAAAGCTATCCCTTAGATCATCATCAAACATCTTAGGGTCCTTTTGTTCAAAATCAAAATCAAAATCAAAATCAAAATCAAGGACAAAATCTCAAAATCTCAAAATCCAAAATCAATAATCAAAATCCGCAAGTCCTAAAAGCCTAGTGTCTTATTCAAGAAAAAAATCATTATCATATCATCACCTTTGATCCTCAAGGAATCCTAAGACTTTATACTTTGATACATAAAATAAAGATCGATCCAAGGAATCAAGAGATTCATCTCCCATATTCTTGAAGGTTGATCCTTGTTTTATGGTTCAAACAAGATCTCAAAACAAGAAGAATATGGAAGCCAACAAAGAAACACCCGCTTCAAGCGATCATAGCCAAACAAACACATAAATTAATCCAGCAGAATCAAGTAATCCATTGACTTTGTCATCATCACAAAATCCGCAAGAAGAAAATCAAGGATAGGATCTTACCTTTGGAATGTCTCGTGAGGAAATGACATAAATGCTTCAAAATCTAGAGAATCATAAAATCATCAACATCATGATGAGACTCAACCCTTCATTGTACATGCTTGAACTAGCAAAACAAGGGGCCAAGTTGCCTTCGGATTTTGATGAAAGAACTATAGTGGAGACATCCTTTCCACCTATTTCATCCACCATCCCCATTTCATCTACACCTCCATCCCAAAACATCACACAAAACATTTTGCAAATCACAACATCGTTTGCTCCAACCGAACCCAATGTTAATAAGGGAAACACATTTCTCAACACTCTTCAATCACATCCCCTTGTTAATAATCAAAACTTGGATGCAAACACCACATTGGAACAAAGCATACCCCAAAACCCATTACACAAAAATGCTCCTCTCACATTCCATCATGATCCATCGTCATCATTCTTTCACGCAACTCCTCAAACACCTCTTCTCACAAATTCGCAAGAAGAGGGAGATACATTCGGACTAGGGGGCTTATTTGACACCATGAAATTTTCACAACAACTCATGCCCCTCACCTTTCCACCTCTTCCACCATTACCATTATCATCTACATCACTCCTCGGTTTAGGGCTTCCTCCCCTACCAGGTATCAATCAAACCTACATTCCAACCATCAATCAAAGCATTGCACCAAACACACAAAATTTGTCGTTGATATTGCAACAACAAATGACAAACACACAAGCAATGGAAACATCATCAAACACACCCCTAACATCACAAAGCATGGTCTCTCAAGGACCAATCACATCAATACCACTATCAAACACCCAAAACATCAACACAACATCATCATCTACCACCATTCCAAATCCACCACCACCTCCACCACCACGAACGTTCACCACATCAAGCCAATATGACGCAACATTGCAAGTTGCTTTTCAAAGAGGATACCAACAAGTTCAAAAACAAAAATTCATGCAACAAGTCGCTCAAGTTGCGCAAGCTGCACAAGCTACACAAGCTGCATTACAAGCACAACAAACACAACAAGCCCAAGCATTATTGCAACAACAACAACAAGCTGCCCAAGTTGCGCAAGCATTGCAAGCACAAAGGGTCGCTCAAGCACAACTATTATTGCAGCAACAAGCTGCACAAGTGCAAGCAGCACAAGCTCAAGTGCAAGCTCAAGCACAAGCACAAGCACAACTTCTTGCACAAGTAGCGCAAGTACAAGCATACCAACAAGCACTAAAGCGATACCAAGAGCAACAAGAAGTGGCAGAATTGGCAACCCAACAACAAGCGTTGTGGGAACAACAGCAAGCACAACAACAAGCGTTGTTAGAGCATCAAAAAGTGCAACAACAAGCACAAATCTTAGTGCAACAACAACAAGATCAACAACAAGCATTGTTCATCCAAAAGCAAGTAGAATCCTACTTCACCTGCCACAACATACTGATACCATCGAACAATGCACCGACCAACCCATCCACCCAACCAATGATTAAAAAACCTCAAAACACTTTCATCCCACCCCCTGATACACAAAATGATGTGATGACACAACTCGGGTTGCTCTCGTAACAAGTGCTCGACCTTCAATCAGGGCGAACAACAAAAATGCCAAGTAACTTGTGTCCCTATCCATTTGATAGGAGCCTAGACATGAAACCATTCCCCAAGGGATTTGAAATCCCTAAATTTGACAAATATCGAGGGATGGGAAACCCTGAAGATCACATCAGGGAATTCCAAGTTCATTGCATGGAGGTCGCATATGACAATACTTATCTGATGTGACTATTTCCTAGAAGCTTGGAAGGCCCCGCTATAGAATGGTTCTCTCACTTACCTTCAGGAATTAGAACATTCCAATAAATTAGGGACACATTCATTAGGAACTACGCATGTAATGTTGCAATGGATGTCAGTCTCGAAGAACTATACACTCTAAAACAAGGGAAGAATGAATCTTTTGCTTCATTCCTTCAACGATGGCGATCCAAGGCCAATTAGAGCAAGTGGACCATGCCAGAAGAACAAAAAGTGTGCACCATCATAGCCAACCTTGAAAGCCACTTGGAATTTCATCTCAAGGTTCAGGGTATCACTACATATGAACAATTGATCTCCAAGGTGCTCAGCATCGAAAGAGCCCTTGTGACTCAACCTGTGGAATCAACATCATATCACAAACAACAAAACAATCTCCCACCATCTAATTACAACGATAAATCTCACACATGGACAAGAAACAAGAACATTACTAATGATGGTGTCATCGATGCCAAGGTGGTCATTAGTGCCCCATGCCAACATACACCCACAGTGCAAATCCAAAATCAATGCCAAAACACTCATCACACAACATATCAACCCAACAACAACCCAACCATCAATAACTTGAATGATCAAAGAGGACCACCCCAACGTAAAAGTTATCCTAAATGAACATACGCTATTTTGGGGGAACCACTAGAGGACATAATGAAAAAGTTGATTGCCGAAAAACTCATCCAGCCTCCTACATTCAAAAATTACCAAGAACCTGACATCAAACCCCCTTGGTATAATGAAAATCAAATTTGTGAATTTCACAAAATCAAAGGTCACACCACAAAAAATTGCATGAGACTCAAAAATAGCATCCAAGATCTCATTGACAAGAAAATCATAAACGTGGAACAACCTACCGAAAATCAGGATCTAGAAATCTACACGAATCTGATGTCGAATCATGGCAACAAAGGGAATAAAAATGATAAAGGGAAGGGTAGTGTAAATCATGTGTATGAAACAGTTGTTTCCTCCCTAAATGAAGATTTCATGGTCATCACCATCAAGGGCGCCCATTCCGAAGATTGTGGAGTCACCACAAGAGGTAGAAAAGTCACCATTGCAAGATCATTCCAACCTAATAGAATCCCTTCATCTAGAGCTGTTCCGCATGGCTACAATGTTGTAGAACAACTCAAGAGAACACCAGCACACATCTCCATCATGGAGTTGTTAAAATATCATTAGCGCATAACAATATTCTTGAGGAAGCATTAGCCTCACCCACTGTCCCCGCAGATCTCGATGTGGACCAATTCCAAGCTATGGTCGAAAATATCATAGCACCTAATCTCCTTACATTCTATGACCAATATTTACCCGCTCAACCATCTCACAACCATGTAGTTCACTTGGAAGCCATTGTAAACAAGAGAAAAATCAAAAGGGTCTTGGTAGATGGGGTTGCAGGTTTGAACATTTGTTCTCTTAGCCTCATCAAGCAGTTGAAAATATCAGAAGATTCCATCGACTAAGGTAAGGGCATCACAATAAGAGCATATGATGACCAAGAAAGAGTGTCTCAGGGTACAATCAAACTCCCTATTCAACTAGGGCCAACACTCATGGAAAGTACCTGTCAGGTCTTGGACCTCAAATTACCATATAATATCCTCCTGGGATGCCCATGGATCCATGCAATGAAAGCTGTATCATCAACCTTCCACCAATGTGTGAAATTTACAAATAATGGATAAGAGGTTACCATTCAGGGAGATCCTGAACCATTTTCATATTGCAAAAATCTTGAGGCCAAGTATTACAAAATCCCCCAAGTGCCAAAGAATGATGAGGGCCCATCCACACCATACATTGACCCTGCCATTCTCGTGTCCATTTCTGTGATAGAGACACCCACCATCCCCACCATCTTCGATATCAAGCTCATCATCCAGGAGGACGGTTGTGGAAGCTACAAACTCCCTAAAAATGATTTTTTGATAGGAGATTTACGACAATCTCCTAGATCACGGGGTTGCCCACAAAAAAATCAAGCTTCCACATCACAAACCTATCCTGAAAACTATCCTACATTCACAAGATGGGGAGATCTTGGCCATGAGGTTATTGAAGCAGATCCATCGCACATGCTCTATCAAGATGAAAGACCGATACCTAAATTACCAATGGATGAGACAAGCAAAGGCCTACAAATGATGCTTGCAATGGGTTACGACAAAAATCAACGACTGGGACAAAATGACAATGGGCTCATAATACCTATCATGCTAGAGACGTGACCCATAACAAATCTTGGCCTTGGATGTACCATTCTGAGAATAACCATACATGGCCGGGGTCCTCCAGTTAGAACTGTTAGTATCTCTCCTCAGCCAGTACTAGTACAACTACACTCACCAATTGTCATAGGTGAAGACACACATAATTTCATAACTGAGCCCTATATTAGTAGTGATGACGAGGATACCATATCTAATCTACCTAGGTTATTTGAGGACACCACCCTATGTATGATTAGCACCCTATCCTTTGAATCCGACCATCCAAATCATGAGATCCACTTAGTCTACCCCCAACTGATTGACTATGACTAACGAGGACCACCAATTCTCGATACATTTGAAAATGATGAGGCACTCTCAGAATTCATGGGATTGAGGGATAACATTCTAGACAGAGATCACAAGGTAGGATTTATAATAGAGTTGGACACACATGCCTATTATGGGGAAATGATTGAATCATTCAGTCGCAAAAGTGAGAAACTAAGAATCATATCCAAGTCCTTGAGTGAAAACCACACTGTGGCACTCTCTAACAAGAAAATAGTAAAAATAAAGGACGTATCCAATGGTGAAAACCTCTTTGAGGTGCCCGAGGATGAAGGATTCAATCTTCCCTTAAGAGCTATTCATCAGGAGAAATCAACAGTCTTGGCTGAAAAGTGCAATCCGGTCAACATAGGAATAGAAGAGGCCCCACATATCACATTCTATGCGGAATCACTATTATCAGAAGAGCAAGAACTCCTAGCAGCATTCCTAAAGGAAAGGCAAATAAACTTCGCATGGAGTTACATTGACATGCCAGGGCTAGATCCAGAGACTGTGGTTCATCATTTAGCAATGTATCCAGAAGCAAAACCGGTCAAACAAAAGCTTCGAAAGATGCATCCTCAAATAGCCTTATTGGTCAAAATGGAGCTCAAAAAGCTATTAGATGTAGGATTTATCCAACCAATTGACTGTCTATAATGGGTATCAAACTTGGTACCTGTATCAAAGCCTGATAGAGCCATCAGAATCTGCACAGACTTTAGAAATTTGAACAAAGCATGTCCCAAGGATGATTTCCCACTTCCCAATATCAACATGATAGTAGACAAGACAGCAGGGCATGAGATGCTATCACTAATGGATGGATTTTCAGGATATAACCAGATCATGATAGCAAAAGAAGATCAACATAAGACGGCTTTCACTTGTCCATGGGGAACTTACTGCTGGAACATGATGCCATTCGGCCTAAAGAATGCAGAAGCAACCTATCAAAGGGGCATGACACTAATATTCCATGACATGATTCACAAAATAGTCGAAGACTATGTCGACGACATTCTAGCTAAGTCAAGAAAAAGAAAAGATCAGATAGCAACCCTAGGTGCTATCTTTGACAAACTAGAGGAATACAAAGTCAGACTAAATCCCAAGAAGTGCGTCTTCGGCGTGCAATCAGGTAAATTGCTAGGATACATAGTCTCCATGAGGGGTATCGAGGTGGATCTGTCAAAAGTAAAAGAAATCCTCAAGATGGAAGCACCAAAGACATTAAAACAACTAAGAGGTCTCCAAGGCTGACTTCAATCCATCTGACGATTCATAGCACAACTGTTAGACAAGAAGAATCCATATTCTCACCTACTCCATAAAGGGGTAGCATACAAATGGGATAGAAAGTGCGAAGAAGCATTTAAAAAAATCAAGGAATACCTACTGACACCACTAGTGTTAATGCCACCTATCCCGAGAAAGCCATTGATCTTATATGTGTCAGCAATAGCAGCAGCCCTTGGAGCTCTTCTTGCTCAACATGATGAAAACGGAATGGAAAGGGCTATCTACTATATCAATAGGACAATGGTCGGTCATGAGCTAAATTACTCATTCATCGAGAAAGCTTGCCTTGCTGTAGTGTTTGCATCCCAAAAATTTAGACATTACATGTTGGCACACAAGATAAAGCTCATTGTGAAAATTGATCCCCTCAAGTATCTCTTATCAAAGGAAATGCTCAGAGGTAGAATGGAAAAGTGGGTAATGATATTATCAGAGTATGACATGGAGTATGTGGAGAGAAAATCCATTAAAGGTTAAGTTATTGCAGATCAACTAGCAAAAGCACCCATTTATGCTAAGAATCCTATTGTATCTGAATTTCTAGATGAATCCATTTTTAACCTCAATGTAGTAGACCACTAGAAACTATACTTCGATGGTTCATACACACAACATGGATCATAAGTTGGTGTCTTCTTCATCACCCCACAAGGGGATTGCATACCAAAGTCATACAAACTAGCATTTCCTTGCACAAACAACATCGCAGAATATGAGGCTTTGACTATAGGCCTTAGAATAGCAGTGCAATGGAACATCATAGCTCTCAAGGTGTATGGGGACTCTCAGTTGATCATGAATCAGGTCAATAATGAATATCAAACCAAGGATGACAAGCTAACTCCATACAAGAAATTGGTGGAGACTCTCAAGGAATCCTTCATTGACATAACATTTGAGCAGATTCCAAGAACCAACAACAGAGTAGCAGACGCCATGGCTATAATTGGGTCTCTATTAGACATCCCTCATAACATGTTGAAATATGAATTTTTGATTGAGTAGCTTATCGTTCCCACATTCGAGGTACCAGAATCAGAATACGCGTGTGAAATTGTTGGTCCTGGTGATCCTTGGTACCATGATATCTACACATATCTTCACATAGGAGTCACACCTATTGACCTACCATCGAGCCTAAAATGAACCTTTATTAAAAAGGCATCTAGATTTGTCATCCTAGGTGATACCTTATACCGTAGAAGCATAGAAGGTACCTTGCTACGTTGTCTAAATGTTGAGGAGGCATTAACCGCTCTAACCAAGGTTCATAACGGTATTTGTGGCTCACACTCAAGTGGAATAACCATCACCAAGAAACTGCTGAGGATGGGGTATTACTGGCCCACAATGGAAAGAGAAGCACATGATCATGCTAAAAGGTGTTTACAATGTTAGCAGCATGGGGACCTCATCCATGCTCCAGCTCAAGAGCTTCACCCGATCGTCACACCATGGCCTTTTTCGCAATGGGGCCTCAGTCTCATTGGAAAAATCACACCCACCTCATCCAACGGCCACAAATTAATAATAACTACAACTGAGTACTTCACAAAGTGGGTAGAAGATATACCCATGACATATATCACTGGGAAGCAGATCTCAAAATTTATCCTAAACTATCTCATCTGTCATTACGGTGTCCCACAAGCCATTATCTCACATAATGGGACACCATTCAAGAATAGGAGGTTCACGACTTATGCAAAAAATTCAAAATCCAGCATCACTTTTCCACCCTGTACTATCCCCAAGGCAATGGCCAAGCAGAAGCCATGAACAAAACCATCCTTAAAATCCTCAAGAAAATAGTCAATGATGTAGGTCATGACTGGCACTTGTAGCTTAATCCCACCCTTTGGGCTTATCGAACTAGCATCTGCACACCCATTGGTGCCACCCCATTCTCCTTGGTCTACGAATCAAAAGTCGTACTCCCCATTGAGATCAAGCTTCCATCCCTCAGAATATCATTGCAAAATCTCATCACTGCTGAGGAATATCGGGTGTCAAGATTAAACAAGTTGGAGCTACTGGATGAGAGACGCATAGATGCTCTAAATCATCTGCAAGTCTATCAAAATAGACTCAAATGAAGCTACAACAAGAAGATCAGAAGCAGGACTTTCCAAGTTGGAGAATTGGTCTTAAAAGAAAATCAGAAGAATGTCCTAAATCCTAGCAGCAAAGACAAGTTCAAACCTAATTGGTTAGGACTGTTTTTCATAACAACAAGTTATAAATCAGGGGCATATCAACTATCAACAGGCATATCAACTATCAACACCCGAGGGGGAACCTCTGTAGGAGCCAATGAATAGCTTCCATCTCAAAAAGTTTTATGCCTAATTCTTTCAAGGTATAGAACCCAAAAATCCAAAAAATCCAAAAAAATTTTAGAAAAAGTCCTGAAAAAATGGTTGCTTTGGTGAAAACCTGGCAAACAGGTGTCTTGGTGACAACAAAAAGCAAAAAAAAAAAAAATCTAAAAAAATCCAAAAAAGGATCAAAAAAATTGTCCTATAGTGAAAACCACTTTGGTGGCACTTTGGGAAAGTACCTCAGTGAAAACCTGGCAAACGGGTGCCTTGTGTAAATAAGCACTGTCCATCCACCAAGATCTTTATGGCTTGATCTGCATCATCCATCCATTTCACTTCCATCATCCATCACATTTAGGTCTCCATCCATTACACATCCACTTGCATCTGCACCATAGCTTGGTCCTGTGTTTGTATCATGATCCCTCCTAAGTACTACTCGACCCAACCTCAAGGTGAGTTTGTCCTGCCTTTATCGGGGTAGTCTAGTGCATCACGTTTGGGGCATGTTCTTATCGGATCAGATTCGTGTGTGATCTTAAGGTCCTCAAATCAAAAAATCCAAAAACATCAGAAAAGCACAAAAATCCAAAAACATTCAAAACATATCAAAATCCAAAAATAGGTCAAAAGGTCATTCAAAAGTCAAAAATCAGAGTTGTCTTGTCGAAATACATCATCTCTGAGCTTGAATGTAGGCAAGGTTGATCTTTGATCATCCCCCGAGACATTTAGGTCAGTCCTATGGGAGTCTGTCATAATAAACTAACATCTCATCATGTATATCATCATCTGTAAATCGGTCTTTGAATGTATAACATAGGCAAGGATAATCTATTGATCAGCCCTCGAGGCCCCTAGGATAGGTCTTTAGGTTATTCTCTTGGTCAAAACCTCAGAAAATCCCAAAAAGATTGAAAATTTTGAAAATCAAAACATTTGCAAAATCTCAAAAACACCAAAAAACAGCCTCAAAAACATTGCAAAACATCAAAAACATCCAAATATTTGAAAAAAATCCATCTGTCTCATCTCGCTTGCACCCGCAATAACACCATCCATAATAACTTGATGATCATCATCAACCTTTGGTGAAATAGTTGGAAACAAGTCAAAGTTTAAACATAGAACTAAAAATGTCATGCCTAAAGTCTAAGTTAGTGAGTAAGCAAGTTGGTTATCTCTTCGTATTGGTAACTCATCATCTGAATTTGTCCCATATCAATCATCCCTTATAAATGAAATGACGTGCCACCATCCACTAACATGTCCTAGGATGAATTCTTCTGACAATGGGCATTATCTTTTGGCAATAAGTTTTGGTTATCATCTTAGAAAACATATCCTTTTTCCGTTAGTGGTATTGAAGAGCATCAGTTTTTTGTTTACTTGGTCTTTATCTTTTGACTTATCTTATTTTGCGCTCATTCCAAGGATGTCTCGATGATATCCCAAAACAATGGATTAAGAGAAATAGGAATGGGGCAATGATCATTATCTTTTGTCTGCTATGCTTGTTGGACGTTCTTGCAATATAACCTTGGCGAATACTTACTTTGTTAGGTATGTATGGAAGAGGTCTAGGGCAACTTGTTCACTATTGCAGGGATAGGTTTACCTTTCCGTGTTTTGGTTTGAGGTGTCTGAAACTTCTAAACTACATCCTAGCAAGGTTTCTATATGTTAGGTGTGAACAAGAATACTCCTATCTGATTGTCGAGTCAAAGTCCATCACACTGGGTACAATGCCATTCTAGTTTTCTATACCTTGATGCATCATATCACATGTGTTATCAAACATAAGAAAATTTGGCCCTTTGAAAATCCCAATTCCTTGGCAAGTAATCATCATCATCATCATCATTTGCATTTGTGTCATCTTGCATCTTGTTGAAATGACTTCTTCTCTCCTTACTGACTGTGCTAACAAGGTACTATGATAGTTCATCATTATCACCATCATCATCATTGGTCCTACATCCACAAATCATTAGCATATTGCATAAGCATATCATATAGAAATCATATACATTGCATAAACATATCATATAAGAAACACATGCATTGCATTTTAATCATCATATAAATAGGTTATCATAAACATTTTTCATAGATAGGTGCATACATGTCATCACATTTCACCCATTGCATTGCATTGAATAGCATTCATTTGCATTTCATAACCATTTCATATTACCATCTAAATCATCACATAGCATCCATAAAAGCGTTCCATAATCATTTTTCCATAATCATAAGCAATAGGTATACAAGCATTTAATTCATTACGCATATCACTTTGCATTAACATATCATTGCATCACATACATCATCATTTAGTATAATAACATTTGTATTTTATAAACACCATTTCAGTAGCATCATATCACGACCATCACATCATATTACATACATCCATAAATTATCTCATAATGAAGCATATTCCACACATCATTGCATAAATAAATCATTTCACATATTGCATTGGCATAAAATAAACCATCATATAGTTAACATTATTTCACATCACATCATAGGTCAGCATAATATAGATCTGTTAGTCATAAATCGTAACACATGCATCATTAGAAATAAAGTGCATCCATGGAACATCATTGCAAAGCATATAGAAATAAACCATCCATGCATAAATAAAAGGAACACATTGCATCACATCAAAATCATCATCGGCTCATATATATATATATATCATATCATCAACTGTCATAGTACAAAGAATAATCAGATCACTGTACATATATGTCAATCAGTACAAAATGCCTATTAGGCTATCAAAAATGAGCCCATAATGCACAAAAAGACATCATAATAACTCGATCAAGCCCAATCTTCATGGATGCTGTCCTCGCCCCTGTCACCGTGACCCTCTGATGGTCTATGGCTGGCCCACTCTAAGTACTCTGGGACCGAGTCTGCTCTAGGTACAGTGTCTTCATGGATAAATACTTGGTCTTTATCTTTTGACTTATCTTATTTTGTGCTCATTCCAAGGATGTCTCAATGATATCCCAAAACAATGGATTAAGAGAAATAGGAATGGGGCAATGATCATTATCTTTTGTTTGCTATGCTTGTTGGACGTTCTTGCAATATAACCTTGGTGAATACTTACTTTGTTAGGTATGTATGGAAGAGGTCTAGGGCAACTTGTTCACTATTGCAGGGATAGGTTTACCTTTCCGTGTTTTGGTTTGAGGTGTCTGAAACTACTAAAATACATCCTAGCAAGGTTTCTGTATGTCAGGTGTGAACAAGAATACTCCTATCTAATTGTTGAGTCAAAGTCCATCACACTGGGTACAATGCCATTCTGGTTTTCTATACCTTGATGCATTGTATCACTTGTGTTATCAAACATAAGAAAATTTGGCCCTTTGAAAATCCCAATTCCTTGGCAAGTAATCATCATCATCATCATCATTTGCATTTGTGTCATCTTGCATCTTGTTGAAATGACTTCTTCTCTCCTTACTGACTGTGCTAACAAGGTACTATGATAGTTCATCATTATCACCATCATCATCATTGGTCCTGCATCCACAAATCATTAGCATATTGCATAAGCATATCATATAGAAATCATATACATTGCATAAACATATCATATAAGAAACACATGCATTGCATTTTAATCATCATATAAATAGGTTATCATAAACATTTTTCATAGATAGGTGCATACATGTCATCACATTTCACCCATTGCATTGCATTGCATTGCATAGCATTCATTTGCATTTCATAACCATTTCATATTACCATCTAAATCATCACATAGCATCCATAAAAGCGTTCCATAACCATTTTTTCATAATCATAAGAAATATGTATACAAGCATTTAATTCATTACGCATATCACTTTGCATTAACATATCATTGCATCACATACATCATCATTTAGTATAATAACATTTGCATTTTATAAACACCATTTCAGTAGCATCATATCACGACCATCGCATCATATTACATACATCCATAAATTATCTCATAATTAAGCATATTCCACACATCATTGCATAAATAAATCATTTCACATATTGCATTGGCATAAAATAAACCATCATATAGTTAACATTATTGCACATCACATCATAGGTCAGCATAATATAGATCTGTTAGTCATAAATCGTAATGCATGCATCATTAGAAATAAAGTGCATCCATGGAACATCATTGCAAAGCATATAGAAATAAACCATCCATGCATAAATAAAAGGAACACATTGCATCACATCAAAATCATCACCGGCTCATATATATATATATCATATCATCAACTGTCATAGTACAAAGAATAATCAGATCACTATATATATATGTCAATCAGTACAAAATGCCTATTAGGCTATCAAAAATGAGCCCATAATGCACAAAAGGACATCATAATAACTCAATCAAGCCCGATCTTCATGGATGCTCTAGGTACAGTGTCGTGGTAAGCCCGGCAGTAGTACTCTATCTCTTAGATAACATCCTTGTAAGATCGAACTGGCACTGTACCCTAGGATGAGGACACTGTCATGCTCTCAATCTGCTGCCCGCGGCCTAGCTCTATGGCTACCTATAGCTCTGCAGCCTATCTTTGCTGCATCACCTGATCCCTCTCAGCCTGTGCCTAGTCCCTTTCTGTTGTCACTGCCTAAACTTGGGCCTGCGACTGTAAAAGCAAGGCATCCCATGCGTCTGCCTGCCCTGCCAGCTGTACTCGTGGCTACGCATGAGGCTGGTCCTCACCCTCGGCTCATGGTGGTGGGACTGGTGGATCCTGCTGCTGGTCCTGTATCTGGACATCCTCATGACCTACTGGAATTGGGAGCACCAATGGTGGATCTCGTCGAATCTTGACCCTCAGTCCTCTCGCTCATCCTCTCCCTCTACCTTGGCCTCTGACCCTATGTGCCTCTGGATCCTCACCTGGACTGGTCAACCAGAGAGGAGGTCTGAACCAATCTCTATAGGCTTGTGTGGTGCCCGAATCTGCCAAGCCCTGATTGTAAGCCCATAGATGGGCTACCAAGTGTTGAAAGCTGTCAACTGCCTCTGTGGAAGGAATACTAGGCCCCATGACACCTGTGTCATGCTGCGTGCAAACATGACTACATAACCATCATCTAGCCGATCCTGTGGCTCTCTGAATTGATGATGTACACACCCAGACAGGTACCACTCAATCATAGTGTGCTCTTGACCCTACATATATCGATCTTGATGGCAGTAGAAGAGCTGATCTGCATCATCAGCCCATCCAGGCTGACCAAGGTATGGTCTCCATGTAAACACAAGCATCTCATCTAGGACCCACCTCCAGTAGGGGATCCCGTGCTCACCAGTGTGTGTGAATGACACACCACCTCTGTATCATGTCACCAAGGCATCCTTTGCCCCCATGAAAACCGGAAACACTTGTGGACGTAGCACAAAAATGTGCTCCCACGCCCAAACATGCAGAAGTGTCACTCCAGCTCCCAGTGCCCTGCCATCCACGTATGTGTACTCGTGGAGATCCCTGTAAAGTGAAGCAAGAAGGACGGCCCCCTATGCGAACCGAACTAGCCCATCTCAGACCATCCTCCCCTAGTAGTATCCCCAACTCGGACTGAAATACTACCCTCGTCTGTCTAGGGCAACCAAACCCGAAATGATCACCGCAACTACCCAGCAGAAGGGAGGTGTTATAACTCTGTACCGCTCCAGCTCGATCTGACCCTCGTAGTAAATAATATCTCATGTGGCGAGGACTTAGGTGCAGTACTCGCATCCCTCCTCCATATCATAGATCACCTGTTGACCATGAATGGGCAATTGAAGAATGGGCCAGATTTCCTCCAAAGTGATGGTCGCCTCACCAGTGGGAAGATGAAATGATGATGTCTTGCTGTGCCACCTCTCGGCCAACACTGATAGCATCCTGAGGTGTGTGTGCACGGGCGCTACGTATGCAATGTGCCATAGTCCTGCGGCTCCCAGTCAGTCCTGGTCTCTGTCGCTAAAGTCTCGTAGGATGCTTGTCAAATCCTGCGACTGGTGCTCCTGAGAATAAAGCTCCCTAGGCCTATCTTGCATCAAGGAAATTCAACATGTTAAATTTTTTTGGAAAAATCCTGGCCTAACTCTCCAAACTTGTTTCCAGCAGTGCAGTTTGTGAAGGTGTCACAGTTTGAGTTTCCTCAAACTCCGATACTGAACCCAAAATTTAGCCAAAAAGCTCTGTCGCGGTGCACTTTGACCCCTAGCGTCACAATTTTCATGAAAAGCGTGCCACCATAGCACACTTTTCCCAAACTGGCCCGTCAAGTCCAAGCTGAGCCCGAGCCCAGCGGTGGAGTTTCTAAACTTCAAACTGCATTGCTGCGGTGCTAAACAGTGCCGCTGTGGCGCAAAGAGGTGATTAGCGGTGCACTTTAAACACCGAGCGGTGCTATAATAGCGCCACTAGAGGTGAGATCATCTTTAAACATGTAATAAATGCATTTAATGAAAAAACTAAGCTTCAGTTAGGGTCACATACCAGTGCGCCAATGCTAGGTGGTCACTGGTAGGTCTGAACTCGGTCCAAAATGTATAGAGGAAGCTCTCGTTGCACCATATCATCAAATGGTTAGGGCTCTAATCATAGGTTTGCTAGCAGAGGTGTGTGAAAATGACTTGAAAGTGACCCCTCGGGCCCCTTTTAAGCCTAAAAATTAGGGTTTTTTGACCCTCTAGGGTTGTCCTGCTAGGGTTTTGGTCCCCCGAACCTATTTTCATCCATTTGAGGCTTTTTTTTCATTGTTTTATTGTGTTTAGACACATTTTTAGCCTCTCGGACCCCTTTCGGACCTGTTAGGCACTTCGTTACCTTTTTCACGAGATCACCCAAAAAATTAAAATTTTCGTCTGATCTCTCAAGGGGGCATTATAATGGCATGTTTTCTCTCGCTATGCAGTAGTGGGGTAAGTTTTTAATATCAAAATTTTTGGTTTTCATCGAGATCGTTTATTCTTTGAAACAACACAACAAGTGCATTGCTTCAAAGAGGGGCAAAATGTAGACATCAAAAATATACTGATTGACATCATGCATTCGATCCTGACTTACTAACATCATTTCTTCCTAAATCATCCCTTGGTCTAACCGTTTAATCAAATTCCCCTATTTGATTAGATTCATCAATAATCCTCTCTTGATTAAATAAATCACTTCATCTGAATTAAGGAATTCCTTCTGTTAATTAAATCAATCAATCTGATCTAATTATCCCTATTTAATTAAATAATCAATTTATTTGATTAAATCTCTAAAGTCTATCCATTAAATTAAATAAATTAAAACCTTATTTGATTTAATCTAACACCATCCCTTTTAATTAAATAAATCAAAATCTTTTATTTAATTAGCCTCTTATCATATTACTCTCTTATTTGATTTAAATAAATCCATAAATCTAAGTCAAATAAGTCACATCATCTAATCTCCTATTAAATTAATTAACCCTTGATTAATTTAACCTCATCTCATGTCACATCCTCTAGATAATGCAAGTTGCACATGAAAATAGATTTAATTCATTTATTCAATCTCTATTTTCCTCACAAGGCATCTTTTGGAATATTCCCTCAATTTGAATTCAAAAATTCCAAGTCAACATGTACATCCAATAAGGCATTTAAAACCTCTTACATGTCCTTTGGCTTGAGCCAAGTGGCATTTATTGCATTTTCCTTTCCCTCTTACATGTCATTTCAACAAATTTGATTTTCAAATATTGGCATTTATTGGCACAAACCCCAAAACTTGCACATCCATCATCCATTCATAGCTTGACAAGTGGCACCATATCATTGGATGAATGTTAGTCCCACATTGCTCAAATTTGGGCATTCATCCATCTTGAAATCCTATAAATGAAGAGCTCCTCAACTCATTTTATCATCCACAATCCAAGTAAAGTTATCATGCTAAAATACTTAGTCACTTCCATCCATCATTCAAATTTTTAGCTAGGATTTTTGCAGATTTGGCTTGGAGTTCTCATCTTTTCATCAAAAGTGGATCAACAATCTCTTCAATATTCGAATCTTGCATCATAAGAATTGGGAAAGGGCCAATTTTCACATCAAATTGGCACCAATTCCCCCATGGGATCAAGTGTTTGCTATTGAAATTAGGATTTTAACCTTTGGTTTATCAATTTCATTGTGTTCTTCACTATTTTCATTCCTAGTTTGGTTTGCAAATGGATTTCATTCAGAATCCTTCTTTTGGCTTGTAATTCCTTGTCTAACTTGTTTATTCATGTTGTTTGCAGGTACTAGGAAAATGGTTCACATAGATATATATATGAGATGATTTGATGTGGCATTTATGATGTGATGTTTTTTTTATTTCATGCTTTATACTCATATAGGGATGCATATGTTAATGGATGGATGTGTACCTTTATTATGTATATTATGTGATGCATTTTTTATGATTCATGATGTGATGTTACATAGATGTATGTAATGCATTGCTTATGATATGAATTCAATGTGATGTATGATTTACTTTATTTTTCAGTATCTTCTCTATAAGATATGTTTTGATGATGCAGGATGTTCATGCTATGAGATGGATGCATTTATTTTTTGTGTATTTTCTATGCAATGATGACATAATATGATTATGCAAGATGTATGTATACTAATGGTTTATGGATGTAGGATGGATGCATTATTTATTTTTTTGATTGTCATGAAACCATGTTAGCACATAAAGAAAATAGTAGAATAGGATGGATTAACCATTGATTTCAAGATTGATTCAGAAGTCCAACATTCTTATGATTCTTTGATACTTTATTAGCTATGGTGATGAGAGATGATGTTTTTCTTGTTTCAAGGATTGGGATACTTCATCATTTCATTCCTTATTTTTGATATAGAAAATAGACATGATGCATCAAGGTATTGATGACTAGGATGGAATTGTATCTAATGTGATGGAATTTGACTCTATAAATAGATAGGATAATCCTTGTTCACACTTGACATACATAAATATCGTTGGAATGTAGTTTAGAAGTTTAGAACATTTTAGACCAAAGCATACACAATAGTCAACAATTTATTCAAAATAACCTCCCTACACACAACAAAGTATTTGCCAAGGTTATATTACAAGAACATCTGACAAGAACAACAATTGAAAAATAATGATCGATGAACCATTCCTTTCTCTCTAAATCATTTTTGATAGACATCATCGAGAGGTCCTTGGAATGGGTCGATAGGATAAATCATAAGAAAATATCAAAATGAACAAACAGTTAATTTTATTCATATCTCTTGCTAAAGTGATTTAACTAAGATGAATTCGGATGATGATGCCCATTGTAAGAAGGATACATCTTAGGAAATGTTTGTCATATGTTTTGAATAAGACTAATTTCTTGATAGGAATTTGATACAAATGTTACCAACTTGTTTACTCATGATCTAGACTTTAGATTTTTACATTCATGTTTACACTTCACAAATTTTCCACACTTGTTTCCACTTGTTTCACCAAAGGTTGATGATGATCAATTTATTATGGATGAAATATTATTGTGGGTGAAAGAAAAATGGGATGTGTAGTTTTGGACTCTTTGTAATATTTCAATGTTTTTGATGTTTTTCAATGTTTTGAGGTTGTTCTTGATATTTTTGGGGTGTATGTGAATGTTTAGGTTTTCAAGTTATTTGAGGCTATTTAGGATTTTTGAACACTTTTCAATGTTTTGATTTTTCAAAAATTTCAAATGATTTTTGTGTTTTTTGAGTTTAGACCAAGACCTAAGGTGAAACTAACCTTTAACCTTGGGGGCTCATTAGTGATGGCCTTGCCTACGTTATACATGTAGAGATGACATAGTTTGAATGACTCTGACTAGTAACCATTTATTGATGAGAAATGGACATTTGATGGATTGCCAGTTTATTGTGATGAATTCCTAAAGACTTTCCCAATGCCTTTGAGGTGCATTGATGATGGCCTTTCCTACATTCAAGCTTATAGACAACATAGTTCGACAACCATGTTTTTGACTTTTTGATTTTTTGACTTGTTTAGGGATTTTGAATGTGATTTGGATGTTTTTTATATTTTTTGAAGATGTTTTGAATGTTTTGTATTTTTTTGATAATTTTGTGATTGTTTTTGGATTTTAAGATTTTGTGAATATTTTTGGATTTTGAGATTTTGCAAGTTTTTTTGAATTTTTTGAAATAACCTTAAAGGAATATACAAGAACCCAATCCAATGCAAGTATAGAAAAATGCCTCTAGTGGGATGTGATAGACTACCTCAATATAGGTAGGAAAAACTAACCTTGGGAATGTACCAAGTAGTGCTAAATGGGAATATGATACTTACCCAATATCTAGCTATGATACAAACATAGATGATTGATGGAATAAATAGGATAAAATAGGATGGAGGATGAATGGCGAAGAAGGATAATCTAAAGAGTCAATGATGGATGGATAGTGCTTACTTATTCAAGGTGCCTATTTACCAGGTTTTCACCAAGGTAATTTCCCAAAACACCACCAAAGTGGTCTTCATTAGAAGATTATTTTTTTCTTTATTGTTTTCAATCCCTTTTCTTTTTTTTTTTGGATTTTGTTATTTTTGGATTTTTTTGGATTTTTTGGATTTATACCTTTCAAGCCTAGGCATAAAAATTCTTGAGATGCAATCTATTGATTAGCTCCTGCAAGGGTTTTCCTTCAGGTGTCGACAACTGATAGAGTCCAAAATTGTAACTAGTTGTGATGACAAACAATCCTAACCAATTAGGCCCAAATTTCCCTTTTCTATCTAGATCTAGCATATTCTTTTGATTCTCCTTGAGTACAAGATCTCCCACCTAGAAGGACCAACATTTGATCTTCTTATTATAGCTCCTTTTGAGTCAGTTCTAATAAGCCTAAAAATGATTCAAAGCATCAAGACGACAATCATCTAGTAACTCTAGCTCATTCAACTGGGATACTTTGTACTCTTCATCTATAATTATATTTTGCAATGATACTCTTAGTGATGGGAAATCCACCTCAATAGGTAGGATAGCTTTAGTTCCATAAACTAGGGAAAAGGATGTGGCACCTATAGGTGTGCAGATAATGGTTCTATAGGAACATAAGGCTGGGTTCAATTGCATATGCTATTCACAATCAAATTCATTAATTGTCTTCTTGAGAATTTTTAGAATGGTTTTGTTGAAATCCCCAACTTGACCATTTCCCTAGGGATAGTATGGGGTAGAAAATTAGTGTTAGATATTGGAATTTTGGCATAACTCACAGACATCCTAATTTTTGAAAGGTGTTCCATTGTCTAAGATAAGGGCTTCTTGAACATTGTAGTGAAAAATGAGGCAATTCAAGATAAATTTAGAGATTTGTTTTCCTATGATGTAGGTCATAGGTATCCCTTCAACCCACTTCTTAAAATACTCAATGGTTGTAATGATAAACTTGTGATTATTAGATGAGGTAGGGGTGATCTTTCCTATGAGGTCGAATCCCCACTATGAGAAAGGCCAAGGTGAAGTGATTGGCTAGAGTTCTTGAGCTGGAGCATGGATAAAATCCCCATGCTATTGACATGGCATTCATTTCTTGACATAATGATGAGCTTCCTGTTCCATGGTAGGTTATTAGTACCTTGTCCTCAACAATTTATTAGCTAAGGTCATACCACTTGAATATGATCCATAGATGATTTCATGTACTTCTTTTAACATAGTGAAAGCTTCCTCTTAGTTAAGACATCACAATATTGTCCCTTTGAGACTTTGATGGTAAATGGTATTGTTGATGATGATTTCATTCACAATAACAGTGTGGATAAATCATCACAAGCAAACCACAAAGAACCTATCTTTACTTGAAAGACTAAACCATGGCAACCTAAGTTGTCCATGTAATAGGAAAAGGTTGACTTAGCTTAATCCCAAGGCTCTAGTAGATAGTTCTTGACTATAGTAGGTTTGCTTCAGGGTATGATGTGATATTGCTCTTAATCTGAAGGGGCCTACGATTATCTCCAGATTCTTTAAGAATCATAAGCATTAGATACAAGATTTCCAGTTCGATCATAAAATAATCTCATGATATCAAAAGATTTACAATAATATTTCATGAACATCAACAATTTTTTCTCACTTAAGTAGATTTAGCTTTAAGCATTTAGTAATTTCATAGAAATAAAATATTTTCAATAAATTTCCATTCATTCATATATTTTGTAAGAGACCACACTTCCTTAATCCAAAATTCACTATTTTTTTTTTACAAAGTAAATATCTTAATGTCTTGATCAATTAGTTCTATACTTAGGAACTTCTATCCATACGAGATAGGCATCTAACCATACGAGTTAGGTTAATATGGACATATAGGACCAAAACTCATCTATTCATTCAAAATAGGCATCTAACCATTTAGGTTAGGTTAATGTCCATATGGGACTAAGATTTATCTATCCAAATAAGGTAGACATCTAACCACATGGGTTAGAAAATGCTCTGGCCAAAGACTTAGACTCATCGGGACCGTCTGAGTCCTAAGTCAGTCTCTAAATACTACACTGCCCTACTAGGAGTGCACTAAGGTCAACGCCCTTAGGAGTATGTGAGATAATAGTAAAAGCTTGAGTCCGACCTTAGAATTTGGCCTAAAGCCTTGGGGAATCAAGCAAATCCATCTAGGATTCCTTCTTAGTATAACAAGTAATTTCCAAATTCAATTTTAATACTTATTTATCTTTCTTTAATTCAAGTTATCTTAGCAAGACCAATAAGGAAAACACCATTAACCAATCCTAAATCCCCATCCTGAGCGCCTATGTACTAGGGACAACTCCATCCCTAGATTGCCTACATACATAGTTTCAGCATGGGATCAAGGCGTATAATATGTTGTTCTATTTTCTAATCTATTGTTTGTTGTAAACTATTTTGTGGGTACGTGACCCTTTCTAGGGCCATCGCCCTAGACAGTTTCTCTTTAGTTGCTACCCACATAAGGGAGCATATAAAGCATAAATATTCATGGTGATCTTTTGCTTGTTTCCTAATTCATCTATGTCATAAATTTCTATAAATCACGTCACCCTTGCACATTAAATAATAAATCCTCAAAGATAAAAGAATTAAAAAGTCAATTCACATGCCCAATCCCTATTTGGTATTTTCTATGATTTTCACTAGCAGATGTAAGTCCATTATGGTATTATCTTTTTAGATTATCCATCCAAGAGGGATTTCCCGCCCCTTGCATTTTAACTCCAAAAATTTTCCTTATTACTCCCTAATGATTTATAAGGATGATCCCAAAGATGTCGTTGTTGTATCTTTATTAGGCTGTAAGTGCAATAACTCAAGTGCAACAACATTACTTGTAAATGTGAGTTAGAGGCACCGTTAATACCAAACACTGTTGGTATTTTTGTTTTCCTCCTCTTATTTAAGTTTTCTATCTAAGAAGGAAATTAAATGCATTGTCAATGATAAGAAAAGTAGCTTGTGTACATAAACTAAATGGTAATATAAAAAAAATTATGCCTTATTGCTAAGGAAGTAAAATTAAATGAACTTACTAAAAAGAAAAACTATTTATTGAAAGTACATTTGCTAGAGAGAAGTATTGCATCTACTACATCCTATGAAAGTGAAACTTTTTGTAATAATGAATTGAATCATGAAAATAGTCAAATCCATTTGTGAAACAAAACCACTTATACATAAAGTTAAATTCTTCAAGATGAGTGATCTAATTCAGAGATGGTATGAATCTAATTGTATTGCAATGTTAGTATTTCCTAGAAACTTGAATATATTTGCATAATATGTCATAGATTAATCTAATTAAAGTAGTTTTGATTTAAATTGGATAACACTAATATTTTCAAGATTAATATCCATCTAAGAAAGCATAAATAATTCCAACTCAAGGAGACTTTATGGCATAATCTATTGTTTCAAGTTAAAAGGTTTATTAATTTTGATTGAATTGCATGAATAAATAATCCAATTAAAGAAGACATGATTTTAGTTGCATAAGTTATTTCACTAATGTATTAAGATAGATAAACCAATACAATGTCTTAGTCTAATAAGAGCCTTGATTTTAATTGTATAAGTTATACTACTAATGCCTCAAGATTGATGATCTATCTAAAGTAGGTTTGCATTAATTTGTATAAGTTTATTCTTGATATTATTCTAACAATTACATAATGATTTATACACTATGCCCTTGTTGTAATTAAATGAATCAACCTTGCTTTAAAACTTGAATTGAATCTACTTGCATATTAAGGGAGAAAATTAATTTAAAGAATAACGATGATGTTGAAGAATTAAATTTATTGCAAATTTAATAAATGATGAATTTATTGCATGGAGAGAAATTTTATTTGAAGAATAACAATAAATCTAAGAGTTAATTTTTTGGCATAACAAGAAATAAATTTTATTAAAGAGATATATTATTAATGCCTTAAGTTAGATGGTATTTTGTTTGCTTGAATTCGATTTTACTACTTACCATTTGGTAAAACAATTAACTTCTCATTTAATGAAACACAAATTTAAGCTTAAAATTTAATGTCTAATAGTCATAATTGTTATCATAGAATTGTAATTATTGTCATAAAGTTATATTGTTGTCATGAGATATAAATGATGTCATTCCTCTATTTTAAAATCTTCTATAACTAGGTCCATACTCATAGTTTATCATCATTTTATGAAGAAGAGAGGTATATTCTAAGTTCATTAATTATATTCAACAATAGCTAGTAATCATTTCCATCTTTTATTCAAAGGAAGTTAAATACTATCTCATAGAACCATGGTTTGGACCAAATCTTCATCAATCATAGATGTTAGTTAATTTGTTGTCGTACTAAATTAGAGTGACATTATTAAAATTAAGAACTTCATGGAATTTCTTTAATAATTTGAATTCATTTAATGAATAAGCCCATCATTTGATTGTTAATTAGACCAAATAATTTATTAATTAATCTATCCAATTGATACCCCTTTTGAAAAGTCTATCAATTTATTTATTTTCAAAGGACAATCTAATTTCAAATGAAAAAAAAAACTATTTTATTTATGACAACTAAATTTAAAGAATATTAGTTCTTTTATATATATATATATGACTTAACTAAATTAAAATGATATTGATTCTTGTATATATACATATATTCAATATTTAACTTAAAAGAATTGAATATTATAAAGAACTTTAATATAAAAACCCATATTATAAAACATATGTATTTAGATATATTTTATTTTATTAAAAATTAATTTATATTTGTAATGACATTAAAAAAATTAAAAGAAAAATTATTTCTTTGTAAATAAACATAGATGAGAATAAATTTATTTATTTATTTTTAAATACATTGATTTAAAGATGAAAAATAAAATATAGGAAAATTAATTTCATTTTATATTTAGTTTGGAAAAACAAAGAATGGTAAGGACAATAATAATAGATTGATTCTAACTTTATTTTAAAATTTTATTTTCACAAACAAGGATAGGAAAGAGAGTAATAGCTTGATTCTAACTAATTTTCTAGATTTAATTAATTTTCTAAAAGGAAATCAAAAGAAAATCAAAAGAAAGGGAACCTAGATGTTGATGGAGATGCAACAAATCTTCTCCTTGTGCCTTCTTCAACTTGATTCTCCTTCCTTCAATCCTATCTAAAATTCTTCTTCAAAGTGATAGCATAAAGATAACATTCATGTGTTGTTGATGAGAGAAGAAATGGCTTCAATTTATAGACTTAAGGGGAGGTAAATGGAGGACCAAGATTGAAGACTGATTCAATGGCTAGGATTGTTTGAGAAGATGTGGTTTGGATTGATAGCCTCACTTTGTCAAAAGTGTCACAAGGAGAAGGCTTTAAAAATAGGCCCATATGGCATGGGGAGAGGAGCCAAGGGTGCTCACACGCGTGTGAGCACACCTTGGGACAGGTGGATATGAAAAGTCCCTACACCTTTTCCAAAACCATAAAACTCGTCACTCCCTTTTAAGTGATTTTTTGAGGGTTCATATTTTTCTCAAAAGGTCATATTATGTTCTCAATAAGCTCTCACCCCATAGGTACTCACCCTAGGGGTTCATTTTTACCCTAAAGTCAATAAAATGAGCCCAAATAACCCTATGCAAGAGAATTCTAATTTTAAAATACAATTTTTGATTTGTGAGCACACCTTGGGTAAAGGAGATGTTGACATGTATATGACATGTAAGAGAGAGGGTGGCTTGATAATGACATGTAAGAGGGGGGGATCAACCATGTGTGCTCACACATGGGGAAGCCAAATGACTCAAAGAGGAAATGTCACATGCATGGTGTGAACTCTCACACAAGGGTGAGTGGGGATGAGTTGTAAGGTGATAGTGACTTGTGCATGCAAGTCACATGTGAGGTTGATTAGAATGAATTTTAAATTTGAGAAAATGATAATGAAGATTAATTAATCAATTAATCTAGGATTAATTGATTAATGGATTATAGAGGATAGTGACATCTCCCTAATCTTGGTTAACTAGATTAAATGATATGTATTATATTAATTAATGTGACTTAGGGAAGTGGTTAATTTTATTAATTAAGTATAATGATAGGTTGTGCTAATTAATAATGCTTAGTATAGGATGGGGACACTTTTCACATAATGACTTTTAATTTTTATTCAAAATTATTTTATTCCATATTTTTCCATTTCATGAACACCATGTGTTGAAATTATTAATGAAACACTTATTTATTAATATTGTTAACTTTTATTTGTTCCTTTTTAGGAGTGTGTATTTAATATTTTTTTTGTTCTTTTTTTAGTCTCTACCTTCTTCACACATAAATTAATTGTATAAAACCACTTACATAATATTACCACACAAAATTATAATATGTCGAAAGTCTTGTTCAGTTGAACTAACAAAACTAGCTACACAAGATACATGAAATAGGTAGCTATTAAATTAGCTTCAATAATGATTAAGTTATATGTGCATATAAGTTTTTAGACTAGAATGATTCAGAAAATAGGAAAAAAGAACAAAACTTAGAGAATTTTTGTCTCTTTTGACATCCACAAATTTTGGAATTAAAATTAAAAGTAAAACAATAAATTTCCTTTTATAGGAACAAGGCCCCAAGAGTTCAAACTTAAAGTCTATCAAGAGAATCAGAAATAGCAAATCAAAATGTAGCACGGGGCATATGCCAGTTGTCATCAAAATCTTCTAGAAAAAGTCAAAGCTTTGACTTCTTTAGCAACAACAATCTTCAACTTCAAACTTCAATGCATAACACTCCACATAAAACAAGGTTATGAGCATTCCTTAGAGTACTGGATAGGGAACTTATGCCGTGATCAAGAACAACTTACAAAATTAACTTCAGCAAAATGTCTTTGTGACACTTCCGATATTCAATATCCGGTACTTCCTCATCTCACTTAGAGCTTGTGTTCCGAGAACCTTTCTTCATTTTTGTTTAGCTAATACTCTCAGAAAGCACTTAATATCTAATGGATTCACTCTTTTGAAATTCCTTGTATTGCCTTCCAACTAAACTTGAGCCTAGTGCAATCTTCTAATATGTGGAGTATATTGACATTCCTTTACACTTTCTTCGTTTCGTACATGACTATAATTTTTCTACAATGTATGATCTCATCAATGACTTCCTGGGTTAACAACTAAACAGGGTCTTTATTTATTCTTGTAATCCATTCCTTGAAAGTTTTTTCTTCTTTACCCTCCTATCTTAGTGTTTGGGAATAACAATCTTGATGTGCTAACACTTCAATAAAATCTTGATCTTCATTAATCAACTTACTAGATTTCTCAGTGACCTTTTCAAATCCTTCTTTACATTGTACTAAAGTGTCACCTTCCCAACTTAACTTTTTCTTCCATTTTTCACATAATGGAACTTCTCGTTCTGAAATTATATTTTCTCTTATGAATTCTTAGACATCTATTTGCATGAGACCTTCTACATTTCACCTCTCAGCATCAACCTGTTCTTGGCAAAATCTACATTCTCCTTCCAATATTTTAGATTTTTCAAACCAACGGTGTGCTTCCTTGTATATCCCAATTACATCTGTAATAAGTTCTTCTCCTTTCCTTACCCAATACTCAATCCATTCCTCAAATACATTCATCCTATGGTGAATTTTTTCAATTGCATCCACCTATTCTTGTAGCATAAGTACTGGATTCCAAGGAAATTCAGTCCATGCTTGACCAGATTGGGTTAACGATTTTATAAAATTCTCTAGGCTAGCAACCCATTCTTTCAACTCATTTTTCTTTTGTTTATTCTTCTATACCCTAGAAATAGTCTTTCTAAATTCATCTTCATTTATTCTAATTCTTGCGTCCAGGATGAGTGTCCAACATTGATACTTGCTATCTTATACTCCTTAGGCATTATCTCATGTCTAACTTTATCTGCTACTAGGGTAGCTATATACATTGTTCTACCTCCATCTTCATTCTTCTGTATTACATGTTTCATTTTAGCTCTTCTCCTAGGCTTAGGAGTCTCCACTTCTTGCATAAAAAAATTAAGATCTAGAGGTACCAATTCCAATTTCAAGGGGGAAGTTAATTCTCTGATTAACCAATCAGGTGCATCTTCATTATGTTCTACCTCTGTATTTATACTTCATTCTTGGTTTTCAATATGTTTAGGAACTTCTTCTCTTACATCTTCAACTTTATTTGTTACGTCCTCTGAAATAGGAACATCTTTAGTATTCTTTGGCATAGATTCTAGATTACTAGGATTCAACACTATTTCTTCATTTCCAAGACTTATATTTTCCTATCTAGCTAGGTGTTCGAAATTTGTTCATATGACATCACCTTCTTCATATCCTATCACATCAAGATTTTCTTCATCTATGAACTTATCACCTAAAACTTGTGAAGTTTCTTCATTTTCAATTTCAACCTAGTCTTCCTTTGATTTCTTAGAGACCTTTGTTTCCTCATTATCATTTTGATCGTTCCCTAGAGAAGGCTAGGAGTCAAAGGTGTCTTCAATAACAATATCATCAGTAGGATCTTGTCCTAGAGTCTCCCTTGTTTCCATTTCAAGAACATCAAGGTTCCCCACTTCTAAACTGAGTGTTCCTTTTATGAATTCTTCTTCTTCAACGTTTATAGGAATTGACCCTATATAGAATCTCTTCCACTATTGGCTATACCATGGGTTTATCTTTAAAATTATTTTCTTTTACTCATTCCCACATGTCACCCCACTTATGCATTTGTTCCTTAATATTAGCTTCATCAGCCTTAGAAACTTTTTCTAAAACCACAGGATTTTTCCGAGAGCTTGTGTTATAGTAGCCATAATAACTTAAGGGGGAGAACTGAATATTGTTGCAACTCTCTGAGATGCAGACCTTGTTTGTGCACCAGTATTTTCTATTATGCCCACCTCTTCATCAGTAGTAGACTTGGTCCTTGGTTTTGTTGTGGAAGAAGATGCCACTTTTGGTTTTAATTTTGATTGAACCTTGCTTGATTTGGAATCTTTATGCTTATCAGCTGGTTTTAATGAAACTCCTTGGCTTGGAGCCTCAAGGTTTCTTTCTTCAGTATGCATACCTGCAACTAGTTTACTATCTTTTCTCTTTTTCTTAGCAGGCTCCCCATACTCGAACTCATTTTATTCTCTTTGTTTCTTTCTTGAATTTTGTGAGTATGTGGGCTTTATTCCTTTCTTTCTTAAAACTTTACAAAAATCTTTTATCCAATATTGAGTCTATAGTAGAACCAGTGCAGAGAATTCTTGGACTGTTGCTATTTCTTTATTTTCATAATCTGAGTCTAGAATAGGTTCATCATAGAATCTATCTTCATTATAATGCTTATTCAAAACTTCACCATCATCTTCCTCCATCTAATCTGGAATATCGTGAGTCTTGATAATTCACACAAATTTTAATTACAATCTTTCATATTTTCTTTTACTTACGATGTGTTTGTCTTCACAATTTAGCCAATAATCTTCTAGATGTTGAACATGAGCATGATAACCAGCTATATTCCTAGCAATATTCCCTTTTGGTTCATAGTACTTTCTTTGGAGTGGAAAGTATTTCAAATTGGACATTTTCAACTCCTCTTTACACAAATTGGCTACTCTAATTGCACTGCATTTATAGTTCCCTATTACAATAGAAAATCTAAAAGAAGCCTTTCTATGAGTCATCCTATAAAGAGCTTGGGCAGATTTAACTGTCTTACCAATTATAGTAACACCATTTTATCTGTAGGGTACCTAGGCAACATGAAAGGATTCCATAAAACCGTTCCACCCTAATGTAGGTGAAAGTTGGAAACTGAATGTACCAACCTCCAATCGGTCTAATAACAGTTTTTTCTTCCAAAGACAATCTTTTGGATTTTTCACCTTCCATTATTTTGACCAACTTCATGGAAAAGACATCATTAACTCTCTAATAATCCTCCTTGTAACCATGGATAGTAATTTGGGGTAAATGAGCATATATTAAATTGTTTCCTACTTCTTTGCCCAGAGTACCAATCCTTTTCAACCCTTGCTTGTTTTCCCTTAAGGCGCAAGAATACATCACATATGATGAAATATAAAAATCATTTGGACTTTGGAAATTATTTTATCTGATCATGCAATCTATCACTAATAAATTTTCCCATGATTCAAATTTATTGGCATCTCACAATCCAGCTATCCTGCTTAGCATAGTTATGATATCTTAAACATTTGGGTTTATATATAGACCTTGGAATTGGCTTTATTTTCTTTGTAATCTTCTCCTGGCACAACTATGTGTTATAATTTCTCTGTTGTGTTCTTCGGTACTTAGGTAGGTTTTGGCTTTCACCTTCATATCAATATTGTACATCTAAGTAAATGTAGGAAGCCCAAGTGTATATATAATTCCTTTCTTGGAGAGATCTATATAAGTTCTTCCCTACTTCTCAATGACTCTTTTGTCTAGGTCATAGTGGTTTAAACATTCCATAACTAATTTAGGGGCATCCATTGTTGGTAGAAACCCTCTTGCTAAAAGTAACCCACTTGCAATAACATTTTTGGTACACTAAGAAGCATTTTCTTGTCATGCCCATGTGAGGAATTCGACATTAGAAGACCAACCTATATGAGTATTATAAGCTATCCCACCAATTGGTATAGCTTGTGAAATGCAACATTTGAATTCATTTTCTAGTTTTGCTTCAAAATTACTCATTTTTGTCAGTGTATTCTACATTTTCAAATGTGTGCCTTATGTGTGATTTACGGTTAAATTTAACTAGTTTTTTAACAATTCATAAAACTTTCAATTCACCTTTCGGTTAAATTCAAATAAAAATAATCAACATTTTAGTTTTCAAAGGGAAATACCATCTTGTTGAGATTTTCATGTGTGAGAATTATAAACATATTTTTTTTATTCGAGACATACCTGGTTTTGATGGTGATGACAATATTTTCAGAATGCAACCTTGAAACCCTTGATAGTTGAGTTCGTAGTTTCTCAAAATTTACCTTTCCTTGAACACCATAATATTAGTTTCATTCATTCAATGTCCTTTGCAAGTTTGGAGTATGATGTGAAGTAGAGTGTTATAAAAGCAACTGCATGTTCGAGGTGATACCAAGTACATGTGTAGTTCACCACCTTCATTAATTACCTGTTACAATACATTAAATTCTTGAATAAAGGTGTAATCATGGTGAATTAGGGTTCAAATTATGAACACCTAGGTTTCTGCACAAGCTCACTTCTAGAGGAAAAGACGATGCAAAAAACTTATGTGGCACTCTTGTGTCACTTTTATTTTTGTGAGGAAAAAGCCAATAAGATACGTGATAATTTATGATCATCAGGTTTGACAAGCATTAGTACCAAACCTTGGAAATATTATTGGGAATTAGGACACTTACTTCAAAGCTTTAAAGAAAACTAGGAACAAAGAGAGGAACTATTAATAAGTATTTAACGAGCTCCCTTTGGGTGTATTTTTTCTCCATGTATTAGCCCATGCATCACAGGTAATCAACTCATCCTTTTATCTAAATTTTGCTCTCCCGCTCCATGTGTCTACTCTTCATGACCCTGAGTTTCTTCATTCCTTTCGCATCTCAGGAACCCCCGCTATACTTCCACATGTTGTGGTTGTGGCTATTTTTTATCATTCTTTCTTGCTGCCTCATCGGGCTCCGTTCGAGTGCCATGGGGCCCTCATTTCCAAAAATTTTGGTGGGCTCCACAATTTTTTATCTACGGTGTACTCTTGCTACATGTCTATTCTTCTCAAAACTTTTAGTGTAAAGATGAAGTAATGACCACGGGCAGCGAAATGCTGCCACATATCTCTTTTGCGCTTGGCTGGTGATCGTTCCCTCCACTATTGATGAAGTGCTCTACCCATTCAACATGTGTAGCCTTAGCGTAAGTCTTTGATGGAAAGAGAGAAAGATTCACATGGGCAGCGAAAGGTTGCAACGTGCCTAGCCAATAGATTTCATCTTTAGGCAATCAACCAGAAAAACCAAATGTTGCGATTGGCCACTACGTGTCATAATAATTAGCACGGGATGGTGACACTTGTCTGATTAGCCTTGCTGGGACCACCACCATTATTGTAGAGGATGCACCTATTCCTAGAATGACTGGATGCTTGGTTTCAAATCATTTTTGTTGCAACGGCTTGGGGAATATTCCTATTTCTGCATCATTTCTAGGGGATTGCAAAATCTTTTCTGTTGCTGCTCTCCGAAGTGGTGGGGGTTTTTTTTCTACTATATATACTTTTCTCTGTTGTGAGAAAAGGGTCCAGAATTTTAAGGAAACATTGGTTTTAGTAAAAAGATGCCAAGCCTTTATTACTATTTTATTTTATTGCGAAAATCTTTCAAACTGTGCCAATTGTTCAGCCTTTCTGTTCTTTCATGCTATTTGATCAAACTATAAACTGTGCTTTTATTGTCTAGACATTTCATTTGAGATCTTCTATATATGTTGAATACAATTTGCTAATCTAGATCAAATCTAATGACTCTTCTTGGTAGTAGGAATGTATGCAATGTTATTTTATGTCAATGAATAGATTGTCTATGCTATAATCTTTAATTTTTGATTTTCTGGAACACTACAAATACCCATCAGACCCTTAAATCTATGATTTATCGTGTGTATCATTAAGTCTTGGTGCATTGCCTTAGGTTAGACTTTATTTTATTATATATTTTTCCTTTTCCCTTTCCAACCCCCATTATAGAAGAAGCCGACTTCTCTAAAAACCTGGAGGTCACTCAGTTTAGCGCAAAAGGTCCCCCATAAACTAAGTTTCCCATAAGACATTGTTACCCTGTCAAATTTTGGCGTCAATAGTTTGTTCTTTTTCTTGCACGCCCAGTGGGACTGAGCTTAAATGAATTTGTGTTTTAGAAGGGTGTATGAGCCATTGGCTTGTAATTAAATCCCAAACCACAGGAAACCCCAGTTTACTAGTACCTCCACTGGGAACAGTGCATGCCATAAATTAGTTGGTAACCGTTCCACTCCAGGCACCCATTCCTCTAACCATGTTGTTAGCCACCAATTGAAGTTACATGGCATGGGATGCTGGAAGTCCCCTAGCAGCCCTAGTAGCACCTGCTATCTGGGGTGCTATCCTAGTCTTATCTATGAAAGTTATACCCAATTTTACCAAAGATGGCTCAAGAACACCCGCAAAACATTTGCAAGATGTGGTAGACATGTGTCTAGTACATGAGATCACAACGCAAAATGTAGCTCTAAGGCTTCTCGCTACATATTTGAAAGGCAAGGCACTGGATTAGTACCCAACACTGTCACCTAGCACAATTCACACCTGGGATGAGCTCAGAGATTTGTTCTATGAGAGGTTCTCAAATGACAAAGATCACTCTTCACTGTATTATCAACTATCTGTCATAAAACGATCCCTCTAAGAGGCTCTAATAGAATTTAATACATGATTTCACATAAATTGGTAGAGGATCCCTATTACTAGATGCCCTACTCTTGAGTTGGCGTTCATATTTTATCTAAAGTCCATCAATTCTGACATTTCTATGATGATCAAGTCTTTGGGAGGAGCACTCTACTAGATGCTTATGGTGTCACTGTCAAGTCTTAGAATCATTTGATAGATTGCGGAAAGTTGCCTCCTCAGCCTATCATGCCAATATTTCCTGAAATATTGATTCCTGAGCAAGAAGTTGTGTCAACTAGTACACCTGCAATCCCCTAGTCAATGTACACATACGCGGCAGTGCCACAAAATGTTGCCTCTACATCTGGTTCTTCCAAAGATGAAATGAGTGATCTTAAATAAATGTTGTAGACCATGAAAATGACATAACCACCCTCAAGAAAAACCAATTAATGCCTTTGAAGCCTTCCTATCAAAACTATCAAGGCAGAAGGTCCTCATATCAGCAGAATTAGTTCTAAGGTAGTTCTTCTCACACTAATTCACCAGCTTCGACAGTCAACCGAATGGTGTTGGTACCTACTTAATGAGCACTTCACCAAGCTTGAGTAGGGAATTAACTATGGGGCAGAATAACCTCATTGATGACATCAATCTGTGGTGCTTCCCTTGCAGCGATGCGTATATGCCCCAGAATTTTCTGCGTGGTAACTTATAACAAAATGTGACAGAACAATGTAGTCAAGGCACGACGCTAGACCACGAGGGTCATGTATATCCCTCACCACAAATAGAGAGTGTGGTTGTTACTATGCAAATGCAAGGAATGTCTCTAGAACAAGAATCTAAAATTGTGCCTGATCACACACTTTTTTCTTGGATGGAGGAAGAAGAAATGGTGTTTGCTAATGATACGTTCATATCCAAAACATCACAAGTGTAATTTGATTATAACATGCGCTCAAAGAGGAGATTTATCGGTGAGTCAATTATTCCGCATCTAGCCAACCCGCAACTCAAAGGTGCTTCTAATCAGATTGCTAGTATTTCTACCACCTCGCTACCATCTCAACCACTAAAGAAAATTATTATAATAAGAGCTAAGGAGCAAAAACCTCTGAGTTTGTCACCTTTTAATGTGGTAGAACAATTGAAGAAGTCATCCGCTAATGTGTCTCTATGGGACATTCTAGCTATCCTAGAGAAAAAAATGCTATTACAGAAGGCACTTCAAGAAGAGGTTAGCACAACACCAACAAAGTAGTTAGCCAATGCAGAGGTTGTTAATCAAATATAGCTGGCTAAAGTCTTTACAAACAATACAAAAGAATCCCCTGTCGAAGTTAGAGATAAGTTGAAACCCCAACCCTTCTTCTTGACTCTCATTATAAGAAAGAAGTTATTGCACAATGCTATGATTGATTCTGGCACTAGCACCATGGTTATGCCTAAACAGATAGCTAGAGCTTTAGGACTAGGCTATGAACCTATGAAAAGGGGGGTAATGCAGCTTGATCAGAACAAAGTAGAAACCATAGGTGTCATCAAGGCAATCCCTTTAACTCTATTTTCTTTCACTAGTATCACAGTGCCGCAAGACACTGTGATCATAGATATTCCTCCTATGTTTGGTCTCTGTCTATCTTGAGAATTTACTTCAAAGGTGGGTGGATACCTTTCCTTGGATTGGTAACATCTAATTCTTAGAACCAAGAACAATGCAAAAATGAAGATAGAAATGGAGGCTTTGCATTCTGAACATGTAGCAAACGAAGCCCTGATCAATTTTGAAGCCGCACATACCTCTATCACCAAGTAAGAAATGTATTGCATTGAATTAGTAGAGGAAGAAAAGGTGAGCGAAGTTCGGGATGACCAAGAAGATGCTCTGTTGAGTGAACACATGGACAGTGACCCTTTCGGTAATTATCATGCTACAGGATTGGGCACCTTTGTAATTTATGATGAAGACCAAGTGCTCCCAAAGGTTTCCAAAGAGTCCAAAGGTAGCTAAGAAAATGAGCTATGGATGCTGTACTTTGATGGAGCAAGAGGTAAAGTAGGCACTAGAGCGGGGATATGTCTAATATCCCCACAAGATGAAAAATTGCTAAGGTGTTTCCATTTTCATTTTGCTTGTTCAAACAATGAGGCCGAATATGAAGGATTAGTGCAAGTTTTAAGCCTTGCGGAGCGAATGGGCATTAAGCAATTAATGGTGTTCAGAGATTCCAAACTAGTATTCAACCAAGTCTGAGGGATTTATGTGGCAAAAAATGTCTGCATGAGATCCTATCGGCACTGAGTCTGGGATTTTGTTGAGAGTTTTGAAGCCTTCAACATCCAGACTATTCCTTGAGGACAAAATAGTGATGTAGATCACATGGCCATGATTGGTGCTCAGTTTGATCCTTCCTCTAACCTTATACATAATGAACATTTAGTGCGAGTACTAGTTCGACCGGTGATTCTTGACAATAATCAGATTTGGCAAGTTTTTGAAAGTGATGAACACATCACCTCGTTCATCCACCAGTCAAGGGAATTCGCCTTATCAGCTTCAACCAAAGATTGTTGAAGCTTATGAAGGAAAAACAATGCAACTCAAGTCCAAAAAGCTTTCCAAAGGATTGGTTACTCTAAAAAAAAAATTGATTGTGATGATGCAAGAAATGATAGGCGAAAGTTCGTAGCAGAAAAAAGTGATTTCGTAGACCTTTGGGTCTCAGATGGTAGGAATCTTTGAGTCAAGAAAGATGCCCCGCACCATGATAGAGAAAGACTCATTGGTTTCTACAAAAAATATGCAGTAATGGCCTAGTCCTATGATGATTTGAAGGGATATGATCTTGATATCATTCAACACATGATTGAGTTGACAGAAGGTGCAAAACTAGTCCAACAAAAGAATATGCTAGTAAACCCTAAAATTGAAGCTCTAATGGCACAAGAGTTAACCATCATAATTGAGTCATGCATTGTCTTCTTAATCAAGCATATTATTTGGGTATCCAATCTGGTCCCAGTTCGAAAGAATAATGGAGATATCCACTTGTACATGGAATTTCGAGACCTAAACAGAGCATCCTTGAAGGACCATTATCCACTTCCTTCTATGGAGTCAATCTTATAGATGGTAGCAGGATCAGAAATGTTTTCTCTACTAAACAACTTCTTCGGTTACAATCATATTCGAGTTAAGAAGGAAGATCAACATAAGACTACTTTCACTACAAAGTGGGGAACATTTTCATATGCTAAAATTCCTTTTGGTTTATCCAATGCAGGGGCGACGTTCCTGCGGGCAATGGACATCACATTCAGTGAGCTAATCAATAAGTTTATTCTAATTTATTTAGATGATCTTACTATGTTTTCTAAATCTAAGGATGATCATTTTGACCACTTAGAAATAGTTTTTCAAAAGTGCTAGGAGTTCTCAGGGTTTCCCTAAATCAAAAAAAATACGTATTCGGAGTACCGCAGGGCAAGCTATTAGGACATGTGGTATCTAAGGAAGGAATTTCAATCGACCCCAAATGGGTGAAAGCTATCAAGGAACTTCCCCTTCCAGTGAATAAGAAAGGTGTTCAGTCCTTCCTGGGCAAAGTAAATTTTGTTAGCAAGTTTATTTCCGAATTTGTGCGTATAATTAAGCCGATCACCTTGATGCTTAAGAAGGATCAAGCATTCAAATGGACAACCAAAGCTCGGGAAACCTTTGAAAAAATCAAGGATGCTATTTTCGTAACTCCAGTACTGGTTAATCTAGATTTATCTAAAGATTTTATAATGTATGCATTTAATGGCAAGTCTAGTATTTCAACTATCTTAACCCAAAAGGATGATGAAGGAAATGGAGAACATCCAATGGTATTCTACTCTCGGACCCTAAAGGAATATGAGATGAATTATAATTTCATTGAAAGACAGGCCTTTGCAATAGTGAAGGGACTTAAAAAGCTTCACCATCTAATTTCTTGCAACAAAGTTTTTGTTTATGTCGCATATTTCAGTGTGTGTGAATATATCATGTAAGGAGAAATCACATAAAAAAGAGCTAATTGGATGACCAAGATCCTTGAATATGACATTGAGATGAAACCCACTAAAACTGTCAGAGGAAGAGGACTATGCGAATACATGGCACAAAACGAGGAGACACCAGCTGAAGGAGAGAAACCAGAGCTTGTTCTGATAAATGAGCTAGAATTAGAGGGTTGCTGGATGATAGATAGAATGAGGTTTATGCAAATAGGAAAGTACCTGCCAGGTTTCTCCTCCCAAAAGAGGGATATTACCGGCTATAAAATTGTGGATATGCACTAGTGGAGGGGGTCCTTTTCAAAAGAAATTTCAATGGTCTACTCTTGCAATGCGTTACTACAGAGCAAGCAAAGAGAATCCTTGATACATTCCACAACAACGTTGTGGGTGGACACTTCTCCGCTAAGACCACTGCCATCAAAATCATGTGCGTAGGTTACTATTGGCTTACACTTTTCAATGACTCCCACTCTTTTGTAAAATCTTGCAAAAATTGTGAGTTCTTTACTGAAAGAAGGAAGAATTCCGCAATGCCTCTCAAACTTATAGTGGTAGATGAACCATTTGCACAATGGGGCCTAGACTTCATCGAGATGATTAATCTAGCTTCTAGTGCTAGATACAAGTTGATTATGACCACCACAGATTACTTCACAAGATGGACAAAGGTCGTTCTGCTTAAAAATGCAACAAAAACAAAGATTGTGGATTTCCTCGAAGAGCTGGTGACAAGGTTCAGTCCTACAAAGAATATCATTTCCAATAATGCCAGAGCTTTCCTAGGCACAAAGTTATGTCACTTTGCATTAACGAATGACATATTCCTTAAGACATCATGAAATTATTATCCACAGGGAAACGACCTAGCAGAGTCAGGAAACAAAAACCTAGTTTGACTCCTTAAAAGAATTGGTTTGGAACACCAAAGGGAATGGCATAAAAACCTCTAAGCAATGCTATGGGAAAACCATATAACTCCTAAGCAATTCCTTAAGACTTCACCTTATGAGTTGGTATATGGGAAAGAGGCATTGTTGCCTATATCTATGGAGATTCTGGCGCTCGAATTGTTGAAATCTCTCGAGATAGAACAAAATGGTGCCATGGAAGTTCGGCTTGCCGAATTGTTAGAAGTACAGGAAAAAAGGGTGAATTCACTAATAGCCATGACAAACCGCCAACAAGTGGTCAAGCGATTGTTTGAATAGAAGGCTTCTGATCAAGGCCTAAAGTGTGAAGACTTAGTACTAGAATATGATAAAAGGGCTGCTAAGCTAGGTCAACATGGTAAATTTGATAGCCTATGGGAGGGCCCCTTTAAAATTATTCAGTGCAAGGAGCATAACACTTTCGAGTTAGAAAATATGCAAAGGGAACCCTTAGGAATCTCGGTCAATGGGATTAATCTTAAGTTGTTCCATTAAGTGTGGAGTTCTATTTTTGTACATATGTGAATAATTATTTTATTTTATTTCCCTTTGTGTTGGCCAATCTTTTCTGAAATTGGTTCGTGTTTCTACAAAAATAACCCATTATTGTAGAGGATAGAGTAGCAGAATTGCTTTACATAAAACATACCCATGTGCAAAGAGAATGAACACACATGCTAATAAAAGAGCCCATCAAATAGCAATGCAGAATGGAAGAAAGAGCCATGGATTTTTATAAATATATATATCTATTTATATATATATTTTTTGATTTTACATTGCAAAATGGCTAAGAAAGCCATAATCCAAAAATACATGACTATATGAGCTATTCTTTCATATATGTAATATTTATAGCCTTTTTCAGGCTTATATACAAAACTCTAAGGAAGGTGGTGTATGCAACAGCAGGAAATAAGGAAACAGGGAGACATTTTTATCCAGGAGCAGGGAGGCATTTTTATCCAAGAGCATGAGAGGCAGCAATTGACCCATCTATGGTAGCATCTACTACTTCTTCTACGGTGGTGCCTATTGCATCCTCATCAACAAGTTCTTCAGTAGTAAAAACAACATCATTCGACACAACCTCCATTGGCAGGGGAAACACCAGGTTCCTGAAGTCGGTATACCAATCAACGTCATAGAATGGTATCACATTGTAGCTACAGAAAAAAAGTGCAAGGCCTGGGTAACCCTTTGTCGATGCTCATCACGTGTCTGAAGGCATAATCCACTGAGAAATGAAAACCATACAACTACCGCTTCTTCCTCAATGTAGTGACGAAGGTCACTGGCTAACGAAAGGCCTACCCCATATGCAGCGTGGGCGACAATATGACCTAGGCAATTCAGGTACTTTCTTGGAAATATTTCCTTCACCAACTTCAGAGTTAGAGGCCTGGGGATGCCAATTTCTAACATCGATGCTACAATGTGTGAACAAATATCAGTATTCACATGGTACTTGTCCTTGTACTCTATACAATCCCTAACCAAAACCCATTTTATAGCTACCAAAACCAAGGAGTGTTTATTTTTGGTCATTCTCTTTAGTCGCCTACTGGAAACCTCCCCAAGAATAGCTGTCTGTGACTTATAAGAGGTTAACCTAAAAGGAGTATCTATGATATTGACACTATTCTTATACCTTCTAACCAATACTGAAACTTACCTACCACCTAGCCTATGAGAAAACTTGCTTAGGACTACGCCAATAACGTATCATTAAAACTGCTCAAATGCTAAGTGTGATTTCCTCACTAATTAGCAGCCTATTTATAGAAAATATGAGAAGACACATGCTAATCCATTTTGAGAAAACGTGATGATAAGCAAGTGCCAACTTGGAAGGCATTCCTGCATTTTCTCGCATTTCCTGACTAGTTGCATCTGTAGGAGTACAGTTCAATGTGTGCTAGGTTAATGAGAGCTATTTAATTAGCTTTAAAATGGTGGCACTCATCGGCAGTAAGCTGCATGGCCATAGGCTATTATGTCATCTCATAGGTGCTTCCCAGAGCCCAAGGCAGGATCCATATCTTTTCAGGCCTGATCGGTTGCTTTGGCTTAATCATTCCATCTAGGATATTAATTACTAGCACATTCCAAAGCTAGGTTAGAGGGAAAATTTTTGGCACAAGTTCCAAGGAAAATCACAACATATCACACGGTTGCCAAACACAATAATCAACTCTTGGCACCTTGAAATGGCAAGTAATTCATTTTGCATGAGCCGAGGGAATAATAGAACATGTTGAATTAAATGCAAAAGACACACTTTCCTCTACCACCTTGAAAAAAGATAGCCAAATATTGCATAAAAAGGTTTAAGGTTCAAAGTCTTTTCAAATACGCCAAAGTTTGAGGTGCAGAGCAATTTTCAACATATTTAGAGTCGAATAAAATTTTCAAAGAGTCTAGAACCTACAGAAGTTTTCATCTAAAAAATGTCGAAGAGTTCATCTCAGCAAATGCAAGATATTGGCTAGGAGTTGTTTACAACCATACGGTCATCAGAAGATGTATATGTCTATGAGGAATTGGCATATGCTATGCCAGGTATACCAAGCAAGCCAAATAGGGTGTATATGGTAGAGCTGAGATGGCCCAAAGATTGCAGAAACAAGAAAAGGGTTGAGGAGAAAAGGGATAATATTTATGACCCATGACTCTCAAAAAACCCTAAATCCTTAAGAGAAGCAGCCTATGCAAGGTTGACAAAACCAAAGGCAGACACGTCTATAGCAAGAAAGGTTTGGTACAATGGTCTTCCACAATACATGGTCCCACTGGTACATTACTACCCGAAGATAGTTGACGGTGTCATTCAACATTATAATCCTAGCACCCGCTACATCGAGGGCTGAAACTTAAGAGTTCACATCACCCCACAGGACATTTGGCATATGCTATGCATTCCAGACCCAACTAAAAGAAGAGATAAAATTCAGTCCTTTTACCTTGGTAAAGGAGAAAAAATGTGGAGGGCAATGAAAAAGAACTCAGATTTCTTATTGGAGGAGATTGGTAAGAAAGGTGTCCCAGGTGCTAATCTGCCAAGTATTCTATTGTTGCGTGGTTCATTATGTGAGGATATGCAAGATGCGATGTCCATGCTAGTTTTTTTGTGTGGCCAAGACTCTGATGAAATGGTGGAAACCTTTCAACTGGGACTGACTTTCCAGTTCCACAAACAACATGATACCTTCTGGTATGATTTCACTGAGTTCATGGTAGAGGAAATGATACAACAAATAAAAAATTACTTGGTGGAGGGAAAATTTAGATTTATTTCCTTCTTGGTTCAGATGTTCCTGCACCAAAACCCTGATTTCTTTGGTCAGTATTTTGAATTATCAATTTTTGATGAGCAGGGGAAGAGGAATCCAATATCCACGTGGACACCCTTTCTTTCCATGACATGATTATTATGCATTTTCAGATTATTTTATAACTCTGGTCTTGCATGATTTATGAGGAGAAGGTGATATAATCCAGCTTGATAGGGATCAAACTGTATATATGCAAAGTTTCACTCCTGCTTGTGACTGGTTCTTAGGAACATATTTCACAATTCTCTAGATGTGGGGCTTCATTGGTCAACCCTTCCTTCTACCAACTTGGATCACAGATAGGGTGCATGCAATTGAAATGTATAGGCAAGTGTGTATCATTGATTTAACTTTCTATAGCAGCTCAAGTGTTAAGAGAAATGGATTCTTCACTTGTCCGAAGAATTTTAAAACAGTGACTCTATTGAAGAAGCAATCAGATCAGTTATTGTAGGATAAATTGGCTCATTTAGGGTTGGTTTTGGCAAATGAAAAGTGGGATTATAACCCTTTCAATGACCTACTATAGCTAGATATGAAGGTTACTGATGTTCCCTGACCCTACTGGTAAAAGCAGCGTAACCCACGGGCAAACAAGGATGAAAATTTTGTTGAACTAGCTTGTATTCCCACACAAGATAACAGAGGGCCCTGACACAAGTTCTACTTTGTTGTGGTGGTGGACAAAGATAATGTCCACATGGAACACATGATGTACAATAAGTTTTGGAAGGATGAGGGGTGGACTAATGAAAAAATAGAAGCTTTCTAGAAGTATCACCAAGAGACAAGGCAATTGGATGCTTCGTATGAGAGCTTGAAGGATGACAAGGAATTTGAAAAATGGTGGGATGATGACCACCCTAGCCTAGACTCTAGCATTAATAGGATTGAGGACCCAGAGGATGAGTCTGATTAGCAGGAAGAGGAAGTGACAACATTTGTGTCCTCTGCGCCGAAGGAGAAAGGTTCTAGACAACTTGCTTATGTGGCCACGAATGTGCATTTTAATATATCAAGGGCCTCACATACACTCACTTGTGCCACTAAGGCAACCTGGGTATCACAATAGTAAATGAAAATAGCTGCTAAAGCTCAGGAGACCCTGCCCACAAAATGACAACGCACAGAGACCATTATCAAAGAAAGTTCGCAAGAACCCGTCAGAAGATAGGTGCTTGCAGCTGGCCAAGAGCTTGAGGCTGAGGAAGTCACCGACGATTCTAGAACTGCCATCGACCAGTCAACAGGTAAAATTCGCTCCTTCTTCCCTTGCTTCTCATTCCTTGGTATCTGCCCCTGCCTCAGCGACAATCCCTCCCATGAGTACTTGCACTTTGTTTCCCACTTTTAATCCAACACTTGTGGTGAGTTTCACCCAATTCTCACAGACTACTCCACCTGGATTTACTCCTCCATGAACCCTTATACCAACTGTTGTCACTCAGACTGTCCTTGCCTCACTTTCCAAAGGTGTTCCCTCTATGGGCACCCCCTCTTCTGCTATTGTTGGGGATCCTCTTCCATCACAATAGGTTAACTCCACAATGACAACTCCTCCACCATCCCAGCCTATGAGTCGTCTAACCGATTCACCAATTGAGTCATGGCAAGTGGCTAGCCCTTCTACTGTTCCACAAACCAAGCTTTGGAATGTACCTCACTTCTCCTTGCAAACTGTCACTCTCCAGAAAAAGAAAATGCTTGCGCCTATTAGGGTTACCTATCCATATGCCCTACCTTCTGGTGCTCCTTTCACAGGAGGACTAGTTTTGTCGCCAGTTGAATTTATGGCACAGATTGATTGCGGAAAGGAGGAATGTGCAAGTAGAATGAAAAAATGCAAGGAAAAGGATGACAATGCTTCTGCCGAGCCAAAAATACAAACTCTTTATGATGAGACCCGATAGGAATTGAAGTTTGCAACCATGTACTTGAGAGTAACCAAGCCTCAAGGGGAGATGCACCCAGAAGATTATGAAATATATGTCGTAGGGCTTGACATGAAGGTGGCCTGACCATAGGATAAGGTTGAGATTATAGAAGAAACACAATGGGTGGTCACCTTTGAATTTCTTAAAATTGGCCGCCAACTAAAAAAGAAGGATGAGCAACTTAAAGCGGTAAGGGAAAGAGCTAGTTTTTTGGAAAAAAAAGAGAAATCCCTGGAGGAAGATGTTGCATGTATGATAGAAAGGGCACTGGTAGCAGAGAATGAAAAAAATAAAATTTAAGGTGAGCTTGTGAGGATTTAGACTATCGACCCTCCCATGGTAAAAGAGCTAGAGGCTAAGAATCAAGAGACAAAGTAGAATTTGTGGATAAAGAATGAAGAGTTGCAGCGATTTTTCCTTGAGTATAGTCAAGGAATGGCATAGAGGAATTAGGCTTTGGAGCACCAACAAGCTCAATATGAGTAGAAAATACAAGAAAAAGAGGCTAAATTTAAGGGCCTAAAATCTTAATTAGAAGAAGAGCTCCAAGAGACAACATCCTCTCTGGACATGCACTTAGTAAATAACTCTCGACCTGAGGAGAATTGGAATAAAGAAATGAGCAAAATAAAGAAATGAGCAGCTTTGCAGAGCAACTGGCATCTAAGAAAAAGAAAAGGGTAGAGTTGGCTGAGGGCATTAACTCAAAGGACGTGAAGATCACTTCTCTTTAAAGTCCTCTACTGTCTTCTCATACACAACTGGATATTATTCCATTGGTCAGGAAGTTGTACATATCTCACTGGGAAAAGAAAAAAAAAAAATTCTTAGCACTACAGCCTACCCTCTAATTCATGGCCAAGGCATCAAAGCTAAGCCAGGAGGCTCATGATACAATTGAGTAGTTCCCACGGTTTATCTTGGAAAAGGTTCTGAAAGTGAAAGATCTGCTCACTGAGCTATACTCGGTCTCTGATGAAAATCTCACCAGGGTAGGGATTGAAGATTAGGATGCTACTGCTTAGATGAAAAATAAGTTCATCCATTTCCACTCTACCTTCCAACACACTAAAGCAGCTGCAACTACTCTGAGCAAGTCACTGGACAACATACGAGAGAGTTTCTCTGAGTTAAGTAGGATGGGTTTGTTGTCCTCATTCCTTGAAAATGGCTCTATTGCTACGACCGAGCAAATTGTAGAAAGAATAGAAGAAAGGGAAAATGATCTGGATGCTTTTAGAAATTTTAGTCATCCTCCCACTGCAACCGACATTGAGGGAGTTATTCATCCGCTTGCACATCTACTGTTCCATTGTGAAGTAGGGGCTGGTTTACCTAATGCACTGCCTCATAAAGAAACTATTGATCTAAGTGGAGCAGAGGAGAATTTGCGCAACATAGTAAGGCCATTTGAAGATGAATGGTCGCTTCTATAGGTGGCTCTTTCCAATCTCTGACTCAGCTATCTAATGAAATGGGGCTCTGGTTTGTAAACTAGAGAAATTTTGGGTTCTTCGTTCCTCAAGCGAAATGCACCTGGTAGTCACCAAAGCTATTAATAAGTATTTAACAAGCTCCCTTTGGGTGTATTTTTCCTCTATGGATTAGTGCATGCATCATAGGTCATCAACTCGACCTTTTATCTAAAGTCTTCTCTCTCACTCCATGTGTCTACTCTTCATGACCCCAAGTTTCTTCATTCCTTTCACATCCCGGGAATCCCTGCTATACTTCCACATGTCGTCACTGCAGGCTATTTTTTATCATTCTTTCTTGCTGCCTCATCGGGCTCCATTCGAGTGCCACAAGGTCCTCATTTCCAAAAAGTTTGGTGGGCTCCATAATTGTTATCTATGGTGTACTCTTGCTATGTGTCTACTCTTCACAAAAATTTAAGCGTATAGATGAAGTAATGACCATGGGCAGTGAAATGCTTCCATGCATCTCTTTTGCGCTCAGCCGATGATCATTCCCTCCACTATTAATGAAGTGCTCCACCCATTCAACATGTGTATCCTTAGCACAATTCTTCGACAATGAGAGAGAAAGGTTCACATGGGCAGTGAAAGGCTGCCATGTGCCTAGCCGACGGATTTCATATTTGGGTGATCAACTAGACAAACCAAATGTTGTGATTGGCCACTACGTATCATAATCATTTGCACGGGATGATGATACTTGTCTGATTAGACTTGTTAGGACCACCACCATCATTGCAGAGGACACACTTGTGCTTGGAATAACTAGATGCTTGGTTTCGAATCATTTCTGTTACAATGGCTTGGGAAATATTCTTATTTATGCATCATTGCTAGGGGATTGCGAAATATTTTCTGTTGTTGCTCTCTGAAGTGGCGGGGGTTTTTTTTTCTGCTATATATACTTTTCTCTGTTGTAAGAAAGGGTCCAAACTTTTAAGGAAACATTGGTTTTAGTAAAAAGACGCTAGGCCTTTATTACTATTTTATTTTATTGCGAAAATCTTTCAGACTATGCCAATTGTTCGGTCTTTCTATTCTTTCATGCTATTTGATCAAACTGTAAAATGTGCTTTTATTGTCTGGACATTTCATTTGAGAACTTCTATATATGTTGAATACAAGTTGCTGATCTAGATCGTGTCTAATGACTCTTCTTGGTATTAGGAATGTATGCAATGTTATTTTATGTCAATGAATGGATTTTCTATGCTATAATCTCTAGTTTCTAATTTTTCAGAACACTACAAATACCCATCAGGCCCTTAAATCTATGATTTATTGTGCCTATCATTAAGTCTTGGCGCATCACCTTAGGTTAGAATTTATTTTATTATATATGTTTCTTTTTCCATTTCCAACCCCCATTATAAAAGAAGTCGGCTTATCTAAAAACCTAGAGGTCACTTAGTTTAGTGCAAAAGGTCCCCCATAAATTGAGTTTCCCATAAGACACTATTACCTCATCAAATTTTGGCGTCAATAGGAAGAAGAACTAGGTTTAAAAGAGATCAAAAGTGATTCAATCATTTCATAATAGAAGTTCTAGTTTCCAAACTCCAGCTAAATAAAATGGAAAGCAACCATCGAACTAACCAATGAAGGAAAATGTGACCTTTAGGATTGAAAACTTCCAAGTGATGACTTACTAGGCAAAACTAAGACCAATCAAAGATACAACATCCTTGATGCAACCAAAACAACTCTTTGATTCTAGTTTCTGGTAAATTGATAAAACTTTGTGAAAACACTGGGACAACGAATCCAAGAAAGAAAAAGGACTTACGAAAGACCAAGCAAATTAAAAATAAAACTTGTAATTTTACCAACCCCAAAACAACACCAAATCAAGCGAAAGGGAGAGGAAAGAAAAAAAAAAAAGTGGTCCATATTTTTCTAAGGGGAAAAAAAGGGTGTGTTGTGATACCACACAACAACTAGCAACCAAAAAAAATAGAAAGTCAATTTTGGATATAATAACCATGCTTCAACTTTTTTTAGTCTTCTAATTATAAACAGTCAAATCTTCATTCTGACATTCCAATTCCACTTTAGCTAGCATACAAGATTAAGTATTACTGATCTCACATGTGTGCAATTGATTATTTCCTCTAAAAAAAACTTAGAGCATAGAAATTATTTGCATTGACCTACATAATTTGGCAATTCCCTTTTAAGCCAACCATGGATAGAGCCTTGTTTCCAGTCAGACATCTATAGCCCTGACGAGGTTATCTCTGTAATTCCTCTAAACATAGCTCTACTGCATATCAAATGTCTATAGCCCCAATAGAGATATTTGGATAGCCTAAAGAGTTGATTTATTTCTTTTGATATTTATTTTATAGCTCATTTTAACTTTTTCCTTTTTTTCAAATATTTTCAATGATAGCTCATTTCAACTTGCAAGCAATGAAGTGTTGGAAAGATACACTACAAATGTTTTTTGGTGTTGCCATTGAAGGCAACCCTAGTCAGTGATTGGATTCGCATGTCATCATTTGCTCATACTGGTAGACAGATTTGATGCAGAGCATCCAATAAACACCATCAACATCATTTCTTCAAGGGATTCCAATCCCAAATAGAATCAGAAGAATATCAAATAGGTAATCATCAACTTTTCACTTAACTTCATCAAAACACTTTTCAGTCTTCCAATGTATACAACTTCAAGGCATCAAGTCAGTATTCCAATTTCAAAAAAATCATGTTCCATACCACCAAGTTGATTTGCATCAAACAAAACTCAAATTAGGACCTTTGTAGTAGTCCTCTCATTTACCATTAGTATCTTTACATAATTACCAAGTTCAACAAACTCAACAAATCACATCATAGAATACTCATTCCCAAAGGCAGCTCATTATGCTTACCAAACCTCCATGCATCTCCATTGTCATTATTGTGAAAGCAACCATACCTCTATTTCTCAGACTTCATAATCACTATGAACTCCATCAACAAGCCAAGAACATACCCTTATATAACTATTATGTCAGATTATCAAGTTCTAGCATACAAACACTACCAAAGCACATTGAATACACAAGTTCAACCATCAATACTTCCAAACTCTTCCTTCTCAAAACTTGTCCAAGCATTCCAATACCACTGTGCAACTATTTCATCACAAAACTAATCATAATTATCTTTGTTTTTGAAAAAAATCTCTATTTAGCAGTCAATTCAACAAGTTATTTTATAAGTTTATAAACCCTTGATTGGGTAAATTCCACAAGTCATATTCATATACTAAGGTCCAAATACACATTGAAGGACCTTTTACTATCCATACCAACATAGAAAAATCTTTCACTACTCTACTTTTAAGAAAACTCCAGATTTCTTACATTGTACTCGAGGAAAGGCTACTAGATTAGCCTATTTTAACTAAGAAAGTAGTCTTTAAACTACACCAATCCATCAAATAACATCAAACCATCCTTATTTACACCTCCAAACTCAAGATTCTCCAATTCTTAAGGTTAGAAAAGCTTTAAAATGTACTGTTTCATCAAACCCTTAATTATAGTGTGAAACATCATGAAATAGGGAGGGTTTCATAAAATAAACACTTACATTCCTCCAACTCATGATCCACCACCTAGAACATTATTAAATATGCCTACTTATGCTCTTAGAATCATCTCCAAGCCCTTTCATGTGGTATTTCTACAAAAGCCTACTTGTATTCTTCATTCTTCAAGAGAAAAACTCATATTTTGTCCTGAAACAACCAACATATTCTTGTGTTCTTGTACTTTACTATCCTTCCACCACAAAAAAAAACTAAACCCACCCAAAATATACTAATTAAATTTCATCCCATTGACCTATCATGCTTACATCGATGGGATGGAGACCTATTCTCCTAAAAGACTCTCAAACCTTGCTTTGAGGGCTTTCTAAATGATTTCTTTCAAAATTCCTCTAAATTGAAAGAGTCTACTTCAAATGATGTGTGATTCGATACCATATTAAGAAACAACAAATTAATAATCTTTAGACTTAGCATAGTCCATACAAGGACTGGGAAAAGAATGAAAAACTTAGAATTTTGCAGAACAAAGCTTTTATTTCATAGTTTTTGAATACAAGAATACAATAGAATCCCTTTTCCTCACCACATAATTCCTTTTATAAAATTTCCAACTGATAACGAATTCTTCAACTCCTTCCATCCGTGCAAACTACCTCTTATCTCTTAATATGCTTGATTTATACCTTTATGTTTACATAATCACATTTTGACAACAATAGTGTATTATTTGCATTTTATTTTCATTTTCCCCTCCTAGTGACTTCTTTTATGACTTGATAACATTGGAATCAGCATTTTCATGGCCTTGACACTCAAATTTAGATTTGAACATATAAATTTAACATATTATCCTTTTGAAGTCATTCCATGACCTAGGTGCTCCTGCACCAAGATTGAAGATAGTCAAGGAAGAACAAAGCATCCGACAGTTTTGTGTTCATCAATTCACATGCAAATTTTCTATCGTTAGTTTGAGTTGTGGATCTCATGGGAGGTTGATCAATGTATGTCTTGTGTTATCCAAAAATCTCAATGCTTTGTATCAAGTTGTATGCCAATCTAGAGATCCGGTTGGATATCTTTTTGTTCATCAATGTTTGGTGGCCGACCTAGTTGATATAATATGTCATGAATATTTGAGTGTTTACTCAATTTTTTTTGTGTTCGAGCATTTTGATTTGGGTTGTGGCCAATCATTGTGTATGTGCATTGAATATTATTCATGATTTGAGCCATCAGTTGTAAATATTTTTAAGTTTTATTGAAGACAAAATGTTGTGATTAAATTATTAGTCAGGGATATATATAAATGATTAATTATATCATTTTGGTGTGTGAATAAGGTGTGTTGTTGTGTGTTGTGAATATTAGAAGGGTGATTGAGCAATTATGCATAGTTTCACTTGTGCATTAAATATTTTTTGATGTGAGTTAGAGTAGAGCAGAGTAGAAGTGCATAACCAGTTAGAAGGATAGAAGATCAACTACTGAGCCTAACTAGAACTGTAATCAAGCATTTTTAGATGCTACTCTCTTAGTTCATTCTTTTGGATCTAATCCAAATCTTTGTAAGGTAGTGTTCCTTTCTATTTTGGGCAATGAGCTCTAGGTAGTGTGTCTAAATGCAAGTGCATTCCCACATTGTAATCTTCCTTTTGAGTATACTCAGATCATATTGTGGATTGGCCATCCACCTTGGTTTTTCCCCTAATAGGGTTTCCACATAAAAATCCTTGTGTTATGGTGTTGTGGTTGTTTTCTTTGTGTTCATGCATATTTCTTTTTCTTGAATGTTCTAAGTGGGCTAAAGATCAGAATAATAAATTTAATTTTTGCAGAACACTGATTCACCCCCTCTTAGTGTTGCTTGTTTCCAACAATTGGTATAAGAGAATGTTCCTCAAAAGAAGTCTAACAGCTTGGGGAGATCTTGGAAAGTTTTTTCAATGGATACAAGCAGTCTTGAACAAAAACTTTTGGTGGCCCTAGATGATCTTGACCAATCAAAATATGAGAATCGAGAACTACAAGAAAGTCTTAAGAATGTAGAGAAATTCATTCAGTTATTGAAAGACAAAATCAATGAATCAAGGGAGAAAAGAAAGGAATTATGTGATTATCTTAAGAAAAAGAATAGAAGCATGGAATATGAACAACTGAGTCATGCCTTGAAGGAGAAAATAGAAGAATGTGAAAAGCTCTCCAGAGAAAATATTGTCCTAAAGCGTGAGATGGAATCTATCATGATGAGAATGACCAAGGAGATTGAAGATAGAAGGAAGAATGAAGAAAATCTTTCTCAATCCTTGAAAGAAAAAACACAATAATGTAGTTGATTAGACAATGAATTGGAACAATCTAAAAAAAATGAGGAAGTGCTTGAAAGACAACTTGATGATCTCAGAAATGAACTTACTGCTGCAAATGAGTATAAAGAGAAATTCAAAGCTAGCTTAGCCAAGCTTGATGAACTAATTAAAGGTTAGAGGAATGATGGGGATAAGCGAGGTCTTGGCTATGAAGAAGAAGAAAGTTCTAGATCCAGAAAAGGGAGATTCAGGAAAGGAAATCAGATGAATGAAGCTAGAAGGAATCCGGTAAGACAACTAAATGCTCAAAGATTCAATGGTTACTATTTTACTTGCAATAAATTTGGTCATATGGCTTCTCAATGTAGAAGCAAGATGAATCCAAGTGGACCATCATTCTCAGGTCAATGCTTTAATTATAATAAGTTTGGCCATAAGTCAAATGAATGCAAAAATGTGATGAACATCTTTCATAGAGATGTTAGATGTTATGTATGCAATAGACTTGGGAATATTGCTAACCGATGCAGATCAAGGAAAAATGAGTGGAACAGTAGCTCTGGATAGAGAAATTTTGTGTGTTACGACTACAACAAATTTAGCCACATTGCTAGATTCTGTTGGAGTAGAAGAGGTCCGATAAAACAAAACATGTAGTAGGATGTTAAGGGAAAAGGTAAAGTCACTATAGATGTGATCAAGAGGAAAATGTAGAAGAAATGGGTGAAGAAGAATCCCTCTATTGAAGGAAATGTGCCAGCACCAGAATCTACTTTTGGTAATTTCTTTGGGATTTAGTTTTAAGCCTTTAGCCTAGGGGGAGTTGTCAAGAAAATCTCTTAACCCCCTGCCGATAACTAACACTAGAATGTGGATAAGTCCAGTAAGTGCATAGATGCTTTTTAGATGTTCAACCAATTGGAGAAAGTATTATACATTATTGGAGATCCATAGAAGAATTATCTATCACAATGCATGGAAACAGGGTAACCAGATGACTTAGGGTAAAAGAATTTATTGCGACAAAAAGGGTTAGGTGTGCGAACAATAGAAGGTCATTTTTATCCTTCATTTGTCACTTTGCATTTTGGAAGTTTGGAGAGCTCTGGGGAAAACTTTGCTAAATTGCAGCAAGATTCAAGTGTGAAGAAGATTCAGCGATCAAACTCTGATCCGACGAAAAGGTATTTATTGAAAAAAACTATGAATTTTTGAATTTGTAAAAATGGCCACTCCATTGGTAGTTGAAGTCAAGGATAGACCCTGTCCAAAGTTCAAGTGGCATCCTTTGAAGTTTGTTGAGAACGAGCCCCTAGGTGCATTTTCATCTATATCGTACGGTGTCTTGCATACTGAAGACATTAGGGATTACATTCATGCTAATATTGAAGGGTTAGGGAGCTCACAAATGCTAAATTTTTATTCCAAACATATAATTGGAGAGGACTTCACTATTAAGCCAAAATACAAAACCCTAGAAGAGAAGAAGTTCACACAGTTTGTGAAATTCCCCATTTTTGAGGAAAGTGAATGGCTGCAATATATTTTGAGCCAAGTTCATGTGGTTGAATATACCTTTTAAGATAATGAAAGAGGCTATAAGTGTTGTCATAGGTCTAAATTCCTTCGATGGACTACGAATCTTGAAATCTGTAAAGAATTAGATGGTACTGATGCAACAGGTGCAAAATTTGATAGAAGGGAAATGAAAATTGAAGATATTGTTGAAGTGGATGTGAAATTTGCATCGATGGTCATTGGCTACAAGGTCTACCAATCCAACTGGGATAATTTAGTATCTGGTATGACCATTTATGCAACCTATCAAATGGTAAAAGAAAATGTATATTATGACTTGTGTGAGCTGCTTAGAAGTCAGCTGATAGAGAATTTGAGTAAGATTAAAAAAGACAAGAACTCTTTTAAATATGGTAATTTTCTGATGTGTTTGTTCTTTTATTTCATGAGTGAGGTTCTAGGTGTTGGGAAAGTTCATTGGAAAAGTAATCAGCCTATAGCTGTTCAAATAGGAGATATATTGTATGGAATTGGTGATAGTGAGATGAAAAAAACTACCCTCTGGGGGTACTTAAAATTTTTTTAGAGTATGATGCAGAATGAGTTTAATGGAAAAATATTTAGTAGGTTGAAAGAAATGATTGCAAATGATTAAACTCTATTAGCCACCTGTATGAATAATATTCAAGGTTCTCTATCTGAAGGTGGAAAGGCCTATAAGTCATGTTTAGTTTTTTCCAAATTTACTAAAGATAATGAGAAGGTGAAGGATCTTGAAAAACAATTGGCTACCATTTCTGATGCTTTTGATCCATTAGCTAGTAATGTTGGTAAGTAAGAAGGTCAAGTAATATCTCTACTTGTAAAAATAAGGAGCTTGAAGCATGAAAATGATAGGATTGTAGGTAGAGAATGTGAGATCAGAGGACTAATTGGTCCAAAGACTGAAATTATGGTGAGTGAATTAAAGGAAGCCAAAGATGCTATGGCAGTTAGTGACCTAATGAATGTTGAATCTATAGAAACACAATCTTATTTAGTTTGTGGTCACATAACAATTCTAGAGAGTCTCAAAAGGGTTTGGGAAGCAAATTTAAGTGTGTTGAAGAGAGATTTTGTAGATGTTTTCAAATTTGTGTAAGTTACAAGGTCATGCCTGTATAGTTTGAAATTTTGATTTCTTTTGGTTTCCCAACTTTTGTCATTGATGTCAAAGGGGGAGATTTGTACAGTGAAAAATTTATATTCATCTTAGGGGGAGTTTCATTTCTGAGTTGAGATTGAAGATTCTTTTTGAAGTTTTGAAGTGGTAGTGTAATTTATGTTGGTACTGATCTGACACTTATTCATTTTTCACTAAGTGTTCCCATCAATGCCAAAGGGGGAGATTGTTGGCAAGATAAACTACAAATGTTTTCTAGTGTTTTCATTGATGGCAACCCTAGTCGATGATTGGATCCGCACATCATCATTTTCTCATCCCGAAAGACAGATTGAAGACAGTCAAGGAAGAACAGAGCATTCGACAATTTTGTGTTCATCAATTCACATGCAGATTTTCTATTGTTATTTTGAGTTGTGGATCTCATGCGAGGTTGATCAATGTATGTCTTGTGTTATCCAAAATTATCAGTGCCTTGTATCAAGTTGTGTGCAAGTCTAGAGATCTAGTTGGATATCTTTCTGTTCATCAGTGTTTGGTGGTTGACCCAGTTGGTATAACGTGTCGCTGATATTCGAGGAGTGTTTACTCAAATGTTTTTGTGTTCAAGCATTTTGATTTGGGTTTGAGCTAAGTTGTGGCTGACCATTATGGATGCACATTGAATATTATTCATGATTTGAGCTGTTGATTGTAAATATTTTTAAGTTTTATTAAAGCTAACATGTTGCGATTAAATTCTTAGTCACGGATATTTATAATGATCAATTATATCATTTTGGCATGTGAATAAGGTGTTTCAATGTGTGTTGTGAATATCAAAAGGGTGATTGAGTGATTATGCATAGTTTCACTTGTGCATTAAATATTTTGTGATGCGAGTTAGAGTAGAGCATAGCAGAAGTGTAGAACCAATCAGAAGGACAAAAGATCAACTAGTGAGCCTAACCAAAACTGTAATCAAGCATTTGTAGATGCTACTCTCTCAGTTCATTCTTTTGGATCTAATCCAATTTTTTGTAAAGCAGTGTGCCTTTCTATTTTGAGTAGTGAGCTCTAGACAATGTGCCTAAATGAAGTGCATTCCCACATTGTAATCTTCCTTTTGAGTATACTCAAATCATATTGTGGATTGGCCATCTACCGTGGTTTTTCCCCTAATAGGATTTCCACGTAAAAATCCTTGTGTTATGGTGTTGTGGTTGTTTTATTTCTATTCATGCATATTTCTTTTGGTTGAATGTTCTAAGTGGGTTAAAGATCAAAATAATAAATTTAATTTTTGCAGAACACTGATTCACTCCCCCTCTTAGTGTTTCTTGTTTCCAACATGAAGCCCACTATTAGGTTGGGAATTATAGTGGTAGAAAAGGTAGCCTTTTTATTTTTCACTCAATGTAAATAACTTCTATCCCAAATTTTAGTAGAATGATTTAAGATATGGGAATTTTTTGCTCAACATCAATTGAATGATTTGTGCTAACTAGAGTAAAAAGAACTGAACAATTCCCCAATTATTTATAATCAAAGGACTAATTTTAGTCAAAACATAGATGGAATTTCTAGAATTGGCATTCTATTACCCTAGTCACCTTTAGAAGTTGTCAAACATTGTAGAGACTAACAACACAAAACCAAAAAAAAGAAAACAAACCAAAGCAACAAATGACTTTTTACAAAGCAACAACAAAACTATCTACAAAAAAAAAATTACAAAACTATTTACAAAAAAAAACTATTTACGAAAAAACTTTACAAAACTATGGATGGAAATAATTCATCAGAAACTACCCATTGACAGGCAATGGGACATCTTCACTAGTGAATATTTTGAGCCTAGAGGTGTTATCACCTAAAATTTTAGAAACTTGATAAGAACATGCCCATAACTTGTCAAACTTACCATGCTTTCCTTTACATTCATTGGCTTTGTTCTAGTATAGGACTAAGTCGGATATTCTAAAAAATTTTAATCTAGCCCTTTTGTCAAACCATTTTTTTACAACATATTGATGCCTAACATAATGATCTATAGTTTGGGTACGCTTTTTGTCTAATCCAATGTATTCTTGAGCAAATTGCCAAGTAGGAATTTTCAAGTTTATTGACAATATAGGATCTACCCCATAAACTAGGTGGTAAGGAGAATTTCCCAGCGCAGATTTCATCCTAGTACAATCTAACCAAAGGGTGAATTTCAATAAAGAATGCCATTCTATTAGATTATTTTCAACCAATTTTTTAATTATATCTAACAAATTTTTATTTGATGACTCTGTTAATCCATTTCCCTATGGATAATAGTTAGATGAAAATTTTAATGTTATATCGTATTAAAATTCCCAATTGGAAAACTTTAATGAAGAAAAATTAGGGCCATTATCACATAACAACATGTATGGTACTCCAAACCTGGTAATAAGATTTTCCTTCAAAAATTTGATTACCACCTCGGTGGTGCACTGTTTGCTAGGACATGCTTCGGTCCATCTAGTGCAATAATATGTAGTAGTTAATATAAACCTATGACCTACAGACAATGGAGGATTGATAGTACCAATGAAATCTAGTCCCCATTGTTAAAAAGGGCACATCTCCATCACCGGTTGTAATGGTTGAGCATTGAATCTTCTTTTATCTGTTGCAGTTTGAAATGTATAGTAGTGTTTCACATGTTCGTATGTATCCTTAAAAATTGTTGGCCAGTAATAACCAACTCTCAAGATGAGATGTGTAGTGGTGAAAGGTGCTCCATGAGCTGTTCCAAACTTATCATGCAATTCCTGCAACACTTCATTCACTTCCATTCTATTCAAACATATTACTTATATTCCTTCATCATTTCTTTTGAATGGAGCTCCTCCTTTGATCATGTAACTTTGTGATTTTATCTTAAGAGCTCTTCTTTGATTTCTTTGCATATGATCTAGGAAAGTATGACTTACTAAATAATGCCATATATTGAAATACCAGTTTTCTTGATCTTTTACATCCAAAGTATACTGTTGGCTAGAGATTTGCGGATCTATTTCTGTAATATATTTGACCAAAGCTTGTTCCCAAACTAGTTTCATGGGTATAATTTCTAAATCAAATTCTTGAAAAATTGTAACCTATTTGGGTCTCTTTTCTTTGAGCTTGTTTTGTGTTAACAATATTTTAATTGTAGCATCCAAAATAATAGCTTTGATTGTACTCCTTAGAATGCAATGCTTGAATTTTCATACTAATTTGATCAAAGCAAAGGATTGTTTCTCAACATCTATATATCTTAGCTCCGCTTCTTTAAATAGAGTACTCATAAAAGAGATTTGTTTTTCTTCTTTGTTCTCACCCTTCTGTGTTAGTACTACTGCACAATTATGACTAGAAGCAAAAGAGTAAATATAAAAAGCTTTAACATAATCTGGACTTACTAGTACTGGTGCTTCCACAATTTCAGCTTTAGTTTTTTTGAAGGTGAGCTTAGCCTCATTTTTCTACTCTATTTTTACATCTTTCTTCAACATGTCATTGAGTGGTTTTACTATCTTAGCAAATTTGATGATAAATTTATGGACGAAATTGATCTTACCAAAATATGATTTCAATTCTTTTTTACTTCCCAAGGGTTGTAACTTGAGAAACACACTCATTCTATCTAGGTATATTGAAATACCTCTTTTAGAAATAATGTGTCCAACAGTTTACCTTTAGTTACTCCAAAAATACATTTCATAGGATTTAATGAAACTTCGTAAGTTTCACACTTCTACAATATTCCTCTGAGATCTCGAACATGATCTCCTCTATTCTTTGAAAATGCTATGAGGTCTATCATGTAGATGATAATACATTTTCATATCAAATATCGAAAAGCATAATCCATAGCCCTCTGAAATGTAGCTCTGACATTTATCAATCCAAATGGCATCCTTCTGTAAGCAAAAGTTCCCCACTTCGTGGTGAATGTTGTCTTCATCTGATCTTCCTTCGCTACTGTTACTTGATTATATAGAGAGAACCCATCCAAAAAGGAAAACTGTATTTCCCCACTTCGTGGTGAAGGTAGTGGATGATTATCTTTTTTAGATACCTTTTTAAGATTCTACAAATCTATGCACAAGTGTATGTCTCCAATTTTCTTCCTTACGGTTACCATATTTTCCACTCAAGTAGAATGTATGATAGGAAATATTATTGGATGAGAGAATATTTTGGACTTCCTTTTGTATTAGTGGTTCTAAGAGTCCATTTACTAGTTATTTCTATTGGAAAGACTTTACATCATGCTTTAGTGGTATTGTATGTGTGATGATGGAAGATCATAGGTTTCCAAATCATCATATGTGCATGTTATAACCTTCTAATAATCTCTGAGTTCCTAAGAAATATTTCTCTTCTCTTCTTTAGTACAAACCTTTTGTATAAGCACGTTCTTAGGATCTTCTTTAGCATGCAAATTATATAACTCAAATTTCCCTCCATCACTTTGAGGAAAATATTTTTGTCAACCTATTTGATTGATATCAAACAATCATTCCAACTCAATTATCCCTTTCAAAATATTATTGCCTTTAGCTTGACCTAATTCTTTATCTTGAATTTCACCATCGGGGTGATCTATTTCTTCAATTATTTGTTCTTCAAAGATATTGAAGTTAGTAATGAATTCCAATATGTGTCGATCATCTTCAAACACCTGCAAATTTGTAACATTATTGGGATCTAAAGGTAACTACACCAGTTCAACTATAAATCTCCTCAAATATGAGGCATCTAAAGGTTCTAAAGTATGGCCAGCAGTAGCCAAATCATTGGCTCTTTGATTAAATCTTCTTGGAATGTGAGTAATGTTGAAAGCATCAAAATATTCTATTAGATCCCATACTCTATGTCGGTAATTGGAAAATCACTTGTAATGACAAATGTACTACTTTCAAACTTGTTTAACTATCAATTCAGATTCAACAAACATCTTAAGAATTTTGAATTTCTTCTTAATTGCAAGCATCAAACTAGGGATAAGAGCTTCATATTCTACCACGTTGTTAGTACATTGAAATTACAATTGATAAGTAGCAAGAAAAGATTTACCTTGCAGGCTGATGAGTTCAACTCCAATTCCAATTCCTTGCTTTGATTTGGATCCATCAAACTTAAGAATCTAGGCATGATAATTTGTAGCTTGAAACTTACCATTCTTAAGAGTTGATGAATTAGCCTTTTTAGTTTGTGTAACTTGGACTTTGCATCCAGGTATTTCTGGTTTAGACCTTTTGATCTTATCATGTTGTAGATAGTACTGGCTTTCAATTTTGTGGATTATTTCCAAGTACATCATGCAACTATCTTTTGAATGTGCAGAATTGTGTAACCTACACTATTCTTGTAACAATTTTTTTTTTAGTGAAATTTCAATTTTACTGCTCTTTCGAGCTTCTGTAACAATACTTTTCCAAAATTTATCATAATGACTACTTTTTTCTTCAAAAGAACCACAATATAATTCAATTAAAACATCTGTTCCAGGAGTTACTTGATTATGCTTTTCAACATTGCAAGTAAATACTTCTATTTTAACTCCTAAGCTTCAAATTTTATAAACCCCTAGTTATACATCAATATATAGAACTTCATATTTTTTTATCACAATTAGTGATCATGTATTTCATATGTGGTTCTTTTTCAATTATGATTTGATTAGGAACTCCTTTGCATGGTAACCACATATGTAAGAAATCCATGGCCATATATCCATTCAAAGTCTTTGACCAATCCTTGCTCAGTAACATGCCATAAGTATCAAGTATCTTGATGACCTAAATATCTATATAATACTAAAACCTAGGATCCAATGCTAGGGTGATCCCACAATAGTGGTTTACAATTTTTGGCCAAAATAGACACTTAAATTATTATTTTTAACTAAATCTTCACATTCAGGCACCTGTAGCAACTAAACCGTGAGAAATTTGAAGATGATGCAAACTAAAGTCTTGTCACATTTTCTCTGTAGATTCTAAAAATATTTTTTTCAAAATTTTTGGAATCAAATTGCACTTCTTTTTCCATCTTCCACAAAAACTAGTTTTTTTCATAAAACAACATTTTTAAAAAGTGACACACACCGTATAACGCATAACTTTTTTTCCATGAAAGATAAAATTCTAATTCTTTCAAATTTAGATTTGTGACTTCAATATCTAGTGCTTCCACTTGGTTAGATAGTTTTTATTGAATATATTTTCTTTAATTAAGTTTCAAAGTCAAACCAATTACAATTTAGAAATAGCGATCATATAATGTGTAACTTTTTGTATATATTGAAATTCAAATTTATTTTTTGGATCAAGGACTTCAATATCTAGTGCACTCATATGTTTCATTTTTTTTTTGATAATCTGCTATTTTTCCACATGTTCAAAATAAAGACCTTTATTTTTGATGAAAAACTTATGTTTAATAAAACTAAAAAAGAAAATACATAATAAAACCAAAACATATTAAAGTTATATGTGTTGGATAGCTTGTTCCAAGGAGTACCTGCTTCTAGTTGGGTTTGTGAAGACTCCTCCATTTTCATCCTCAACCCCAGCTTTGAAGCATAAAAATTTAGGTTTTCAAAGTGTTTCAGGGGGAGAATGAGGGAAAAAGGGGGTTTGGTTGAACCCATAGGGGTTTGTTCGAACCCCTAGGAGTTTTCTCGAACCTAGGTTTGGTCGAACCCAGGTTCGGCCAAACCCCCTTCCCAAAAAGGGTTTTCAATTTTTTTTTGTTCGTGCATGCATTAATTTAGTTCGCTCGAACCTTGGTTCGATCAAATGCTTTTTTGGTTTTTTTGAACCCCCAAAATCAATTTTTTTTCCATGGGCTCATTTTTTTGTGAGTTTTCCTTCCTCCATCAAATTGTAAACCACTATTGTGGCTTCACCCATTAGCTGCATGTGAATATTAGTTAACTCTCTGACTACATTCACTTTAGTTTTGTCAAGTTGAGTAACTTTCTTTAATGAAATTTTTGGATTTAACCCTAGCATTTGACATATGGACAAAGACATCACATTAGTAGATGCTCCAGAGTCTATTAGACAATTATGGATATTTTTACCAAATATTCTTAGCGTGAGTAAAAATGGTGGGGATTCTAGTTTTCCTTTGTAAAAGGCTACTTGCGCATCCAACATAGGAACAATGTTCTATCTTTTGCATTAATAGAATTATCTTTCACCTAAGATTCTCTAAATTTTCTTTCCTTTGGAAGATCTTCTAAAGTGTAATAAAGCTTTCCTGATCACAAGTGTTTTGAGAAATTTTGATAAAGAAAGGATGATTTTTACCTTTTTGATTTCTTCCACTAAATAGTTAGTTAAGTTGTTTTGATCAACAGAATCTACCTTTTCACTTCGTGAAACATTTGATGAATTATAATGAGTGGTTACCTTAGGTAACCCTGGAGTATTGCTTGATTTATCATCAGGTGGAGTATTAAAGTTGTTAGGTAGGATTGACATGGTCAATGACACGTTGAATTTACTTCCACCATTTGTGTTACTTCTTAGGTTATAATTATGTCCTTTTTGATATTGTTGAAAAGCATGAATTTCATTAGCTTCGTCTTGAGGTTCATTTTCACCTTGATAAGGAAACGTATATGTTTCTAAAGTAATGGTTGAATTGTCTCCTTCATATTCATGAGTATAACTATTGACAACAGTAGGTGACCTGACACATTAAATTTCAACGAATAAAGTAGAATGATATCCTACTAGAAGCACTTCATTTCCTTTAGGAGGATGGGATTCACATTATTCATTGTAATGTATAGCATCCAGAAAAGTATCTAAAGCAGTTTTAAACCATGGACAATCCACTTCAGCATGAGCATTTGTATTATAAATTCTACACCAATTATTCATTGCAAGGTCAGCTAAATTCACCTTTGACATGGATCTATCATTAGAATGATTAATGTTATCTAAAGTTGTGGATATCCCTCTATTATTTGGTCATGTGTTCTAATGTCTAGGTGGTTTGGGAATGTTATACACTCTACTTTGTGAATTTTAATTGTTATTTTGAGAATAAAAGTTTTGATTTCTTAATTGTGTAACCTCTGTGGTTAATCTTTTGAGTTGAGTTGTAATTTCTCTTATTTCTTCCTTATCATCTAGAATTTTAACATTTTGATCTTCCTGAGTTTGTGAGAAGAAAGAATTTCCATTAGGATACAACTTTGTGATAGCTGGACTAGGGTGAGGGACTAAAGCTTGACTATTTCCTAGTTGAAAGAAAGTATTCTGAGGAAATGTCCCATTCTAGACCACTGAAGAAAAAGTATTAGGAGTCATTGGATGATTTAAAGGGACTCCATTTACACTTAGGATAGGATAATTATTTAATTCTTTTTTGACATTTGCAAATGATCTACTTCTAAGGTGTTTCATTTGTAAGTTTACACTTACAGCTTCAGCATAGGCTTCGGGTAAAGTAGTAAGAGTATTTACCCTTCGCTTCACAAACATAGCAATTAAAGGATCTATTTATGTATAATCAACCGCAATAGAAAAAAAATTATCCATTACATAAGGTGGTTGTAACCTAGAGCAATCCTTCTGGAACCTCTCATTAAAAGCAGTTATATGTTCTCCATCGAACCTCTTCATTTGAGAAAATTGATGATATAACAAGGTAGGATCAACTAGTGTTCTAAATTTAGAAATAAATTGTCTTTCCATATCTTTCCATGATCTAACTGAGTTACAAGGTAGGTTGATATACCACTGGTAAACTTCATCGCTTAAGGTATACAGGAACAACCTACACATGAAATCTTCATGTCGAATCCTTGCTCTAAAACATGTATCCTTAAAGATACTAATATGTTGCTCCACATCTTTGTGAAGATAGTATTTTGGACAGAACTTGTATGGATTTTTTGGTAAATCATTATACATGAAAAATTGAATAGGTGACTCTATGTTGAAGAAAGCTATCGCTATGGGAGGTCATGGTGGTATAACAAAAATCATATTTTGTGAGTTTGCACTTACACTTCCAAACTTTTGAGATCTAAATGATGTTCAACCACTAAGATTGACTAAAGTCACTTGAGGATCACCAGAACAAGATCTAGTGACTCTACAAAAATCCAATTTCAAACCTAACAAGACCAAAAGAATGACAATGAGGCCCTCTTTCTAGTGCCAGTTCCTATTGATGACGATGTCACTCACAACAATAGTGCAAATAAAATCCTCAAAAGAAAACTGTGAAGAATCTATCTTTACTTGAAATATTGAACCAAGGCAACCTAAGGTGTCGTGTAATAGGAAAAGGTGGACTTAGCTTAATTCCAAGACTCCAGTAGTTAGGTCTTGACCATACTAGATTTGCTTCAGGGTATGGTGTGATATTGCTGTTAATCTCATTGGGCCTATGGTTATCTCTAGTTTCATTAAGAATCATAAGCATTAGATACAAGATTTCTAGTTCGATTATAAAATAATATCATGAAATCAAAATATTTGTAATAATATTTCATGAACATCAACAATTTTTGCTATCACTTAACTAGATTTAGCTTTAAGCATTCAATAATTTCATAGAAACGAAATATTTTCAAGAAATTTCCATTCATTCATCTATTTTTTTGGAACATTTTTTGAAATTTGAACATCTAACCTAAAATAAAACATCAAAATATTTAAAAATAAAATTTCTTCCTATTATTCTTCACACATGCCCCAAGATTTAATCAAATGACCGAGTAGGTTATGTATGCACCCTTAAATGGTACAACACATAGTATTTGTTGGATGTTGTGGTTGTGTTGCTGATATATGGTTGTCATTGATGTCAAAACTATTGGCATTAATGTCTTAGAAGCTGAGTATGTCGAGGATATTGAGAAAATTGTAATAAATAAGTTACAGGTTGTCAGTTGTGAAGTGAAGTTTAGTCTGTTGGTTAGCTTAGTGAGTTGATGATCAGAGGTTGTGGATTAAAGGGTTTCTTTTCAAGTATATCTAGTTTATTCATGTCAAGTTTTAGAGATTTGTGTGAATATTTGATCGAGTTATGAGCAGTTGTGTTCTGACAGTCATTATGTTGCTTTAGTTGGTGTTCCTGAATGAAGATGATGTGATTCTAGTAAGTTCAGTTGTTGTGGATGCTTCTCTAGTGATTCATGATGTTTTTGGATGTTTCTAGATTGTGCTCTATCTATGTTGCATGTCTACATTGATCATGGTGCTTGCGATTGGAGATTTTCTCTTGTGTGTTCATGTTTTTCATGTTCTTGGCCGATAGGGTGTTGTAGCGTGTTGTGGATCTTTGAGGAATAATTTTTGAAGGTAGTTCATGTTTGAATATTTTTTTTTGGGTCTCCACTATGTTGAGGCCGACCTTGGTTGATTCACATTGATTTTTTTTTTGGGCCAACAATTTGTATTCATTTTATTATTTTGTTGAGGCTGAAATGTATTGATGTAATTTTTTGTTGTGGATATATATGTGAAATTTTTTTATCATTTGAAGGTAGAAGCAGAGTGTGAAGAAGTGTTCATGTGCTTAATCGAAACTGTAATAAGGCATTAGCAGATGCTATTTTCTTAGTTCAAATTCCTGTGGTTGTAATCCAAATCTTTTTCTAAGACAGTGAGTCTTCCTTTTGTAATTGAGCAGTGAGCTCTAGGAAGTGTGCCTGAGTGCATGTGCATTCCCCTTTCACATTTCTTTATACTTTTAATAAGGTATAATCTTGTGGACTAACCTCCACCGTGGTTTTTCCCTTAACAGGGATTCCAAGTAAAAAATCTTGGTGTTATGTGTATTTATGATGTGTTGTTGATTTATTCTTTCATGGTTATTGATCAGACATGAGAACAAGGTTAACAAGTTTAATAAGTTTTAAATTATTTGATAACTGATTCACCCCCCCTCTTAGTTGTCTACCCTTGTGTTGCCAACAATTGGTATCAGAGCAGGTTCCTTGGAAAAATTTTAACAACTTGAGGTGATCGGGGATGGCAACATACAAGAAGGATAGTCTAAGATTTGATGGAGCAAATTATTCTCTATGGAAGGCTCAAATGGAGCATCATCTGAGATGCATTAGTGAAACCTACTGGAAAATTACAAAGAATAGGTACATCATTCCACAAAATGGTCCTTCTAATGTAGATGAGATTAAGGAAGTCGAGTACAATATCAGGGCTAAGGAAGCATTATTAAGTGCTCTGACTGATTCTGAGATGACGAATGTTATGGATCTAATGACTGCTTATGAGATCTAGAAAAAGTTGGAAATTTTTTATGAAGGTGATGCTAATGTGAAGATTTCTAAGTTGTAAAGTATGAAAGGGAAATATGAAATTTTGAGAATGGGTGATGATGAGAACATTATATCTTTCATGCAAAGAGTGAATGAACTTGTGTGTGGTATCAGATGTGTTGGTGGATGATTGGAAGAATCAAAGATTGTTGCTAAAGTGCTTAGATTCATGCCTGCTGCATACAAATTCAAAGCTACTACCATTAAGGAGCTCAAGACTATAACAAATGTAACCAGAGACATGTTGATTGGTAAGCTCACTACTTTTGAGTTGAGTGAATTTGGTGATGCTCTTCCTAAGATAGAATCTGCATGCAAAGCTACTACTTCTGGAAGAAATAAACAAAGATATGATCTAGGAGAAAGTTCTTCTAGAAAGGTATTCAAGTATGAGGAGGAAATGAGAGAGATTGAAGAAGAGGATAGAAAACTAGAGGAGCTTGAAGCATTTATTTTCAAAAAGGGAAGCCAGAGAAGGTAAGTATAAAGGGAAATTAACTATTAAATGTTTTTCTTGCAATAAGATAGGTCATTTTGCATCAAGGTGTCTAGAAAGAGTTCCTAAGACAATACCTAATAATCCTAGATTCCAAAGAAAGTGTTATTATGCTGCTGATGAAGGTGTGATAAATGATGAATCAAATAAAAGGAATGCAAGTGAAGCTGAATGGGTATTTATTGCTATCAAGGAAAATGATCCATCCCCTATTGAATCTGTTAGTTCCTCAAATGTGGAGAAAGCTCTAGTGGCCAGAGTTGAAGAAAAAGATGAATGGGTGATTGAAAGTGGATGCTCTCATCACATGACAGGTGATAAAAGCAAATTTGTGAGCCTGGAAAAGTATGATGGTGGTGTTGTAAGATTTTGTGATGACAAAGATGGTGTAATTCATGGCAGAGGATGCATTTCTCTTAATGGTAAGAATAATACTGATGATGTTCTTTATGTGGAAGGTCTAAAGCATAATCTCTTAAGTGTTGGATGGATGTTTGATAAGGGATACAATCTTCAATTCAAGAATGGAAAGTGCAGAATATTAGGGAGTTCCAGAAATGTGATTGCTTCAGGTACAAAAGAAAAAGGTAACATCTTTCACCTAAATGCTACTGCTCAAGTTGATGAAAGTTGGTTGTGGCATAGGAGAATGTCTCATGTAAACTTTGACAATATTATCAAGATAAGTTCTACTCAAGCAGTGAGAGATCTTCCTAAGTTGGTAAAGCCTACTAATACTATATGCAAGGAATGTTAGTTAGGGAAGGAAACTATAATTTCATTTATGAGCAAACAACATTGTTCAAATGAAGTGTTGGAGCTTGTTCATATTGATTTGTGGGGTCCTTCTAGAGCTGCAAGTTTTCAAGGAGACAGGTACTTCATGTTACTTATTGATGATTACTCTAGATTGATGTGGGTTACTTTCTTAAGGGAGAAATTTGAAGCTTTGGAGAAGTTCAAAAATTTTAAGGCTATGGTTGAGATAGAGACAGGTCTAAAGATTAAATTTTTGAGATCAGCTAGAGGTGGTGAATTCACTTCCCATGAGTTTAATTCTTTTTGTGAAGTGCATGGGATAAGGAGATAATCATCTGCACTGCAAACCCCTCAATGAAATGGAGTTGTGGAAAGGAAGAACATGACAATTCAAGATGTTGCTAGTACTATGATTCTCAAAGGAAATGTTCCTCATATCTATTGGATAGAAGCTATTAGTACTATTGTTTACATCCTCAACCAAGTACAAGTCAAAGGTGATACTGGGAAGACCCCTTTTGAGCTATGGTTTGGTCACAAGCCTATTGTTAGATATTTCAAAATATTTGGGAGTAAATGCTATATCAAAAGAGATGAAGAGATAGGAAAGTTTGATGCTAGAAGTGATAAAGGAATTTTTCTTGGTTATTCTAATAGAGTAAGGTCTACTGGTGCTACAATAAGAGATTGAGGAAGGTAGTTGAGAGTGCTAATGTAAAGGTTGATGAAGACATTGCTAGACTATTCAGAACCTATGGATATGATTTAGATGATGAGAATAATAGGTCAGTCATAGGAAATAAAGTTTAGACTCAAAGTTAAGTTCAAATCATTCCAGTGAATTAAGAAAATCAAGAGGAAGAAACTAGTGAAAGTGCAGAAGAAAGATCACAAGAGCTAAAAGTTCAATAACATCCTAAGACTCCAAGGTATGTAAGACTAAATCATTTAGAAGATAAGATTATAGATGATAAGAACAAAGGTGTTTAGACTAGGAGAAAAATTGCAGAAGAATACTGCTTGATTTCAAAGATTGAGCTTAATAGTGTGAATGAAGCATGCAAAGATGAAAATTGGGTGAAAGAAATGAAAGAAGAACTACAACAAATTGAGAAGAATAATACATGGATTCTTGTTCCTAGACCTAAGGACAAAAATGTAATTGGAAATAAATGGGTCTTTAGAAACAAGTTGAATGAGCAAGGTGAAGTTGTTAGAAACAAAGGAAGACTGGTGTGTAAAGGATGTTCTTAGATGGAAGGAATTGACTTTGAAGAAATTTTTTCCCCCATTGCTAAGATTGAAGCTGTAAGACAATTTCTTGCTTATGTTGCTTACAAAAACTACAAGGTTTATCAGATGGATGTCAAGTCAGCATTTCTAAATGGTGAATTGGAAGAAGTGTATGTTGAGCAACCTAATGGATTTCAATTGATTGATTAGGGAGATATTCTTTGTTAGTTAAAGAAAGCATTGTATGGACTTAAGCAAGCCCCAAGAGCATGGCATGCTAGATTGGACAAGTACTTATTGAAGCTTGGATTCAATAAAGGTACTGCTAATAGTAATCTTTATTTCAAGATTGATCATGATAAAGATTTGATTGTTGAAGTCTTTGTTGATGATATCATTCTTGGAGGAGATGATAGTTTGTGCATGAAGTTTGTTGATGAGATGTAGAATGATTTTGAGATGTCTATGATTGGTGAGATGAAATTATTTTTGGGATTGTAAATTACTCAATTAGATAAAGGGATCTTCATATCTTAGTCCAAGTATATGAAAGAATTGCTAAAGAAGTTTGGTATGGAAGATTCAAAGCTAGTTGGTACACCTATGGTGACCGGATGTAGGTTGACACAAGATGATGATTCTTCAAAATCAAATCAAACTAGATATAGATTGATGATTGGTGGATTGCTTTATTTAACTCAAACTAGACCAAATATCATGAATGTTGTATGCATTGTTGCAAGATTTCAAGCTGATCCTAAGGAATCTCTTGTAACTATTGTGAAGAGGATTTTTAGATACTTGAAGGGGATAGTTGATTTTGGTCTGTGGTATCCTAAAGATGATGATATTAATTTGAGTGCTTTTACTAATGTTGATTGGGCAGGTGATGTGAATGACATAAAGAGTACTAATGGTGGTGCATTTTTCCTGGGTAAGAAGCTGATTTCATGGTTGAGTAAGAAGTAGAATGCCATTTCTCTATCTACTACAGAGGAAAAATACATTGTTGCTACTAATAATTGTACTCAAGTATTGTGGATGAAGCAGATGTTGAAAGCTATCATAGTTGTGTACGACGAACCTATTGCTATATTCTATGATAATTCAAGTGCAATTAACATTTCTAAGAATCTGGTGCTGAATTCAAAGACCAAGAATATATCTATTAAGTTTCACTTTTTGAGAGAGAAGGTGAGTGAAAAAGAAGTCAGATTGGAGTATGTGCCTACTAAGGGACAAATTGCAAATATCTTTACTAAATTGTTGCCTAAGGATACTTTTTAGTATCTCAAAGGGAAGCTAGGGGTGATTACCCTTCCTAATCATAACTAAGATGCATTGAATTGCATCAATCAATACATTTCATATTCATATCTTGATCCAGATTGATGTTGTGGTGGCTGCTACTTAGGGGGAGTAGTTAGATGTTCAAATATGTGGTTAAGAGCTTGTGTAGAGAAAAGAGATATTTGTCATTTATTTCAAAGAGGGAGAAGAGTCATGTGAAAAAATATGAATTATCTGGGGAGAAGAGTCATGTGGGGAGAAGAGTTGTGTAAAAGAGTTGAGGAGAAAAGAGTCAGAATCTAAGGGGGAGTAAGTGCTAAAGATAGTTGCATTGATGGTGTTTTCACATCATGTGTTGCCATCAATGCCAAAGGGGGATATTGTTGGATGTTGTGGTTGGGTTGCTGATATGTGGTTGTCATTGATGTCAAAACTATTGGAATTAATGTCTTAGAAGCTATATATGTCGAGGATATTGAGAAATGGTAATAAATAAGTCGTAGGTTGTCAGTGGTGAAGTGAAGTTCAATCTGTTGGTTAGCTTAGTACGTTAATGATCAGAGGTTGTGGTTTAAAGGGTTTCTTGTCAAGTATATATAGTTTATCCACGTCAAGTTTCAGAGAGCTATGATCAAGTTATAAGTAGTTGTGTTTTGACAATCATTTTGTTGCTTCAGTTGGTGTTCCTGAATGAAGATGATGTGATTCTAGTAAATTTAGTTGTTACAAATACTTCTCTAGTGATTAATGATGTTTTTGTATGTTTCTAGATCATTCTCTATCTATTTTTCATGTTTGCATTGATTGTGGTGCTCACAATTGGATATTTTATGCTGTGTGTTCATGTTTTTCATGTTCTTGGCCAACAGGGTGTTGTAGCGTGTTGTGGATCTTCGAGGAATAATTTTTGAAGGTGGTTTTTGTTTGAAGATTTTATTTTGGGTCTCCACTATGTTGTGGCTAACCTTGGTTGATTCACATTGAAAATTATTTATTGTTTTGGGCTGATAGTTTGTATTCATTTTATTATTTTGTTGAGGCCGAGATGTAGCGATGTAATTTCTTGTTGTGGATATATAACATGATCTTTCGAAGGTAGAAGCAAAGTGTGAAGAAGTGTTCATGTGCTTAATTGAAATATAATTAGGCATTAGCAGATGCTATTTTCTCAGTTCAAATTACTGTGGATGTAATCCAAATATTTTTGTAAGACAATGAGTCATCCTTCTGTAATTGAGTAGTGAGCTCTAGGCAGTGCACCTGAATGCATGTCCATTCCCCATTCACATTTCTTTATACTTTTAATAGGGTATAATCTTGTGGACTAACCTCCATCGTGGTTTTTCCCCTAACAGGGTTTCCACATAAAAAATATTGGTGTTATGTGTATTTTTGATGTGTTGTTGATTTATTCTTTCATGGTTATTGATCAAATATGAGAGTAAGGTTAACAAGTTTAATAAGTTTGAAATTCTGTGACAACTAATTCACCCGCCCTCTCAGTTTTTCTACCCTTGTGTTGCCAACAGTCTTGTTTAGTTGAACTAAAAAAAATAGCTACAAAAGATACATGAGATAGGTAGCTATCCAATTGGCTTTGATATTGATTAATTTCTATGTGCATACAAGTTTTTGGACAAGAATGATTCAGAAAATAGGAAAAATGAACAAAACCTAGAGAATTTTTGGCTCTTCCAACATCCACAAATTCTAAACATAAAAACAAAAGTAAAGCAATAAACAAACTTTTATAGGAACAAGGCCCCAAGATTTCAAACTTAAAGTCTATCAAGAGAATAAAAAATATCAAATCAAAATGTAGCACATGGAATATGCCAGTCGTCATTAGAATCTTCTAGACAAAGTCAAAGCTTTGACTTCTTTAGCAACAAAAATCTTAAACTTCAAACTCTAGTGCATAACACTCCACATAAAACAAGGCTATGAGCATTCTTTAGAATACTAGACATGAAAATTCTACTGGGACCAGGAATAACTTGGAAAATCAACTTCAGTAAAATGTTTTTGTGACACTTTCGGTATTTGATATCCGGTACTTCCTCACATCACTTAGAGCTTAGGTTCCATGAAACTTTCTTCATTTTTCTTTAGCTGATACACTTGGAAAACACTTAATATCTCATGCATTCACTCTTTTGAAATTTCCCTATATTGCCTTCCAACTAAACTTGAGCCTGGTGTAATCTTCTAATATTTGGAGTATATTGGAATTCCTTTGCACTTTCTTTATTTCATACCTGACTATAGTGTTTATGTGATGTATGATCTCATCAATGACTTCCTGGGTTAACAACTGAACAGAGTCTTTATTTATTGTTTCAATCCATTCCTTGAAACCTTTTTCTTCTTTAGCCTCCTGTCCTAGTGTCTGGGAATCACAATCTTGATGTGCTAACATTTCAATAAAATATTGATTTGTATCAATCAAATTACTACATTTCTCGATGACCTTTTCAAATCCTTCTATACATTGTACTAAAGTGTCACCTTCCCAACTTAACTATTTCTTCCATTTTTCAAATAATGGAACTTCTCATTCTATAATTATATTTTCTCTTATCAATTCTTGGACATCTATTTGCATGAGATCTTCTACATTTCACCTCTCAACATCAACCTATTCCTGGTGAAATCTACATTCTCCTTGTAATCTTCTAGATTTTTCAAACCAACAGTGTGCTTCCTTATACATCCCAATTGCATCTGCAATGAGTTCTTCTCCTTTCCTTACCCAATACTCAATCCATTCCTCAAATAGATTCATCCTATTGTGAATTTTTGCAATTGCATCCACCTGTTCTTGTGTCATAAGTACTAGATTCTGAGGCAATTCAATCTGTGCTTGACTAGATTGGGTTAATGATTTTTAAAAATTCTATAGGATAGAAACCCATTCTTTCAACTCTCTTTTCTTTTGTTTATTCTTCTATACCCTAACAATAGTTATTTCTAAATTCATCTTCATTTCTTCTAATTCCTGCATCCACGATGAGTGTCCAACATTGATAATTGTTATCTTATACTCCTTAGGTGTTATATCATGTCTATTTTTATCTACTACTAGGGTATCTATATGGATTGTTCTGCTTCCATATTCATTCTTCTGTATGACACGTTTCATTTTAGCTCTTTGCTTAGGATTAGGAGTCTCCACTTCTTGCATAAAACTTTTAAGATCCAAATGTACCAATTCCAATTCCAAGGGGGAAGTTAATTCTCTGATTAACCATCAGGTGCATCTTCATTACATTCTACCTCTATACTTCTACTTTGTTCCTATTTTTCAGTGTGTTCAAGAACTTCTCTTACATCTTCAACTTTATTTTTTATGTCATCTAAAATAGGAATATCTTCAACATTCTCTGGCATAGATTCTAGATTACTAGGACTCAACACTATCTCTTTGGTTTCAAGACTTGTATTTTGCTGTCCAGCCAGTTCTTCAACATCGGTTCCTAAGACATCAACTTCTTCATATCCTATCACATCAGAATTTTCATCTTTAAATTTATCACCTGAAACTTGAGAAGGTTATTCATTTTTAATTTGAACCTGGTCCTCCTTTGATTTCTCAGAGACCCGTGGTTGCTCATTATCATTTTGATCATTCCATAGTGAAGGTTGGGAATCAAAGGTATCTTTAATAACAATATAATTAGTAGGATCCTATCCTCTAGTCTTCCCTATTTCCATTTCTAGAACATCAAGGTTCCCTGCTTCTAAAGCGAGTGTTCCTTTTATGAATTCTTCTTCTTCAACATTTATAGGAATTGACCTTGTATCTAGAATTTCTTCGACTATTGGCTATACCATGGGTTTATCTTTAAATTTCTTTTCTTTTACTTTTCCCCACATGGTGCCCCACTTATCCATTTGTTCCTTAATCTTAACTTCATCTGCCTCAGAAACTTCATCTAAAACCACAGGAGTTTTTCCTAGAGCCTATTTTATAGTAGTCATATTAACTAAAGGGGGAGAAGTGAATGATGTTGTAGCTCTCTAAGATGCAGACCTTGTCTGTGTACCAGTATTTTCTGTTATCCTGACCTCTTCATCAGTAGTAGAATTGGTGCTTGGTTTTGTTGTGGAAGAAGATTCCACTTTTGGTTTTACTTTTGATTGAACCTTGCTCAATTCATCATCTTTATGCTTACCAATTATTTTTAATGAAACTCCTTAGCTTAGATCCTTAGGGGTTGTTTCTTCAATATGTATACTAGTAGCTACTTTACTAGCTTTTCTCTTTTTCTTAGTAGGTGACCAATACTCAGACTCATTTTTCTTTCTTGTATCTTGTGACTATATGGGATTTATTCCTTTCTTTCTTAAAACTTTACAAAAATCATTTATCCAATGTTGAGTCTGTAGTAGAACTAGTACATAGAATTCTTCGACTGATGTTATTTCTTCATTTTCATAATTTGGGTCTAGAATAGGTTCATCATAGACTCTATCTTCAATGTAAGTCTTATTCAACACTTCACTATCATCTTCCTCCATCTGATCCAGAACATCATGAATCTTGAGAATTTAGGCATATTCTAATGACAATCTTTCATATTTTCTTTTTCTTACTATGTGCTCATCCTGACAATTTATCCAATAATCTTCTAGATGTTGAACATGAGCATGATAACTAGATATATTCTTGGCAATATTCCCTTCTGGTTCATAATAATTTCTTTGGAGGGGAAAGTATTCCAAATTATACATTTTCAACTCCTCTTCACACAAATTGGTTGCTCTAATTGCACCACATTTATAGTTCCCTATTACAATAGGAAATATAAAAGAATTCATTTTATGAGTTGTGCTATAAAGAGCTTGGGACAACTTTAACTGTCTTACCAATTCTAGTAACTAGATTTATCTACAGGGTACTTAGGCAGCATGAAAGGATGTCCATCAAACCCTTCCACCCCAATGTAGGTGAAAGTTAGAAACTAAATGTCCTAGCTTCCAATTGGTCTAATAACACTTTGTGCTTCCAAAGAAAATCTTTTGGCTTTGTCACCTTCCATTGTTCTGACCAACTTCATGGAAAACACATCATTAACTCTCTAATAATGCTCCTTGTATCCATGGATAGTAATTTGGGTGAATGAGCATATATTAAACTTTTTCCTACTTCTCTACCCAGAGTACCAATCCTTTTCAACCCTTGCTTATTTTACCTTAAGGCACAAGAATAAATCACATATGATGACATATAACAATATCTGGACTTTAGAAATTATTTTATCTAATCATGCAATCTGTCACTTATAAATTTTCCCCAATGCATTGGTAGAGGGCCTTCCATCAATTTAGATATAATTACAAACATCCAAGATTCAAATTTACTGGCATCTCACAATCCAACTATCTTGCTTAGCATAGTTATGATATCTTGAACATCTAGGTTGAACATAGACCTTAGAATTGGATTTATTTTCTTTGTAAACTTCTCCTAGTACCACTGTTTGTTCATAATTTCTTTGTTGTGTTCTTTGGCACTTTGGTAGGTTTTGTATTTTTCCTTCATATAAATATGGTACATTTGAGTATATGTAGGAAGCCCAAATGTATATATAATTCCTTTCTCAGAGAGATTTGCATAAGTTCTTTCGTCCTTCTCAATGACTCTTTTGTCTAGGTCATAGTGGTTTAAACATTCTATAACTAATTCAGGGGCCTCCATTGCTGGTGGAGAACCCCCTACTAAAATTAATCCACTTGTAATAACATTCTTGGTACACTGAGAAGCATTTTCTTTTCATGCCCATGTGAGGAATTCGACATCAGAAGACCATCCCATATGAGTATCATTAGCTATCCCACCAATTGGTATAACTTGTGAAATGCAGTATTTGAATTTATCTTCTAGTTTTGCTTCATAAGTACTCATTTTTGGTGGTGTATTCTGCATTTTCAAATATGTGCCTTGTGTGCGAGTCAAGGTTAAATTTAACCACTTTTTTAAAACTTCATAAAAAATTCAATTCACCTTTTGGTTAAATTCAAATCATAATAATCAACATTTCATTTTTCAAAGGGAAATACCATCTTCTCATGATTTTCATTTGTGAGAATGATTAACATAATTTCTATTATTTGAGACATATCTAGTTATGTTGGTGATGAAAATCTTTTAAGAATGCAACCTTGAAACCCTTGATAGTTGTGTTCTTCGTTTCTTGAAATTTACCTTTCCTTGCATGCACAATATTACTTTCATTTGTTCAATGTCCTTTGCAAGTTTGCAGTATGAAGGTAAGTAGAGTGTTATTAAAGCAACTACATGCTCAAGGTGATACCAAGTACATGTGTCTAGTTCACAACCTTCATTAATTACCTATTACAATGCATTAAATTCAAAAATAAAGGTGTAATCATGGTAAATTAGGGTTCAAATTATGAACACCTAGGTTTTTGTGTGGGCTCACTTCTAGAAGAAAAGACAATGCAAAAAGCTTACGTAGAACTCTTATGTCACTTTGATTTTTGTGAGGAAAAAGCCTTTATGATACGTGATCATTTATGATCACTAGGATTAACAACATCTGCTATCGAACCTTGGAAAGATTACCAAGAATCATGACACTTAGCTCCAAGCTTTAAAGAAATCCAAAGAGCAAAGAGAGGAACCAGGAACTGGGTTCAAAAGAGATCAAAAGTGATTCAAACATTTCATAATAGAACCTTAGGTTTCTGACCTCTAGCTAAATAAAATAGAAAACAACCATTAGACTAACCAATGCAAGAAAACATGAACACCAAGATAGATAACTTTCGAGTGACGACTTACCAAGTAGAACTAAGAAAAATCAAAGATACAACATCCTTGATGCAACCACAACAACTCCGTGTAGTACCCCTCCATTTATGCTTATGTTTTCTATTGCATGTTTTTATACTGTTAGATTTTGGTACTTTGGTATGGATATTTTGATCGCTGATTTTGAGCGACAATGGATTCACTTTGTGACATGATGATACATTGTATGGTGATAATTGATTTTTAACATGCTTTGAAATAGCGTAGATGTTTCTTTCACATGTTTTGCTATGTATATGTTATGATGGACTAACTATTATTTAATTCATCAGTCCAATGTGACGTGTATTGGTGTGGAGAACAGAATTGCATCACTCGCTTGCGAGTGCCCTGTGATGTCTATGATTTTCTCCGCACGGTGTGCATGTACAATGGATTATATATATGCATGTTATTGGTTTGATTGCAGGATTACAGGTACATGACACCGACTCCACCTGATTATTCAGGTCTGAGCGTGTCAAGACTCAATGGAAATGTTGATTGGGAGGTAGTAGCATGGTTCATCCTAGTCTAGTCTTTAACCCGGTCACAGTACATCGTCTGTTTTAGTTTAGAGTCATATTTGTCTTATCTTTTCCTGTTTGGATTAATTACTTGAAAGGTAAATTTTGTCAATTTTAATGATAGTCTAATATTCCTTAATTTACTGTTATTTAAATTAATTTTTAAATGTTAAAGAAAATAGTTTTACATGTTATTTATTAAATTAATTAGTTTGTTTGGTTAAATAATTTGATCTTAGAGATTAAATTTATTTAATTAAGAAAATTAATTAATTAAATTAAAATTGTTTTAAATTGTGTGTGAATAGATTTAATTTTTAAATTATTTATTATTATTGTGGAAATGGCATTTTGAATTGTTAAATAAAATTGTATTTTTGAAAATTGAAATTTTAAATTTTAAATAAATTAAATGCATGCAAATCTTGAAAGGAAAGATTGCCAAGAAGTTGTTGAAGATATTTTCTTCTTCTCAACAAGTGTGCTAGTTAAATTTATTGCTTTTGGTTGAGGAATTACTCAGAGGTTATTTGGGATCTGGGAAAATACATAAGTTTTTTGGCTAATTCTTCACGGGAAAATATTAGTGCTTTGTTAACATTTTTGCTTATGCTTTTTGGAGTATTATTTGTATATTTTTGGAAGTTCTCTGGGTTGCTTTTTTGAAATTGGTGTTCATGAAAAGCTTTGGAAGCTACAGGCAAAGTTGTTCTTCACTAGATAGAAATTTTGAAGCTAAGGAAAAACAGGTATTTTCCTTGTGAATTATAAATTTGTTTGCTATTGAAAGGAATATTTGTGAAAAGAAATTATGTTTAATTTAAATCCTTGTACTTCTCACAAAGAAATTTTTCACTGTATTCTTGTTTGTAAAAAAAAAATTGTTGTTTTCAAAAGAATTTTTGTAGCATACTTTCTGTGGAAAAAATTTAAATTAGTGAAGGGGAAATCATTTGAATGGAAAATGGATTTTAAAACCTTTGGGGTAAATTAAAAATTTGGAAATCTCTGTGCATGTTTTCTTTTGAAACCCTGATGAAAATTTTACAATTTCCCCAATTTCTCCACTAAAACCCTATAGAAATTTCTTTATTTCTCTATAAAGGAACTCTTTGAATTTGTATGTATATATATATATATATATATATGAATATTGTACATATATTATCATCATATATAAATTGGAATGTGAAAATCTTATATTCTGTACAAGAATATTGAAAAAAATTATGTACAGACGAATTGAAAATTTTATTTAAAAAAAAAAATGAAATTGCAAAATTGCCATATGGGCGAAATTATTAAAAAAATTTAAAAAAAAATTTAATGTTTTGGGGAGGGCTGAAACCCTCCCCCATTCTCCATATGGGTGGCGCAGCCACCATGGCTGTGCACAGCAGGCAGTGGCTATTGGGCGCAACCCTAGTAAGGGCCGCGACCTCCCCACAGGGAGGCTGCAGCTGCGCTGTGGGCTTATAATGATTTATTTTTATTTAAAATTTTCAAATGTAAATTTTATATGATATGTATAAAATTCAATTTTTATTTGTTATTGTTATATATTATATATATATACACATATATATGTGTGTGTGTGTGTGTGTGAATATGAATATATATATTTGTGGGAATATATATAATTATATTTATTATGTTAGGAAATTAACTTTGGTATTCTTAAGACAAAATATTTTCTTTAAATTATATTGCATGAGAAATTTAAGATCAGATATTTTTAAAATAGTAAGATTGAAAGAGAAAATATAGAATATACTTTAATGTGAATTTGAGAAAATCAAGAAATAAATTAAATGAAACAATTTCTTTTATTGTTTTAAGAAAAGATTTTTAATTAAGTTGATTTATTTCTTGTTATTTTTGACTGAATTGAATGGATTTAGTAAATCCAAATGATAGTTTACCATTGAGCTTTAATTTGCTTTAAATAGTATTTTCTCTTTTATTGGTCAATTTGGGAATGTCTTAGGTGTATAAGTCTTCTAGAATGATATGTATAGTAAGGGAGTTGTTATTATTCAAATGCTTTTTTTGAGTTGACTAGGGTAGTGCACGTGTCATAGTATGGTGTATTGACACCTGGATTTATGAATAAAGATTTAATGATCGTTGTGTGTCGTTTGTTATTATATGATTGATTTTTTGTGCACCTTGTCTACCCTAGTTAGAGAACTTAGAATTCCTTTTTATGTTTAGGGGAGTGGCTCTGTGTAAGGGCCGACACACAAAGTGGTGTCAGGGTAACCTACAAAGAGTTAGTAAGTCAGTGATAACTAAACAACACAGTAGTTAGAATTAAAATCTTTAATAAGATGATTATGCCTCACTTATGCACTCTAGAGCTAGTATAGTCTTGAGTATAAGATGAGAAGGCCTGGAATGGAAAATTGATATCTTGTTATCTTAAAAGATATTCAATTCCGCAAAAGATTACAAATGGGGCTGGGTTTCGTAAGAGGTTACTAGGGTAATCCAAGTTGGGGGCCGGGACCTAGGAAGAAACACCAAGGTAACCTTTGCAATATTGTGATGACACTCCACCTAAAATAATAGTTAACCTTGTGTACTTAGCACACTTGATTGTCTTAAATCTGGAAGCAATGTAACCATCAGTTAGTTATGTACTTGTGTCTAGGGTGAATAGGTTATGTCTAGGTAACCATATTACTATCTCCTAGCACGGGGGGTGGACCTACGGGTACCTCATGGTTGGGTGGAACGTGCACCTTACTCCATTGGGTCCCTAGTTTATGATCATGGCATCGAGAGCTTCATGGATGGAGAGCTCGTACTTGGATACATATGTGTACTTTCTTTATTGCATTATTTGAAATCTTGTATTGTAACATCCCTCAATTGCATATGAGGTGAACATTTATAAATGTAATTGTAACTATTATTGATCTACCCCATCAGATGAATGAGTATTGTAATATCTTATCAAATTCAATGTAAGAAAACATATTTGTACTTTAAATTATCTTGAATGGAATTTCAAATGATGTGCAATGTTTTAACTTTTTTAATGTTTATGTTAATTAAATATATAAGTAATGCGAAATACTAAAGTCATCTATGGAACCTCAAGTAGTGTAACGTCGCATAACTTAACGAATGTATGCAACTAATTAACTTAATATTATTACTTAAAAAAAAAAATTATTTCACTTTTATACACAATTGCAACATTCCTTAGGTTATTATGACGGGGCATTACAGATTGGTATCAGAGCCAAGGTTACAAACACTGGATGCTCTGGGTAATTGCAAGCCCATTAGGTTGACCTAGTACGTAGTGTCACTATCTGTTAGCCTTGGTTGATTAGTATCTAAGACTCATTATTTTTATGTGTAGGAACATGCCTAGACGAGGTGGTAGAGGTCATGGAAGAGGTCGAGGTGGAGGCCGAGGGCCAATCCCTTAGGTTACTTCCCCTCTAAGCCCTCATCAGAGTGATCAGGCAGAGCAGTTGGATCAGAGGAATGAGGAACAGAATCCTAAACAGTCAGGAGTAGAGGGTTCATAGATATGTCCTTTATTAGAGGAGGTCCTAGCTCGACTTGGACCTAGACAGGAAGTTGAGCAGGAGGTTGTTAGAGAGCGTGATAGGTCCCCCAGGAGAGTAGATGATACAATGCATCAGGATGCTATTACTGCAGGTCACATGCAAGATTTACTGAGGGCACGCCCTCCTACTTTTGATGGTACAGGAGGTGGCTTAGAGGTAGAGACCTGGCTACTGGATTTGGGTAGATGCTTCGGCATGCACCCTTATGGTAGCAATACTCAATCGAGATGCACTATTATGCATCTAAGAGGATTCACCTCTACTTGGTGGTGCCTGGAGGAGCAGAAGCTCCACTTAGATATTGGGTCAGTGTCTTGGGAGATGTTCCTAGAGAGGTTTAGAGCATAGTTCCTATCGGAACAATGGAGGCAGTGATGGGCTGACGAGTTCCATGATCTACGTCAGTTGGCTCTATCTGTTGAGCAATATGAACGTAGATTCTATGAACTCAAGTAGTATGCAGGTATTGGCGATGATGAGCTTATGCTAGTATAGAACTTCATCAAGGGTTTAAACGCCTGCATTAGTGGTGGAGTCAGAGTCTTTGAGCCAAAGACTATGGAAGTTATGGTGGAGAAGGCTCGAATAGTGGAAGAGAATCTTATTATGGCATTAGGTGGTCATACAGGAGTACAGATTGGCAGTGCTCCTACAGTAGGTTTTAGTCCACGAGGTGGACAGGCACAGACAGGGGGTTCCTCTAGGAACCAACAAACACCCTCTAAGGGTGGGCAGTAGTAGCAACAATGTACACCTTAAAAGAATAGTAATCCACAACCACAACAAGGTAATAGCCCTCAGAGTTTGCAGTCTACTATTAGTAGAGGTAGTTTCCAGCAATCCAATGCACCTTCATGTGGCAGAGGATTCAGTAGAGGCATAGGTTGTTACTCATGTGGACAGTAGGGACACATTGCTAGGCAGTGTCTGATGAGAGGTTCTTCTAGTTTTGGGCCTTGACCTACAGTTTCAAAGCCTACAGTTGGTGATGTAGGATGATCTCATACAGTTTATGCTGTGGTTAATGACCGCCAAGATGATCACCAGAACACAGTGGTTGAGACTTTAGGTAGAGGACCGGCAGCTGGCTTTGGAGCCCGTGGCCATTCTACAGTGCCGGATGCTCAGTCTCAGTGGTCAAGACGTTAATCAGGTGAGGATCCAATGGGATCCTAACCATTAGACTTCTGCTACTTGGGAGTACCTATTTTAGATGTGTGTGCTATTTGTTTCCTATTAGCAGGCTTCCAGGAGTAAGCCTGATCCTAGGGGGGGATGTAGTACCCCTCCATTTATGCTTATGTTTTCTCTTGCATGTTTTTATACTGTTAGATTTTGGTACTTTGGTATGGATATTTTGATCGCTGATTTTGAGCGATAGTGGATTCACTTTGTGACATGATGATACATTGTATGGTGATAATTTATTTTTGACATGCTTTGATATAGCGTAGATGTTTCCTTCACATGTTTTGCTATGTATTTGTTATGATGGATTAACTGTTATTTAATTCATCAATCTGATGTGGTGTGTATTGGTGTGTTGAACGGAATTGCATCAGTCGCTTGCGAGTGCCCTGTGATGTCCGTAATTTTCTCTACACAGTGTGCCTGTACAATGGATTATATATATATGCATGTTATTGGTTTGATTGCAGGATTGCAAGTACATGACACCGACTCCACCTGATTATTCAGGTCTGAGCATGTCAAGACTCAACAGAAATGTTGATTGGGAGGTAGTAGCATGGTTCATCCTAGTCTAGTCTTTAACCCGGTCACAGTACATCATCTATTTTAGATGAGAGTCATAGTTTGTCATGTCTTTTCTTGTTTGGATTAATTGCTTGAAAGGTAAATTTTGTCAATTTTAATGATAGTCTAATATTCTTTAATTTACTGTTATTTAAATTAATTTTTAAATGTTAAAGAAAATAGTTTTACATGTTATTTATTAAATTAATTAGTTTGTTTGGTTAAATAATTTGATCTTAGAGATTAAATTTATTTAATTAAATAAATTAATTACTTAAATTAAAATTGTTTTAAATTGTGTGTGAATAGATTTAATTTTGAATTATTTATTATTATTGTGGAAATGGCATTTTGAATTGTTAAATAAAATTGTATTTTTGAAAATTGAAAATTTTAATTTTAAATAAATTAAATGCATGCAAATCTTGAAAGGCAAGATTGTCGAGAAGTTGTTGAAGATATTTTCTTCTTCTCGACAAGTGTGCTAGTTAAATTTATTACTTTTGGTTGAGGAATTTCTCAGAGGTTATTTGGGATCTGGGAAAATACAGAAGTTTTTTGGATAATTCTTCACGGGAAAATATTAGTGCTCTGTTAAAATTTTTGCTTATGCTTTTTGGAGTATTATTTGTATATTTGTGGAAGTTCTCTGGGTTGCTTTTTGGAAATTGGTGTTCATGAAAAGCTTTGGAAGCTACAGGAAAAGTTGTTCTTCACCAGATAGAAATTTTGAAGCTAAGGAAAAACAGGTATTTTCCTTGTGAATTATAAATTTGTTTGCTATTGAAAGGAATATTTGTGAAAAGAAATTATGTTTAATTTAAATCCTTGTACTTCTCGAAAAGAAATTGTTCACTTTATTCTTGTTTGTAAAAAAAAAATTGTTGTTTTCAGAAGAATTTCTGTAGCATACTTTCTACGGAAAAAATTTAAATTAGTGAAGGGGAAATCATTTGAATGGAAAATGGATTTTAAAACCTTTGGGGTAAATTAAAAATTTGAATGGAAATCTCTGTGCATGTTTTCTTTTGAAACCCTGATGAAAATTTTACAATTTCCCCAATTTCCCCATTGAAACCTTGTAGAAATTTCTTTATTTCTCTATAAAGGAACTCTGTGAATTTGTATGTATATATATATACTTATATTGTACATATTATCATCATATATAAATTGGAATGTGAAAATCTTATATTCTGTACAAGAATATTGAAAAAATTTATGTACAGATGAATTGAAAATTTTATTTAAAAAAAAAAGAAATTGCAAAATCGCCATACGGGCGAAATTATTAAAAATAAAAAATAAATAAAAAAAAAAAAATTTAATGTTTTGGGGAGGGCCGAAACCCTCCCCCATTCTCCATATGGGTGGCGCAGCCCTGGTAAGGGCCACGACCTCCCCACAGGGAGGCCGCAGCTGCGCTGCAGGGTTATAATGATTTATTTTTATTTAAAAATTTCAAATGTAAATTTTATATGATATGTATAAAATTCAATTTTTATTTGTTATTGTTATATTATATATATATATATATGTGTGTGTGTGTTTGAATATGAATATATATATATATATATATATATTTGTGGGAATATATATAATTATATTTATTATGTTAGGAAATTAATTTTGATATTCTTAAGACAAAATATTTTCTTTAAATTATATTGCATGAGAAATTTAAGATTAGATATTTTTAAATTAGTAAGATTGAAAGAGAAAATATAGAATATACTTTAATGTGAATTTGAGAAAATCAAGAAATAAATTAAATGAAACAATTTCTTTTATTGTTTTAAGAAAAGATTTTTAATTAAGTTGATTTATTTCTTGTTATTTTTGACTGAATTGAATTGATTTAGTAAATTCAAATGATAGTTTACTATTGAGCTTTAATTTGCTTTAAATAGTATTTTCTCTTTTATTGGTCAATTTGGCAATGTCTTAGGTGTATAAGTCTTCTAGAATGATATGTATAGTAAGGGAGTTGTTATTATTCAAATGTTTTTCTTGAGTTGACTAGAGTAGTGCACGTGTCATAATATGGTGTATTGACACATGGATTTATGAATAAATATTTAATGACCATTGTGTATCGTTTGTTATTATATGATTGAATTTTTGTGCACTTTGTCTACCCTAGTTAGAGAACTTAGAATTCCTTGTTATGTTTAGGGGAGTGGCTCTATGTAAGGGTCGACACACAAAGTGGTGTCAAGGTAACTTAAAAAGAGTTAGTAAGTCAGTGATAACTAAACAACACAGTAGTTAGAATTAAAATCTTTAATAAGATGATTATGCCTCACTTATGGACTCTAGAGCTAGTACAGTCTCGAGTATAAGATGAGAAGGCTTGGAATGGAAAATCGATATCTTGTTACCTTAAAAGATATTCGATTATGCAATAGATTGCAAATGGGGCCGGGTTTCGTAAGAGGTTACTAGGGTAACCCAAATTGGGGGCCGGGACCTAGGAAGAAACACCAGGGTAACCTTTACAATATTGTGATGACACTCCACCTAAAATAACAGTTAACCTTGTGTACTTAGCACACTTGATTGTCTTAAATCTGGAAGCAATGTAACCATTAGTTAGTTATGTACTTGTGTCTAGGGTGAATAGGTTATGTCTAGGTAACCATATTACTATCTCCTAGCACGGGGGGTGGACCTACGGGTACCACATGGTTGGGTGGAACGTGCACCTTACTCCGTTGGGTCCCCAGTTTATCATCATGGCATCGAGAGCTTCATGGATGGAGAGCTTGTACTTGGATACATATGTGTACTTTCTTTATTGCATTATTTGAAATCTTGTATTGTAACATCCCTCAATTGCATATGAGGTGAACATTTGTAAATTTAATTGTAACTATTATTGATCTACCTCATCAGATGAATGAGTATTGTAATATCTTATCAAATGCAATGTAAGAAAGCATATTTGTACTTTAAACTATCTTGAATGGAATTTCAAATGATGTGCAATGTTTACCTTTTTTAATGTTTATGTTAATTAAATATATAAGCAATGCGAAATACTAAAGTCATCTATGGAACCTCAAGTAGTGTAAGGTACCGTAACTTAACGAATGTATGCAATTGATTAACTTAATATTATTACTTTAAAAAAAAAAATTAATTCACTTTTATACACAATTGCAACATTCCTTAGGTTATTATGACAGGGCATTACAGATTGGTATCAGAGCCAAGGTTACAAACACTGGACGCTTTAGGTAATCGCGAGCCCATTAGGTTGACCTAGTACGTAGTGTCACTATCTGTTAGCCTTGGTTGATTAGTATCTAAGACTCGTTATTGTTATGTGTAGGAACATGCCTAGATGAGGTGGTAGAGGTCATGGAAGAGGTCGAGGTGGAGGCTGAGGGCCAATCCCTCATGTTACTCCCCCTCTGAGCCCTCATCAGAGTGATCAAGTAGAGCAGTTGGATCAGAGGAATGATGGACAGAATCTTGAACAGTCAGGAGTAGAGGGTTCACAGATACGTCCTTTATTAGAGGAGGTCCTAGCTCGACTTGGACCTAGATAGGAAGTTGAGCAGGAGGTTGTTAGAGAGCGTGATAGGTCCCCCAGGAGAGTAGATGATATAGTGCATCAAGATGTTATTACTACAGGTCACATGCGAGATTTATTAAGGGCATGCCCTCCTACTTTTGATGGTACAAGAGGTGGCTTAGAGGCAGAGACCTAGCTATAGGATTTGGGTAGATGCTTCACCATGCACCCTTACGGTAGCAATACCTGAGTGAGATGCACTATTATGCATCTGATAGGATTCACCTCTACTTGGTGGCGCCTGGAGGAACAGACCCTCCACTTAGATATTGTGTCAGTGTCTTTGGAGATGTTCTTGGAGAGGTTTAGAGCATGGTTCCTATTGGAACACTGGAGGCAGCGATGGGCTGACAAGTTCCATGATCTACGTCAGTTGGCTCTATCTATTGAGCAATATGAATGTAGATTCTATGAACTCAAGCAGTATGCAGGTATTGGTGATGATGAGCCTATGCTAGTACAGAACTTCATCAGGGGTTTAAACGCCTGCATTAGTGGTGGAGTCAGAGTCTTTGAGCCAAAGACTATGGAAGTTGCGGTGGAGAAGGCTCGAATAGTGGAAGAGAATCTTGTTATGGTGTTAGGTGGTCATACAGGAGTACAGATTGGCAGTGCTCCTGCAGCAGGTTTTAGTCCACAGGGTAGACAAGCACAGACAGGGGGTTCCTCTAGGAACCAACAGACACCCTCTAAGGGTGGGCAGTAGCAGTAGCAACGTACACCTCAAAATAATAGTAATCCACAACCACAGCAAGGTAATAGCCCTCAGAATGTGCAGTCTACTGTTAGTAGAGGTAGTTTCCAACAATCCAATGCACCTTCAGGTGGAAGAGGATTCGGTAGAGGCATAGGTTGTTACTCGTGTGGATAGCAGGGACACATTGCTAGGTAGTGTCCGATGAGAGGTTCTTCTAGTTTTGGGCCTCGACCTATAGTTTCAAACCCTATAGTTGGTGATGCAGGACGATCTCATATAGTTTATGTTGTAGTTAATGACCGCCAAGATGATCACCAGAACACAGTGGTTGAGACTTTAGGTAGAGGACTGACAGCTGGCTTTGGAGCCCATGGCTATTCTACAGTGTCAAATGCTCGGTCTCAGTGGTTGAGACATTGATCAGGTGAGGGTCCAATGGGATCCTAACCATTAGGCTTCTGCTACTTGGGAGGACCTATTTTATATGTGTGTGCTATTTTTTTCCTATTAGCAGGCTTTCAGGAGTAAGCCTAATCCTAGGGGGGGAGGATGTAGTACCCCTCCATTTATGCTTATGTTTTTTGTTGCATGTTTTTATACTGTTAGATTTTGGTACTTTGTTATGGATATTTTGATCACTGATTTTGAGTGATAGTGGATTCACTTTGTGACATGATGATACATTGTATGGTGATAATTTATTTTTGACATGCTTTGATATAGCGTAGATGTTTCCTTCACATGTTTTGCTATGTATTTGTTATGATGGACTAACTGTTATTTAATTCATCAATCTGATGTGGTGTGTATTGGTGTGTTGAACGGAATTGCATCAGTCGCTTGCGAGTGCCCTGTGATGTCCGTAATTTTCTCTACACAGTGTGCCTGTACAATGGATTATATATATATGCATGTTATTGGTTTGATTGCAGGATTGCAAGTACATGACACCGACTCCACCTGATTATTCAGGTCTGAGCATGTCAAGACTCAACAGAAATGTTGATTGGGAGGTAGTAGCATGGTTCATCCTAGTCTAGTCTTTAACCCGGTCACAGTACATCATCTATTTTAGATTAGAGTCATAGTTTGTCTTGTCTTTTCCTGTTTGGATTAATTGCTTGAAAGGTAAATTTTGTCAATTTTAATGATAGTCTAATATTCTTTAATTTACTGTTATTTAAATTAATTTTTAAATGTTAAAGAAATTACTTTTACATGTTATTTATTAAATTAATTAGTTTGTTTGGTTAAATAATTTGATCTTAGAGATTAAATTTATTTAATTAAATTAATTAATTAATTAAATTTATTTAATTAAATTAATTAATTAATTAAATTAAAATTGTTTTAAATTGTGTGTGAATAGATTTAATTTTTGAATTATTTATTATTATTGTGGAAATGGCATTTTGAATTGTTAAATAAAATTGTATTTTTGAAAATTGAAATTTTAAATTTTAAATAAATTAAATGCATGCAAATCTTGAAAGGAAAGATTGCTGAGAAGTTGTTGAAGATATTTTCTTCTTCTCGACAAGTGTGCTAGTTAAATTTATTGCTTTTGGTTGAGGAATTTCTCAGAGGTTATTTGGGATCTGGGAAAATACAGAAGTTTTCTGGCTAATTCTTCAGGGGAAAATATTAGTGCTCTGTTAAAATTTTTGCTTATGCTTTTTGGAGTATTATTTGTATATTTGTGGAAGTTCTCTGGGTTGCTTTTTGGAAATTGGTGTTCGTGAAAAGCTTTGGAAGCTACAGGCAAAGCTGTTCTTTACCAAATAGAAATTTTGAAGCTAAGGAAAAATAGGTATTTTCCTTGTGAATTATAAATTTGTTTGCTGTTGAAAGGAATATTTGTGAAAAGAAATTATGTTTAATTTAAATCCTTGTACTTTCACAAAAAAATTGTTCACTATTTCTTGTTTGTAAAAAAAAAATTGTTGTTTTCAGAAGAATTTATGTAGCATATTTTCTGTGGAAAAAAATTAAATTAGTGAAGGGGAAATCATTTGAATGGAAAATGGATTTTAAAACCTTTGGGGTAAATTAAAAATTTGAATGGAAATCTCTGTGCGTGTTTTCTTTTGAAACCCTAATGAAAATTTTACAATTTCCCCAATTTCCCCACTGAAACCCTGTAGAAATTTCTTTATTTCTCTATAAAGGAACTCTGTGAATTTGTATGTATATATATATATACATATATTGTACATATTATCATCATATATAAATTGGAATGTGAAAATCTTATATTTTGTACAAGAATATTGAAAAATTTTATGTACAAACGAATTGAAAATTTTATTTAAAAAGAAAAAAATGAAATTGCAAAATCGTTGTACAGGAGAAATTATTAAAAATTAAATTAAATTAAAAAAAAAAATAATGTTTTGGGGAGGGCCGAAACCCTCCACCATTCTCCATATGGGTGGTACAGCCACCATGGCTGCGCATAGTAGCCAGCGGTTGCTGGGCGCAGCCCTGGTAAGGGCCGCGACCTCCCCACAGGGAGGCCGAAGCAACGCTACAGGCTTATAATGATTTATTTTTATTTAAAAATTTCAAATGTAAATTTATATGATATGTATAAAATTCAATTTTTATTTGTTATTGTTATATTATATATATACATATATATATATATGTGTGTGTGTGTGTGTGTGTGTGTGTGAACATGAATATATATATTTGTGGGAATATATATAATTATATTTATTATGTTAGGAAATTAATTTTGGTATTCTTAAGACAAAATATTTTCTTTAAATTATATTGCATGAGAAATTTAAGATCAAATATTTTTAAAATAGTAAGATTGAAAGAGAAAATATAGAATATACTTTAATGTGAATTTGAGAAAATCAAGAAATAAATTAAATGAAACAATTTCTTTTATTGTTTTAAGAAAAGATTTTTAATTAAGTTGATTTATTTCTTGTTATTTTTGACTGAATTGAATGGATTTAGTAAATCCAAATGATAGTTTACTATTGAGCTTTAATTTGCTTTAAATAGTATTTTCTCTTTTATTGGTCAATTTGGGAATGTCTTAGGTGTATAAGTCTTCTAGAATGATATGTATAGTAAGGGAGTTGTTATTATTCAAATGTTTTTCTTGAGTTGACTAGGGTAGTGCACGTGTCATAGTATGGTGTATTGACACCTGGATTTATGAATAAAGATTTAATGACCGTTGTGTGTCGTTTGTTAGTATATGATTGAATTTTTATGCACCTTGTCTACCCTAGTTAGAGAACTTAGAATTCCTTGTTATGTTTAGGGGAGTGGCTCTGTGTAAGGGCCGACACACAAAGTGGTGTCAGGGTAACTTAAAAAGAGTTAGTAAGTCAGTAATAACTAAACAACACAGTAGTTAGAATTAAAATCTTTAATAAGATGATTATGCCTCACTTATGGACTCTAGAGCTAGTACAGTCTTGAGTATAAGATGAGAAGGCCTAGAATGGAAAATCGATATCTTGTTACCTTAAAAGATATTCGATTCCGCAATAGATTGCAAATGGGTCCGGGTTTCGTAAGATGTTACTAGGGTAACTCAAGTTGGGGGCCGAGACCTAGGAAGAAACACTAGGGTAACCTTTGCAATATTGTGATGACACTCCACCTAAAATAATAGTTAACCTTGTGTACTGAGCACACTTGATTGTCTTAAATCTGGAAGCAATGTAACCATTAGTTAGTTATGTACTTGTGTCTAGGGTGAATAGGTTATGTCTAGGTAACCATATTACTATATCCTAGCACATGGGGTGGACCTACGGGTACCACATGGTTAGGTGGAACGTGCACCTTACTCTGTTGGGTCCCCAGTTTATGATCATGGCATCGAGAGCTTCATGGATGGAGAGCTCATACTTGGATACATTTGTGTACTTTCTTTATTGCATTATTTGAAATCTTGTATTTTAACATCCCTCAATTGTATATGAGGTGAATATTTTTAAATGTAATTATAACTATTATTGATCTACCTCATCAAATGAATGAGTATTGTAATATCTTATCAAATGCAATGTAAGAAAACATATTTGTACTTTAAATTATCTTGAATGGAATTTCAAATGATGTGCAATGTTTACCTTTTTTAATGTTTATGTTAATTAAATACATAAGCAATGCAAAATACTAAAGTCGTCTATGGAACCTCAAGTAGTGTAACGTCGCGTAACTTAACGAATGTATGCAACTAATTAACTTAATATTATTACTTAAAAAAATAAATTATTTCACTTTTATACACAATTGTAACATTCCTTAGGTTATTATGACAGGGCATTACACTTCGGGATTCCAGTTTTTGATAAAATGATAAAACTTTGTGAAAAGATGGGGACACTAAAATTGGGAAAGAACAAGGACTTAGGAAAAGACTAAGTAAATTGAAAATGAAACTTGCAATTTTACCAACCCCTAGAACAATGCCAAAGCAAGCAAAAGCGAAGGAAAGAGAAAAAGAAAAAAGAAAAAAGAAAAGAAAAGGGGTCCACATTTTTCCAAGGGGTAAAATGGGGCGTGTTGTGACACGACACAACAGGTATCACCTAGGATAAAAAATCAGGATGCCTTCTTGATAAATGTTTTTGTTAGATTTAGAGTAATGTTAGATGGGAGGATACCTCTATGTAGGTAGGTAAAGATATCATGATACTAGTGAGAAAGGATACCAAAAATTTTGCATATGAATTTAAATTTTGGTACCTCAAATGTTGGCACGAGAAGCTACTCGATGAGGAATTCACATTTAAAAATGTTATGCAACATATCTAATAAGGAGCCAATAGTTGCCATAGCATCAACTGCTCAGTTATACATAAGGTATTTTCTCAAATGTGATGTCTATGAAGAAATCTTGGAGACTTTCCACCATCTTTTTTTAAGGTGTGAGCTTGTAATCCTTGGTCTGATAATCATCATTAACTTGATTTAGAATCAGTTATGTATCTCTATAAACCTTTAATTCTTGGATTTTCCACTATATTACGATTCTCAATCCTGTTATAAGAGATTCATACTCAGTGATGTTATTGAAGCATGGGAAAGATAACCGATATGGATTAGGAATACAATCACCTTGTGAGGTGATGAAGAGAATGCCTACTCTAGATCTATGTTGTGTATGTGAATCATCAAAGTACATCTTCCACTGATTCATGATGTTAGGAAAAATACTGACCCATCAAGAAATTTAGACACCAATGGATTCTTTGCGTAGATAGGTGGCTTTGCTAGTTGATCTATGATATCTTGCCCCTTGATAGCCTTTTGATCTACATACTCTATCAAATTCTATTAGGATCATTACCTGCTTATCCATTTGTCTAGTGAGAGTTTCCTTGTATAAAAAATACTTCAATGGATCAATCTTAGCGATGAGATTTATTTGGTGCAAAAGCATGTATTGTCTAAATTTCTATGAGGTGAACACCACTGCTAGGAAATCCTTTTCAATGGATGAGTAATTCATCTCGTATCCAACCAAAGTCCATTTGATATATTAAATTTCTCTCCTTCCCTATTTTTTCATGCTGAGCAAGAAGAGCACCCAAAGCTACTAATGTAGCTGAGATATACAAAATCAAAGGTTTATTTGATATTGGTGGCGTAAGGACTGGAGGTTTCAATACATAATCTTTGTTGGAATGCTTTGGTAGATTTCTCATCCCATTTGTATGTGATCCCTTTGTGAAGAAGGTAAGAAAGGGGATGAATCTTATTTTCCAACTATGCTATAAATCTCCTGATAAATTACAATCTCCCTTGTAAACCTCACATTTTCTTCAGTGTTTGTGGTGGATCCATATCCAAAATTTCTTTGACCTTAGCTAGATCTATCTTAATTCCTCATTGTGACACAATGTACCCTAGGAATTTTTACTGATGTTACACCAAAGAAATTATTTTGGATTCAACTGCACCTTGTACTCTTCGAGTTTGTCAAATATTAGTCCTAATACTTCTATATGTTCCTTCCTCATTCTTTACTTGACTAAAATGTCATCCACATAGTCTTCTACAATATTTTGGATCATGTCATGAAAGATCAATGTCATTTCTCTTTGATAAGTATCTCCAACAATCTTTAATCCAAATGGCATCATATTCTAGCAATAGGTTCCCCATGGACATGTAAAATCTATTTTATGTTGGTCTTCCTTGGAAATCATGATTTGATTGTATCTTTATAATCCATCCATAAGTGACAACATCTCATGTCTGACATTCAAATCTATAATGATTTCAATGTTCAAAAGAGGAAAGTCATCTTTGGGACATGCTTTGTTTAAATCTCTAAATTCAATACATATTTTGATGCCCCCAGTGGTTTTTGAGACTAGCACTAGGTTTGAAACCTACTCAAGATAATCTATTGGTCAGATAAACCCCATGTCCAAAAGTTTTTGCAATTCCAATTTAACCAACAATGCTATCTGTGGATGCATCTTTCTCAGCTTTTTCTTTAATGGTTTAGCATTAGGATATATTGCAAGATGGTGAAAACTAATTTAGGATCAAGGCTAGACATATCTATATAGGACCATGAAATTTTTTCCCTCCACTCTTTTAGGAAAGATGCCAAGTTCTTTTGCTTAATCTAAGAGTTATTCTACACAGAAAGTGATTTGAGGTGCTTCATCTATCCCTACGTTTATTGGATTAGCTTTCTCAACAAGAACTATTGAATTTTCTTGATGTATTGAACTAAGAGGAATATTGAACCCCTCATCCTTTGATGCCTCAAAGAGGTTTTCACCATTGGATTAATCCTTTGTTTTTACTATTTTATGATAAAAAAGTGCCATAGTGTGGTTTTCACTTAAGAATTGATACATGATTCACATATCATTCATTTTGTGACTAAGGGAATCAATAATTTCCCCATAGTAAGCTTGCATATCCTGTTCAATGTCAAAACCTACTTTGTGATCCCCATATGGCATGCTATCATGAAGTCCCATAAACTCAAAGATAGCTTCATTATTTTTGAATGAATCTAGAATAGGTGGTCCTTTTTGGTCCCAATTTATGAGTTGAGGGTAAACTAGCTTTAGTTCAATGATTTGGCTATTTGAACCAAAGGATGTAGTGGTTATCATGAATATGGAGGTATTCTCAAAAAAATCTATCATATCAAGGGGAAAGTCATTAGTGGTATCAATGCATGATGTAGGTAACCAAGAGGAAGGTTCAACTCATTTAATAGAAGCACTCTTTCCAAGAATGGTCACTTTGTTGGTGGTACATCCAAGACCAATATTCTTCGGTCATTTCTCAAGAGCAAGGGGTTCTAGTAAACCATTATTTTTTTAGTCCAACTTCTCATTCTCATTGTATCCCAACCCATCATCAGCTACAATCCTTTGTTGTCATCTTCCATTGGAAGAGATGGCTTGGTTTTGTCATCTTGACATAAAAATTCAGACACATTTTCTTCATCAATGACTTCTTTGTTCAAATATCCCCACTTGGTGAAAGTGGTAGATGCTACCTTGATTGTCTTAGATACCTTATTAATAGGTTGAGGCTTCTCATGAGATTTAGGAGAAAGAGGAAACTATCCAATTACAAAAGAATCCTTCTTTAAGTTATTGTCTCCACGAACATTATCTTTGATCACTACTTTGATAGCCAGTATGCTTTGTATGATGGGTGTTTTGGATTTAGAGGTGGAAGCTAGGGAAGATGGGTCAAAGAATGAGGAGGGTATTGGAACTTGACCATTTTTAGGAACTTGCAGGATCTTGTAGTAGTTTGCTTCAAGTTTCTTGCAGTAATAGAATGGTTTGGGATTGCCATGGATTGTGACTTCTCTATCTTCATAGGGAAATTTAATGCATTGATGGTATGTGTAAGCAATGGCTTGCATTGCATGGATCCATAGAAAACCTAGAATAATATTGTAAGGAAGGCCAAGGTCAAGAACTTGACAAGTAATTTATACAATGGAAGGTCATACTTAGATGGGGAGATTGATTGTGCCTTGGGAAACTTGTTCTTGATCATCATATTCCCTTATAGTAACACCTTTTGTATTTTCAATGACATCTTCAGAATAGCCCAATTTCTTGATTAGCTAAAGTGTGCAAATATTAAGACCAACACCTCCATCCACCAAGACTTTTGATTTTTTTTTTGTGAACAATGACCTCAAGGTGCATTGTGCAATTGTGTGACGACTATGTTGGGAGGTCTTACTCAAAAAGGTGAAAAGATGAGGAGTGGTAATGTGTCCGATCATAGTATGAATTATTTAGTATCAAAATTGTCAGGTATGGAAGAAGCAAAAAATCCTTTTCTAAGATGTCCCTATGGGCAGAAGATATTTTTAGTAACTCTAAGATGGAGATTTGGGAAGGGGTCTTCTTCAATTGGTCCAAGAGACTATAATCACTAGATTTTGACTTCAAAAGTGAGGGTGGTGACCTAGGTTTCTATGGTGCTCTTTGAATGGTGACCTTTCCTCGATATGTGGTAACTCCACACTCCATGCTAGGCCCTTTTATTGTGATGAAAAATATAAAATTATCACTAGATGGTACCACATTGTTATAGACATGACCCATGTTGGTATAATCCTTCCCTTTGTCGTTGTTATTTCCCTTGCAATGGTCAGGTATTGGGTTCTTGTATATTTTAAGATATTGATTCCCCGATTGTTGATCTCTATTTTCGATAAGATCTTGAATGATATTTTTCAGTTTCATGCAACTCACTATCTTGTGTCCCTTGATTTTATGAAAATCACAAAGATCCTTCTCATTATACCATGGTGGTTTGAATTGAGGTTCTTGGTAATTTTGATAGTTAGGGAGAATGATGAGATTGGATTACACTAACTTTTGCATGACCACTTCAATAGGTTCCCCCAAAGGTGTGTATTTACATCATTGAGGGTAGTTGTTTCTAGGGGATGGTCCTCTTTGAGTGTTGGCATTATTGATTTGGTTGTTTTTCAGAAGTGTTTTTGTTTGTTGCGTGTTTTGTTGCGTGTTCATTTTTTGGGTGTTTTTTTTTTGTTGTGGATCACTTAGGACCACTTTTGCATCGATTACACCATCATTAAAGTAATGTTCTTGTTCTTGGCCCAAACACGGGGCTTGTCATTGGAACTAGTAGATGGACAATTTTCCTTGTATTCTTGTGTGTTTCCTTATGCAATAAGGGCTCTTTTAATGTTAAGATCCCTAAGGATAAGCTCTTGATATGATGAGACACATTGCATTTTTAGTTGGAAGGATAGATAGATGTTTCCATGTTGGAAATAATGATCCCTATTTTTTTCTTTTCGAGGATTGACCATTTACATTTACTAGCTCTATGCATCCATCATTGCAATAAATTCACAAAGGATTCACTCTTATTATGTTTTAGGGTGTATAGTTCTTCCAAACTTATTTGGATGTGTAGGTTGTAGGAGAAGTGATCCATAAACCAATCTATTATTTCTTGGAAGGTTTGAATTATAGGAGATAAATGTGAGAACTATTCTATTGCTTAGCCTCCCAAACTACATGGGAAAATTTGCATCAAATAGGAGTCATTGTATGCTACTTTCATACATGCCATGTTAAAATCTTTGATATGATATTCTATATTTCCACACCCTTTATATTTTTCAAATTTGAGTATTTTCAAATTCGGGAGGGAATGGTGTCATTGGAATGTTTCTTTCAAAAGGATACGAACATAAGTCTTGTTGTGCATGTGATTTCTTTGGCTTTCCAACTTGGATGTCTTGAATTTGTTGTGTAAGCATTCTAATTTGCGAGGATAAATCATCTTGAGGATTGTTTGGTGGTAGAGCATACATATTATATTGTGGGATGGTAGATGAATTAAATGTGGGATTTTGATAAGGGTGGTGTTATATGGTGTGTATGGTGGATTTTTTATATTCCGTATTGAATGGTGATAATGGTGGTGGTGCGTTGCATACTTCTTGAGAGTTTTGATTCAAGACATTTTGTTACATACTTGTATAGAGTTGTTGTGCATTATAGTACAAGCCTTGTTCTTGTTATTATTGTGCAAGCACTTGTTGTTGTTGAGCATATCATTGTACTTGTAATTGAGCCTGTTGTTGTGCTTGCAATTGTTGAGCTTGTAATTGTGTTTGTTGTTGTCTTGCAATTGAGCTTATTGTTGGGCTTGTAATTGAGCCTAAATTTTTGTTGGGCTTGTAATTGAACTTGTTGTTGTTGGGCTTGTAATTGAGCCTGTTGTTGTGCTATCAATTGAGCTTGTTGTTGTTGTGCTAGAAATATAGATTTTTGTTGTTGTTGATTCATGATAAATTGTTGACAAGGAAACACATTTTTCCCTTGCAATGATGGGATGACAGTTTGATTTGGGATAAATTGACTTGTTCGAATGTATTGGCTTGTGATGTTTTAATTTTGTGGTATGAGTGGTGGATTTTGGGGAATGATGTTGTGAGCGACTTGTGAAGGTGGATTGAGTTGATTTTGGGGTGGTTTATTTATTCCTTGATTTTGTGCTATCAATTCTTGCAAAAATTGGGGTTGAGGTGGATGAATGAAAGCTTGAGGCTTCATTTGATTTTTCATTATTTGGGGTGCTCCTTCATGTTGAATCAAGGGTTGGGATGTTTGATATGAGGCCACTTGGTGTTATGATATTAGTGGCATCCTTTGATTTTGGATCAATTGGTTTGACAAATTTCTTTGTTTGATTTGATGTTGAGGGACCAATTGACTTGATGGGTTACCTTGATTGAGTTTTTTTGGAAATAATGCATTTCCTTAATTGATTTGGTTTGGAACCAATTGATTTAATGTTTTTCCTTGGTTTATTTGAGGGACTTGTGGAACTATTTGATTTTGAGGGTCAATTGGATGGCTTTGTGAAGATGGACCTTGTTGTGTTGATAATTGACCTTGCATTGTGGTGTTCCCTTGGGGTGTTTGACTCACTTGATTTTGTTGAACAATAGGAACACTTTTGGTACTTGTTTTAGTGGAAGAATATGGTTGGGCATGAAATGTTGGTGTCCAATTTCTGTTGTGAGTATGTGATGTGAGAGATATTTGTGGAATGGAGGTGTTTTGGGTGATGGTTGTGTCTTGAGCACCCAAAGTTGTGTTTTTTCTTATACTTAGAGTGAGACTAAGTTGGGTTCCTAGTCTAGTTGCAAGACTATAAGTTAAAGGTTGACTTGGAACATGTGATGAAGATGGTTGAGTGATAGATTGAACAACACTTGGGACCAAGGATTATGTAATGGATGTTTGAGGAATGGATGCAACATTTCCCAAACTTTTTTGCTTTAATGTGTTCAAATCAAATGTGGAAGGGAGTTTAGCTCCTTCCTTTTCCAAGGATAACATGTATTGATTTGGATCTAATTTCATCAATGTAGTGATAAGGTAGCGAGTCTTGTGGTCTTGTTGGTACTCAAGTAGTTCCTTTGTAGTGAGTTCAAGTGAGTTTTTGGTAAAATATTCTAGTTCATACCCCATTTATTGTGAATTTTGAAGTAGTTGATTTGGAAATGGAGATGAGAAACCTCTTGGATTAAATTCTTGTTGGGTTAGATCACTTGTGGTAGCTATATTTTGGTTTTTCTCCATGGATTTCTTGTATTGTGACCTTGTTGTTACCATAAATTTTGTATCAACTTTGGGAGTAGTGTGATGGGATTTTATTGTTAGAACTCTTGAGTTGATTCAAATTTTGGTAGAAGTAACCCTCTAAGGTGTTTAGTACCAATGATATGAATGGAAGATGAACTTCTAATTTTTGACAACACTAAGCTTGAGGTTTGATGTTTGTGTTTTGATAAGGATGCTAATGAACTTGTAAATCCTAAAAGTAGACATGTGACTTTAGGATAAAATTGTTAAAAAGGATGTTTGATAATCTTTTTTTTTTTTTTTAACGAGGGGAATCGGGTGAAGCACGGCCCCCCATATAACCCCCCACCGCCGGTAAACTTTTTACCGTGACCGGTAGTGCTGGCGGGACACACCAATGATAATCTAACTAAATGTATGAAAAAGGATTTATTTCCAAGAATATAGCTAAACTAGGTGATTTGTTGATGAACCTAAGTCTAGGAGGTTGTTGTGTCCAAAATTTGAAAGTTTTTGGTGAGGTGAGATTTCAAATGTTTTGATGTGAATGTGAGGATATTTCATAATGATTGAACCTAAGAGTGATTTTTCTTACAAGATCAAGGTTTTGAAGGACATTATTTTCCATTGGAGTGTTTAAACCTAAGAAAATGATGTTTTTTGATGGTAGAACTTTGATACAATGTTTTGGTATGCATTTCCTTGTTTTCTCTTTTTTTTTTTGGAAACCATAGTTCCATAGGTTAACTTTGATATAAGTGAGTAGAGATATGGTCAAATACATTGGGAAACCACATATATATTGTTTTGAAAAAAACAAGATATATTTAGAGGCATGCAATAATAGATTGTCCTTCAAGTGCAATCACAAATAAACAAAGGGTTTGAAATTTTTGACCATGTGGATGTTTGTTTGAGTTCATTTGAATGCCAAGCAATGTGTTTAATTGACTCATACATCTATTGAATATTATAGTTGAATCTTTCCAAGTTGTGCTATATTCCCACACCACTTTAATAAAATTACTTCAAGCTTAATATTTCTTGATAATTGCTATTATTTTGTGAGAATATTTTTTATTTCTCTATTAGTGATTTCTAATTGACCATTTTCCTATCTATTTTTTATTTCATATCATTCCTTGAATGACTAAATCACATTGGACATGAACTAGGGTCCTTGATCTAAAATAATGGATTAATGTTTCATAAATTATTGAAAGATTATATTGCATGAGAAATTAACAACATTCTTTTCTTGACCAAATTATAGGCTTTTACTTTTGACCTACTTCATAACATAGCTAGTAAACAGTAGAATGTACTAATTCCCTTGTGATATTGGATAGATAGGTCTAATGAAATATAATCTTCGTTTGCCAAAATATTTAAAACCATTTGAGTGTGGAGATGTATTTTATTATAATGTGTAGGTTTTCCCAACCTTTGGTATTAATTGCATTTCCTAGTAATATTTAATTCCAAGAACCTTATGAATGGTTCTTTGGGATAAATATTGATCTCTTGTTGGTTCATAATGACAAGACCTTAAGATTCCATAAAATTCATCTTCACATACACATCTATGTAACACATGATCAAATCCATATTTAAATAAAACTATATACAACCATTTAAATGTTGAGCTATGTCTAATAAGATATTTATTTCATTTTTTAGAAAAATCAACTAAAATTTTCCCTATGGATAAATAGCTAACCATAATATAAAACAAGGGTGTGTACATGTGGATATTACAAATATATATTCACCTATAAAGTCATCTAAAACTAGTCCATCTTCTCTTGAAATATACAATTTGGACAAGGAATCTATAAATACATTAGATTTCCTAGTTTTATCAATCATTTTTACATTAAATTACTACTAAAATAGTAGCAATATAATAATTCATCCACTTAGTATTGGTTTGTTTATCAGATATTCAGTTGTTGAATAATCAATGTATATTATTACTTTTTAACTAGTAAAATATTGGTAGAACTTGATAGAATACACAAAAATAGGGAATTCATTCTCACTAGTGTGTAGCTTCTATTAGTTGGGATTAGGTTTTTCTAATATAATGTATGAGGGTATGTGTAGGATCATCATGGAAAAAGCAGGCCCTTAAGTGGCGAAAAATTTAGAAAAATCAGAGTTAGGCAACTTGACGTAAAAATTTGAATAAGTTATATGTATTATTTAAAAGGTATGTAAGAATAGAATTTGTAACAAATTGAATTTAGTTTCTAAACTAATAGGTTTATTTAAAAAAAAAAATCTATTTGGTGAAAATTTCAAATTTCAATGTAGCAGTTCTTAAATTTCAAGGAAAAAATAAGAAGTAGGTGCCTGTCTGACCACCCTAACCACAATAAAATGATAATATTTTTTTATAAGATTTTAGATATAAGTAGAAGAATCATGTCTCGATGTGATGTATATTTTTTTTGTAATTTTTTTCCAAGTAAATAATTAATTATGATTTTTTTATTACAACTTTAAAAAAATATAAAATCTCGTATGTTTGATCACCTTAACTTGGTCAAAAATTCATGATTTTTTTTTTAATCCTATAGCAAGTGAAGCATAGAATGTGATGCATGTTTCAGATTCAAAAAATATGATACCGTTTGAAAGCTATAGATGTTTTTCAATCAACCTATCAATCAGGACTTTAGTCATAATTAAAATAGAAAATGAATAATAATTATTTATTAAATTCAAAGTAGAGCATAATTTATATTGTTGGAAAGTTGAGAATCTCCTTTAAAAACCCTTTTTGTTTCATCAATTTTGGGTAAAAGAAAAGTCGTCAGCCACATACCCTACACATACCCATCATATCACCACTTTTTGGCCCATCATGATCATGCACATACCCATGACATACATTCAAATTCCTTATTCTTTCTTTCCAAGAATTGAAATGATTTATTCATTAGAAGAATTATGCAAGGAAAATCTATTAGAAAATAGGCATTCCTAAGTTGATATAATATACTTTTCTCAAATATTTTATCTTATTATTATCTATTGCCACTATATTTTATTTTGAAGTAGACTACATGAATGTCAAGACTACATTATTGCATGTTAGAGGAAGTTTGCATGGATTATCTTGAATATTTAAGATCAATAGAAAAGAAGAATTATTTGTAAATTAAAAATATATTTGTATGGTTTGAAGTAGTCACCATATATTAATTATAAAAAATTGATGTAGGTGTGATGGAAATAGGGTTTTCTAGGAATAAATATGATCACTACATCTACCAATAGGTTGGTGATTGTATTTTAATTATTATTTTGTATGTTAATGATATGCTAATATTTGGGAATAATAAGGCAATAATGAGGGAACTCTAGGAATAGTTGTTGAAGAATTTAATACGAAAAATTTAGAGGCTACAAAATTTATACTAGGTATGGAAGTTAACAAAGACAAGTCTAATAAGAGACTATGGTTTTTTTTAGACTACAAGAATTGGTCAAGTATTCATCCCCTTATAAAATGTAGTGCGCCTGGTAAAAAAAAATTCGCATGATTGGTGGCACTGGCATGACACGCCCTCCGATACCATGGGTTTGGGGGCAGACTTGACCTCGTGACATCTTTCCTGCAACAGGATGCTTTAGCCAATCGAGCTAGGCCCCCCACCACAATAAGAGACTATGGTTGAACTAGAGGAAGTGCATTAATATTTTTTTTGTAAAGGTTTAATATGCATGAAAATAAACCTATAAACACACATTTGTAAGTTGTCAATATGAAATGAACCATTTGGAGAGTTGTGTGATGACTCTCCTTTCAACTGAAAAAATTAAAACAATCCTAAGCTATGGCTGACATAAAACTTGGATTTAATAACCAAATGGAGTTGGTTCCCATAATGTAACACCTAAAATTAACTTAACTTTGATGTTGTAACAAGGAAAATGGATAGAAAATAAGAAAACGATTGAACATAAAACTTGAAAATGAGGTGATACATCAAAATTTTTAATAAATTATACTCACCTAAGAATACACAACAAGACTTAAGAGACCAAAAAACAATTCACAACACATAATTTGACATATTTTCTAAATACGTACATTTCATAGAGAGGTTTGAAGTTTATGGTAACATTTTGAAGGATTGACAACTAGCCTCTATGAGCCCAAATGATAAAATCTCATAGCTAAATTTTGCATGAACTTGATAAACACAAAATATGACCGATAGATGAATTTATTACTACATAAAGGTAAACAGACTAAAAAGTCAAGGAAAACCAATATCATCAAAAGATAAGATCAATCATTTCATCATGTTCAACAATAACACAGTTATATGAACGTAAAATGACTTCTTTATTAATCAAAAAAGGTACATACAATTGTTACAAGTCTATTTCATAGTGGTTTCTTTTAAAATTAAAGGTTTTTCTTCTCCCTTTACTTGGAACAAAAAATAACATATGTAAAAATCCTCTATAAGGCCTCCTCTTTTGCATATCCAACAACATGAGAAAACATAGGACACATTATCTTGAAATAAATTTTAATTTTTGCATTAAACTAATTAGTCAACTCTCCTTAAGCATTTGGAAAATTAATCTCCTACTTTGATTCCTTGAAATTTTCTAGCAAGGCATTGAGAGGATGAGTCCTTGAACTTTCCAACTTATTCTCATTTACATGCTTCTAAAAAGACTCAAATCAACACAATTAACTCTCTTAGATGTTTGAAAAATGTGAAAAATACCACTAGTTCTATGATAACTACTCTTCAATGTCTTAACTTCTTGCACTATCATTTGTACATGCATATAAGAGATGTTTTTGTTTTTACTTGTTGATGACATGGGATAAGGCTCTATTCATGTTCTTCACACCATAGCATGTTTTCCTTTAACTATCAATAAGGTTTGTCACTATTTTACATAAAATACAACTTATTTACCTTAGAAACCCTTAACAACTACGTTCATTGATGAGCATCTTTATCTATGGATTATCCTTTCAAATTATCTATTTGATGATTGTCAAATAACACTATTCATTTATAGCCTTGACATTGGTAATGATTTTCATTCATTCCCTTTTCATAAAATGCATATCACTCCTTATGCTTCTAAAACTTATAAATGTTAGCACAAATAAAACATAAACTCTCACTAGAATAAAACCTCAAACCCTAACTTTTACTATACTTCATAACCTTGATTAAGAATTATTTTCCTTTCTAATTAGAACTCCCTCCATGCATTGTATGAGACTTTTAGAGAATTTAGGTTTGAATAAACTTTTTTTGAGTTAAAATAGCTTTAAAAATCCCTAAAAATCACCCATTTATTCCTTATAAAACATTATTTAAGACCCCTAAAGACCTAAAACCAAGAATTACAACCTTATAAAACCTTCTAAAACTACCCTAATGACCATGTTTTCCAATGAGGCATAAATATATTCATTTTTGGTGACATCTATGGGGTTCTTTCCTACTAAGCATCTAAACTAGTGGCCTTAGATATTCATTGAGAATGAAGTCATAGAAGACACGAAGTAACCTAAAAATAAATACACAATGCTTGATTGAACAATTGTTATTATCTCTCAAAAATATGACAAAACATTAGACAATCACAACAAAATACATATTAAGATACAAATAAATGCAACCTCCTTAATGTAAAAACAACTTATGCATCAACACTTATAGGAAAAAATAGTTACAACATTGTAAAATACCACTTATTCAACATGGAAAACCTATTTTAATATATAGAAGTGTGAAACATAACCTTACTAGAAATGATTGAGATATATCCCATTGATTGGGATATGTAGCTCCTCACCATCTAACTTGGATAGTTTAAAGACATTGTGTTGTTTGCAACTAGAAATCATGTATGGTCCACTCCACATGGAGTCAAACTTAATATTCCTTCTAGGTTTAGTCTTCACCTCACCCCACTTGAGAACAAGGTATCCTTCCTTGAAATTTATTGGAACTACTTTCTTATCAATTTTTTTTTTAATTTGGGCTTGATAAAGATCCATTGTATGCATTTCTTGGTTTCTAACCTCTTCAAACTCTATTAATTCTAAAGATTTGATTGCTATTGCATCTTCTTCTATCATTTCTAGTTAATTAAGAAGCCCTAGAACTAGTGAGTAAAGTGATATAGGCAACATTGATTCTCTATCATAGAAAATCATATAAGGTGAGTTACCAATAGACCTTTTAGGAGTAATCCTATCAACCCACAAGGTTTCTTTTAGATTTTTATGCCATGAACTTTGGTTCTCCTCCATGGTTATTTTGATAATTCAATGTGGTTCTTATTGGTGAATTTTGCTAGTTACCTAGTCCATTTTAGTCGATCCTTGAGAGAAAAAGGGGCCATAAGATGAAAGGAACCCTTTTCAAAGCCCATGTTTCATTTTCATCTAAGAATAATCCATCCCCATCATCTTCTTCCTTATCTACATTTTTGTAGCTTCATCATAAAGAAGCCCTAAACAAAGTGCCCTAGAGGCCAAGTGAAGTCAAATCTTCATCACTATTTTTATTTTGTGGATGCTAATAGAAAAATAGTAGAGAGAATGGGGTTGAAGGAATTAGTATTTTCTGGATTTTAAAGTTTTCTATTATTTTAGTTTTATTCCATTTGACTAGGATCAAGAATCTAGAGTGTACATCTTGTATCTATATTTTCTCTTAGTTTCTATGTTGGAAGGATATATCTCCAGGTGGTTGTATCTTCTCTAGAGGTGACAACCATATGGTTGTGATAATGTTCTATTGCTACATAGATGTCATGTAGATTTTTAATAAAATCCATTTTAAAGAAATTATATATCTAGAATAGGACCATGTTATAAGCATCTTTGGGTGCTTGTCCCAATGAAGGTGAACAACAAATATTTATTGATGAGAATCGAACCCAACAAATTTTTGAAAAGATTAAAATAGTTGAACTTAGGGAATTGCACATTAGTGGAAATGCTACAAAGTGTGTCCTTAATTAAGGGAATACAATAATGGATTTCAAGTCCATGTGTGAGTTTTTTTCTATGTTCTTTTGTTTGCTTCTATCCCCTTTTTACATTATTCTTTTCACTTAATAGTTTTTCTCTTTATTAAATCATCACATGACATTTTTTTATTGTTTGGGAGTAGAAAAGAAGGGTGCAAACTAGTGAAATAAGATGTGCAAGAATTGAAAATCAACTTTTAATCATTATGGATGCTACCATGTGTGGTTGAGCCCAAAAGACACTATTATAGACATGATGACAACGAAAAATACCAAATAAAAAAAAAAAAAACTAAACAATTTAGGTCCAAGAAAACAAAAATATAAAATGAATTATATAACTAAATATCTAATAGTCAAATTCAATCATTATGTTAAGTTCCTTTTGATTTAATAGTAAAATTCAATGATTTATAAAGAATCTACCAAAAGATATATATTGTTGAGTGCAATCTCTATAATACTTTAAAGACATGAAACTGAAATTATCCTCTAAATAATTCATATGAATAATACACTCCAATCCTCAACTCCTAATAAAAAATATTAAAAATAGATACTCTAAAAAAAAGTGTCCATTTCTAAACCCATTGTTTTGGAACATAATTCAATGTGCCAATGGTTTTGAAAACATTGATCGTGTACATATTTATTGGCATTCTTTGACAAATAGATACATCTTTTCACTTTTATAAACTTTGATCATAAAAAATGCATATAATAGGGCATACGACAAATTCACTGCCAACAATTCACTGACGGAAAATTCACCCCCAATAATTTACCGCTGGAAAATTCACCGCCATGACAATTCACCACACAAAAAATTAATTGTATGAATTTTTGGCGGTTAATTTTCCCTGGTGGTGAATTGCTAGTGGCGATGAATTTTCTCGTGATGAATCGTTGATGGTGAATTTTCCCTCAGTGAATTGTTGGTGATGAATTTTCCTAGAGTGATATAATAGATATATTATAAGAACACAACCATCTTAAGAATAAAGAATAAAATAAAAGGCAATCCAACAAACAATAATAATGGAGAGAATCTCAATGAAAAACACTTGAAACATCCAAATATAAAGATATAAGAAAAGGCCTTGAAACTAACCCTAGGAAACATTCAAGAAGCCACCATCGTGCTTATAATTTGATGAGAGAGCATGCTTTCCATCATATATTGGGACCTATCCTTGATTGTATCTCATGCTTCCAACCAATTTTTTTTTATTCCTACCATATATTCTTTACTTCCTAGTTTTAACTCCTTTTTAAGAAGAGTTGGCTAGAAATATATTACTAGGAGAGGATATTATCTCTAGAAAATATAATATTCTATACTTCAAAGGAAATATTGAATCATACAATCTCCCCCCATTGAGATAAAATATCATCAAAATCTAGTGCCTAGAGTTTCTTAGATAAATTTAGGTATAACTTCCCCTCTTTTAGTGCTTAAGAATTAGGATCCTTCCATTAGTTAGATTCCTTAAATTGTTACCCAATGAAATCTTTTAATGTTGATAAAAAACACCCATGATTTATCAAAATAAATTACTCAAAAAGGGATCCCTAGTTAGGAACCCATTTACCCAATTGACCATCTTGTCATGCTAAGAAGTCCTATGATGTGATTTTTTTGATCTTTTGTGACTAATTTAATTGCAAAAAATAATTCTATAGGAAGACCATTAAGAAACACGCATTGTAGCTAAAATCCTAAAAAATATTGGAAGTTCAAAGAATAAGGAAAAAAAGGAGACATCCATATACTCCTATGCTTGACATCCTCACTAAAATATAAATCCATATCTAATTTCACAAACACACCAACCTTCTTATCCAAAAACTAAACCATATTTAATGATTTGTAAACAAGGAGTAGTTTGCACAAATAAATCCAAAAGGGATCCTTAGTGTACTAGAAGTTGTTCTAGATTACAAAACTATTGATAAAGCATTAAGATTAAAGCAGATTTCCCATAAAATAAGGTCCATTTTTAGAATAAAGTCATGCTCAAAATTCAATGGAAAACCAATGGTAATGAAACTCTTTTAGAGAAGGAAGATAGAGGGTTCTTCTCTCTCAAGAAAAGATGATTATTTAGCTAGATATTACTTCATAACCCTCTATCTTCTCTTAACAATGTCTCCACTAGGGAGTGGAATTGAAAAGAAGAAAGCTATTAAATTGAGGAAAAATCATCTAATATAAAACTCTAAAAGTCCATTTGAATCCTCATCAAAATAATTAAATATTGAAAAATATTCAAATAAGTTGTAGAGGATTTAACCAACACTAATATAGAGATTAAAATACAAAAATAATTGTAGGTACGAATATATTTTGCATTCTTCTTGTTTAGGTAAACTATTTTTTCAAATAAAAGATCTACATTATATACTAGATCTACTCTCACATTTTCCTTCAATCCATTCTTTGAACTAGAAGCACACAAAATATTTTTTGAATGATGGTGCCTTTTTTATTTTGATTGAAACTACCTAGTCTAGTCTAGTCAATCATCGAGAGACAAAGGGTCCATTTCACTTTATCAAAGAATATTCTATTCCCTTTTAGATATCATCTTCTTCCTTATCTACATTTTTCATAGTTTCATAAAAAAAATCCCTAAATGAAGTGTCATAGAGGCTATGTAGTCAAATATTCATCACCATTTTCATATTGTGGATGCTAATAAAAAAATATTAGAGAGAATGGGGTTGAAGGAATTAGTCTTTTTGGAGTTTGAAGTTTTCTATTGTTTTAGTTTTATTCTATTGGATTAGGAGAAAAAATCTAGAGTCTACATCTTGTCTCTATCTTTTCTCCCAGTCTCTATGTTGGAAGGATATAGATCTCCATGTGGTTGTATCTTCTCTAGAGGTAACATCCATATGGTTGTGATAATGTTCTATTGCTACATAGATGTCATGTACATTTGTAACAACATCCATTATAAAGAAATTAGATATCTAGACTAGGACCATGTTAAAAGCATCTTTAGGTGGTTGTCCCAAGATATCTAGACTAGGATGATGCTATAAGCATCTTTGGGTGTTTTCCCCAAGGAAAGTGAACAAGAAATTTTTTTAATGACAATCAAATTTAACAATTTTTTCAAAAGGTTGAAATAGTTGACTTAGGGAATTGCACATTAGTGGAAATGCTACAAAGTGTGTCCTTAACTAAGGGAATGCAATAATGACTTTCCGATGTGTGCTTATTTTTTTTGTTTTTCTATGCTCTTGTGTTTGCTTCTATCCCCTTTTTACATTATTCTTGTCATTTATTTCATAAATTCTCTTTAATAAATGATCACGTGACAATTTTTAATTATTTGGGAGTAGAAAATGATAAGAGTGCAAACTAGTGAAAAAAGATAGACAAAAATTTAAAAATCAAATTTTAATCATTGTGGATGCTATCATATGTGGTTGAGCCCAAAGAACACTATTGTAAACATGATACAAACCAAAAATACCAAATAACAAAAAATAAAATGAAACTAAACAACATAAATCCAAGAAAACAAAATATAAAATAAATTATATAACTAAAAATCCAATAATCAAATTCAATCATTATGTTAAATGCATTTTGATTTAATAATGAAATTCAATGATTTATAAAGAATCTACTAAAAAATAAATCTTGTTAGAATGAAAACCCTATAATACTTTAAAGATATGAGCCTCAAATTATATTCTAAATAATTCATGTGTAAATACACCCAAATCCTTTTAACTCTAATAAAATATATTAAAAATATTGTCCATTTCTAAACCCATTGTTTTGGAACACAATTGAATGTGCCAATGGTTTTGAAAACATTGACCATGTACAAATGTGTTGGCCTTCTTTGAAAAATAGATACATCTTTTCACTTTTAGAAACTTTGACCATACTAAAACAACTTTCCATATAAAAACACATTTATTTTTATAGCTATAACTTGACTAAAGTTATGAATTAGAGTCTTTCTTAGTGGGCCCTCTAAATATAAAATGCATGTCTTTGCAAACGTCTATATGCTAACTTTTAGCTTAAATTTCTATTATTTTATATTTTTAATAAATATTGTTTTTCATTGTATTTGTTTTTTTTTAATGATATCTTCGAGAATAAGAAAGAGTGATACGAAAGGGATTATGTTTGTCGAGACAGCTTTAATTGTGTTTTATGAGCTTTGTTGGGAGAAATTTAAATTATTATTGAAAATGATCTCGATTGGTAAATGTTTTTTTTAGGTTAATTAAATAGAGATTAATTTATATTGAGATTGTATACGTCTAAAAATGGTCATGATTAAGCTTGTTAATTAATTAAATATAATTTATTTAATTAATTCTCCCAAAGTCATCTACATATAAATAAATTTAATTATTTATTTATATTGTTCATTTTCTAATTCTTCTACATTAATTAAATATGAATTATTTAATTAATTCTCCTAAAGTCATCTACATATAAATAAATTTAATTATTTATTTATATTGTTCATTTTCTAATTCTTCTACCTTAATTAAATAAATAATTTTATTTAATTATTGACACTTCCCACATTCCTCTTAATTAAATTAAATAAATACGATTATTTATTTTAATTATCATATCATTCTAAAGTTTGAATATTTGAATATTTAAATAATGAAATATTCTCTTCATCCCATAATCAAATTAAATATTAAATATTTAATTTAATATTTTCCTCTCACTCTAAATTCACTTTTAAAACATAATTAAATATAATTTATTTAATTATGCGAGTTTCTATATTCGTCTTCACTTACAAATTAAATAAATTTATTTTATTTAATTCTAACTCATTCTAAACTCATTCTTCGAAATGGCAATTTCCCTTTGGATCTCAATGACAAAAATTGAAGGAAAAGGGAAACCTTTTATCTCCCTCTCCACTTACAAAAATCTTCCACCTTCCATTCGAACAAGCTTAATTTGGGTCGTTAATAAAATCAGCCAATCGAATCCTTTCAAAGACTCTATAAATACTGGTACAAATCCATGCATTGGTTACACATGAATACACGCATATACACAACAAACATATATGCTTATGCATTCACATCATTTTCAGCATCACAGCGATCTTATCATCGTAGCATAGCCTTGCATTTAGCATAGTGTGCATTTTCAAATCTCATTCTTCATGCTGTTCATTTTGTTGAGCTTGATCTGCTGATCTGAGAGCCATTGGAAATAACAAAACGCTAGAGTTAGAGAGAGATAAGACGATTTCGGGGAAGCTGCAGTAACAGTTTTCTTATTCTGTTTTCTTTTTTCAATTTTTCTGATTTAATGTCTTATTGATATGTGTTTGAATTTCATTTAGATTGATACATTTTTCACACACACATAAAATGGTGCCCACCGTGGGGTAGGAACCCATGAATTTAACATTCTCTACAAGATTTTTTTGACAGTTTTCGCATTCTAGAGTTAACTTTCAGAAAAATTTGGTGTTTAAGTGCATTCGACATTTTCTGTGGTGCATACGGGGTTTTGGACTCATTTGTTTTGTAGGATTTTGTAGTGCATATAGTAACTATTCTAGTGCATATAGTAACTTTTCTAATGCATATAATAACTATTTTAGCGCATTTAGAATCTTTCCTGTGGTGCATATACTTTCTGTTTCGGCGCATATACCTTTTGTTTCGGTGCATATATCGGATCTGTTTTGGCGCATATACCTTATGTTTCAGTGCATATACTTTCTGTTTTAGCGCATATATCATCTGTTTCGGTGCATATAATTTATGTTCTGGCGCATATGGGGTGTAACACAAATACAGAATTCTGAGTCTGACGCCTTCTGCAAACAAAATTTTTTTCTTTTTCTTTTTTTGGGATTTTTAAAATGAAGCAATCCTAGGGTAGCCACATCTAGATAAAATAAAGCAATCTAGGATAGTCACCACACAATGATCTTGCAGTTAAAATTGAACAAACTTGTTTTTGGTGAAGCAATATCTTCACTTAGATTAGATCATTGTGATTTGGAATTTAAAAAGAACATTTGCTTGCTTTGTATGTGGCAATAGGTCTATGCTCTCCCCTTAACTGGTTGATCAGAATACCAGACTTGCCTTTTTAGTTTTCATGCAGTTTTATTGTTTCAATTACATCCTTTAGAGAGCCTACTGTAGTGGGAAAAAGTACTCACCCTATGGGAATGACTCAAGTGGGTTCAAGCCAAAGCCAGGCTATTCTGCCCCACTATTAAATTTAAAGCGAATTTGGGGAAACCCTCTTTTGCCGGTAGTGTGCAAGATAACCATCCCCAAAGCCTTTGTTCTAAAGGTTGGGAGGTCTCCTAAGGGAGTTTATTATTGCTACACTGAACGAAAATCCTTACTACGAACCTAGTGTAGTGGCTAGCCAAAGTCAATTTTTGAACATTTTAATAATCACAGTGCAAGGGAAGGGAAGAATCTACCCCCAAGACACTCACCATATAACTACCAAGGACTGTTTGCTCAGGGGATCTGGTATCCACTTCCATAACTCTGAGTATGTGCCTAGAAAAGACAAAAACATGGGCGCCCCTTCAGGGGTGACACGACTGTGTGAGTCGATGCAGTTTTAAGATGTGGGCTGTTGATTACTAGAATGACCTACCTGAGTATTAAGAGTGAGTCTTTCTAAATTGTCTTTCATGTGCTAAGCCTGTGAAAACATTTGTTGACAACATTTTCTTGATCAAACATTTCATGTTAGTGTAGGGCTTTCAAAACAACTATTTTTTAGAATGTTTGTTGTGTTTTCCATCACATTAATTCAGATAAAAAGATCATCCAAAATGAACATGAAGAACAACAACTGAAACCATTCAAAGGTTATTCATATCTTTGGTCCAATAACATTCTCAAATACTTTTCCCATGCTTAGAAATTGGAAATCAACAAAATTGTCCATGAAATTAGTTTCCAATAGAATCAGAAAACCTAAGAAACCATTGGGATACAAGAAAACATTGCAAAAAAAGAAAATTTGTATACAAAAGTTGACACGTCTTGCTTCATTACCGAGGATTTCTTCATAGATACCAAGACTTTGTTAGAGGATTCACTGATGAGTATGTTGTAGATCCCTTAGATTCTCGAGCTTATTATCAGAGATTAGCTCTATCAAAACAACATAATCATAACCAACCTCTTGAATTTGACAACATACCACAACCTTCTATAGAATATCCTTCACATCCCAATCAAATCCTTCAGTGATTTTGAAACCTTTCTTCAAAAAAAAAGATCAAACTTTAAGAGTGCACATCTCAAATAAATTTCTAATTATTGATTCAACTTCCCCAATAGGACTCTGACATCCTTCATCATTGGAAGCCACAATAAAAAATTAGGAACATCTTTGATCATATCATAAGATTTCATATCTTATCGGATCAAGATATCATCATCATCGCACTTGTCAAAACCAGGATCTAAGTTTAGCAAAATTCTTCAAAATCATATGCCTATCTTTACAAGATCTCAATTCAATAAATTGAAGGACAAAATTCAACAAGGTCATACCCAAAACGTTCAAGAAGAGGGTGAAAGTAGTAATCCTCTTTACATTATGAGTTGTAATCCACTTTTTGACAAAGATATGGATAACAGAGAAGAAAATCCTTTTCACCAATACAAAGACACGAAAAAAACACATGTGGATAGTGATGAGGAACAAGATGAGGAACGTCTTAGAGAGGTTGAGCAAGATCCAAAATTTCACAAAGCCATAGAAAAGATTTAGCTAACCAAGGAGTGAAATTGCCTCATGACTTTCATACTGATAATTTAAAAAGCAAACCTAAGGAAAAACCCCTATCTGATCTCAACACTTGAAATCAACAAATCAAAGCACTTCAAGGAAAAATCAAAGAGTTACAAGGGGGAACAACCACAAAGAAATATGCTCTGGAGGAAATTTGTCCTTATCCTTTCGATCAAAGTCTTAACATGATTCCTTTTCCCAAACATTGTGAAATGCCAAAATTTGATCGCTATAATGGGAAATCTGATCCAATCGATCATGTTAGAGACTTCTGAAACATGACATTAGAATTCGCTCATGAAGACACTTACCTAATGCATTTATTCCCTAGAAGTCTTGGAGTTCACTCTATGGAATGGTTATCAAAAATTGCACCTCCTGATAGAACATTTGAAGAATTAATCAATCTGTTTATATCTCAATATGCCTACAACATACAACATCAGATCACCATGATAGATCTCTACAAAGTTGCACAAAAACCTGGTGAATCTTTCATTACTTTTCTTCAGAGATGGAGAAGAATGTTCGCCAGATATCCGTGTCCTGTTCCTGAAAAGGAAAATATGGTTACCTTCATAAACAACTTGAATTCAGAGATGAGCTATCATTTAAATTTGCATTGTCCTACCTCTTTTGAGAAACTAATCGAAGATGCTATAACCATTGAAGGTGCATTGTTCAAAAGAGGAACAATAAAACTTGACAAAGACAATCCTAGCTCATACAATCATCACAATAATCAAGACAAGTCTAAATTTTGGACTCGCAACAAGAATGTGGTGAATGATGGAGTTGTTGATGTGAATCATGTCTCGACCAACCCATTTATTCTTAGTGCTCCAAGCACTCGCAACAACAATGTCAACTCAATTACAAATCAAAGGAACAATACTCATCCTCCTAGAAATAATGCAAACCAACATTCTACTCCCAATCAAGGGACTTCCAACAATTTAGGTTACCGAGGAACCAATAAAAATCATAACTCCTTAGGGAACACCTCGAACATGAATCCACAACTATTTTCATTCTTCTCTCATAGAAGTTAAATTATACGTCAATAGGTCAATCTTTGGAATCCGCACTCAAAGAATTGATGGCCAAAAATGTCATTACCTTACCACCTCAGTAAAACTATGAACCCAGTGTAAAGCCTCCATCATGGAACAAGGCATATTATTGTGAGTATCATCGGTGCAAAGGTCATAGCACAAATAATTGTCAAGCCTTGAAGAATACTATTCAAGACATAATTGATAATGAAATCATCACAATATAAGGACATCAAAAATCAAATGAAGAACACCAGGATTTTCGCAATCCTTTGCCTAACTATCAAAAGGGTGTCTTCTGAAAAAAATGTGAATCATATTGAGGATCCAATAATTAATCATATATACACTGATGATGAACGGATCAATGTCATAAAAGTCAAGGAAAAGATGGAATATAGGGAGGTCAACGCAACAACAAGGGTGCAAGCCAAAGTTGTCTTAAAAGGGGCCTCTTCAAAATCTACTAAACCTCCACCTCAACGTCAATATGATTTGGTCAACCAACTTCAGAAAACCCCTGCTCAAATTTCTATCTTGGAATTATTGAAGATTTCCCCAGCCCATAAGGAAATTCTTGAAAAGGCCCTCTTTGAAACAAATGTATCCACTGATTTGGATGTGAACCAATTTCAAGCCATGATAGGAAACTTTTCCTCACCCACTTGCCTTTCATTCTCTGAAAAGGATGATGTTTACATAACTCATCCCCACAATTCATCATTGTACTTAGAAGTCATGGTTCACAAGTTTCGTGTTAGACGAGTTCTAATAGATGGAGGTGTTGGTTTAAATATATGTACCATGAAGTTGGTTAAAGCTTTAGGATTTTCTAAAGACTCCATTGATTTTAGGAGAAAGATTACTATAAAAGCTTATGATGATGAAGAACGAGCATCCAAGGGTGTAATCATGCTGCCAATCAGAGTGGGCCCTATTATCAAGAATACTTTCTATCAAGTATTGGACCATGATCTTGCATATAACATCTTGTTGGGTCATCCTTGGATCCACAAAATGCAAGCTGTCCCATCAACCTATCATCAATGTCTTAAGTTTCCTTATGATGGACAAGAAATCACAATACCAGCTGATAATTCAAATATTCAAACTTGTGCCAACATAAAGGCCAGTCAAGATACTTTGGTTCCTAACAATCGAGAAGCTCATGCTAGTTCTTCTCTAAAGTTTGACACACAAATCAGTCAATTAACCAATAGTTTTGACAAAAAATTGAAATTCAAGGACCATGGAGTTGGAGAGTACTCTCTTTGTCTTTCCAATTTACCTACATCACCTCGATCACATGGACAACCGTCTATCTTGGAACATCAAATATCAATGGCATCAACATCAAAGCAACCACCAACAGAGTCAATCACAAAGTTTAATGGACAATTCATCAAAGAAAAATTCCCCATGGAAGATCCTGAGGATATAGAAATTCTAAACTGGCTCTATAAAGATAAAGATGAAGCAATTTTTAATGTCAAAATACCCACAGACAAATATGGAAAAGGGTACTCAATCATGTAGAAGATGGGCTATGATAAAGGTCCTATTGGAAAAAGGAAAGAAGGAATAGTTGAACCTATTCACCTCCATGGACTTACTGCAAAAGAGAAAACTAGATTGGGTTATGATACTCACTCCAAAGAAAGCACATCCAAACAACTGCATGGCACTGTCTTCACATTGGAAGAAGGCTCAGATTCACGAGAAACATATTTGACAATAGTTTAGAACTTTGTGGATAACAATTTAGACACAGACTTTGCTGAATATGAATGGGAGACCATTTACAATAATGAGTTCTGGAAGGATAAAGAGGTTGATGTAATACACCAGTACACACCAACTCTAATTGAAGGTGAATGGTCAGGGTCCCAACCACAAGAATCTGAACTACAAATTGACTATGATTCTCATGATACTGAGTTAGATCTAAACGAACAAGATTATCATGAGGACAGTATCATCATTGATCCACCTCATACCACGGATCCTACAAACAACTCTGTTATGACCATAACCATAGCTGATTTCACACAACCTGATGACCCAATACCTTTGATTTATCCTGATCTCATTGATTGGGATTCATCTGAACCTATTGATATACCTATGTTTCCAAGTGATGAAGCTATTGTAAACTTCCTTTTGGCCAAAGATGTAAATGATTTTTCCACTAATGATTTTCGATATAAAGTCTTTGATCAGGAGAGTGTCAATTCTCCTAGCTGTAAAAGTAAAAAAAAAAAGAGATCTAATGGTGAAAACCAAAATATGGCAGTATTAGATCAAACAAAAGATAAAATAAAGAGCATATCAGATGGTGAAAACCTTTTTAAGGCACCAGACGATGGGAATCTTGACACTCTCCTAGAGCACTACCATGAGCGATCGCCTATTCTGATTGAACCCACAAATGCGGTCAACCTTGAAACTTTAGACAAACCAAGGATCCTACAGTTAGTTGCATCAATGACAGAGAAAGAAGTACCAGAGTTTATGGAGTTTCTAAAAACAAATCAAGTCAACTCTGCTTGGTCTTATGTGGACATGCCAGGTCTTGATCCTGATTTGATCATGCATCATTTGTCTATCAAACCAGGAGTTAATCCTATGAAACAAAAACTTAGAAAGATGCACCCTCATGTTGCATTATTGGTTAAGGAAGAACTAAGAAAACTTCTAGATGTAGGCTTTAGAAGATCAATTGACTATGCAGAATGGATCTCTAATATTGTTCCTGTATCTAAGCCAGATAAAACTGTAAGAATATGCATAGATTTCAGAGATCTTAATAAAGCATGTCCTAAGGATGACTTCCCACTGCTAAACATTGACACTATAGTTGACCTAATGGCTGGCCATGCCATGTATTCATTAATGGATGGTTTTTCTGGTTATAACCAAATCAAGATTGCACCCGAAGACCAGGAGAAAACAGCTTTCACGTGTCCATGGGGAACCTATTATTGGAACATCATGCCTTTTGGTTTGAAGAATGCTGGGGCTACTTATCAAAGAGCCATGACTACAATCTTTCATGACATGATGCACACATTCATGGAAGATTATGTTGATGACATTTTGGCAAAATCATACACCAGAGAAGGACATCTTGAAATATTGTCCAAAATATTTGCAAGATTAGAGAAATTCAAAGTTCACCTCAACCCCAAGAAATGTGTCTTTGGGGTCAAATCCGGCAAACTCTTGGGGTACATTGTTTCAGAAAAAGGAATTGAAGTGGATCCGGCTAAAGTACAGGCAATTATGGAAATGCCTCCACCAAGGAACATCAGTCAATTGAGATCACTATAGGGATGACTACAGTCTATACGAAGGTTCATCGCACAATTGGCCAATAAAAGTTTACCTTTCACACATCTACTGCATAAGAATGTTCCTTTCAAGTGGGATGAAAAATGTGAATTGGCTTTTCAACAAATAAAATAGTATTTAATGAGTCCATCAGTTCTCATACCACCAAATTCAGACAAACCACTAATCTTATACATTGCCACTATAGAGACATCTCTGGGGGCACTGCTAACGCAAGAAGACTCTACAGGAAAAGAACGTGTAATCTACTACATCAGCAAAACACTAACAAGTCATGAGTTCAACTACACTTCTATCGAGAAGGCTTATCTGGCTTTAGTATTTTCTTCACAGAAATTTTGGCATTACATGTTAACTCATACAATCAATATGGTTTCAAAGATTGATCCACTCAAATATTTGTTAAGCAAAGCATCATTGACAGGAAGGTTAGCAAAGTGGGTAATGATTTTGAGTGAGTTTGACATACATTATGTTGATCGCAAGGCAATCAAAGGACAGGTTATTGCTGATCAACTAGCTGAAGCACCATTGCAAGCAGACCATCCCCTGCACATTGAATTTCCAGATGCTGATGTCTTTGCTACGAAATATAAACAACCATGGTCTTTATATTTTGATGGTTCTTTCACTCAACATGGATCAGGGGCAGGCATACTTTTCGTCAATCCTCAAGGACACACCATTCCTCGATCATATAGGATGATGTTTCCATGCACCAACAACATAGCTGAATATGAAGCATTGATCACTGGTCTTAAAATAGCACTGGAATGGAGGACTACAGAACTACAAGTATATGGCGACTCACAGCTAGTCATTAATCAAATCAATAACGACTATCAGACCAAAGATGACAAACTGCTACCATATAAAAAATGGTGGATGACTTCAAGAAATATTTTGTGAACATTCAATTCACACAAATTCCAAGACTTGACAACAAAGCAGCTGATGCCATGGCTACAATCGCGTCATTGCTACAACTCCCATAAAATCAAACTTGCTATGAATTTCTAGTGGAACAATCATTTACACCTGCCTATGACATGCCCGAAAGCCAAATTATTTGCCACTTGGTAGGATCGGATTCACCTTGGTACAGAAAAATTTATGCCTACCTCAAAGACGATATCCTACCACTCGACTTATCCCGTAACCAAAAATGCAATTTTTTCCACCAATCCGCCTGTTACACTCTTATAGCTGACACCCTTTATCGTCGTGGTCTTGATGGTACTTTACTTCGATGTCTTGAACGTGATGAATCTAACAAAGCTTTACAAGAAGTTCATGGTGGCATATGTGGTACTCATTCGAGTGGGCTGACCTTATCCAAGAAATTGATCAAAATGGGTTACTACTGGCCTACAATGGAGAGGGAATTATTCACTTTTGTGAAAACATGCTCAAAATGTCAGATTCATGGGAATCTCATTCATGCTCCTGCACAGGAACTTCAACCATTCACACCAACCTGGCCATTTTCTCAATGGGGGTTAGATCTAGTGGGCAAGATTCATCATTCTTCATCAAACGGACATAAGTTCATCATCACAGCTACAAAATATTTTACCAAATGGATTGAAGCAGTACCTCTTACTAAAGTTACCGAAAAACAAATATCATCATTCATACTCAACTATATTATTTGTTGGTATGGCATTCCCAACTCCATTATTATAGATAATGGACATCCTTTCAAAAATCAAGATGTTGATGAACTTTGTGAAAGATTTCACATTCAGCTCATAGATATTCAACACCTTACTATCCACAAGGGAATGGCCAAGTCGTGGCCTCAAATAAAACAATATTGAAATTTTTGAGAAAGACTATGAATGATTCAGGGAAGGATTGGCACGTTCAACTCAATCCCGCCTTGTGGGCCTACAGAACCAATATCCGCATGCCAACAGGAGCAACACCATTTTCTCTTGTCTATGGAGCAAAAGCCATATTACCTTTAGAAGTTGATATTCCCTCACTCAAAGTATCACTGAAGGGCCTCACAATAGATGATGAATATAGAGTTTCCCGACTCCAAGAACTAGAACTCCTAGATGAAAAGAGACAAAGAGTAGCTGATCATTTGAAAGAATTTCAAGTGGGTGATGTTGTTCTAAAATAAAACCCACACAATCAGCAAGATAGAGAGAAGAAAGAAAAGTTTGAACCAAATTGGCTAGGTCCTTACGTGGTTATCGCAGTCTACGGTTTAGAAGCCTACAAGTTATCAACGCCAGAAGGGGGCCTGTTTGACGAACCTATCAACAACATGCACCTAAAAAAGTATTATGTCTAAAAGTGGTTATCATCATCAGAAAAAAGTACAAAAAAAAAATCAGAAAAAGTCCTGAAAAAAAAAAAAAAAAGTCTTGGAGAAATACAAAAAATAAAAAGTCCCGATAAAAAAAAAAAAGAGAAAAAAGTCATAGGGTGAAAACCTGGCAACAGACAGTCTATTGACAAGAAAAATGCAATAAAAACAAATAGTGAAAATCTGGCAAACAGATGCTATTTGTAAGTCTCCATCTATTAGTTCATGTTCTACACTTAACTTTTCGGCATTCTTTTCATACATCTTTCCCATCATCTTAGGGCCATACCAGCATCATGCTATCATCATTTGCCTCAAGCAATAATGTCTTATCATGGCTTGATTTATTATACATATTCATTTCAACAAATACCGAGGGAAAAGGATACTGGGGGCAATCAACTTTTAGGTTTTACTGAAACAGCTAGACAATGACATCAAAACCAATCACACGAACAAAAAAATAAAATCATATACCTATCCAATCATTGATCCATCTCATAAGAATTTTTTAGTTGTGCACCTTATCATGACTCATATCTGGATGATCTATAATTTGAATAATTTTTGGAATCACAGTATTTCATTTTTGAACAATGGTTGTTTAATTTTTGATATCATCTCTCTAGAGCACACTCAATGATGTCTTGAACTAGAGTGACAAGGACAGAGAATAATTTTTCTTTGTCTACTGTCTAGAGGTTAATAATTTATCTATTGCAAATATGTTGTGAGACGTGATGATTGAAAGTTTATGATTGATGACAGTCCCAAATTTGCATCAGAAGGTGGTTAGGCTTTGTCTATTTATGCAAGAAATGTTCAGGTCATCTTGGTTTAATTATATCTCGATGCTTGTGTTTACTTGCTATATCAAAAATCATGAAAGTTGTACTCAGGTCATCATTGGTGCTAATTTCCCCTCTGATGCTTGTAGATCCTTCCAACATTTTAAAAGCACTCTATGATGATTCCAGAAAATATACCAACAAGCTCAACAAAAGGTTCACTTCATTAAGTTGCATTTCATACTAGATCATTGTACATGTCTGCATAGTGGATTTGCATCAGAGTTTTTAAAGGATAATAATCACATCAAATGGCTGCCATGTCTCTTTGGACTATTTGTGGAGGATATTCAAACATTTGTTTCATCATTCCGTCTCATATCCATTATCATTTCATTTCATATCCATTATCATTGCATTTTCGTTATCATTTCATTTCATATCCATTACCATTTGCATTTCATTATCATTTATCATATTATTTCCTATCCATCATCATTCCATTTGCATTTCATTTTCATTTATCGTTTTCATTTCATCATCATTCCATTTGCATTTCATTTTCATTTATCATTTCATATCCATCATCATTCCATTCGCATTTCATTTTCCTTATCATTTTCATTTCATATCCATTTGCATAGCATTTCATTATCATTATCATTTAACATTTCATTATCATTATCATTTCATCATTTCATTACCATTATCATTTCATCATTTCATTACCATTATCATTTCATCATTTCATTTTTATTATCTTTCATTAACATCTCATTTCATCTCATATCGTATCTTATCATTATCATTCATTTCATTACCATCTCATTTATCATTATCATCATTCATTTTAGTTTCTTATCATTAACTATCATTTCATTTCCTTATCATTTCATTATCATTATAATCCTAGTTATCATTTCATTTATCCAAAACATTATATTTCATCACATATCCTTTTATCATACATCTCATCACTATTTACTCATCTCAATTTCATATTAGTATTCATATCATTTTACATCATATCATACCATTTTATCATACAAATTCATAATGCATATCATGAACAAAACATTCATTTTTCATCATATTATCATCATTTACATGCATTGGAAAATCCAAAAATAAACATTCTATATATATATATACATTTCCATATATACATTTTCATAGTCACATCATAAGTCATCCACATGCATGGCATCATTAGTACACATCATCAAATCATCATCATCATCATGAAAACATCATATCAAATCATCCTACACACCATGTTAATCATTAACTCATTCAAATGCATACCAAAATCCATAACACATAGAAATAAATGCATATCACATCATCATATCATAAATGCACAAAACATCATCCAAAATAATCATCACTGCATATCATCACTCATAAAAAATGATACAAATGTCCAATGAAACTGAAATGTCCAAAGAGAAATACATGAGATATGATCAAAAATCAATGTACATGCTCCAAAAATGATACACATGTGTGAACTATATCTGCTAACTGGTCGATGCCCCTGATGGAGTTGGTACAGAAGGAGGTGGCCTACCATTGGTGCCTACATCTGGATCCCGCTGAGGCCCAGTAACCCCTAGGCTCTGTGTGCGTGTTCGTGACCTGCTCCTAGTCCTGGTGTGGGACCACGGGAATGGCTCTCTGTGATCAAGAGGACATAACTCCTCATACCTGACACAGTAATACTTGACCTTTCTCACCATCTCCATTCCCTCTGCAATGGCATCCCACAGTGAGGCACTCTCCACAGTACCCATCAACCTCTGAGCCACTCCCTCGGCCTCCATCGCCCTTCGTCTGAACGCATCTCTCTTTGTGATCACCTAGGCTAACTGTGGATCTAGGGCAGGTGCATGTACCTGTACCTATGCCTATGCCTGTACATGTGCCTGAGCCTGTGCTAGCTGTGTCTGTAGCTGTACAATCAATCCCTGGGCCTATGTCAGCTGCCCCTGCTGACCCTACAGTGTCTATACCTGGGCCTGAAGGGTAGCTATCTACCCCTACTATGATGAGGATCCCATCTGGATCAATGTCCATCATCCAATCCCTATCCTCGGTTGTCGCATGATCTGGACACCCCTCAGGATATCTATCCTCGACTGCCTCAGCACCTACCCCCCATCCCCATCGGAACTCTCCTCCTCTCCGCTCTCCTCCTCTCCTCCAACTGCTCCCTACTTGCCACCGGCCACATCCTCCTATCTCACTGCCCCTGGCTATGGTACTACCAGAATGGGTGCTGGCTCATCAGGACTGGTAAATCATGGTAAGGGATGCATGTGGAAATATAGAGAATACTCATCAGAAATACCGGCATCCATAATGTCTCGCCTATCAGCCCATGCCTCAGGCGCTAATGAGATGAAATTTGTATATCCTATCTGATAGGAAATACATGGCCCCCATCCGGCCTCATCTCTGCTATGGGCATAGTGTGCAACCCCTTGTGGCATCCCTTGGGTAAATCCAAACTGTCTCTGCACCCGCAATGCCAGAAACCTCTTAAGGATAAAAGGAGTCCTCCCTATCAAAAACTGAGGAATGCATACAAACGACATCTCTAGATCATCTGTAGCCCATGGCTCACAATCAAGATATGGTCACCATACCATTGTATCCATATCATCTAAAAGTTGTCTCTAGTAATCCACCTTGCCCAACTTGGGTTAGGTAAGGAACATAGCATATGTATATACATAGGGCCTACCTGGAGGCCTAACTCTGGGGCACATTGGTCTCGTCACAACAAGATGCTCCCATGCCTAGATCTGTAGCAATGTCACACCACACGACAAACTGGAAGCACCCCTGTACACCACCTAATACAAATCATGATATAAATGCACTAACATGCAACTCCCCCATGCATATCTCTGCGGCTGTAACAACATCTGCTCCAAAATCCTACCCCATCCCACTGATAATCCCTTTGCCCAGTGATCCAGACAAAGGAGACCTCCAATGAACACACCCAAAACTGAAGGCAAAGCTGGATATCCTTGAAAGTCAACCCATGGTACCTAGTACCCATCTATCTATCCATCACCATACACCCTCCTCAAAGCATTTGTACCCCCAAGCTCCTTGTGATCATAGTACACAAGGGCACCAACCACTGGGATACCTAATATCCTGTATACATCCTCTGGAGTCACCGTCACCTCACCAGTCGGCATATGAAAGGTGTTGTGCTCTGAATGCCATCGCTCTACCAGTGCCATCAACAATCCTCTGTTGACCTGAATTGGTGGCATAGCCAACAAGGATCTCAAACCACATGTATCTATCAAAACTATATCAGCAGGTGTCAACTCAGGTATCCTATCCCACCCTGCTGAGTGCCGCTCTCTAATTTGGAGGTTTTTGAAAACCTCCTATTTTCATCACAAGGATAAGTAATTAGAATCATACCAATCATTTAATCTCAATCAATCAAAATCAATTAGACTCATATCTATCAGTGACCTATATCAATGAACTATATCAGACCTATATCAATGACTCGTATCAATGTATCATATCAAGGACCCATGTCACACAATCAATCCTATCAGGCAAACCAATACACAATCTATCTATCTAGATATCATATCAATCTGCTCTACCACCCATTACTATTTTTTTTCTATCGCAGAAAGCAAATTTATCATGAGTCATACCAATCATTTATCCGACAATTACTCTTTGTTTTCTACTCTAGGAAGTAAAGTTATCAGTTCAATCTACTCTTTAGTTTTGAAACAAAGTTATCAGACAATTACTCTTTGTTTTCTACTCTAGGAAGCAAAGTTATCAATCAATCATCAGATTATTCTATCATTTCTATCCATATCAGCATGATGACATGACAATTTCACTATCTGTTGACTAAGGAAGAAATATTCATCATCATTTTCACTTTCCTATCATCAAATCATACATTTGGCCTATTTTCACTATATGCGCTACTTTGTGGCTTCTATGCGCTAAAACCCATATGCGCTACTTTGTGGTCTCTATGCGCTAAAACCCATATGCGTCGTTCTTTTTGATGTATGCACTCAAATAGATCCCCTATGTGCGATTTCCTTATATGCGCTACTTTAATCAACCTAAGCGCTACTTTCATCACTGGATGCGCAATTTCCCTATATGCGCCACTATTTTTGTTCGAAGCGCTTAAACCTAGCTTTCTACATCTTTCCCTATATGCGCCACTATTTTTGCTCGATGTGCTTTTCCTTATATGCGCTACTATTTTTCCTATATGCACCATACTCCTAAATTTCCGAATGACACCCTATATTGCTATTGTTTTCATCGAATGCACTAAACTAGTTTGACGCTAACTATTTCAAATCTAGCCTATATGCGCTATTGTTTTTACTCTATGCCGGAAAAATCATTGAAAGAGCTAAAACATCATTTTCAAACCCAAAATTCGTAGAAAATTTTTTTTTGATTCAAAAACATAAAAATTTGAAAGCACAGGTGGTTAGATCGACTCACCGATGGTACATACGCAGCTGGCCTCTGGTATCGGCGAGATTTCTTGAATCAGTGGTGATGATAAGGAATCTCCATGTCACAAGGTCACTCTCAGAGCTACAGTATTCACAAAGTCAAAAAGTGCAAATGACTTGTCTTTTTCAACTTTTTTTACCTTTTAAAGGTCAAACAAAGGTAAGTTTGCTACTTTTTGACTTTATTTTCAAAATGGGCCATTCTTTCCATCATTTTTCGAGAGCTAAATCACTCTCTCTCATCTGTGATTTACCTCCTGAGGGGGAATTATCAGCAGCAACATCAAAAACATATCAGGGGCAAAATCTTATTTTTCTTTGAAGCAATGCATTTCACACATCACTTCAAAGAGGGGCAAAATGTATACGTCTAAAAATGTTCATGATTAAGCTTGTTAATTAATTAAATATAATTTATTTAATTAATTCTCCCAAAGTCATCTACATATAAATAAATTTAATTATTTATTTATATTGTTCATTTTTTAATTCTTCTACATTAATTAAATATGAATTATTTAATTAATTCTCCTAAAGTCATCTACATATAAATAAATTTAATTATTTATTTATATTGTTCATTTTCTAATTCTTCTACCTTAATTAAATAAATAATTTTATTTAATTATTGACACTTCCCACATTCCTCTTAATTAAATTAAATAAATACAATTATTTATTTTAATTATCATATCATTCTAAAGTTTGAATATTTGAATATTTAAATAATGGAATATTCTCTTCATCCCATAATCAAATTAAATATTTAATATTTAATTTAATATTTTCTTCTCACTCTAAATTCACTTTTAAAACATAATTAAATATAATTTATTTAATTATGCGAGTTTCTATATCCGTCTTCACTTACAAATTAAATAAATTTATTTTATTTAATTCTAACTCATTCTAAACTCATTCTTTGAAATGGCAATTTCCCTTCAGATCTCAATGACGAAAATTGAAGGAAAAGGGAAACCTTTTATCTCCCTCTCCACTTACGAAAATCTTCCACTGTCCATTCGAACAAGCTTAATTTGGGTCGTTAATCAAATCATCCAATCAAATCCTTTCAAAGACTATAAATACTGGTACAAATCCATGCATTGGTTACACATGAATACACACACGTACACAATGAACATATACACTTATGCATTCACATCATTTTCAGCATCACATCGATCTTATCATCTTAGCATAGCCTTGCATTTAGCATAGTGTGCATTTTCAAATCTCGTTCTTCATGCTGTTCATTTTGTTGAGCTTGATCTGCTGATCTGAGAGCCATTGGAAACAACAAAACACTAGAGTTAGAGAGAGATAAGACGATTTCGGGGAAGCTGCAGTAACAGTTTGCTTATTCTGTTTTCTTTTTTCAGTTTTTCTAATTTAATGTCTTATTGATATGTGTTTGAATTTCATTTAGATTGATACATTTTTCACACACACACAGATTGATAATTGTAGAAAATGAAATGTTCTCATAAATATAAAAATAAATAGATTAAATATTAAATATATGCTATTTAGTTTTTATTTTGATGTAAAAATTTTGTTTAAGGGGAAAAATTATTTATAATTATTTTGAAAATTATGTTGTTTATGGTTTATATGTAATTTTTTTTGATGAAAAAATGTTTAAATTATCATTTATAATAATGTCACATATTCATAAAATAAGTTGGGTGGATAAAATATTATACCTTTAAAGTCCATAGGGAGCTATAGTCTAAAGCATAAAACATAGGAATAAATATAATGTCACTAGGTAGCTAAAACAATGGTAGAGAGGGGAGGAGAAGGATCTTGGACATCCAACTTTCCCTATATATCAGTGAGGTCCAAAGTGTTTATGGGAGGGTCCTGCCCATCATCATCTTTATCTTTATTTTTTTATTCTTTTGTAACCTAAGCTGGGGAAATATCAAGAACCATCTGAGGGAATTTTTTGGAATCAATATAGTTGGAAACATGACGAATAGGCCACCCAAAGGTTCCATCTATGAGTGGTGAGGAGGCGAAGTGCCAAAGAGCAGGCCATGACCAACCCCATTGACCACAACCCCTTCTACTAGTCAGGGAGAAGCTTAGGAGCGAGTCTCTTGGGTACCTCGAGCAAATTGATATGTAAATTTATTGTGTACTATCAAAGGTCATTTCCATGAGCATGAAAGTGATATCTGTGAGTGTGGAAGTGATCTTATAAATCATGAACCTACTTTGGTTGATTCATATTGTTAGAGTAATCATGCATTAGCTAATAATTAATTAATCTTTAATTTATTATTAGTCTAATTCATTTCATGCACTTAAGCTAAACTTAAGAGTGTTTTTTTATGTTAACTTAGTGTTTTATGTTAACTGGAGTGAACTATTATTAGATCATTTTGTCTCATCACATGTGATGTTGACACTTGTCATGATTTAATCCCTTCATCATTTAAGGTTGCTCCTATATAGCACTAAACCCTCATTGTATTATCATACCCTTTGATACCCTTTTGATCTCCTTGAAGATTCTTGATGTTCATATTGTAATTTTTTCTTGTTGATGATATAGCATATTATTGTTTGTAGATCTTATGTGGAAGGTGTTTTTGTTCATTATTTGATTTTGTATCTTGTCTTATTCACAATTATAACATGGTACTAGCGCATGGATTCAACAAACCCCTTCTCGATTTATGAAGGTTTTCTTCAACTAGGATTACAAGCTTTAGATCTAGAATCTCCATTATTTTTTACAATTTTTGGAGGTGGGTGCTTTTTAAGTGCATGTTGGTGTGAAAAAGACCTCACCATTGCGTTCAAGAGGCTAATTCAATGAATTTGATGATAAATTTTCCCATATTATGCACTGGGAGCTTCTAAGAAAAAATTTTTGGTACAAGGGTCATACAGCGATTTAAAAACAAAAAAAAAAAAGTTTCTAAATTGTTTACTTTTTAATTTTTAAAATATTTTATTTTTTACAAAAAGGAAGTTTTTTTTTTGGTGTGGGCTAGTTTTATTTGGTACCCACAGGGTGCCTTCTATGCTAGGCCCTATGGGCTCGTACCCCATCCTAGTGGTGGCCCTTGTGCTATGATGATGACTATAAAAGCCATCAATCTGACGCCTTTTACACCACCAATGATGTCCCCTTCACAAAAATCAATCGTTTCTTTTAAACCAACAACCTTAAAACAAAATTCCCGGCACCGCTCTATCTTTTTCAGTGGATGCAACTTTTTCCTAGCAACTAACATGTATTTTGTGGAAACAATATATTCTTTTCATATTATAGGGTGGTTTGGAATATTTCAACAATTTTTTGTTTCCCAATTATCAGATTTTTATTATTGTAGGGGAATATTCACTAAATATTCTACTGACATCAGTATGATGTTAACAATACAATTGTAGGGCAAGGCCCCTTTCAAGACCCCTTTGGCCCTAAAGGAGCTATTTATTTCTTTTGGCCATAACTTGGGAATATGATATAAAAATTTGGTGAATGAGATATCATCATAAAGCTGGTTGCATGTACTTTCTAGTGGTGTTAGTCTCATCACCATTTTTTGTTGGTTGTGCATTTGAAAATCTTTTGAAGTCAGAGATGTTGCTTTCACTTTCGAGCTCATAAATTTTGATTTGTTTCTCATTTTTTCATTATTCTAGTGGTGTTGGGAAAGTCTTTTAGAGCTCTTCACACCATCCATGCAATCTTTCCTAATTTTTATCTAGGTATATTTTATTCAGTTGTTTGTGTTTTCACATTTTAGTGAATGACTTGGATGTCATAGCTCCTGGAAACCTTTTGTTTGTGTGGTATGAATCATTTTGGATGTTCTACATGTAACACCCCTCCATTTTGGCTCTTTTGTTTGGTAATGTTCTTCTTTGTATGTTGTGTCTGAGTATGCTTTGACTTTGGAACTTGGTTACTTTGGACCGCTATCTATTAAGCGATGTGAATGTTATATTTTAATGTGATGTTATTTGATTCTGATGTTATCTTTATGGCATGTTTCAGATTAATTTAGCAAATAATGGATTAATGATGTTTTATGTTGTTGATCATATGATTGATGTTAGAATCATCAATTAGTAATTGTGTATTGGTGAAGGGGACGAGATTGTATCACTCGCTTGCGAGTGCCCTACGATTCTGAGATTTCCTCTTCACGGTGTGTTTGATCATACTATATATATATATGCATGTCGATGTACTTTTTGTTTGCAGGTTGACAGGTACAGGACATTGACTCCACCTGGTTCACAGGTTTGAGTGTGTCCATTGACCAACGGAAATTGATTTGGAGATAGTAGCTAGGTTTTCCGTGTCAAGTCATCACCCTAGTCATAGCTGTCGTCAGGTTTAGCAGTTTTGTTTGGTTCATTCCTCCTTGGTTAACTATTGCTTTCCTTATTTTAATGGTTGTTAAAAAATAGTAGATATGAGTTAAATGAGGATTTAACATAATTAGTTTCAATGTTGTAATGCAATTTGTTCCATTTGTTATTTTGAGTTAATTAATAAAATCATTTTTAGTCTATGGATTAACTAAATAAATGGTGACAAATTAAATGAAATAGTTATTTTTCCATTATGGCATATTTAAATTTAAATTGTTAATGGGAATGGAAACCATACTAGATATTTAAGTTAAATGATAATAACAAAATAGACATGTATTTAAATGTCACATTTTGGAGATTTTGAATAAGACATATTATTGCAACCTTGAGATTTTGGTTTGTTATGAAATTTTGAAAATGCAATGAAATAGGAGTTGAGAATAAATGTGTTTTTAAATTTTAGAAAATAGGAAATATCCTCCAAAAGCCCAATAAATTTAGTGGGTGGGATATTTTTGGGGGTTGACCAAATTTGGGGATGTTTTATGTAAGCAAAAAAAAATTTCATTTGTAGAAAAGAAAAAAAAAAATGCTTGGTTTGATTTTGGTGGAGAGCTTGGAGGTGGCTAAAATCTTGGAGTGGAAGGAGTGCTTGGAATTCTCCATTGTTGAAAGCTTCCAAATTGTGGAGAAAACACAAGGTTCCATCATTTCTTCCTTCTACTTCTTGTTTCATTTTGAATGGAATTTAAATGATTGAAAATATAGTTTTGATTCAATGAAAATCCATGGAAATGCTCTCAAATTTTGCAACATGTTAGATTGGGAAATGGAAAGCAAACAAGATTTTATACCAAGAAATAGAATGAAAAAATCAAAGAAAACTCTATTTTAGAACTAGATTTTGAAACCCTCTTTGTAGTTTTAGAAAATAATTTATGTTATTGCAATGGATTTAGATTATTTTCACAATTTAGGTATGAAATTAAAATCTGGGTATATATATTTTTTAATATTTGAAAATTTTAGATTTTGGGATAAACCCAGGAAAAATATCCTATTTTTTCGCCATGGACAACGCAGGGATTATTTTATTTTATTTTTAAATTAAATTAAATTTTGTTTTGTTGTTGTGGGGTGGGAGGTCAAACCCCACCACCACACACATAGGCCATGGTCAGAATGGCCACGGATTGTGTGTATTACACACAGGCCGCGGCCGGAATGGCCACAGACTGTGTGTTATACACACAGGTCGTGGTGGTAAGGCCATGAACTATGTGTTAAACACACAGGCCGCGGCGGTAAGACCACGAACTGTGTTAAACACATAGGCCGCGGCCGGAACGGCCACAGACTGTGTGTTAAACACACAAGCCGTGGCCGAAACAGCCACAGATTGTGTGTTAAACACACAGGCTGCGGCCGGAACGGCCATAGACTGTGTGTTATGCACACAGGCTGTGGCAGTTAGGGCTTCGTGGGCTTTCAAACGGAAATTTCAGATTTCGTGTTAAATCATTTTTATTTGATATTTATTATTTAATATTATATTAATATTAATATATATATAATATTATTATAATATTTAAATAATGTTTACTTAACAATAATAAATTTAAATATATAAATATATATGTGATATATATATATATATTTATGCATATATAATTAATTAGATATATATATATATATATGCATAGAATATACACATATATTTATATATATATATGATTTTAAAATAATTTGTAAAGTTCAATTAAATCGTTTATGGGAAATTGTAATATAAAAATAGGTAGATATTCATCATGATCTATATACATTTAAAATATATGGATATTCGGGAAATTATACTTTTAATGAATAAGGTATCTTGGTAGGAAAGAGTATTACTAATTAATGGTTTTAAGTTGAAATAAGTTTAACTGATTTTAGATAAATGCTTTAAATTATTAAATGTTTTGCATATGAAAATAATAGTAAACTTAGAGTAAGTAGATTGATTTAAATTTTAATCAAAATGACTTCATTTATTAAAGTGTTTTGATCATGTTTATAATTATGAAATTTAGAGTTAATGAATGATTTATTTTAGTTAAATGACTTTAATCATTGAAATGTTTTGATTATGAATTTAATTGTGAACCTCATAGTAAAATGATTGATTTTAAAACATTTCCATGTTGTGAAATGAAATTGGTGTATTTGATTTGAAAATTGCAAGTGATGAAAATTGTGATTGGATTTAGGAAATCCGAACATTAGTTTATTTAACTGCTCGAAATGCTTTTAGTGTTTATTTGTTCTTTCTCGAGGTTGGGAGAATAGAGTAATTGTTATGTAAGCCTTCCATACTAGGTTTTCTTTTAATTTTTGTGGGTGTCATAAACAGTTAGTCAACCTTGGTGTTGTATTGGGAAATGTGTATAGCTGTATTTTGTTGTTTACCCGATTTTCACGAACATGGATGTTTTGTGTCTCCTGTGGTTTAAGAGTGGTTTATGTGATTCATGCCTCCTTTGGAAGGAGTGAATTATGTGTTTTGTTGCCTCCAATATTTGGGGAGAGTTTTGACTTTTGTTGTCTTCAGTGTTTGGAGTGAGTTTTATTTATGTGTTCCTCCTAAGAGTTGGAGTGGTTTTATTGTATTGGTATGCACTTGGGATTCTCTTGGTGATTGGTTTTGTTTGGTATGTTGTGAAGTAGAAGAGTGGCTTCTGTTTGGGGCCAGAGCCCAAAGAGGTAAACTAGGAAACCTTCAAAAGTGGTTTAATCAAGTGATAACTAAATTAATGTACTTAGAAGTTAGGTAGTATTTCACACTAATTAAGATAATTGAGCCTCGCTCATGGACGCAAGGGCTTGTATAGACTTGGGATGAGACAGGAAGGCCTGGAATGGCAAGGTCATCTATCTTGTCTTTACAAGAGGTATTTGATTCCACATGAGTGAGCATGGGTGTCGGGATTCAATAGAGGCCACCAGGACAACTCATAGTGGAGGCCGGAGCCTATGAAAATTCCCAGAGGAGATCCCATGATGAGCTGTGTGATGACACTCTTTCTACGACAACAATTGGTATTTGGTTTTCTTGAGTTTGGTCTTCTTATCTTACTCGATCTGTTATAATTGTACTTGTGTTATCCTTATGGTTGTATAGTTCATGTGATTGGTTGGTTCCATTATGAGTTAGCCTATGTCTAGGAGTGGATGGTCTTGTTTGGAAATCCTTGTTACTATCTCCTAGCATGGGGGGTGAGCCTTTGGGTATCACATGGTTGGGTGGAACGTGCATCTTAATATGTTGGGTCAGCTTTTGTTCTTATGGATGATATTTCCAGTTGGAGAGCTCGTGGGATCCAGTTCTTCATGTTTTATTGTTTCAGTTATAAATGTAATTTAATACCCCTCTTTGTATCGAGGTGGAAATTGTATATTGTAACCTTATATTTTGGAATTACCTCATTCGTGGAATGAGTGTTGTAACCTTATTGTAAAGTGTATTATTAGGATCATGTGGATTTCTTATGTCTTTGATTTAATTTTATCATGGATGGAATGTATGCGTTTTATTTTGTTAATCAATTATATATAATGGTCTTAATTCATGTTTCATAATTGGGTTGATGTAAACTCAGTCTCATAACCTTAGAGGTTGTTGGCATTGTGTAGTGAACCTTCATTCACTTTGTTTTGTTTAAAAAAATAATTATTGTGTTTATGTTGTTAAGTGCAACTTCCCCTAGGGTTGCGTGGCGGGGGCGTTACACTACATGTATTTATAGTATTATTTCCTATTTGGGCATTGTAGAAATATTTTGAATGTAATTTCTCTTTTGTAGACACACTGAGGTAAAGTGCCATTCTAGTGTATTTTTTTGGAGATTTTGCACATCTTGTTGTACATTATGTACTTGCACTTTGATATAAAGTTCCATGGGTGTTTGTTGTGTGAACATCGTATTTGCAATCACAAAAAGGAAGGTTTTTTTTTGGTGTGGGCTAGTTTTATTTGGTACCCACAGGGTGCCTTCTATGCTAGGCCCTATGGGCTTGTACCCCATCTTGGTAGTGGCCCTTGTGCTACGACGATGACTGTAAAAGCCATCAATCTGACGCCTTTTACACCACCAATGATGTCCCCTTCACAAAAATCAATCGTTTCTTTTAAACCAACAACCTTAAAAAAAAATTCCTGACACCGCTCTATCTTTTTCAGTGGATGCAACTTTTTCCTAGCAACTAACATGTATTTTGTAGAAACAATATATTCTTTTCATATTATAGGGTGGTTTGGAATATTTCAACAATTTTTTGTTTCCCAATGATCAGATTTTTATTATTGTAGGGGAATATTCACTAAATATTCTCGCTGACATCAGTATGATGTTAACAATACAATTATAGGGCAAGGCCCCTTTCAAGACCCCTTTGGCCCTAAAGGAGCTATTTATTTCTTTTGGCCATAACTTGGGTATATGATATAAATATTTGGTGAACAAGATATCATCATAAAGCTATTTGCATGTACTTTCTAGTGGTGTTAGTCTCATCACCATTTTTTGTTGGTTGTGCATTTGACAATCTTTTGAAGTCAGAGATGTTGCTTTCACTTTTGAGCTCATAAATTTTGATTTGTTTCTCATTTTTTCATTATTCTAGTGGTGTTGGGATAATCTTTCAGAGCTCTTCACACCATCCATGCAATCTTTCCTGATTTTTATCCAGGTATATTTTATTCAGTTGTTTGTGTTTTCACATTTTAGTGAATGACTTGGATGTCATAGCTCCTGGAAACCTTTTCTTTGTGTGGTATGACTCGTTTTGGATGTTCTACATGTATTTATAGTATTATTTCCTATTTGGGCATTGTAGAAATATTTTGAATGTAATTTCTCTTTTGTAGACACACTAAGATAAAGTGCCATTCTGGTGTATTTTTTTGGAGATTTTGCACATCTTGTTGTGCATTATGTACTTGCACTTTGATATAAAGTGCCATGGGTGTTTGTTGTGTGAATGTTGTATTTGCAATCACAACCTTGTTTTCCTTCATGCATGTGTACCTAGTTCACACACCCTTTTATTTGTAGGTACTCTTTCAATTACATGTTAAGATGTTCTTTGTTCTCCTACATGCACTTCTTAGCTTCATACAATTTTAGTGTACCCATCTTGGCTTTCCCTTTGCACATTATGGGGGGTTCCTACTATTGGTGCTCATGCTTACTTGGTTTTATTTTTTGAGTGATCTATGTATCTAGTTCTTGTTCCTCTGTACTAGGCAGACACACAACAATTAGTTACCAATGCATTCTAGTGAGATGGAGCATTTTCCATATGGACATTCTTCGATTCCTATTTTTGGAGGTGACCTTCTATTATCATTTGATCAGTGTTTTTCAAACTATTGGTACTTATATTTTCAACTTGCATCTTGCATGTTGAGTAGTGTGGTTGGAGTCATTTGCACAGATTCATGTGCCATTTGTATCTTTGAGTTCTAGATGCATTGCCTTTGTTTTCCATCTAATTCAATTAGTATGATCATTGGGGACACTCATGTAGGTTATTGTCTTTCACTTGACTAGTGTTCTTTAGAATATTAGTACCTATATTTTTCAACTTGCATCTTGCATGTTGAGTAGCACGTCATTAGGATAACTAATGTATATCCATGTACCATCTATATCTTCGAATTCTAGTTGTTTTCCTTTTTTTTCCATCTAAGTTGAGTAGTGTTATTAAGGGAACTCATACAAATTATTTTCTTCTTGATCTTGACATTTATATCTTTGAGTTACAGATGTTTTCCTTTGTTTTCCATTTGATTCAAGTAATGTTGTTGGGGGAACTCATGTAGATTCTTATCATCTTGATCTTGATCATCATTTGTTTCAGAGGAGATTATTCATTTCAACACTATATCAATTATCTTTTGATAGTTGTCTACAAATTCTTCATGCTTCAATGATGTTATTCATGTTCTTCTTCTCAGGACATTATTTTGGTTGGAGGCTTCTTAGTCCTTCACATTGGTTTGGAGGATTTTCAGTCCTTCATTCTCCTTTCTCTCTTTTTGGAGAGGAGTTTTAACCATGTGGTTTTCTTCTTTTCTCCAGTTGTGGGAGATTAGATTGTTTGTACATGGGTGCCTTATTAGGTCTTATTTTTCGGGACCCATCATGAATTCTCTTTTAAGGGTTTTTAGCTACCCCCTAAGTTCATCTTAAGGGGGGTGTTAGATTAATCATGTATTAGCTAATAATTAATTAATCTTTAATTATTTTTTAGTCTAATTCATTTCATGCACTTAAGCTAAACTTAGGAGTTCTTTTTTACATTAACTAAGTGCTTTTTTATGTTAACTTTAAAGTAAACTATATTATTAGATCATTTTGTCTAATCACATGTGGGTATGTGTAGGATCATGATGGGCCAAAAAGTAGCAATATGATGGGTATGTGTATGGTATGTGGCTGACGACTTTTTTTCAACCCAAATTTGATGAAATGAAAAGGGTTTTTAAAGGAGATTCTCAGCTTTCCACTAATATAAATTATGCTTTACTTTGACTTTAATGAATAATTATTATTTATTTTCTATTTGAATTACGACTAAAGTCCTAATTGATAGGCTAATTGAAAAACATCTATAGATTTCAAATGGTATCACATTTTTTGAATCTGAAACATGTGTGACATTTTATGCTTCACATAAGTTATAGGATTAAAAAAAAAATGAATTTCATGAAGTTTTGACCAAGTTAAGGTGGTCAGACATACAAGTTTTTATATTTTTGAAAAGTTGTAATAAAAAATTCATAATTAATTATTTACTCAGAAAAAATCACAAAAAATATGCATCACATCAGGACATGAGTCCTCTACTCATATCTAAAATATTATAAAAAATATTATCATTTTATTGTGGTTAGGTGGAAAGACACCTACTTTTATTTTTCCTTGAAATTTAAGTACTATTGCATTGAAATTTCAAATTTTCACCAAATAGATTTAAAATAAAAAAAACCTAGTAGTTTAGAAACTACATTCAATTTGCTACAGATTCTAGTCTTACATATTTTAAAAATAATATAGATAACTTATTCAAATTTTTACGTCAAATTGCCTAACTCTGATATTTTTGAATTTTTTGCCACTTAAGGGCCTATTTTTTCCATGATGATCCTGCACATACCCATGTGAAGTTGACAATTGTCATAATATAATCCATTCATCTTTAGGGTTGCTCCTATATAGAATTCAACCCTAATTGTATTATCATACCCTTTGATACCCTTTTGATAACCTTTTGATCTCCTTGAAGATTCTTGAGGTTCATGTTGTAGATTTTTCTTGTTGATGATATAACATATTATTGTTTGTAGATCTCTTATATGGAATGTGTTTTTGTTCATTGTTTGATATTGTGTCTTGTGTTATTCAATGTTTGACACCTATAACCTGATTTTCCCCCCTTAATTCCCTTTTTATAAATCCATGTAAGAACATGTGATGTTTATAAAAACATCTAGGAATTTGTTGGATTGTGAGGGTCAACTTCTCTTGAATTAGACCCTTGAATGGAAAAATTAATGCCAGTGAATCAAGGATGAGAATAAAAATTAAACATCCAATATGCTCCTAAGATGATGATGAAGTACTGATATAATTTGTTTTATCCATGTGCAATCAAATTCATAGAGGCACTATTTAATTAAGCTATGAAAAGCAAAGGTGCTATATATGTGTTAGATGGGTGGATGTAAAAACATGCAAGTGGGATTGGAGAAAGTGATTTATCACTAAATTTATATTTTTGAACTAGATATTCATTGAACTTAGGATAGATATCTATTTATCCAAGCCTCAATAGGTATTTGATATGACTAGATATCAAAATAGATAAATATACCTAGAATTAGTATTTGGTCATACTCAAACACTCAAGCCTTAAACTAAATATATAGTAGGATTAGATATCCAAATGGGCCACATATCTAGTGCCACTAGAGTGAATATATATTCCAAACTTCAAATACATTTTTCCAATCTAGATCCCCCCTTGTTTTCTTTGGTTTTAGGCTTGGACCTATAACTATTAATTCATGATGGTAGCCATTGATAAATTACACTTTCACAATATAGTTGGAAACATTACATTTTTATTTTTTGATGAAATTAATATGACTTGTAGAGGAGAATGTCTACTTTTCAAATATCTATTCTAAAAAAAATTAAACCTAATTTTAAAATTATTTATCATTTTGAAACATAGTGTATCACAAACTTGAAAAGACACATTTTCTTGTTTCTAATAACATTTGATTTCCAAGTCTATCTTCAAAATTATATGATTATTAGATCAAGATAATGTGGTGTACATGAGTGAATCAAATTTTCTACCTTAGCCTTATTAAATAAATAAAAGTATACATTTGATATAAACCTAGTATACATGTATTAAATATATTTATCTAAAAGACATCAATAGATATATTAAGTTCATAAATATATGAATAGTAATTTTTTTTTATGAAAATAAATTATTACAATAGTTTTATATGTTATTTTTTTATAAATTATGTATGTTTCTTAATTACTTTATTTCTTATTCAAGAGTTATTTTTATTAGTTTTCAAAACATTTAATAAAGAAAAAATAAATTGTTTACTTCATATGCTAACTTATTAAGTACACAACTATTTTTATATATGAATTTGTAGTTAAAAATAGAAATAAAGTATTTACTTCATATGTTAACTTATTGATTGCATATATCTAGTTTTTATAAGAATATATAGCTTAATTCAAATAATGATTAAATTTTTTATTAAGTTAAGAGAAAAGGTTTTGAAAGGGACCCTTAATATTAAAAAAAAAAATATTGGAAGAATTAAAACCAATAAAAGACAAACATCAAAATATTGATTAGGAAAATTATTAAGACATTCAATAGTTTTCCATTCTTCATATGAGTTTTGAAAATTGGATGAAAGAGATTCATCCACAGTCATCCTATATTCGAGCTCATTCTTTCACATATGGAAACTTACTATTTTGTTGGGACCTTCTTGGGTTTACAAGCTTTAAATATTTTTCTCATGTTGATTATGGTTCCCTTGATGTAGAGGATGCCTTGATTATTAGTCACAACAATATCCTTTGGGAGGGTAGCTAAATATTGAACCTCATACTCTAGTTTTCCCAATTTTGTCTCCAAGCTTGCAATATACTATTTAATTTTGTCTTGGATTAGGGGAGTGATATTTTGTTATCAATTTTGTGTGTCAATGTAGGAGGTCATTGTTCATATTTCTATTATTTACAATGATATTGTTGATAATGTCCCACCAAGGGAGTGTTGTGCCTTACACACATGCCTCACTGAAAGTGGGGACCCTATTGGCAGGGTGTAGGACATAGAGCAAAACCTACCACAAAGCAAGTGTCGAGCATCTGGCTGACAAGGGAGCTATGTTAAGTGGTACCCTAGAAGGGTCACATCTCTTTAAGAGATTAAGTGATTATATTATATGCATATAATAGATGTAAGAGTAGGAGATATAAAATATAGATGATAGATCATACACCAAAGATATAGGATAAGAAAGGATGATAAATTGCAAAGTAGAAAATAAGATATGTTGATGTAATGGTTATATGAATATATGGAGTTATAAGGATTCAATGGATATACACGTTATGAATGATTGTTATTTGTGTTTATTTTGTGTATAAGGTGTTGTTAGATATAACTACTTACTACAGTTACTCACTTAGATACCAGTATACCCTATGTGGTATAAAATAACTACTTTAGGGATACTAGGGTACATAACTTCAGGTTGTAATTCCCATTTTCCTCTGCTAACATTGGTTCCATTGTTGGGGTGCTAGAGAGGACAACGGAAAAATTCTAAGTAAAAGAAGATTAACAGTAGAAAAAGATAACTAATAAATAGAGTTTTTTTAATACACTTCTCTTAGGTGCTAGCTCTATGAAAGGGGTGTAGGAAAGTTTAAGGATGAAAGATGAAAAGTGGGGGGGAATCTGAAAAGATCCTTGAAAAGATGTAACTATTCAAAACTACGCCACCCATGGGGGATATAAAGACTAATGGAAGTTTAGACTAGAAAGACCCATTGGAATAGGAGATAACAAAAGAAAAAGGGAGATGATTGAAAAAATTAAGTTGGGAATTATAACACCTCTCTAATCTCAGGCTGGTAAGGTAGCATTCTTATTTTGATTTGATATTTTAAAATGTTAAATGTTGTTATAATGAGATTAGACATTGATGGTTATATGAAAGGTTATCATGTTTAGCTATTATTTTGGATTACTTGCTTATATGTTTATATATTGTTATCATTGCTTACGTATGATTATGGATAGGAAAGGGATGATGTCATAACAATCATATTCGAGAGGCTTACGATATCATGACTCCCTACCTGATGATTGATGTTGCTTGGACTATATGTATATGCACATGTACTTTGACGTGTAATTGGAAGTGATGCAGGTACTGAGTATCGACTCCGCCTGGATCCACATGCCTGAACGTACTCATATTCCCCGATGGTGGTTATTGGAGGTAGTCACAGACCAAATTTCCCCTATCCTATCTCACTGTACCCTGTTAGGGCAGTGTTTTCCTTGTTGATGTCTTAACGTCCGGTTACCTAACGGTAACATCCGGAGCACCCTTCAACCGTATGTTCCGGTGCATTTTTCAGTTGTATGTGGCGTACCAGTATGTCTTGTTGAGGTATTTTGTTATGGTTTTCATGAATCCTTTATGTGGTTATATATATTTTATTGGTTGTCAGTGTCTTGGTGTGTTTTCATTGACATCTCTTTGTGATTTCATATATGGCATTTTATAGTATTTTATTGATTTGAGATTTGAATGGTTTAATTTATGAGATTTTAAATATGTTGTTTTTAAATGATTTTTATTGTTCATTCAAGAGAATGACATATTTCATTTGAAAATTTTAAATGATTTTATTAATCCTTTTTGTGAGCCTTCATAATTTTATTTAAATCTTTGTGGGGAGCTTGTGTGTTTTTAATGTTTGGATTTAAACTATTATTATTATTTTATATGAGTAGAGAATATTGGATATATAGGGAATTTAATTAATTGCTTTGGGGAGTTTTAATAACTTGTTTAATAAAATGTTTTATTTCATTTTATTGTGTGAAGGATTTAGTTAAAATAAAAAATAAAGGGGTAACCTGGTCTTGATATATATACTTTTATTCATTTTGTTTTGGGGGGAGTTATCTTTTGGGAAAATAAAATTTTTGTTTTGGGGGAAAGAGGAGGAAACCCCATAGTTTGGGCAGCTAAGTTTTGGAAGAAATTGGGGAGAAAAAATTTGTGGGCATCTGATTGTTGGTTTTAGCATGCCATACCCTCCTTTCTTTCCTATTATGGAACCCAACTACATCTTCTTTGCAGAGTATTCTTTCATTTCAATTTTGGGAAGCATTGAGGTATTCTTCTGTTTCTTTCTTGAATTTCTGAGATTATAAATGTATGCATGAGAGCATGTTTAAATGTTTTGGGAATCTTGGCTGCTCTGGGTGTTGTCATGGATTTTGGGTTGAGATTTTGTTCAACCTGGTTATCGCTTTCTTTCTTTCGGAAAATCTGAGACTTCAATAAATTTGTTCAATCCTCCCACTTTAAACTCAAAACCAACTATGAGATTCACCTGGTAATGCTCAAATCTCAACTGGGTTGGAGTCCAAAACCAATTAGGAATACTTTCTGTTTTGGCCAAAATTTGTGCAACTTGTTAAAAATGTTTTTTTATGGCTGCTTATTATCCCCTTGCTAAAATGAATTTTAAGGGTGGATTTCATGTATAAATGCCAAGATATCAACTAGGTCTTTGGCAGATTTTAATTCTGGGCACTTTCATTTTTACCCAAATTTGTGCCTTCTTGTTAAATGACATTTTTTGATGCTGCTTTTTAACCGTTTGATATAAATAAAAAATAAAGTTAGACTACATGTAGAAACACCCATATTTCAAATGGGTCGTTGTCCGATTTTTAATCTGGGCACTTTCATTTTTCTTGTTTTTTGCCTAGCCATGCATAAAATGGCATTTTTCTGAACAGCACCCTATTTCGGGTCATAGAATGAAATAATAAAAGTGAAATCCAATTGGAAACGTCAAAATATGAACTGGGTCTTCGTCTGATTTTTTATCCGGTCACTTTTATCTTTTATAGAATTTTTATGCCTCTTTCTCATGCGTTGAACAACAGTTGAAATTGTGTTTTGTGCCACTGCCTCTTGATAGATTTTGTTTGTTTTAGAAGTGAATTTATGGGATGATTTAATGAAATTTATACCAATTATATGAATGTCTCTTTTATGAAGTCAACGGTAAATAATAGAATGTATTTGATCTGCCTGTGAGTGTATGAGATCAGTGTTTGCTCGACTGTTTTACATGGTTTTTATGATGGATTTTCAATGGACTTTTCATTGTTTGATAATTGCTTTTGGATTACTTGTTTGGATAAATGAGAAGACTTATCCATCTATAGGGCATTGAGTTATCCGTCTGTAGGGCGTTGATACGAGCATGATTGGGGTTTACTCATCCGTAGGAGAGGTGTACTTGATTCCATGTGGTGCCATTCCTTCGAGCATGCATGATGAAATTACATTCAATCATCACTCTAGCACATTATAGCCCAGTAGTTATGAGTAATACCTAACATGTTATTGTATGAGCATCTGCATGTTGTGATATTGGCTTTAATGCATTATATTTCTTGTTTGCTCCATGTCTGATGTGAGTGTTGGCCATATGTCACCCTTACCTTGTTATTTTTGCTTGGGCCTTGTAACTACCTCCGAGCACGGTGGGGTGGCCTCTTTTGAGTCCACATGGTAATGAGGCATTGCCACTACCATTAGGGACTGACGTACAAGTTTATGAAGCACTAGTTGGAGTCATCCCCTCTTTTGTACTTATCTTATCTGATGATGTATTTTATTCATGACAATGCTATTGTATTCATACTTATTCTTTTATGCACATTGTACTCTCTTGAGGGAGAGAAAGTAATCATAAATTTACTAAGAAGATATGTGATGATTATGTTTGACTTACGAGTTCTGGTGTTGGTATCGGACTCACATATACTATGATAATTCTTTTATGGCTTTCTTTTCTTATTTTTATGCAAAATTGGAAGATTTGGTTGTAGATTTTCTTTTTTGCTATAGTCTACTAAAGTTCTAGAGCAAGGCCACCTTTTGTTAATGTTTTGTGTTGTTGTTGCAAAAGTTCTAGCACTTCGCCACCTTCTGTTTGTTGTTCTGTGTCACTGCTGCAAAGTTTCAAAGCAGTAGGAAGTTCTGGACCATCGGCGCAGGAAGTTCTGGAGTAGAGGTTCCATAACAGTAAGATCTGGAGCAGCAAGAAGTTTTGGAGCACTGGTGCAAGTAGTTCCAGAGCATAGGTTCTGGAGCAGGAAGATCCGTAGCAGCAAGATGTTTCGGAGCACCGACACAGGTATTTCTGGAGTAGAGGTTCCAGAGTAGGAAGTTCCAGAGCAAAGGTTCTAAAGCAAGAAGTTCCAGAGTAGCAGGAAGTTCTGAAGCAGAGGTTTCAGAGTAGGAAGTTCCGTAGCTGGAAGTTCTAGAACATGATGTTCCATAGCTGGAAGTTCTGGGGCAAAGTTTCTGGAGCTATTATGTTTGCTCTTGTTTGGATTTTCTCTAGAGGGTGGATTATTCCTCTCCTTTGGGTTGTGTTCGGCCATGCTTGGCCATGTAAGTTGTCAATTTATTGTATTGTAAATTAATTTTTGTGACAGTTATTCTTTATGTTATCAAAAAAAAATTAGCTTGTCCTTTTTTGGCTCTTACCCTTCGAGGTTGCATAGCGGGATGTTATAGAAATGGAGATAAATGTAAAAGAAAGGAGGTTAAAATAGATTTAGGAAAGATACTACAAAAGAATGGAAGAGGCATAAAAGAGGACTAAAGAACATGACTTAGAGGTTGCAGAAGAAAACAATAAAAAAGAAGGGTATCACACCATTAAGAGTGCTCCTAAGCATGCCATTGTGGGTGCTACTAGAAAACAAAGCTAAGAGTGTACCATTGTGGGTGTTGCTAGAGAGGATAGAGAAGAGGTTCCACAATTAGGGCCTAGCATAAACAAAATAAGCCAAATTATTCAAAACATAGAAGGTGAAATTGAAGAATATGGGAATTCTAGGAAAGAAATGGAACAAGCGATAGAAAGAATTATGACACCTCCTTTAAACAAAACACCAATTGTTCATCCAAAATGGATAATATCCAATTAAAGATAAATAAATATTGGTTGCCACTAGAAACCCCAATACAAAACCTCTAAAATGTAACATTTGATGGTACATACTTGATTGAATTAGTAACTAGAAGTGTATTGAAGATAAGAGGCAAAGATATGGAAATGAATATGAAGAATTATATGAAGTTAACATCCTATTAAAAAAATTCATGATTAATTAAACAAATGACACGTACATATAAATGGATATCTCCAAGAATGAAAAGAGACTTTGAACACACACAATCCCTGGACAAGGATTCACCCTTAATTCCATTAAAAGAGAAGGATTTTTATGGAGGAAGTAGAACAACATCTAGAAAAACAAAGCACGAGAGAACAAGAAGGAGAAGGAAACAACATAGACACATTGGGTGGATATAATTTTGATATAAGATATAGATAGTGAGTCAAAATAAGAACCAACCATGAACACCACTATAAAATTACCCATGTTTGGACAATATACAATCAAAGAAACCGAACATGTGTTTACCTTGGAGTCTTTATGGAAAAGACAACACATAACTAGAGATGACACAAAACTATTTAACTTTGTTGGATCACTTCATAGAGAAATTTTAAGATGGTATAAAAAAACTACCCTAACCACAACAAAGACTGTGAAATAGTAAAATAGGAATTTCTAGCAAATTTTGCCACCCCAAATTTATGTCTAGAAGGGGTTAGTAAACTTTGATAATAAATAAAAAATGAATATGATAAAATCAAATAATTTGATAAAAGATTCAAATAAGTTACTAGATGACTAGAAGAACCCTTACCTAATAATAAAAATTGAATGGTTCATCTTTGAAGTCCTACTAGAAATTAGAATAGCACTTGATGGACAATATTTTAATACACATTTAGGATTAGTTAGATTTGCATACCAGATTGAAAACCAATCTTGGTGAAAATAAGATAGGGAAATAGAAAACAAGGAATTTGAGAAACTTAAATTAGGAGTAGAGTAGTTAAGACTTCAACAAGACATTATGGAAAAAATAGAAGTGTATGTGCTAAGACCTAATATATGGTGCACATACTATGTAAGGGAAGGTCACATTAGAAATGAGTTCCCCAAGAAAGTAGGAAAAATAAAGAAAATGCATTATGGGTAGACCTTTAGATAATACCCAAAAAGGTGAATTGAATCTACTGCGATGTTTGCAGAGAGTTGGATGACCATGACACCAAAGATTGTCCATCACAATTGTTCCAATTAAGAAAAGATCCTACTGAAATAAGTAATAAAGACTAAAAGATATTGGCATTTTTTAAAGGTTTAACAGAAGGACCATTATACAAACACAATCACAAATATAAAATCCCACCATGGAAAAATAAGAAAAATGCTAACTGGATACAAAACCAACCAAACTAGGACAATTACAGTGAAAGAGACCAATTTTATGGGGACAAAGGTCAGGATAGATGTAGAAGAAGACAAAATGATGCTACATCCTTTAAATGCAATAAAACAAGACATTTTGCAAAAAAATGATGGGGAGATAGAAAGAAAACCTACGAATTCTATGGTAGCATAGAACACATGATGTGTTCAACTATGACAAAGCCTAAACCTACTATAAAAATATGGATTCCCAATCAAAAAATGATGAATTACAATATCTAAATCAAAATAGAGGGGGAAAGATTACTATAAAAAGTTCAAAAACAAGATGATGAGACATACCAAGGAAGCCACAAACAAGAGAATACAAAGGACTCCAACAAATAACCTCCTACCTATAATAAAGAAAAAATGATAAACAAACATGGAACCAACACCGCCAAAAAGAAACAATGTATAATGGAAGGGGAAAATTCCTCAAATGAGGAGGCATTCCACCCCACGAAGAAAGAAAATGATAAAATAATAGAAGAAATAAAATAGGTAGTCCACAAATAATAAGATGACAAAACTGAACAATATTTCTTAGAGAAAGAAGTTAAGATATTAAAACAATTAATAAACATGACTAAACAATCCAATATATTAGATAAACTACAATATTTCTGCAAATACTAAAATAAACAATAGAAAACACCTCAAATCATAATGATGAATAAAGAAGATAGGTCATGGAAAACTCAACCAATAAAGATCATAGTAAGTATAAACGACATAAAAATAACCAATGTTATGGTAGATTTAGGAGCAGATATCTATCTGATACCAATATAGGTATGTGATAAAATAGGAAAAACTTAATTTGAGCACACACCATGTAACACAAGCTTAGTAGATGGAACTAGTACAAAAAACCTACCGACATGGAATTAGGTGGAAGTTGATGTCAAAGGGGTGAAACAAATAATGGAATTTGAAGTTGTTGCAATTAAAGAAACATTTGACCCATTTAATTCACTACTAGGACTTAGATGGTTTATGAATTCTAATGGAATTGTAGAATCCTTTAAAGAAGAGATATCATTCATAGAAACACATAGAACAGTTCACATCCCTCTAGTGAAAAGTCCCAATGAAACTTACATATAAGAAATAAACTCGGAGGAATATAATGAAACCTGTACACAATTTTAAGATTACCACTAATTGACAACTTCGAAAACCCAAATTCAGGGGGTGAATTTGACATTGAAAGAACCACATACAAAATAGATAGTGAGGAAGTGCTAGATTCTTGGATGCAATAAGAATCATATCTTTATTCTAGGATAATTACCAGCTTTCACAAAATATTTATGATTAGGAAATCATAAGAGAATTCTCCACATTATACTACCTTAATAGATAATGTACCATAACATAATTTGTGATAGAATTAAAGATAACATAGAACATGTATATCTAAAATACTCGCCATTTAAGCCATATTTTGTGAGGAATCTCACACATAAAATTTCCTAAGTATTTAGGAGTTGGGGACCTAATATCATTCATCACTCAAATATAATGAATCTTCCAAAAAAATGAAACATGATTAGACAAAAAAACACATTTATCTATAATGCCACATGTTGGTGGAATGCACAAGAGCATCTAAGACATTGGGGAATATTCAAAATCTTGATCAAACCTAGGTACCTTTCGGAGGAAGGGGAGTACAAAGAAATATAAAAATAAAATGGAGAGATCCCACTAGAGGAACACATTACAATTTGCATTAACACATGGAAAGAAAACAATAAATATGATGAATAGATATACATTCAGTTGTTTTATTGGACACTAACATCGATCGTAGAATATTGGTATATCAACCTAAAAATAAGAGGTGAAACAAACAGTTGGACAAACCTCACAAAATACTTTCTTCATACCTTCTCATTTTAAAATAAAAATACAAATATAAATAATACTTATTAAAATAAAGGAAATTATATTTATCTTGGAGGATATTAATGAAGTAGCAATACCAAAAACATCAACACCACCACCAAAATCAATGGGCATATGGAAATATATAGAGTGGAAAATATATTAGACTCTTAGAAAGGAGACGTTACTTAACAAACAAAGATGATGAAGAATCCAAAAATATAGACATAGAAATTCAACAAGGGGAAAGGGAGCTATAGTCTCCCATGGAGACTAAACAAAAATATTATAATGAGCCACTAAAATTAAAATAAGAAAATGTTTGCAAAGAAGGAGGCCCCAAATTGGCCACGATAGGAGGTTACTGGGATGATAGAGTTGTGGCAGAAACTGCCAAAAGGTTTACTAAATTTGAAGACCTCTTTTGAAGGAAGCTTAGTGAATTATAAGGTATTAAGGAGGAATTGGGAGTATTCACAATTCAATTAAAAGAAGGGGCCAAACTAGTTAGGAAAAGACAATACAAGCTAAACCCTAACATGAAGAAGAAAGTTAAAATAAAATTAGATAAAATGTTAGAAGTTGGAATCATCAAACCAATAGCTGGTGTAGAGTGGATCAATCATATGGTGATTTAGAACAAAAAGGCTAGTGAAATAATAATTTTTATTAACTTTAGAGATATTGATAAAGATTGTATCCATGACCCTTTTCCTACAACATTCACCAAAGAGATTTTAGATTCAGTAGTAGGTAGAGAGATATACTCCTTTATCGATGGGATTTTTGAGATATCACCAAGTGAGAATAAGTGAACAAGACCAATCCAAAAAAATATTTGCAACAAAATGGGGGTCCTGCATGTATACACTAATGCCATTTGGGTTGAAAAATGCACATGCAGTATTCAACAAGATCATGATAAATGCTTTCAAAGATTTTATACAACTTTTTAGAGGTGTATTTAGACAACTAGACAATTTATGGATTTTTCAAAGACCACATCCAAGTACTCAAAATGATGCGTACCAGATGTATCATGTAACCTACCATGAATTTGAAGAATTGTGTATTTCCAGTACCATATGGTACATTACTAGGTCATATTATATGTAAAGAAGGGTTAATGGTAGACCCTATTAAGGTTGTATTAATAATGGCCATACGACCACTAAAACAACTTTTAATGTGAATTTTTTTAGGCTATATTGGATATCACCATAAATTCATAAAAGGGTATGCCAAAATAGCTACAACTATGGAGGACCTACTTAAAAATAAATTCGATAGAAGCATTGAGTGGAATGAAGAGTGTGAGAAAACGTTCAATACTTTGAAAAATAAAACTATGGAATCCCTAATACTTATATTTCCAAATTGGAATACACCCTTCAACATTCATGTAGATGCATTAGACATTGCTATAGGAGTAGTGCTAGCTAAAAAAAAGGGAATAAAGATCATCCTATAGATTTTGGAAGTAGAAAAATATATGAGGAAGAAACTAATTATACCACCACTGAGAGAGAAGCCTTAGCCATGATATATGCACTACAAAAATTTAGACATTACCTCTTATCATCACCATTTATGTTTAAATAATAGACCATGAACCATTGAAATACTTACTTAACATACATATTATACAAGAATATGTTAGTGGTTACTCCTCTTTCAAGAATTTGATTTTAAGATAATGATCAAACTAGGAAAATATAATTAAAGACCAAAATATATATCAAGAATAGAGATAGGAGAAGAACCCAAATACCAACTAGAAGATTTACTTGGCGCACACTTGTTTAAATTAAATGTGGCAGTGAGAAACTTCATGGCATTGCTATCCTCCTATCAAAAGGTAAATTTTGATTTGATTGTAGTGTAGAAAATTGTACGCTCTTAGAGATGGTACAATTTCACACTTAATTTGGACCTATTTTAGCACCCTTGCATTAAATACCCTTTAAATCATCATTAATAGGCCTCTAAGACCCTTTATTTTAAAATCAACAAAAGCATTATTTTTTCTAACAACCCATCAATGTCCCACCCTAAAAATCTAGGGTGGCCCAACTCATATGCCGCCTTGGGCATGTATGAGTCCCCCTAGGTGGGACCGATAGGCCACAATTGGTGTATGAGTCTTGTGTGGCCTATTTTTAGGGTTTGAGTAGGAAATTAAAGATTTTAATTCAAAATTTTGGTTGATGTCACCTTTTGAGATCTAAATAATGGTAAATTAGGTATAATTATTATATAAACAATCTTTGAAGTCATTATTTTCATCTAGGGAAGGCAATTCAAGGTCTAAGAATTCACAAGCACTCAAGCATTCTTTCACAAGAGAATTCAAGAGCAAGTAGCAAGAAAATTTGAAGTCTTGGAGTGCCAGGGTATGTGTAGGATCATCATGGAAAAAATAGGCCCTTAAGTGACAAAAATATCAGAAAAATCAAAGTTAGGCAACTTGATGTAAAAATTTGAATAAGTTATCTATATTATTTTAAAAATATGTAAGAATAGAATCTGTAGCAAATTGAATCTAGTTTCTAAACTACTAGGTTTATTTAAACAAAAACAAAATCTATTTCGTGAAAATTTGAAATTTCAATGCAGTAGTACTTAAACTTTAGGGAAAAAATAAGAAGTAGGTGTCTGTCTGACCACCCTAACCACAATAAAATGATAATATAATTTTTTATAAGATTTTAGATATAAGTAGAGGACTCATGTCCCGATGTGATGCATATTTTTTTGTAATATTTTTCCAAGTAAATAATTATTTATGAATTTTTTATTACAACTTTTAAAAAATATAAAAAATCGTATGTCTAACCACCTTAACTTGTTCAAAACTTCATGAAATTCATTTTTTTTTTTTTAATCCTATAGTATGTGAAGCATAGAATATGACACATATTTCAGATTCAAAAAATGTGATATCATTTGAAAGCTATAGATGTTTTTCGATCAGTCTATCAATCAGGACGTTAGTCATAATTTGAATAGATAATGAATAATAATTGCTTATTAAATTCAAAGTAAAGTATAATTTATATTGGTGGAAAGCTGAAAATATCCTTTAAAAACCCTTTTTGTTTCATCAATTTTGGGTAAAAAAAAAGTCGTCAGCCACATACTCATCATATTGCCACTTTTTGGCCCATCATTATCCTGCACATACCTAGCAACATTATAGTGTTTTTGCAGTTCTTCAAGCTCACTTTCATTCAATACCTAGTATTGTTAAGGACTAATTATGGTTGTCTATGGTGAATCATGACAGATTCTAGGTTGGGGAGATGTAACCAACCATCAATCCAAGCTTAATGACTTGCTTCCTAAGTGATTCTATCCTCCATGATCACTCTACATTCAACCTAAGAAAGGTATATGCATTCATTATGGATTATTAGGGTGATTGAGGATCTCCCAAAGTGATTCATTCATCTTCATGTTTCATTCATGCATCTCATTCTAGTACAATAGAATAGGGTTGTATTAAATTTTAGATTCCCTAATCTTAGATCCACATAATATTAGGGGTTTTCTTTACATTTACATTCAATATTCATTATTTCTATCAAGGTTTAACTACCAAACTAGGGGTTTGACCGAGGCATACCCCCCATAAGAAAATCAATACTCTATTTTGTTTTGTAGAGATTTTTACAGGCTCAGATTTGGGAATCAGGTTGAAGAAACAAAGTAGAGATTAAAGAATAGATCTAGACTTTGAATTTTTGAAAAAGTAGAATGGGACTGATATGTTAGAAGTGGCATATGAGTCCCACTATAGGCAATTTTTTAGATTTCTGAAGATCTTTGATCAACATTGCCAGATTCCTATTCCTGCCTAGAAATCCTAATCTGGGACTAAATCGCATAGACTGATGCATGAGTCCCAACAAACATTAATCTTAGTATATTCAACATTTTAGGTCTTCAATCAAGTTTCTACAGGTTTTTAGATGGCCCTCTTCACTCTTGTTTCTTTTTGTTTTATTTTGCATCTATTTCTAGGTCATTCAGTGAAGCTTTGCATAACATTAGGTTTCAAATTTGATCTTGCATGTCATTTTTCTTTTCAAGCCCTAACTTGGTGGTGAATCCCTCTTTATTCATTTGTTATACCCTAGAGCAACCCTATTACAAATCTGTTTCCTTCATTTCATCCCTAAGCTTGAGATCTCTAAAGGATTTCCTTGAGTGCAATGTTAGCGAAATAGGAGGATCCCATATCCCCTTGTGTTCCATCTTCCAAGAAGGTGGAACCCTATTTCCAACATTTCATTTTGGTGAACCTACATTTAAAACATCTTAATTCTGATTTGGAGTGCATCATTATCCTAAATTTAGCTTGCATTAACATTGTATTAGGGTTTGCATTAATTAATTGGTATTCTAGTGTTTCTAATTCTTGCATTAGTGAAAGTACATATAGGTTGGATTTTTGTATCTTGCATCATTGAATTTCATCTAAAATATACCTTTTCACTTAGCTTAGACATCATCTAAAACAATAAAACATAACATTGACACAAAATTTGTTGAAAACGGTGCAAAAAACCTAAACTGGGACTCATACGCCCCTCTAGGTGATTTAGTCCTAGTACAAGAGATTTTGCCTAATTTTTGGGTATTTTGTGCTGACTATTATTCACTATTCAGACCCTTGAAAAACCCTAGTTGGGACTCATATGCCCCTCTGGGTGATTTATTCCCATTCCAGATTTGAAACTACATTAAATTCTCTATTTTTATACTTCAGTTTGTTGCTATTAGTTTGCTATTTCAATTTGCAGTGTCTCCATTTCATCCATTTCATTGCACACACCTTCATTCAGTTCTACGTACATTCCATAATATCAAATTTTTATTTATACCAATAGAAATCCAAATTTTACCACTTCCATATGGTCAAAGTCATCTCCTTATTCATCCCTTTACTCGTCTATTTCATCCTTTTTGCCAGTATTAATTAAATCATTTATTTAGTTAATATTGCATGTCTTACATAAGGTTCCTAAAGTATTTAATTTAATAATTAAATAATTTTACCTTATTTCCTCTCTAAATTAAATAAATATACCATTTTATTTAATTTAGTCATGTGACCTCTTGGAATTTAAATTAATTTTTAATTCCTCACTTTCTCTCTCCTTGTCATATTCTCCATAACCCTCTTCTAATCTAGATTAATTTAATTTATCTATGATTAAAGATATGCACCACTTAATCAAGATTAATGTCACATCCTACTACATTTTCCACTTGCCTCTAATCCTTCATTAATTATCCTAATCATGTGTTTGCACAACATTAATCAAAGTCATTAGCCACATTTAGCATGCCTTTTTGGTCAACCTTTTTATTTGCCTTTCTTTGCATTGACCCTCTTTCCCATGTGAATTTAAAATTCACATTTATTCCTCCTAGAATCTTCTTTTTCCCATGCATCTTCTAGTATTTTTTGACTTGTCACATCAAGACACATGTGGACAAAGGCTTCCATTTTTGGAACCTTGTCTTGTCAATGAGATTCTTGCAAGCATGTGAATTTTTAATTCACATTTATTTCTCCAACTACTTTCTCAATCCCCATGGATATTTTTGAGGAATTCTAAAATTCCTCAAAAGTCACTTTCATTCCCACTTGGGGACAAGAAATTCCTTTTTGAGAAAATCTTCTCATTCCCCAAGGTACTTGCAAAGTACTTGTCCTTCTTCCACCTCATGTACCCTCCTTCCACCTCATTTACACATCATCATTTTTAAGCCACTTCACATTCCACATGTCAAGATGTGAGGTATTGTGAGTCCTCAACTCACCATAGCCCTACATCTTGGTCTTGTTGGTTTAATCTCAACCATCCATTTCTCTAGAGAATTCAAAATTCTCTATAAATACCCCCTCTTTTCTCTCATTTAGGGGACTTTTGTATGCCATAGCCAAACTCTTGTTTTTTTATTTGAGTCCACACTTAGCATTTGCATCAATTTTCATACAATTCCAATCATATTGCATCCTTGTCTATTTTCCATCCAAGGAGCATACAACATGACAAATCAAGGGCCAACCAAAGAACAACTCAACAAGGTAAATTTTTATATTTTGTTTTGTTGAGCTAATCATTTTCCCAATCTTGAGGTGTAGGGTGTTAATCTTTGTTTTCTTACACTCTTTTGTTTGCTCTTCATTTTCTAACATATATTTTCAAATGAATAGAATACCAAGCAGTACCTGAGCTCACAACAAAATAGAAGGTGACACAACAACAACACTAATAGACCAACCTGAACTGACCAGATTGATGAGATAGTACAAACATATACTTATCCTCATCAAGGATGATGGCTAAACTTGGACCAAATGCTATCTCCATCAATAATTTCCATTGGGTTTAAGGAATGCTCAAACCTAACATCTTAGGTGGAGTCGATGCCTAGTACCTACAACCTGCAACAAACCACATAGTTGAGCATGTACATAATCATATAGTCAAACACACCGTGAGAGGAAATCATAGCATTGCAGGGAACTCATAAGTGAATGATATGACCATGTTCCCCTTCACCAAAATACATCAACACATACTAATTAGATGCTAATCAACATGATATGAACAATCATGAGATAATCACATGATGCACATAACAAGATTAATCCACATAATCAATTAAATCCATATACTAGGCATAATATGAGCATATAACATCAGTAATAAAGTATCATCATAAATGAGAATCCAAAACCAAGCAAAGTATCATAATGTCCAAATACAAATAAGTAACTATCAATAACATAAAGAAAACTTAGGGGCACTACATCTTCCCCCTACAACTAGGCTTACTCCTCGAAGCCTGTAAATAGATATGGGTACAACTCTCGCATCCTAGATGCATCCTCCCAAGTAGTAGAAGACTCATCATTAGGATCCCACTAGACCCTCACCTTCTCAACGTCTCAAGCCCTGAGGGTGAGTCTCCTATGCTATAGTATTCCTGTGGGCTCCAAAGTTAGCTTCTCATCCTCTACCTATAAGGCATTCCAATAAAGAACATGAGAAATATCCAAATAATAGGGTCTGAGAATAGAAACGTGAACACATCATGAATGTGAGCTAGAGTGGGTGGAAAAGAAAGACGATACACAATAGACCAATCCTCTCCAACACCTCAAAAGGCCCAAAAAAGTGTCATGTGAGCTTAGAGACTTTTCCATAATGGATCAGAATCTTTCACAGACACACGGGCAGGAATACCTGGTCTCCAATAGAGAACTGATGGTCATCCCTATGAGCATTTACACATTTCTTCTATCTATCCTGGGCTGCCACCAAATGCTCCCTAATGTGAATCACCTACTGCTCCATCTCCTGAAGCATCTCCAAACCAAGAAGCACTCTATCCTCAAGATGATCCCAAGTCAACGAGGTCTAACAAGGATGACCATACAATGCTTGAAAATGAGGCATGCCAATAGAGTTGTGGTATCCATTATTGTATGTGAACTTCACCAAATATAGGTAATCCTCCCAATGAGATCCATAACGTACATTCGAAGCATATCCTCGAGGACCTTATTAACCCTCTTAGTCTTCCCATCAGTCTCTAGATGATAAGCTAAACTAAAGTTCAACTAAGTCCCCAACATATGTTGTAAGGACGTCAAAAGAGCTAAAGTGAACACTGGATCTCTGTTTGAGATAATCCTACAAGGAATCCCATGTAATCAAACAATATCCTCCATGAATATTTTGGCCACTGATGAAGCATTGTAAGAGAATCAGATAGGAGAGAAGTGTGCCACCTTCATCAACCTATCCACGGTGACCATAATGGCATCATGTCGACGAGAAGACAGTAGAAAACCCACAATAAAATCCAATTAGATGATGTCCCATATCCATTTAGGAACAAGATGTGGCTGCAAAAGACCAATTGGATGTTGATGCTCTGCCTTCACTCTTTGACACTCCAAACATCTCAACACAAAATCAACAATATCCCTCTTCATTCCAACCCAAAATTATAGCTGACGAAGGTCTGTGTGCATCTTCTTGACACCCAGATGAGCTGAATAGGGTGCCCAATGTGCCTCTGACATGATCAACGTATGAAGATCTCCTAAGGAAGGAACATAAATGTGACCCAAGTGCCACAAAAGGCCATATGACTCAAGGGAATAACTTGCAAATCTACCCTCTAATGCTTTGCCTGACTCAATCTCAAACCTCACCTCCTGACACCAACTATCTACAAGAAGTGCTATAGAGATCTGACTCCTCAAGTCCACTCCAAGAGTCACTGGCGAAAGCTCATGTCTCCGCTGACTAAGAGAATCTACCACCACATTCTCCTTTCCATGAATAAACTTCACCTCAAAATCATACTCACATAAGAGCTCCATCCATCATCTCTGCGTAGCATTCAAATTTGGCTACGCCAAAATATACTGCAAACTACGGTGATCATTGTGCATCTCAAACCGATGCCCCAATAGGAAATTCCTCCATCTCATCAAAGCATGAACCATAACAGCTAACTCCAGATCATGTGTAGGATAGTTCAAATCATAATCCTTGAGTTTGTAAGACTCATAGGCAATCACACAACCATCCTGCATCAACACTGCTCTTAAACCCTCCAAAGATGCATCTATACACACCACAAAATATCTAGTAGGATCAGGAATTTCCAAGATAGGTGCATTAGTCAACCTCTCCTTAAGAGTCTAAAAAGCTACCTAAAACTACTCTAACCAAATAAAATTCTTCCCTTTCCTTTGAAGAGAAGTGATGGGGTGGGCTATCCTTCAAAACCCCTATAGAAACCATCAATAATAACCTACTAAACCCATAAACTACAAAGCTTTGCAACATTTGTGGGTGCAGGCCAATCAATGATAGCTTGGATCTTTGAAGGATCCATGACAATGCCCTCACCAGAAATAACATGACCCAAATACTTCACCTCCACCTGGAAGAACTCACATTTTTCCAAATTTCATACAAGTAGTTCTCCCTTAGACATTGTAGCACTTGATGGAAATTCTCTTCATGCTCCTCCATATTCCTTGAATAGATCAAAATTTCATCTAGAAACATAAGGAAAAACCTATCAAGGTAAGTGCAGAACACACCATTCATAAAACTCATGAATACAAATGACACATTCATCAACCCGAATGGAAAAATAATGAACTCATAGTGTCTGTAACAAGTACAAAATGCAGTTTTATGAATGTTTTCCTCAAAGATGGGCAATTAATGATACCCAAACTTAAGATCAATTTTCAAAAACACTCTAGCACCTTTGATCTAATAAAAAAGATCATCGATCCTCGACATGGATATTTATTCCTCACCATCACCTTATTCAACTACCGGTAATCAATACATAATCAAAGGGAATTGTCCTTCTTCACAAAAATCATCGATGCTCCCCAAGGAGGGACACTAGGACAAATAAACCCCTTCGCCAACAATTCCTCAAGCTACAACTGAAGCTCCTTAAGTTATTGAGTGGTCATCCGATATGGAGCTTTGGAAATAGGCTTTGCTCCAGGTACAAGGTCTATTTCAAAATCGATGTCACGCTTAGGTAGCATCCCTGGAATCTCACTAGGAAAGACATCAACATACTGCCTAAGGATATGATGACTATTGAGGGACACCTCTTGACTCTCCCACAACTCCAAATCATTAACTGTCACCACAAACAACTGGAAACCTTGTCGCATACACCTCTTTAGTTGCATAATAGAGATCATACAGAAGGAAATAGGCCTTTGAACACCAACTACCTCTACTCACTACTCGAATCATCTACACATTGCACTGACTTACGCTGACAATCTATCACTTCTCAGTGAGCATCTAACCAATCCATGCCCAAAACAATGTCATAAGACCCAAGGGGTATAATATGAAGGTCTACTATGGTGCAAAGAGAACCAATCCTCAAACCACAACCATGAACAAGAGACTCAACTGCTAATTTAGCATCGGAGGCCAATTCAACCTACCACCTATCATCCTGCTTCACTACCACTAGTCCACATTACACCAATACAGAAGGAGAAATAAAAGAATTTGAAGCACCAGAGTCAAATAGAATAGAGGCTCTACTACCTTGTAACACACCTATAGTATCAACCACTATACTCTAATGCTTGACCTATCGATTATCAACCATTGCAAAAACTCTATGTGATCTACTTGCATCCCCTTCTATCAGCTCTGAAACTTCTGACCTTTGACTAATTCTAGATGTGCTCTTCTAAGGACACTGCATAGCAATGTGACCCTGCTGACAGCAAGAGAAACAACTTGTACCTCTATCGTAACCTCTACCACCTATAGGTGCACTAAACTACTAGAAACTACCTCTACTAGTTGCAGACTGTGAACTCTGAGCTAGTTGATCAGAGTGATAACACTTGCTTCACTGCCGACTTCAATCCCTCTTGCACTGAGACCAACCACCATGCTGAGACTAAGAATTCTTATGTTTTGATTGAGAGCACTACTGCTGCTGCTGTTGTTCACCCTTAGTGGGTGCATGGTGGATCCTAGAGGAACTTGTTGCTTAAGTCTAGCCACCCCAAGAGCTAAAACTTGTTGGAGGTACACTACCAATCTATACACTTGTATGACCATCTAGTGCTATGGCCAAATCATCACCTATGCCTGCATACTATTTAAGCTCATAAAATCTCTACTCATACTGCTCAACTGACATGGCCATTTTCCTTAGCTCATGGAACTTATCCACATGACAATACCTCCAATGATTGGACAAGAACTGAGCTATGAATCTCTCAAGAAATATCTCCCATGAGACTGATCCTATATCCAAATATAGTTTTTGCACCTTCAAATTCCACCACGTGGAAGCAAAACCTCTAAGGTGCATGATAGCACACCCAACCTTGGCATTGTTACCATATAGATGCATGGAAAAACACCTGTCCAGATCAATTATCCATGTGTCTACCTCCAAACCACTACCAGTTCCAATTAAAGTAGGAGGACATACTCTCAAAATATCTCTCATATGTCTAGCTAAAATGGCCTCCTACTCCACTATAACCTCTCTCCTTCTGGGAGACCTCTCTCTCTCTCTCCCTAACCACCAACTAATCACCCTCCTATCTCGGACCTAGGTGGGAAAGAACCTCCTTAATTAAATGATGTAACCAAGTTCCCTCCAACCCCGACTGACCTAGATTCCGATTTCTGCCTCCCTCATTATTCTAGGAGCCCTACTATTCCTCACGATCACTCTCGTGGGAACTCTAAGGAGGGGTGTTATGGTGATTAGCCCCATGACCACCACCATGAACTCTACCAAATCCCTGACCTCAACCTCAACCTCTAGGCATTTTCCTACATAGACACCAGCAAGGACAAGTTTCTAGGTGTTAGGCAATGATAGAAAAAAGGGAACATAAACTTGAGAATCTATGCAACTATGACAACATAATGGGCTCTTGTATATACCTAGAGTACCCAGTGTTAGAACTTGGGCTCTTATACCATGTGCAACATACCACCATAGAACCCTAGAGGACAACATTCTACAACACATAAAATAAAACAATTTTTTTTTGAAGTGCAACATACTAAAGATTGCAGATGATACAATAACTTGTATTCTAACCTAAGTCCTCCAAGGTCCCATGAATACGCTACAAGATTCCCATTAACCAAACTAACCAGAATTATAATTCATCTCATTCAACCAAATTTTGTCTAACAATATGAAGTTCTATTAATCCATCACATTTAAATGATCTACCAATAAGAATCATCCATATCATATTATCATTATAGCAACATTCATGATCATTACAATTAACTAACATATGCAAGATACAAAATTTGCATTATCCATTACAAAAGTGAGAGTTCAAAAATTAATTACAACATTACAAATTGTACAAAAATGCTTCCCAAGATCAATATGCAAGAATATACATCTGAGTACAATGCATGATACAATTGATTTCAATTCAATACAAGTACATGTAAGATATTCCACTCGAACAAGAACAAATGAAAAATTCCAAATCACCATGAGACATCACCATCAACACGAACAACAACAAGGGAACCCAATGGAGGAATAAAAACAATCCACCTAACCATGTGGAACACTAAGGTCCACCCTCTGTGCTAGGAGATAGAAATAAGGTACCACAACAACAAACAAGGTGACCACAAATTGACATAACAAGGCTAATCAAAGGACAACTGATAATGCAACAACTTAACACATAAGATCATACATTGCTTCTAGAGGACATCACACACCAAGGGGAGAGAACAAACAAGGGAATACTAGTCTACTGAGGGAACAGTGTCATTGCATGGTCCTGACATGGGTTACCCTAACAATCTCTCACTAGGCATTTCCACCCATCTATGGTTACCTTGGAAACCTCTCACTAGGTGTCGACCCCATAGGGTGACATATGCAGAACCAATCTTCCTTTCGTGAGGACAAGTTGGTCTTGCCAACCAAGCCTTCTCAATCCATCCTTAGCCTTAATGATCACTACAGGAATAAGTGAGGCATTCACTTATCTTGATTAATATGTAAAGTACCCAACCCCCTAATTCATTTTAAGTTATCACTAAGTTAAGAAACCCCCACATGGGTTACCATGGCACCACTTTGTGTGCCGACCCCCATTGAGAGCCACTCCCCCTACTAGCAACTAGGAGACCTAATAAAATCAACTGGGTAAAGCAATCACATACATAGAATGAAAAACCACAAAAGTATATAACCCTAGCAAGGCATGGACCATCTCACTCTCAAATACAACTGTAATACAAGTAAAGAGTGCATGGATAAAGACCCACAACAAAACATAGTGAGTATAATATCAATCAACATAAGTATCCTGCACAACAATTCAACTCATAAAATTTTTTCCCAAGCCTCTGGAAGACTACCAATACCCACCATACACAAGGACTTAAAATTAAAATAGTAGCCCATAATCACCCTAATCCAATAATCATTCACATTACTTCATACAAACCACTCGATCTAATAAAAGAATCATGGAATACATAAATGAATTTATATTGCAATCATTTCAAGTTTACAAAATATTCATCTTAAAAAAAAGATAATCCATTTCCATATAAACTAATCCTTCATTTATTTAAATAAAAATACAACAAATCTTTCCTATTAACACAATACACATACATATATATATATATGTATATATTTTTTTATATATATTGAAATATGTATATATGTATATATATATACAATTATATGTATATATATACATATATACATATTTCAGTATATATATAAAAATATATACATATATATATATATATGTATGTATATATGTATATATGTATATATATATGTATATGTGGATATATATACATACATACATATATACATACATATATAGGGTATGTGCAGGATCAAGATGGGCCAAAAAGTGGTAATATGATGGGTATGTGGCTAACGACTTTTTTTTTACCCAAAATTGATGAAACGAAAAGGGTTTTTAAAGGAGATTCTTGGCTTTCCACCAATATAAATTATGCTTTACTTTGAATTTAATAAGTAATTATTATTCATTTTCTATTCAAATTATGACTAAAGTCCCGATTGAAAAACATCTATAGCTTTCAAACGGTATCACATTTTTTGAATCCAAAACATACATTACATTCTATGTTTCGCATACTATAAGATTAAAAAAAGAAAAATTGAATTTCATGAAGTTTTTTGACCAATTAATGTGGTCAAATATGAGTTTTTTATATTTTTTAAAATTTTAATAACAAATTCATAATTAATTATTTACTTGGAAAAAAATTACAAAAAAATATGCATCACATCGGGACATGAGTCCTCTACTTATATGTAAAATCTTATAAAAAAATATTATCATTTTATTGGGTTAGGGTGGTTAGACAGACACCTACTTATTTTTTCCTTGAAATTTAAGTACTACTGCATTGAAATTTCAAATTTTCACCAAATAGTTTAAAAAAAAAAAACAAACCTAATAGTTTAGAAACTACATTCAATTTTCTATAGATTCTATTCTTACATATTTCTGAAATAATATAGATAACTTATTCAAATTTTTACTTCAAGTTGCCTAACTCTAATTTTTCTAAATTTTTACTTAAGGGCCTCTTTTTTCATGATGATCCAAGACATACCCTATATATATATATATATATATATATATATATATATATATATATATATATATATATATATATATATATATATACACATATATATATATATTCTTATATCAATATATATCTTTATCATAAAAGTAGAATTTTGATTTCAAAATATAGATTATAATATGTCACCATATTCATACAAGTATCAACATACATTTTCCAATGTATATATATATATATATATATATATATATCTACACACTTACCATAATTGTATGCAAATTAAATTTTTACCATTATACTTCTGTTCTTAAAGAATACTAGGAGTAGAGTGTATGTAGCTAATCAATTGAACTTAGAATCTCAAACTGTAAATATATATATATATATATTCATTTTAAATTGAATGGATAATGCATGCAATTCAAATTGTATAATAAATTGAATCATCAACATACTCTTCTCAACGAATTCCAACATATTAACCATATAACTTCATCGCTTTTCAATACAAAACACATAATCCCAATGTAACGATTGCCAGATACATGCATTCCAACGATTAAGGAAAAATGGAAACCTACTACCAAATATCGGTTTCCAAGTTTGTACCTCATAAAGCCATCAAATTCAATACAATTGAATGTTTTGATTCAAAGCAATGTTTATTAAAAGGCAAGACATAATAAAATGGTGAATTACAGATAACCTTTGGGTTCGAATTTCCCATGCAAGCAAGAAATGAGAGCCTAGACATAGCATGAGTTAATGCTATATATATTTGTCTTATCCCTATCTAAAATTTACCAATAAGATCAAAGAATTGAATAGCAAGTATGAGTTTAAGGGAAAAATGCAAAGTTTAAATTCCCACAACAGGTGCGACCAAGGTGATTTGGGTGCATGACTGGAGAATATCCCATTGGTATTTCATTCTCTATAGAGGGAAAGATTTATCACACTCTAAAACAATTTAAGAAATTTTTTCCTAAGAATCCAAGTGGCGAAGATATACATAGATAGATCTAGCCTTCGTAAGACAGGTATGACTCTGCGACGACTTGGCGAACCTAATCCCAATGGGCTTAAATAAACTTGCATATAAATAGTTATATTAGTATGATTGAAAAGGAAGAAATGACATTATGCACAAAATATGGTTGATAGTATTCCAATAATCCCAATTCCTACTAACTAAACTGACTGGTAAAAGCTAGGGTAAAGGCCAGATAAGGATAGTATCCAAAAATAGCCAACAATCTCATGATCTAGCATGTAGAATAACTCGATATTATCAGGGATAGTAGTGCGACTAAGAGGGATGGGTTGGAATTTAAGCAAGTGAAAGTGTTATGCTACACTAAGAGTCTACCATTGTTAACAGGGTACCTAGTGGGTATCCTCTACAACCCCCTTTCACTCAAAGGTCACCAAAATAGAGACAATAGAAGAAACTCGAATATGCAGTATTTCAACAGAAGACAAGGTATGCGAAACTTCCTAGGAAAAAAATAACCAGATTTGGTATGAAGTGTGACTGGTAGCAAGAATAATAGCAAAACTTCAAAAAGACACAATACAAATAGTGAAAAGATAGGTGAATTCCATATCTGCTTAATACTATCAGATTGCACACTTTGACTTTCATGGAAGACTTTGAAAATTTCCAAACAAAGAATTTCCTAATGCACAACATAGGGATTAGCAAAAAAATTACATTTCCTCAACAACTCAAACACTCTATTTCCATTTTCTACATAACTAGAATTTGGAATAGTAATGGAACCTAGTTTCTTCCACTTTCCAGAGAGAAGATTTGATGTAGAGCTCACACTCCCAGCTTGCAACTGTAACACCACTTTAGTACACTTAAAATTCCCCAACAATTTCTACAAGAAATTTCTTTCCTACAGTGAAACTCTCCAAGAACAAGAAAACTCACGGGAAGTTAAATGAAGATTAGTTTCTAGATATTCTCAAAAGCCCCTTTCTTTTAGTAATTTAACGAATTTATTTGTAACACCCCGCCACACAACCCCAAAGGAATTAAGTAAAATGCAACTAATTTTTTTTTTTAAAGAACAAAGGAGTGAACATTAAATAACATAATGTAACCATTATTCAAATTGCATGACTTAATCCTTTGAGGTACACGAGGACATTACTTAAGAATTAACCCTTAACAACACGAACATTTAACTAACCATTACATAAACCATACATTCATACATCCATAAATATAATTACATCAGTAACAACAATAGAGACATAAGATAGAATAATATCCAAAGTTATAATATCATTGTAGATTCTTTTCATAACCAAGTTTACAATAAAAGTACAATGCATCATCATAAGATTACATCACAATAGCACCATGTGCAATAATTTACAAAACTTCCCAACTAGGTGGGAGTGATACATCAGTATAAGAATAACATAAGTACATAAATCTAGAACCCACAAACAAAGAAACAGCTGCTACTGCAACTCAGCACTGAAAGATGAACCTGTATAAAAGAGAGAATCCCAACGGGGTGCGAGACACGATCCACCCGACCACCCCCATGCTAGGAGTTGCTAAGGAAGGGTTCCCGACCAAGAACGTCTAGAAAAGACTTACCACCAGCTAATGAAAATCATACAACACATGAGACCACTCAAATACAAACAACAAAAAAAATCACCAATACAAGGCAAATGACCAATTCCAGAGGATTTCCAAAAGACAACATAAATAGGAATGTTAGAGGAGAGTGTCATCGCATGGATTAACATGGATTCGCCAGGCTACCTATTGCAAGGTACCGCCTCCATCTACTTGACGGATTATCCAGGCAACCAAGCGCTAGGAACCGCCTCCATCTATGGTTTGCCAGGCTACCTATCTCAAGGAACCGCCCATAGGGTTGCTCATGCGGAACCGTTACCTTTCGCGAAGACAAGGCAATGATCATGCCAACCACGGCCTTCTCAATCTCCTTTAGTCTATGATAGCACTAAAAGGTGGATGAGGCAATAATTATCTTTTTAGTGTGTTACTACCCACCCTCTAGTTAATTAATTAAATTATCATTTATTAAATTCACTCTAACGAGGCTATCCTGGTGCCCCTTTGTGCACCGACCACCCCCTTAGAGCCACTCCCTCTTAAACATTCAACCACAAAATAATAACATCAAGGATTGTACCACATAAAGAACTGAATCAAATGACAATCGAAAGTGAGGCATGACCATCTCACCAACCACAAGGACACACATCCATATTATGGTATAATTCAATTGTATAACCGTTCCATTAGCATCACAAACCAAATTAAAAACAAAAATAGGAGAAAACACATTACCCCACCTCTGGAATCACTTAGGTTCCTAAACAAGATTGTTAAACTCTAGGGTTCCCCTGCAAAGTATAAACCCCCAAATGAAAGAAAATCCATAATACATGAAACAATATAACTCAAAAGAATCATTAACAAATACTACCATAAGACACGTCTCAAAACATGGAAAAATTCTCATTTAAATGTAATTCAATAACATTGATAACATCAAATTTTATCTCTACTTATCACCGTTACACTTATCTTCTTAAAACATCACAATCCACGAATCTTTTTAAATAATATAAATAAATGTAAACTATCTTTTAACCTATAGTAAGATTACAATATCTATTAAATAAATATATATATATATTAGTGTTAACATTAATAATATTATTAATATTAATATTAACCTCTATATATATATACATATATTATACATATATATTTATATATGTTAACATTAATAATAATATTAATACTAATATTAATCTCTATATATATATATATATCTAACTATATACTTATTTAAATACACAAAACCCAAAACCATTACATAACAAACTTAACATAGAGCGAACCCATAGTACACGTATACGAATTCAAAATATTCCTATCATAACAAAATCTATACACACTGAGCATTAATCACGATAAAGATGGCATGTAACCGAAGTAATACAAATAGCATCTCCCAATAAAGAAACGACCTGTTAAGAATACTCTAACATGAAAAGCAAAGCTTCTGAACACGGAGATTTTACTTCATCCTGAGCACTGTTCGACATATGTTATTATCACTGCACAATAGTAAGTACAGCACACTATCCTTGGGGTCAGGGTGATGTGACCGCCGTCGGCCACACCCTCCAAAAACACTCAGAAATCTAATACGAGGAAAAAGCATAGGGGTGCGAAAAAAATAATCGCCATACAAGGATTAAAACAATTATTACAGTTTTCAATCTTATAATTTATAATATGCAAATTTCTGTATAATCTCACAATTCGGACAATTTCAATACGGATTTCTGTATGCATTCATAACTTGGAAATTGCATTACGGAGTAAGGAGAATAGAATTTATCAAATATATTATATACTATGTTGGCGTACGGGTGCAATATTCCAAGAACAACATAGCCAAAGTTCAACAATAGTAAATTTCACGAGTTACGAAACAATACATTATTTTTCACTAAATAAAAAAGAAACGAATCAAGTACGAAAGCCCAATATCGATCTATATATATATATTTATTTTAATATAAAATGAATTTCATACAATAAAACTCACGGATTTGCAATCCAGCCACTCATACACAGGGTAAAAATAAACCCTCCTCTGATTGAAATGAAAACTACCCAGCCTCACAAATTTTAAAACACTTTCCAGTAAATTAAAAAGAATTATATCTACATATGTATATATATATATAACTAGTGAATCTGTATTTATAAAAATAAACATAAATGCCCACATTTAATTCTGGTTATCAGACAATAATCAAATATTTGTTCTGAACAAACAAAATTCAAGATCTGGGTTGAAACCCAAACAATAGTGTTTTAATAATTCTTTTGTCAACTATGGTTTTTACAAATAAATTGTATTGAAGAAATTTAGACAATATTTTCCCTAGGTTTTATGGAAAAATTTGCAAGAGTTATATAGACAAAAAATTTCAATCATAGAATTCAACACAGCCAAAGATTTAAACTCATCAAATAGTACAGCCAAGAGTTTATAAAAAGAACAAAAGCAAAAACAAATAGAACAAAATTTTGAAAGGAGCCTAGCATCCAATAGCTGTAGAAGAAATCCAACACGGATGCTTTCCTCCTCCTTTCAACACTGACCCTTTCCTGCAGCTTCTTTTTCCGAAACAAAAACTGAGACCATCTTCTAAAAATTCCCCTGCATACCTCTTTTCTGTTCTTTTTAAAGAATAGAAAATCCCCATTTCAACAGCCCCCCCTGACTCTTCCTCTTCCTTTCCCCATGAAAAATATTTCGAAATAATTCATTTTATTCTCAGAATAATCCCCACAAGAATAAATCCAACTTTTCTTATTTAATTATATTCTTTTTAAACAGTAATTTTTAAATTACCACCACTTATTTCTAAAATTTAAATTAAACAAGTTTTTAGTAAATAAATAATTTTTAATTAAAAATAATTAAACTTCAATACTTACTAGATCACAATTAATAAAATAACTTTAAATAAATCTCATAAATATAAAATAATTAAATTAAATATCCCCAAACCATAAATAAATTAAATAAATCATTTAACTCAAAATCAAAATACCGAGACAAGACTAGGTCAACACATGACTCAACAACCTCCTAACGAAATGACAGACTTGGGATGGGAATTCTTCCTTAACAACTCCTTTTAACAACATCGTACCTGTTGGGTTTATTTTGTGCTCGCTCTGTCCTGCAGAAGCAGGTGGAATCGAGACTTTTAATCCTGCAATTCCTGCAAACAAATAAATGTCAAGTAAGATATAATCTCCACTGAAAACACACTGTGAAAGGTAATAGCGGGGTAGCAGGGCACTCGCGAGCGAGTGGTACTACTCCGTCCTTTCACCAAAATACACTGAACATGTCATCATAAGCATAATATCATGGAAGCACATTATCGCATATAAATTTAAAGAACACCACTGTATAATGAATCAAATCATCAATGTATAATGTATCATCAAATGTCACACATAATGTAAAGAGCAGTAAGAAAATAACATGATCAAATATAAATCCTGAAGACAAATATCATTGACTCAATCCATATGTTACTGCTTTCCCTGGGGATTCACATCCTTAGAGGTTCCTAAGCATTGGATTATACCTCAATTTTTCTTCTTGAGTAAACAATAGGAAAAACCCTTGCCTTAAGTTCATTGAATTTCCACATAAAATATCTTGTGGGGTTTAAAGAAATTAAGACATTGGACATCTTAGTTTGAAACTTTAATCAAAGAGAGTGTTTTTGGTAAAATAAAGCCATTAAGCAAATCTAAGCAAAATGAACTGTCATGTGTGTTGAAGACTCCAAATCCCAAAAAGCACAAATCATTGATTGGAAATCCAAAATGTTCAAATCATTCCTTGGTTAACAAAGGTCTTTAGGAAGCATATGCATGCTCTTCAATACCTAGGTCTTGGAAAATACAAAGTGGTCTTTTTAGGTTCATCTAGGGATCAAAACAAATCAAACCTCTTTCATCCATCTTTCAAAACATCAAAATCCATCTCACAAATCATCTTTTGAAAAAACCTTGAAATCATCCTTGAAGTACTAGGCTTTATGACAAAATCAAGCAATCATCCAAAATCATTGAGACCAAGTCCTTGAAAACATTTATCAAAACACCTTTGGTTATGAATGTGTAAATGCATCCTTTTGCATATCCTTAGTCAAAGTCATCCAAATCATCTTGTCTAGCTTAGTGTATGTAGATGAATCCTTCTCCATATACTTAGTGAAACAATCATTTTGTTTGGGTAGGTGTGGGTAGATGCATCCTTCTCCTCACACATATCCAAATCATCATCCTTTGAACAAAACTATCCTTTAGATCATTATCAAACATCTTAGGGTCTTTTTGCTCAAAATCAAAATCCAAATCAAGATCAAGGACAAAATCTCAAAATCCAAAAATCAAACCAATCAAAAATCCAAAGCCTAGTATTTCATTCAAGATCTATCAAAAGCCAAAAACATCCATAACATCCATCTTTAACCATCACCATCACATCACCATCACATTTGATCCTAAAAAGCATCCTAAAACTTTCACTTTGGGACATAAAATAGAGATTAATCCAAGGAATCAAGAGATTCATCTCCCATATTCTTGAAGATTGATCCTTGTTTTATGGTTCAAACGAGATCTCAATACAAGAAGAGTATGGAAGCCCATAAAGAAACTCCTGCTTCAAGTGACCTTAGCCAAACAAACACAAAAATGAATCTCGCAGAATCAAGCAATCCATTGATCCCCTCATCATCACAAAACCCACAAGAGGAAACCCAAGGGGTGGATCTTACCTTTGGAATGTCTCACGAAGAAATAGAGAAAATGCTCCAAAATCTGGACAACCATAGAATCATCAACATCATGATGAGACTTAACCCTTCGTTGTACATGCTTGAACTAGCAAAACAAGGGGCCAAGTTGCCTTCGGATTTTGATGTGAGCACTATAGTAGAGACATCTTTTCCACCAATCTCATCCACCATCCCCATTTCATCTACACCCCCATCTCAAAACGTCACGAAAAATATCCCGCAAATCACAACATTATTTGCTCCAACTCAACCCAATGTTAACAAGGGAAACACATTCTTCAATGAACTTCAATCACATCCCCTTGTAAATAACCAAAACTTGGACGCAAACATCACAGTGGAACAAAACATCCTCCATAATCCATTACACCAAAAAGTTCCTCTCACTTTACATTATGACCTATCATCAACATCTTTTCATGGAGCACCACAAACACCTCTTCTCACAAATTAACAAGAGGAGGGATACATATTCGGACCAGGGGGAATTTTCAACACCACAACACTTTCACAAGGATTCACCCCCCTTACATTTCCACCTCTCCCACCATCACCATTGTCATCTACACCACTCCTTGGTCTAGGGCTTCCTCCCCTACCAAGTATCAATCAAACATACATCCCAACCATCAATCAAAACATCTTGCCAAATGCTCAAAAATTATTGTTGACATCACAACAACAAACGACAAACACACAAGAAATGGAAAAATCATCAAACACCCCCAAAACATTGCAAAGCATGGTCTCTCAAGGGCCAATCACATCAACGACGCCACTTACCACATCAACAAAACCATCCACCAATCACACAATCAACATGACAACACCATCCACCAACCAAATAATCAACACAACATCATCATCTACCACCATTCCAAATCCACCACCACCAACGTTCACCACATCAAACCAATTCGATGCAACATTACAAGCCGCTTTTCAAAGAGGATACCAACAAGCGCAGAAACAAAAAGCCATGCAACAAGCCGCTCAAGCTGCACAAGCTGCCAAAGTTGCACAAGTTGCAATACAAGCGCAACAAGTGCAACAAGCTCAAGCATTATTACAACAACAATAGCAACAATAAGCCGCTCAAGCTGCCCAAGCTGCACAAACATTGCAAGCACAAAGGGTCACTCAAGCACAACTATTATTGCAGCAACAAGCCGCACAAGTGCAAGCCAAAGCACAAGCTCAAGCGCAAGCACAACAAGCACAAGCACAAGCACAAGCACAAGCATAACTTCTTGCACAAGTAGCACAATTGCAAGCGTATCAGCAAGCACTAAAGTAATACCAAGATCAGCAAGAAGCAGCAGAATTGGCAGCCTAACAACAAGTGTTGTGGGAACAACAACAAGCAGAACAACAAGCATTGTTAGATCAACAACAAGCGCAGCAGCAAGCAGAACAACAAGCATTGTTAGAACAGCAACAAGTACAACAACAAGCAAAAATCCTAGCGCAACAACAACAAGAGCAACAATAAGCATTGTTCATCCAAAAGCAAGTAGAAGCCTACTTCGCCCGCCACAACATACCGAATATGCACCAACCAACCCATCCATCCAAACCACGATTGCAACACCCCAAAACACATTCATCCCACCCCCTGATCCTCAGAATGATATGATGACACAACTCAAGTTTCTCTCGCAACAAGTACTCGATCTTCAATCAGGGCAAATAACCAAAACGCAAAGCAACTTGTCTCCCTATCCATTTGATAGGAGCTTAGAAATGAAACCATTCCCTAGGGGATTTGAAATCCCCAAATTTGAAAAATATCGAGGGACAAGAAACCCTGAAGATCACATCAGGGAATTCTAGGTTCATTGCATGGAAGTCGCATATGATGATACGTATCTAATGCGGCTATTTCCTAGAAGCTTGGCAGGTCCCGCTATAGAATGGTTCTCTCGCTTACCTACAGGAATTAGAACATTCCAAGAGATTACAAGTGCATTCATTAAGAACTATGCAGGTAACATTACAATGGATGTTAGTCTCAAAGAACTATACGCTCTAAAACAAGGGAAGAATGAATCTTTCCCTTCATTCCTTCAATGATGGTGATCCAAGGCCAATCGGAGCAAATGGACCATGTCAGAAGAACAACAAGTCTGCACAATCATAGCCAATGCGCACAATCTGCGCCAATCTTGAAATTTGTCTATCATTTCCATCTCAAAAGTTGAGGTATCACCACATACAATCAATTGATCTCCAAAGCTTAGGATCGAAAAGAGCCCTTGTGGCTCAACCCATCGAATCAACATCATATCTGAACCGCCAAAACAACGCTTAGTCAATGAGCTACAATGATAAACCCTCATTACGCTTGGGTGAGAAAAGTATGCTAATGATGAAATCATTGGCCCGTAAGGTGGTCATTAGTGGTCCCCGCGCGCATCAAACTCGTACCTCAAATCCAACCCTGCGCCGAAACACTCATCACACAACATAATAAGCCCCAGCAATAATCCACCATCAATAATGTGTGACTAAAGAAGACCACCTCAGTAATGGCTTATACCCAAATGAAAATACACTACTTTGGGGGAACCAGCGGGAAGACGTAAATGAAAAGCTAATTGTGAAAAACTCATTCAAGCTCCTACATTTGAGAATTATCAAGAACCTGATGTCAAACCTCCTTGGTACAATGAAAATCAACTATGTGAGTTCCACAAAATCAAAGGCCACACCACAAACAATTGTATGAGACTCAAGAACATCATTCAATATCTCATCGACAAAAGAATCATAAATGTGGAAGCACCTACAGGGAATCAGGACCTTAAAATCTACATGAATCCGATGCCAAATCATGGCAACAAAGGGAATAACAAGGATAAAGGAAAAGGTAGTGTAAATCATGTATACGAAATAGTTGTTGCCAACCTCACTGAAAACTGCATGGTCATCACCATCAAAGACGCCCATGCCGAAGACTGTGGAGTCACCACAAGAGGCAGAAAGGTCACTATTATAGGATCATCCCAACCCAATAGAGTCCCTACATCAAGAGCCATTCCATATAGCTACAATGTTGTAGACCAACTCAAAAGAACACCAGCACACATCTCCATCATGGAGTTGTTAAAATTCTCATCGAAGCATAAAAAGATCCTTGAGGAAACATTAGCCTCATCTACCGTCCCCGCAGACCTCGATGCAGAACAATTCCAAGCTATGGTTGGAAACATCGTAACACCTAATCTCCTTAAATTTTCTGACCAAGATTTTCCCGCCCAACCATCTCACAATCGCACACTTCACTTGGAGGTTATTGTGAACAAAAGCAAAATCAAAAGGGTCCTAGTGGATGGAGGTGCAGGTTTGAACATCTGTTCTTTTAGTCTCATCAAGCAGTTAAAAATATTAGAAGATACCATTGACAAAGGTAAAGGCATCACAATTAGAGCATATGATGACCAAGAAAGAGTGTCTAAGGGTACAATTAAGCTCCCTATCCAAGTAGGGCCAACACTCATGGAAACCACATGTCAGGTCTTGGACCTTGAATTGCCATACAATATCCTCTTGGGACGCCCATGGATTCATGCGATGAAAGTCATAGCATCAACCTTCCACCAATGTGTGAAATTCACACATAATGGACAAGAGGTTACCATCCATGGAGATCCTGAGCCGTTTTCATATTGCAAGAACCTTGAAGCCAAATATTACAAAATCCCCCAAGTGCCAAAAAATGATGAGGGCCCATCCACATCATACATCGATCCCGCCACTCTCACGTCCACTTCTGCGACAGAGACACCTGCCATTCCCACCATATCCGATATCAAGCTCATCATCCAAGAGGAAGGTTGTGGAAGTTATAGGCTCCCTAACAATGCTTTTGTGATGGGAGAGTTACCACAATCTCCAAGATCACGAGGAGGCCCACAAGAAAATCAAGCTCCCACATCTCAAACCTATCCTCAAAATTATCCACGAATTCACAAGGTGGGGAGACCTTGGCCATGAGGTAATTGAGCGAATCATCAAACGCTGTTGTATCGAAGATGAAAAGACCAACACTTTGAGAATTACGCAATGGATGAAAAGCGAGGGAGAGGCCTACACATGATGCTTGCGATGGGCTTTGACCGTAATCAGAGACTAGGACAAAATGACAATGGGCTCTTAATACCAATCATGCCTGAGACGCGACCTATAACAAATCTTGGTCTTGGATGTACCCCTCCAAGAATAACCATACGTGGCCAAAGTCCTCTGGTTAGAGCCGCTAATGTTTCTCCTCAACCAGTCCTAGTACAAGTGCACTCCCCAATACCCATAGGGATAGACATGCATAACTTTATCACTGAGCCCTACATTAGTAGCAATGACGAAGATACCTTATCCAACCTACCTAGGTTATTCAAAGATACCACCCTGTGTATGATTAGTACCATATCCTTTGAACTAGATAGTCAAAATCATGAGATCCACTTAGTCTACCCCCAACTGATCAACTATGACCAATGAGGACCACCAGTTCTCGATAAATTCAAAAATGATGAAGCACTCTCATAATTCATGGGGTTGAGGGATAACATTCCAGATGGAGATCACAAGGCAGGATTCATAATGGAGTTGGACACACATGCCTATTACGGGGAAACGATTGAATCCTTCAATCGCAAAAGTGAGAAACTAAGAATCATATCCAAGTCCTTGAGTGAAAACCACAATCGCGGTACTTCAACAAAAAATAGTAAAAATAAAAGGACATCCATAATGGTGAAAACCCTCTCGAGGCAACTGAGGATGAAGGATTCAATCTTCCCCTAAGAGCTATTCATATCAAGAGAAATGCCAGCCTTGGCTGAAAAATACAACCCACCAACCTAGGGAATAGAGGAGACCTCAAGATATCACATCTCTATGTGGAATCACCATTATTAGAAGAAAGCAAGAAATCCCAGTATCTCAAGGGAAAGACAGTACAACCGTGATGGAGCGAGCGGATATGCCGTGACTTGGATCCCAACATCGCGGGTCCACCACCTAGCGGTGTATCCAGATGCAAAACCTATCAGACAGAAGCTTCGCAAAATGCATCCTCAAATTGCTTTGTTAGTCAAAATGGAGCTCAAAAGCTATTATTAGATGGATTCATCCCAATTCACCAATATCCTAATGGGTATTGAACTTGGTACTCCTATTTCAAAACCCCGATGGAGCCATCGTAATCTGCACGATTTCTCGTAGGATTTAAACAAAAGCATGTCCTGAAGGGATGATTTCCCGCTCCCCAACATTGACATGATAGTATACATGACAGCATGGCACGAGATGCTATCATTAATTGATGGATTTTCAAGATATAACCAGATCATGATAGCAAAAGAAGACCAACACAAGATGACTTTCACTTGTCCATGGGGGACCTACTGCTGGAACATGATGCCATCTCGCCTTAAAGAATGCGTGTGAGCAACCTATCAAAAGCGCTACATGACACTGATATTTCATGATATGATTCACAAAATAGTCGAAGACTATGTTGACGACATCCTAGCAAAGTCAAGAAAAAGACAAGATCATATAGCAACCCTAAGTGCTATCTTTGATAGATTAGAGGAATACAAGGTTAGACTAAACCCCAAGAAGTGCATCTTCGGCGTACAATCAGGTAAACTGCTAGGATACATAGTCTCCATGAGGGGTATTGAGGTGGATCCTGCAAAAGTCAAAGCAATCCTTGAGATGGAGGCGCCAAGGAATCTAAAACAACTGAGAGGCCTCCAAGGAAGGCTCCAATCCATTAGAAGGTTCATAGCACAACTGGCAGACAAGCAGAATCCATATTCACACCTACTCCACAAGGGGGTAGTATGGCAAATGGGATACCGGCGCTAAGAGGCATTCAACAAAATAAAGGAATATCTAACACACCTCCAAAGGTTAATGCCACCTATCCCGAAAGCCATTGATCTTATATGTGTTAGCAACAACAGCAGCCCTAGGAGCTCTTTTGGCTCAGGATGATCAAAACGGAATGGAGAGAGCTATCTACTATATCAGCAGGACAATGGTTGGTCACGAGCTAAAATACTCATTCATTGAGAAAGCTTGCCTCATAGTAGTGTTTGCATCCCAAAAATTCAGACACTACATGTTGGCACACAAGATCAAGCTTATTGCCAAAATTGACCCCTCAAATATCTTTTATCTAAGGCAATGTTAACCGGCAGAATGGCAAAATGGGTCATGATATTATCAGAATATGACATCAAGTATGTTGAGAGAAAAGCCATCAAGGGTCAAGTTATTGCAGACCAATTAGCAGAAGCACCTATGTATTCTGAGAATCCCCTTGTCTCAGAGTTTCCAGATGAGTCTATTTTTAACCTCAACATTGCTAATCACTGGAAACTATACTTCGATGGGTCATATACACAACATGGATCAGGAGCTGGTATCTTCTTCAGCACCCCCCAAGGGGATTGCATACCACGGTCATACAAACTAGCATTCCTGCACGAACAACATAGCGAAATATGAGGCTTTGACTATAGGTCTCAGGATAGCAGTGCAATGGAATATCATAGCCCTCAAAGTCTATGGAGACTCACAGCTGATCATAAATCAAGTCAATAATGAATATCGACAAAGGATGACAAGCTAACCCCATACAAAAAATTGGTGGAGACTCTCAAGGAATCCTTCATTGACATAACATTTGAGCAGATTCCAAGAACCAACAACAAAGCCGCTGACACCATGGCTACAATTGGGTCTCTAGTAGACATCCCTCACAATGTGCTAAAATATGAATTTCTGATCGAGCAACTTCTCGTTCCCACATTCGAGGTACTAGAATCGAAATATGTGTGTGAAATCGTTGGTCCTGGTGATCCTTGGTATCATGACATCTATACATATCTTCGAATAGGATTCTTACCCACTGACCTACCATTGAGCCTAAAACGAACCTTTATTAAAAAGGCATCTAGATTTGTCATCCTAGGTGATACCTTATACTGTAGAAGCATAGAAGGTACCTTACTGCACTGTCTAAATGTTGAGGAGGCATTAACCGCTCTAACCGAGGTTCATAACGTTATTTGTGGCTCACACTCGAGTG